>OX104063.1:236756952-236811676 GCA_944474145.2 Dicrocoelium dendriticum
TTGTTAGCCAGTAGACCAAGCTTTACCGTTTCCTGAGCCTGTTGAGCAGACAAACTTGCCAATGAAAAACAGAAACCGGAGATGTGTAGGTACCGGTATGTCCTTGCAGCGTTCGGACAAAATGTTTCGTGGGGAACGGAAGCAAATTAGAAACTAATTCAAATGGTTACATACATTGTGTACTCAGCTTTCTAGTATAAGCACCATTAAGCAGAGTGCGATTGATCCGGCTGAGATCTCCTGGGTTTTGTGCACGCGGTAATAGCTATGATGAAAACAAAGCGTGGCCGTTGATGGAGACGAAGCATGGGATGTAAATACCGATTAGCCCTTACAAGTTGCATATGTGGTATCTTCTACCCTACCTATAGTACAGTCTTAAGGCCGGTGTCCGAAGAAGAGGGATAGGCAAGTCAACAAGAACTCAGCATTGACGAAAGTCATGTGGTACTCCGATTTGGTTCTTCTAACCTAGAATATTAGTGCGAAAATTATCGCTTAACTGTCCATGGTATTAAGGCGGTAACAACTATGAGCATGGATGTGTGGTGAGTACAAGGTGCTTTGATCACCCGCAATACAACTTAGACGTCCTAAGCTACATCGCGGACTGTTTCAAAGAAGTGACCTTGTGAATCGCAGATACTGAAGATGCGTTGCATATTGTCAACACATAGGAATCCCTGTATCCCCTTCCTGCAAGTTGGCAAGCTTTGGCTTTCTCTTAGTCTGGAATTCACCCTATTTCCTTCGTTTAAGTGCCCAAAAAACCAGCTAGCAGTCTATTGTTCAAGCTTAGCGGGGTAATGGAGTGGCTCTTTTTTGGATTTAGGTTTAGATGTGATGCTAATTTTCCGACAGGTGATAGTACTGTGCAGCTTCTTATGAATTACCTTATGTAAGAAGCACAGTCTAAGGAAAACGCGTCTTTGCCGAAGGGGCTGAATTTTTATATATACGCAACTTTGGCAATAACACAGAGCTTGCTGTGAGGCGGTAAACCTTTTCGTCAAGTGTCTTTGCACTTTACAAACAAGCCCGGTCCGACTACAGTTGGTGGTTGCCTATAAAGAGGCGGTAACCCAGCTGTGAACATACATGGCTCCCATGAAGCTCTAGTTTGGCATCTACGATGGTTAAGTTCCGGCAAACGTGGAAGGCTAATCTCCAAGCCTGCCAGTTGATAGTTGACGCACTGCAAAGCTTAGGTTCATGGAGTAGCGCAGGACGAGGGCTGTTGCAATTACATTAAGTTGGATATGGGTTCCGTTCAATGTTTTGCACCCAGTAGGTATAGAACAGTTAGGCGTATTGTTGTATTTCTGAGTGACGAACTTCCTTTGCCGGTGTTTGCACTACGTTTAAAGTGCTTCAGGATCCTCACAGATTTTACCAAAGGTGGATATTTCAGTATTAGTTGTAAAGGCGCCCACTACTTAGGTCTTCAGTAAAGATGAAGGAGAGACAGTGCTGCAAACTGCCGCAGTCATTACTATAAAGCAAAAATATGATAGGGCCTTGCGCGCTCAGTTGAACTACACCACTGGAATTTGGGGTGGGTACATTTTGCTCAAGCTTAACCGACCGCGTGCGCCTTATTAGATAGAAACACAGACGGTATACTGGAAGGCTGTCTATTCCGTAAGCCTTTACTTTATGCATCAGGCGAATGTATGGTACGTTGTCAACCGCCTTTTGAATCTCTAGATAAATAATGACAACTGACCGATGGCAGTTAGTGGCCTCGGTAACTAAATTAAGAAAGATCAGCTAGCAGGTTGCGCAACACCGAGCACTTAGGCATCCGTGCTATAATGCATTTAGGTGCTCACATGCATTAGGGAAACTCTTGATTGCTTCATTAGTCAAGTTTTCCATCATTCGCGAGATAATAGAAGTGTGGCTAATTGCACGATGGTTACCAAGATTTTGTGGGCTCGCTCCCTTATGCTGTGGCAAAATGCTGTAATGCTTGCATGCCGGCTGTTATTGACTTTTCTTCCTCGATGAAGTGCTTGGTTTCAAACGAAGAATAAGGATATCTTCGCCGCCACTGTTAATTAACTTGGGCCGTATTCACTCTGGACCAGAATTCGAGGAGTACGTGATGGTTGAAAGGGCAGAACGAATAATATTTATGTCAAACTCTACAGAAGACATGAACGGGCTACCTGGCACTTGCAGTACCTGAAAGGTTAAACCTAGTTCTAGGCAATATTGTTCTTTAAAGTGTGAGCTGAGGACCATACATATAATACTTACATCAATGAAAGTGACAATGTGGAGCACTTTTAGGGTAGGGAACCGTCGTTCTTAGTTGGGGTTCGAGAGTAAAGCAGCCATCTGATTGTTTTAGCTTTGGTCGCACTATTCAGTGCGACCCCTTCTTGGTTGGTTTGTCACCGCATATTTCGGGCAGACAGCTAATTTGTTATCTTATTTGCTCACTTCTGCGGGAATAGCTAAAGCTTTGTTTGCAAGATCGCTTAAGTTGATGCATCCGGTTATGCATTTTAGGTTGGGTCATACTTTTAGCTGGGGCTACACATGAGCTAGAGAATCGAAACAGTAAGTATTTCCTCCTAGACAGTTCAGCCGACCAAGCCCAAAAGCAGATAACAAGAATTCACCAAACTTTATTTTCTTGGCGAACACCGCAAATATTGCTCAGTTCACACAGTGCATCGGGCTGTTGACAACGACTGCATCTGTTTCTGTGGGATAGGAAGTAAGTCGCTCTAAGTAGAGCAAGCAGTGCACTAATTTATGAAAGCTGCCCGGGAACTTAGGGCAAACTGACCCCGGGTTGAAGGCATGCAGATGGTACCTACTAAGTCAAGCATATTGTTCACTCTGCTTTAAGTAATACACGTTGCCTCCAACCGCCCAGCTTGATACAAGCTAACAATCCTGCATACTTAATTGTTGAAGCAGGATGGAAGCAGTTTCACTGAGGCAGATTGAGGCCTGCGACCAGTTGGTCTTCGCGCGGAAGATTTAACGCCTGCGCACAAAAAACATAAGGGTGTTGTCTCTTTCGTTGGTGATTTCAGGTAGTCTATAAGCACACCGAAATAGTGCAGTACAGCACAAGATGCCAGCCGTTACCTATACGAAGCTTATCGCCTCAGCTGCGTCCCAGCTTTCTTCCACTTTTGCTGTGTAAAGATCTTTAGTATATACGGCACTCCAGATCCTTTGTTAATGCACACGAGGTTAGGTAAACAGCTGCTACTCAAGGCTAAGTAGACCCCTTCTTTAGAACAAGGGAAACCTATGGTTACACAAAAAGATTGCAGCAGGAACGCTGAGGACGGGCAGAGGGAGCAGGACGTGTAGCTTATTGTTTGGTGACCTAACACTACTAGTGTGCCTGAGGAAGAACAACCGGGGTTTAGTAGCTTAAGGGATAACTCAACGGGGCCGTTGGCAGATACTTCACTATCTGCAGTAGTTGTAGGAAAGTTTGTAAGAAGAGTTTGCGGTGGGTAGTTTTGCGGTGATGTGTTTGGTGCCGGGGTGAACCTCACTTTGCACAACACCACCTGGACTAAGAACGCACAGGCTGCAAGCTAGGAGGCATTGGATAACTTATCCAATGTATCTGAACTGGCGGCATAAGTCTGAGGTTGTAGCAGGTGCACAGCAGCCAGGACGCGCTCGCAGTCGTACTGAGATTTGTGCATTTCTAAAGGTAGTGTTTACTATAGGTGGAGTGTCTGTGGTGGTGGTACGCGGGGACGTTTTACGCTTACCTTAAGCGGGATCCGGCATAGTCGGTCTAAGTAGACCAAATACAAACGAACTACAACCGACAGTCCATGCTGTTTGTTAAGTTACAACGCTTGATCAGTCACACACTAATTACATCTTACAAGACCTTGTATACCCCTTGTCAACTTACAAAGTGCGCGAATCACCGAAACATGGCTACCCTAAACGGCTCCTGATGGCCCACTTTCTATCCCTGGCTACTCCATGTTCTGCAGTAGACGCAACAATAATTCTGGAAGTGGATGTCCTACTAGGTCCTTTAAGCTTTTGGTAACTATCCTTTTGAACAATTAATCTAAGCTGTGGATCCAGAGCAACCAAGGACTCCTTGCCCCCTAATTGGTTGCCTTTATTATTTAACACGTACCTCCAATACAGGAATCACCACGCTAGCCTAACTTTTTAAAAACTCCCCTATGAATTCACGTCACAAGGTGGTTGGTGGAGATTTTAATGGGCCGCACGTCGTTTAGTTTTTCATAACATAAGCTCAGATACAAGGGTGTTGTTGTCAACATACAAGCAAATGTCTAGTGGCAACAAGTTCTTCCTTCCGACCACGTTTTCCAACACACTTGATCTGGTTTTTACTCATGGCAGCCCTAACACAGCGGCTGATATACCAGGCCATATACATGACAGTGACCATAAAGTGGTCAAGCTGTATTTTGCGCCCCTTCCCCACAATACATTGCACTCAATACCTTCTGGACAGTCGATCAATCAACCGCAGCAAGCAGGCTAACTGCCTACTAATAATGGGATTAGCCTATTGGGACGACCTTCTATCTAACGATGTGGACGGAGCTACTCGAAACCTGTACGCTAACCTCAACAACTGCCTACATGTAATTGCCCACTAGTGCTCACAAACAGACAGCGAGCTACTCAGATTACAGTCCCTGATCGCGGTGCCGAGCAAACGCAGGAAACGTCCGCGCCCACAAGCAAAGACTGGACCGTTCTACTCATTATACTAATAAACGAAACCCTCATCAAACAGCTTCACCTCAATGCTACAGCAATATCAACCGAAGTAGGTGCTGCGCTTAACTTAACAGATATCATGAAATACCTAACAAACTAAGGATGTACAGAAGCTACTGTGTCTCTCCATTCCACACTGAGACTCCCGGAATATACTAATGTTTTTGATCCTTCAAAACTCTATTACGCCGGTATAAACACGTATGCAATTCTTTCCTTATACATAACCATACTAGACCAACCAACACACTTAAACTCAACAATCACCAGCTGCAAGGCATTGACTTTGGGCTGCGGTTCGTCACTCGTATCAGTCGATCACGGAAAACTGTATTGGTGCCCTTGCCCTGACGGTCTCCTGTTTCAGCATTTATACTCGGAGGCCACTACATTCAACGCTTACATCTTACCTTGTTTACAATTTTCAAGCAATGTGGTACGTTTGCAGCCAACAAACTACGCTCCACAGTCGCAATCAAACACCACCAAGGGAGTAGGCAAACCATCGACAACTATTGCCCTACTAATCACGGACCCAGCGCTTCCAGAGTGATGAAACGAATCGTCAAAGACAATCTGCTGAACTTTCTACTTAATCGCACGCAAATCAAAGGAACATTATAAAATTTTGCCAGCCAATGCACGCCAGGTATTCCATGTTGGATACCTAAACAAGGTGATGCAACTGGTGGACAACTAACAGGCATTAACCATTGTCTTCTTTGACAAGAAAAACATCCCTGCTTGAGCACCATACCTAGAACTACTGAGCAACCCAGCTGTAAATATCGTCTATGTTGAACGTCCGTATTGGTTCCACTTATAACGCATTTCGAAACCAATCCGTGAAGTTTGGGTACTCAGCGTTACTTCGTAAATCGGTAATTGGGAAGCTCTTTCAAGGAATTTTACCAGGTCCACTGCTGTGCTTGCTATACTTTAACGACGTATTCAAGACATTTGAACATGGTAAACCATTTCACTTCGCAGACCACAAAAAGGCGATAATGCCTTTCGTACCGACGCAACTACACAACGGACTTGCCAATATTCTAAGCGATCTCAAGGCCCTCGATTCATGAAGCAGTAACTGGAAACTAGGATTCACGCCGCCAAATGCAGTGTTATATAATATCGTTGCACTGTAACGCATGGGGTTCTCCACGGTTCGTGGCCCACTACAATCTAACTGTTTAAATGTTAGGGATCTAAAAATACACTACCCTAGCTCGCTAAACTTTGCGGTGCAAGTAATCAACCACTCAGCCTATGCTTGTTCCCTCATTAACTACGTCTGCAAAACTATGAAGTTTACCGTCTCCAAACTTGCGCTCTGCAAACGTTGCGTCCTCGCAATGCTAGAATACTGCCCAAATGTATACCGCAACATGCGCAAAAGCGACAGTCACTCTCAAAATGACCAGCGTTCATTTACCAAACACCCCCTGAACAATCTTATTCTCAATTACTGCAGGCGCCCTATGCTACTTAAACTCGAACCAGTATGGCTCCGGCATCTGCAACACCACCTCAACTTTCTCTACCAGCTTACCGGAATACCTGAGTGTATGACAAATCGCGCCCCACCGATGAGCGTCTAGACATATCCCATCCACAATAGACCACGCTCCATCAACCTGCCGACTGCGCACAGAAATATACATGCGAACTTCGTCGTCTTCAGGTAAGAAGGTTTTTGGGAACAGGCTACAAATAGATGGCAGGGCGTCTACTAGAGTAGAAAAATTGCGACCAACCGTATCAAACTCCTCAATTCATCACGTAGTTACCCTGCAACCAACAGCACTTCCTGAAGAGGCGCTATGGGAACGTGGACCGTATGATTTAAGGAGCTACCATGTTAATTATTAGACGGTTGTTTACGTGGTGACTGCTATATTTACATTGCCCTTATGACCTAGCTTTGAAATGTACCTCCGCAATTTTGTGCAAAAGGCTTCAGATATATAGCCAAGTTGCCACGTACAAGCCTATTCCAAACTGGCATCAAGCTGACTAATATTTGTTCCCTATTTAGACTAAAATATTCTACACATTCGCTCTTCTACTTGCTTTGTAGCACTTGTCTAGTTACAATCTATCTTTTATTAGGTTCTGGCTTTTAATCCGTTGTACGCAGTACCTAACTAGGTTGCTCCACCGAAACATTTTACACCGTAGCTCCGCACTACTGTGCGAAATCCTTCAAACCTCTGGCTTTGTTGTCCCTCCTTATCCCTTTCGCCAAGCAATAGTCAATCAGCATGTCTATTAACGGTTCCCTTTTTAGCCACTACAACCTTACAGAGATTTACCTCACCTCGCTTTGTATCCCCTGGCTAGTTCCGTTATTTCTCTCCTTTAGTTTCCTCTGGTTTTTCCTCTTTGGCATAACCAACCACCGCGTTCCACCTTTGAGTTTATGGATCTACAATTTTGTGCACAATTCCTGAAGTATTTGGCTGTGCGGCTCACCTGTATACTTCCACTATTTTGTTATCATTGACCTTAAGTGTTTTCCACTATTTAACCGTAAAAATACTGCATACTCCCTCTTCATGTTGCTTCGTATCCCTTACATGGTCCTACTCCTTCAACTATCCCTTTGGCTCTTGACCTCAGTTCCTGGCATGCACCATATACCGCCGCACCACAGACTTACCCTTGACACTGCAACACCGAACTTTTGCGAAAGTCTTCCAGTTATCGGCAATGTTTTCCGCCTGTACTCTTTCCCCAACCTGACACTGTTATTTCTACTAATTGTGCCACAATTAGGTTAAGACATAGCCGCCTATTCCTTCCTTTGATCATGCCTTTAGAGGTGTGTCTCGTTTTACAGAGAATATACCATTTATTTATTTATTTATTTGTTGCTTCAAATCCTTTGCCTTATCCTACGCCATCTCATATTTCTTTGACTCTGGTTTCATTTAACCGTACGCACCACCTACGTTCACTGCTCCACTGAATTACCTTTGACACAGCAACTCCGCACTGTTGTGTGTTGGAACGCCAGTGTCTGGATATCTTGCCCACGTATTACCATCCCCAAACTAACGTTGCTTTCACCTATATTTTTCTGTTTAACCTTAAACTCCATGCACAGCTTGTCTTCACTTAGCTTCGCATCATTGGCCTATTCCTGCTCCTTCTCTTCGCTTTGGCTGTGGCTGTGGTTCAGCCTTACACACTACCTACCTCCGCTACTCAGCTAATTACTGTTGACATTGTAGCTGCGCACTTCGTTGCCACGGACCATAATTATTCAGCAATGACGGCCACATGCATGCATCCCCAAGCTGACTTAGTTATATATCATAATCATTTCCGCATTAAAACAAACGACACTGCCTAGTCCCTCGCCACCTCGCCTGGTATCAGTTGCCTAGCACTTCTCTATCATAACAAATTAGATCTGGCTTTTATTCAATTGTGCGCACCTCCTACCACCGCGGCTCCACCGACTAACCCTTGACGCTGTAGCCACACATTTGTGCAAGCCGTTAACTAGTCTACAATGTTGCCCATTCCCAAGCCTACATAGTTATTTCTAATAACTGAACCCCAGACTAGTCATAAAAAGTAATATATATTACCTCCTTACAGCATTTTATATCTCTTGCCTTGCTGTACCCACGTTGTGGGTAGGTTGACAAACAACACTGTTCTGCCGTGTAAAGCATTGCTTGAAAATAAAGCCTTAGTATGTCCACACACGTGGAGCATCTGCAGGGAGCCATGAATTATTCTGTGCCCAAGCAACGATTTGAACTACAAAACCCTGCAGGATAGCAACATGAACTTTATTTCGGTATAATATTTGGTAACAGTTGCTAATATTATACGAAACCATTGTAATTATATTTGTCGAAACTTGCATGTCTCGTAACTTCGAGAATATATTATTGCTATTATTATTAGCCTATAGCCATACCCTCAAGCTGGTATCGTCATCTGTAATAATTGCACCTCTATTAAATCATAACAACGTTGCATATATTCTTTTCATCGCTCATTTTGTCACGTGCTTATTTCTACATGTTCATTTACCTCTTTGGCTTTTAGCTTCATTCAGTCATCCACGCCAACGACATCCGCTGCTCCACTGACTTATCCTTGACGGTGTAGCAGCGCACGTTTAAGCGCAGGACCACAATTTGGCTACCGTGCACGCCTATATTCCAACCCCCAAGCTAGCCCTGCTATCTCTAATAATTGCTTTCGTATTTAATCATAACAGAATGACCTTTCTCAGCTTGCGTGTCTTATCGTGCTTATTCCTACATGTTCTTTTATCTCGGGATTTGCCGTTCATTCAGTCGTACGCACCATCTACCTCCACGGAATCACCGCCTTATCCATGACACTGCAACTCCGCGCTTTTGCGCGTAGAACATAGAGCATTTGGCTATGTCTACTTATATCCCTACCCTCCAAGGTAATGTTGAAATGCTTACTATTGTTTCCTCTATTCGACAGTAAAAACATTGCACAGTTCGCCTTCGCTTTGTTTCGTATCCTCGCCTAGCCTTTCCCTTTCGCCTATCTAGGTGGCACCGTCATTGCCTCAACCATACGCACCATCTAACTGCTGCTCCACCAACTTACGTTGGACACCAGCTTCACAACTTTTGCGCATTACCTTAAACACGGGGATCTGTTTCCCAACTATATCCAACCTTATCCAGCCGATATAGCTTTCACTAAATTTGGTTCCTCTGTTTAACCCAACTACACTACACAGTTCTCCTACAGTATGCATCACTTCCCTTTCATTGCCCTACTACGTTGATTATCTACTTGGCATTGGCTTTGCTTCAGTCATGCCTACTACCTACCTCCCCTGATCTACCTTCTTAACGTTGACAATGTAGCTGCGCAATTCTAATCGACCTTCTTCAAGTATATGGCTTTGTTACTGCAGCGGTACGTTCGACTCTGCTTTACGGTTGTGAAACCTGGCCGCTTAAAGCAACGGACCTGAAGAGGCTAGTTATGTTCGACCACCGGTGCCTTCGCAGTTTGGATCACATCGGGTGGGAACACCTCTGAGCAACGAGCGTGGTCGACGCCTTGTTTCTGGCAGAGAAAAAGGATCTGCACCGCACAGAACCGTTGTTTCACGCACCAGGCTCCGATGGCTCAGCCACGTGTTGCGCATGACAGCCCACCGACTTCCACGACTGCGTTATTCGCTCACCGAGGATGTGGATGGAAGATGAGGAGGGGCGGCTAAGCGATGACTTAGTCAAAAGGAATGAAGGCCCTCACTTCTGAGCTGGCCTTGGTTGGACCTTCACGGCTCTCTGGTTGGGGTCCAAAAGGCGGTGAACACGTTTGGCTGGATACACTTGCTGACGTGGCAAGGAGCCGACATCAGTGGCATTAGTGCTGTGAGTTTCTTTGTCCTTCCCCATTCCTTTTAGCCTCCCCTCCACCTACGACTTCACTTCATAGTGTAAAACATATTAATTTTTCTTTTTACCTAGTAGCCGGCTGGTAGCTTACCGGAACGATGCCTACCCGTTGCTAGTAGGTCAGCCAGCATGCAACTGTTGTGTTTATTTTCCTTTTCTTAATGTGTTGCGGCATAGTAGCTGAGGGGTTTCCCAACTCTAGCTGACGTGTATAATGATGATGAGGATTTGGCATTGTTGCTCACTTAGGTGCTTCCCAAAACAGATGGCCGGGCACGACTATTAACGGTTCTCCTTTTAATCAAACACTACCAACCCTCCTTTGGCGCTTTGGGTCCCCTGATTAGTCTTCCTTTACTCAAGTCTTTAGCCGGGCGAATAATGAGGAGTAGGTGCCACCTACCACCGTGAACACACCGACTTAGGTTGGCAACGTGGCTAAGTCCTTTTATGCCTAGGACCCAGAGTAGTTGGCTATGCTACCAACCTTTATACTTCCTCCTATTTGAAATCGTCTCCAATACTAATTGTTCCACTACTTAAGCGCAAAAACACTGAAAAAGCTCCCTTCTGCTCGCCTCGATTCCCATGCCTAGTCTTATTCCCGCACTTAGCTCTTTTGCGCTGGCGTTCCTTTCTTCATCTTTGCCAAATACCTTTGCCGCTCCACCGACTTACTCCTTACACTGCAAATCGGCATTTTTCTGTGCATACCTCAAATGTAAGGCTAGGTTTTCCGAGTAAACATTACACACCAAGTTAATATAAGTAATTTGTTAACTTTTCTTCCATTTAACCTTAACAACATTGCGTAGTCCGACGAAGGAAGAATTTTGGCTTCCAACCGACTGCGAATAATAGAGTGCAAAATCGGTCTATATGATGCATAGCCGACTAACACTACAGTTCAAAGGATGCTACGACCGTGTTCCAGGACGTGGTGGGTTTTCGCCTGGCTAGCGTTCTCCCTATAAAAAGTCACAAATGTCCGCTTAACAACACTGCAAAGTGGCGGATGTGACTCGCCACAAAATAAAGTCACAGCTATACATTTCACACTGACGCAGTCCTCAGCCTCCTGCATCCAACCTGTGCAACTAATTCTGCTATGAAGAATGCTTTAGTGCAGTACAGATCATCCCGGCTTCGTAATGGTCATTGATTGCACTAAACCTTGTTTGGGCTCCTGTGCTCATGGATCACTACATGGCAAATTTACCCCCCACTTGGTTCTTGACGCAAAAGTTTTTGCGCGCCACAGCGCCATCATGGTACTTGATCTGACTATCACCTGTCAATATGCTCGCTCATATGGACTACATCTTTTCGTTTCTTCCTTTTATTGAAAAGAAATGTTTTAATATTCCAAAGAAGCTATGCTTGTATGCATATTTGAGCATGCCTTTAGAGGTGTGTCTCGTTTTACAGAGAATATACCGTTTATTTATTTATTCATTTATTCACCTCGTTCCGTGTTCCTTAGCGAGTCATACTCACCTTATCACCTTGGCTCTGGCTTTCATTTATTCAAACTTACCGCACACTTCCGCTACTTCACTGCGTTGCCTTTGACACTGTATCTCCACACCATTTGGGAAAATCTTCAGTTGTTCCGCTATGTTGCTTACCTATATCTTCGCATTAGTAGACATAGTTAAATAAATAAATTAATAAAGCTTTTATTCTCGACAAGGCAAGGAACGGCTTTACAGGCATGATCATTTTGACAAAACAATGCGCGATCAAGAATTTGCAAACTCCGATATGTTTGCCAAAACAGTGCTTGTTTGTGCAGGGGGAATGTAAGTATGTAATTGTGTGTGCGTTTATTTAGCTTTGTAATTTGCGCTTGTAACTGTGCTGCTTCATGCTTGAATGTTTGCTATCGTCAGCAATGTGCGAGTAGAAGATTGGTGTCCGTGGGTTGGAAAGGATTATCCAGATATCCAACGGGCAGTGACTTTATTTAGTAGCGAGCCACGACCGCCACGTCACACTGTTGTTAAGCAGACCTTTATGGCTTTTTATAGAGAGAACGCTTGCCATGCGAAAACCCACCACGTCCTGGAACACTGCCGTCTAACTATTAGCTGGAACGTGTTAAACCCGACCCACCCAGCTGGCACCACGAGGAGGTTGTTCGGCTAGCCAGCCGGCTGGTCTAGTAATGTTTATGCTGTTAAGTACTACAACTTTACACAGATTCTCTTCTCTAGGTCTGTATCCCCTGGCGTGCCCCAAGATTTATTTTATTCCCTCAGCTGTGACATTTATTTCCCGGTACTCACTGCTACTTGCGTAGCCCAAACGACATCCCTTTGTCGCTGTGACTCCGCAATTTGTGTGTAGCATCTTAATTATTTGGCTACGCTGCACACATAGGTCCTTTCCCATATTTGACATCATGTTTAAGTGCAAGTGCAATTGGGACCGGCACGATGGGTACTCTCGTGAATGTTCCTTCATTTTCGCCTCGTCAAACCAGCTTTGACAGCTCGGCATTAAAACTTCTAATACAAAGCCAGCATAAATCTGGCCAAATCACTAATGTCAAAATTTTCTTAACCAACAGTCCCTGCCTGGCCGTTTTAAGTGAAGTAAGAAAGCGTGAGGGGTATGCTGAGACTACAAGAGGAGGAATATTAGCTCAATACAGAGAGCTCCTAGTTATGTGAAAAATAAACAAAGCGAGCGGGTTGTATATACAAGTCGGTAAGGAGAAGAAGAAGGTTTGATACTACCATCAGAGAGCATCTAACGGCCACTCAAAACCCTCCACCGTGGACTCGCTAAAGACATCCTCCGCCAACGAGTTCCAACGTTGAATAACACGGCAGGATGCGTGTTTACGTCTTTACTGGTTGGAACGCGTTTGGCGCAACTTTACCGGGTGACCTCGAAGAATAAACAGCTTGGCTGCACAAAATAGTAGGACGAGCGTGGACCAAATTTAATCGTTAGGATACGGTGTGGGGAGCGATGCTCCTCTAACTCTTCGGTAGTGCATTGGGTAAATACTTAAGCTAATCAAAACGTTCCGGATAAGTTTGGCGCTGCAGACTGTACACTAACCGTGTACCCAGTCGCAAAGTCCACTCCATCATCATCAACTTACACGTTAGTTAGAGGTGGTAAACACAGCTTCTGTGCCGCAATACCTAGAAAAAGTAGTAAAAATGATGCAACTGGTGCAAGCTGGCTGAGCTACCGGTAACGGATGGACATCGTACCGGTAAGCTACCAGCCGGCTACTGCGCGTAAAAAAATACTATGCAAAATTACCTAAGGCTAATTAATGAGATCGGGGTAGGAGGGGACGATAAGAGCGATGTGGTGGGACAAATAAACTCGCAGCAGGAACACCACTGAGGTCGGCTCCTAGCCATATCAGCAAGTGTGTCCAACCAAACGTGTTCAGCGTTTTCGAACCCAGCCAGGAAGCCGAGACGCTCCAACCGAGGCCAGCACAGAAGTAAGGGCCTTCATTCCTCTGAACCAAGTTATCGCTTGGCCACCCCACCTCTTCCTCCATCCACACCGCCGGCGCGCAAACAACGCACTTCGTGGAAGTCGATGGGCTGGCATGCGTAACACGTGGCCGAGCCATCGGAGCCTGGTGCGTGAAATAACGGTGCTGAGCGATTCACTTCCTATTCCTGTGCCTGAAACAAAGCGTCGAACACGCTCGTTGCTCCCGCGGTGTTCCCACCAGATATGAACTAAATTGCGAAGGCACCGGTGGTCGAACGTAACTAGCCTCTTCAGGTCCGCTGCTTTAAGCGGCCAGGTTTCACAACCGTACAGTAAAATCGAACGTACTGCTGCATTGTACACTCTACCCTTCAGGGCAAGAGGGATGTCGCGCCGGCATCATATTTGGCGAAGGTTAGCAAAACCGCCCCGAACTTTTGCTATACGGTTCGTGATCTCATCTTAAAGCTCTCGGGCGCTGATACAACTTCCCAGGTAGTTGAAGTTTTGAACGACTTCTAGCTGATCCCCACCAACGGTCATCGTAGGAGGCGGTGCAGACCAATCTTGGAGGAACGCTTTGCACTTCGAGGGTGCGAAGCAAAGTCCGAAGTGACGGACAGCTAGTACTAATTCGTCCAGTGCTACTTGGCACGTTTGTGAGCTGTCACATATCAGGGCAATATCACCAGCATACTCTAAATCAAGAAGTCGTTCTCCTGGGAGCAGATCCACACCTTCTAAGTCGTGCCCTGTGAACGCGATTTCCTGACTCCGTCAACAGCGAAGTTAAAGAGGAAAGGTGACAGCGGGCATCCATGTCGCACACCGCTGGAGATAGTAAAGGGCGACAACTTGCCGTAAGCCCTCACTCTGCTTGAGCTACGCGCATATGATGCTCGAATAATATTCACATAATTCTCAGGTACACTTTTCCTGAGTAGACAGTCCCAAAACGCAAGTCTATCCACCGAATAGAATGCACCTTTGATATCGATGAACACGACAACGGTGGGCCGCCAATATATGTGCCGGTGCTCCAACAACTGACGCAAAGTGAAGATGTGGTCAATGCAGCCACGACCACGACGAAGCCAGGCATGCTATTCACGAATCTGGCTTTCACGAGTGCCAGTCAGTCTGTGAAGGATGACAGAGGCAAGCAATTTGGAGGCGATTGAGATCAGACTGATTCCTCTATGGCTGCCTCATTCCGATCGTGAGCCTGCTGTGAAAATCGGGACTATGACGGAGCGGCTCCAATCGGTTGGGACAGTTTCCTGCTCCCACAGTTTAACTAGTAACTCGTGTAAATTATCCACAAGAGCAGGTACCCCGAATTTGAAGAGGACTGAAGTAAGATCTTCAGGTTTCGCGGTTTTATTTAACTTCAACAGTTCGATCGCACATTCTACTTCTGATCGAGCGGGTGGGTCCAAATGGACAGCCCACAGAGCGGGGCGATCATTGCCCGACGAGAAGTCTAACAATTCCGGCCCATTCAATTTCTTTTCAAATGCTCAGCCTAACGCTCCAAGCGTTTTGACAAGTTGTGGATGGGCTGTCCACTCTCGTCACGTATAGTTTCACTAACACCAGGTCTTCTCTGCTGCCCGTTTCCAGTATCAGGCGGAATAACACGATGGTTTCCAAGGGCAGCGGCCATTTCCATTTCTGATGCATGATGAGACCACCAGGATTCGCGGTCTCTCTTTAGTCTAGCGCGGAGTTTTTCCCAGAGCTTTTTGCGAGTTTCATTGTGTTCGCTTCCAGCCGGAATATGCCGGCGAGCATCGACAAGTTCCAGAGACTATGAAGAGACCCAATGTCCACGTTGGCGACTAGACATACAACATGAGGATTTTCCTGCAGCTAGTAAGGTCTGGTGAATATGAGACCAGTGAGCTTCAATTGCATCCAGTGAGCGTTTATCCAACTCGCATGACAGCGTAGATTGATAGGCATTCAGAAAGGCGGGCTTCGCCACTTGGCTAGTGCCAATGAGCTCGCAACGTCGTCTTTTGCGTCCGCCGAAACGCATCCGCAGGTCAGCACATACAAGTGCATGGTCGGTGTCCACACCTGTGCTCCAAATCGAGCGACAGTTCTGGACGCAGCCTCTCCATCGGTAACTTATCGCAATGTGATCGATTTGTGTCCATAGCTGATTCGAGGCTGGTGGGCGCCAAGTCACCCTCTGGCAGTTGCTGTGTCGGAAATTATCGCTCGCAAGAATTAAGCGAACATCCCCACCCAAATGAAGTGACCGCTCACCGTTATCATTACGGGAGCCTATACCATGTTGGCCGCCAAGATGCAGCTCATCTGTGGATAATTTTTCAACTTGAGCGTTCAGATCCCCAGCCAGCACTACAGTGTCCGAGCATCTTCTGTGGCGAAGGAGCTTGTTCAGTTGACGATAGAAGTCGTCTTTTACCGAGTCATGGCTACAATTTGTGGGGGCATAGGCAGCGATAACGAATAGACACCTGTTAGTCCCACGCGACTTCAAAGTTTTGGACGAGCCAGTCAATCGGACCGCACACATCCGGCTACTGATTGGAATCCAATCAACCAGAGTAGCTTCAACCCGGGGACTCAGGGCAATACCAACAACGGCTTGACCGATGCTCGAAGCTGCATCGTCACCGGATAGGCGCAATGAGAAAGTGCTACTAGTGTCACCTGAAAGGGATCGCAGAGTGAGCACAGAGCTCGAGTCTTGTAGGCGGGTCTCTGATGAGCAACAGATATCGATCGAGAGGGTCTCTAATGTTCGGGCAAGTGCTGCCCGTTGACCGATCTGAAGCAATGTGCGAACATTGAGGCATGCCAATCTGAAGGAGGACCGAGGGCTCCAAATGGAAGCCGATGAACTGGAATGGGCCGCTTGCTTGGACATGGGCTTGTTGACACTGCAGGAATGACGCTCCGCGTTCACATGTGAGTTGAAACTAAAAGACAAGCGACTATTGAAGCAAGGTGGGGGGGGCGAGAATTAAGGAAATGAAAACAGGGGATAAAAGTGAAGTTGGAATGGGACGATAGGGGTGAAAATGCGTAAGATGGGGAATAAGAAGGCGGGAAGGCTTGAGCAGTAGCATCCAAACCCCTACCTACCCTGCTTGATGCAGCAGATAGGGCACCGTTGATTATCCTCTGCAGTGGCCAGAGCATTAGAAATTTGTTTGAAATGAGCTTCAGAGTATTGCGTGGGCAGGATACTGTCAGGTTGCCCAGGCCTACAAAGGAGAACGATTAGGATTCTCAACCAAAGCCTTTGGTTCGAAAACCTGTCCGCAAGGCAGCGGGTTTGGCATTGGGCTACAAGGAGTCCGTTTTAAGGAATAAGGAGCCACCCTTATTCTAATCTTTAAGCTGGAGGACCAGGAGGCTGAGTTTGTCTGGCCTCTAACCATTGACCAATCTGGTATGAGTGGCTCTGAACGTGCAGAAATGCACCAAGCAGTATAGCTCAATGGATCACTGAGGCACACAAACCATCGCACCACGGTAAGCTCCAGCCTCACTTCAGTCCCATTTCGTCTCTTACCAGATATATTAGACCACGCTGGATAAAATATCCTAAGTGAGGCAATATAAAGCTTGGAACAGCTTCGGAATTATCGGCAGCCAGAACCCAGAAGGGGAGTCGAATAACCCATCATAAGAAACCCACTACAATAAATAAATAAAAGCCTACTTTTAGGCTTGGCTATTAGCTATGCCGTCGAGAGGTCAGGTCATCATGTACAGTAATCAGGTTTTCTTGCATGAGCAATAATGGTTTGTGTACTCCTTGTGTGAGTGCTGGTGTACTCCTTGATAACGAGTATTGCACGAGGAAGGCAGGAATAGATTCCATGGAATGTAAAATTTTAATAGACGACTGCTTCGGCTGCCTGCAAATTGTGAAGCGGATTTACCGCTTTCCGTGGCATGGTAGATGGATCCCACAGTCGATCAGCATGCTTTAAAGTACTATCATTAGCATTTCATTTCACGTAAGCCGTTTTTGATCCTTTTACTTACCGCATGCCGACGGTGTAGGCACCGTCTCTGGGATATCTATTACAGCCCTAGTAGCCATTTTCCGAAGGTTACGGGTCCCGATGAAAGGTAGTCTGCTTAAAAGAGCAGAAAAGCGATGGCATCAGAAATAGCAACATATATACAAATTTTGTAGTGCTTTCGATTAAAACTAAATTAAGCAAAAATGTACGAATCTATAGCTTCTGAAAATAGACGGCAATCCGGCAGTTATAGCTGTAATTCCGCATAAAAATTATATCTGCTGAACGGATGACCTGGAGCGTTAAGCTCAGCTAACATTAATCGCGTCAGGAAGGAAAACCTGCTTTACAGAAAAAGTACCGCTAAAACTAAAAACTAAATAAGCTAGTAAGCACATCCTTTAATTATGTAACAGGATCACAATTACCGCGAAACTTCTTTATTTCACCAGTCCTGGATCGGCTGTCTGTGTCGTAGCCAAATAGCTTGTTACAAATACCGTCAATCTTTTCAAGCAGGTGCGGTGAAAATAAGAAAAGTTACAAGCTGTCGCTTATGGCCACAGAATGGTAATAGGGATGCGTGTCTATAAAGGTACAATAAAACTCCAACGTAGCAGTACCTCCAATGTATGACGCATTGACCGCCAAACTCACTTACCAAGCGTACGCAATAAAGCATGGACGAATACTTAAAAAACGTACACGGAAACGCTCGAACGCCACTATAAAATGTTTTGCCTACACGAATTTACATGACACCGTTTGATTAGTACTTAAGCAAAAGAATTCAGTGGGTCGTTTTTACAGACTAGTTGGTTGAAAGAACCCATGGATAACTAAATTCCCCTGAGTTATTTAATATTAAGCAGTAGGGAAGATTGTCTCGATACACCTTGAGCCTGAGCGACATAGATAATTAAGGACAGTTAAGTGTCCATTTGGATAGAATGAGCCTGTATAGTCTATAAAGTTGTTAGACAAATACAGCACGAATTATCCATCTTAGCTCATTTTATGGACCCATATCCACGAGCCCTACTGCCGAAAAGCTACATAGATCTATCTCCAAGAATAGGGAAACAAGCATCCGAGAAACTGGCAACATGCTTCCAAACGTGTAACTCTTTAGAGCCTGCATGGATTGGGCCTCAAGTACTTTAGTTTGAGGGATTAGTGTTGTCCAAATGTGAAGAATTAATGTGTCCCATGTGTTGGGATGCTCTCCTGTGCAACCGTCTGTCATTATTAGTTTTCCCTGTAATTTTTGTGGTGCAGTATAGGTGACGTCTATGAAAAAGAAAGCTTGCAAGTCACACAAGCTATCAAGTCAGTGAACGTTCTGGTGGTGTTTATTATAATTTCCCAGGCAGCATAAAGGAATAATAGTGAAAGCCAGGAACCGCAAAATACGCAGGAAATGGGAGCTGGTTTTTAAACCACCTCTACGCCCGACGCAGAGTGGGCACTGGAGTCAGTTACAAGAAAATTTTTAAACAGGTGACCAAGTTAAGGAAACCTTTGTTCTGAAATGGCTGGATTCCCAACTATCTTGTGTGACAGGGTCTCTGGCATATGACTAGCTTTTGTACCAGTGTCAGATAATAGGAAATATTAACTATTGGTTTGGCATAAACGATGAGACAAAATGGATCTGGCTTAGCATGCCGCCAGTCTAATAGTGGTTCCAAAAGCAATTGGCGAAAGTTCAACTCAAATGTATGCTAACAGGTATAGGGACAAGAAGAGCTACATTTGAGTGCAAGGTGTCTGGTTTAAGAGCCCGTGACTAAACTGACAGTGCACACAATATTACTTTGGCTCAAGCAGTTGGTAACAATCTAGTTTTGTTCCTTATTCGCAGTGACAGGTTGGAACGACAAATGCTTCCAGTAACGGCTCCATCGAAATGCCGACGTTCACTACGAGGATTAGGGTTAGTGGCTAGTCCAAAAACCGCTACGTGTTGCTAGCTGGGTGCTGTGGATTAATCCTGTTAAAGCGAGTAGTCCGGCAGCAGTGTTCCAGGACGTGAAGTGTTTTTGTTTAGCAAGCGCTTTTAATATAAAGTACCGTCTCTTCTTCATCAGGAAAATCCCAACTACACAAACGTCCTCCAATTACAAGAGTTCCATTGCTTTCTGTATACGATGGCTATCACAGCAAACAAACTCACGAATCTAGTCACACTCCACAAGTTCACGCACCATGCCCACTAACACACACTTACATATATACAGTCACTCAACTCTAGTGCATTACTGGTTAAAAGGCTACATTTTTAAACAAGTACCAACCATACCTGTTTATATTAGCTTCATCATGCATTGGCAGGCGTGCCCCACACAGCCGGAAATAGAACGTTTATTTATTTGGTAGCCCATTATTTACTGTTGTTATTATCTAACATATTCGCAGAGCCACTGTTTGGACGAATGGGCAATAAAAATGGATATATGGTCGGTTAATGGAGGGCATTAAATTTATGGTTAAAGTCATGTTGATAAGCAGTGCCCATGTAGGCAAATAAGCGTAAGATTAAAAGCGTATTGTGTTGAGTAAAACCGATGGGTTTAGTTGGGCTCTAATAAGAGCAGGTGCGAGATGGACTCCAGGGAGTCTCAGCGAACTCGTGCGCATACACGAGTCTCGATTGCGAAAAGTATCGGAAGCTAACAGTTTGCCATGCTTGGTGCACGTACGCGGAGCCATAGGAAAAGGACTTAGGTTGTGGTAATGTTTATATAAGTAGAGATAAGGAAATGGTGGAATGTGATGGCTTAGGAAAATAATACAACTCAGAGGGGTTTGCCATAGCGTTCAGTAACATTTATAACAAAACCGAATAAAGCTAACAATTGTGCGCCATAAATTGTTTGAAACAGACGTGCAGTTGACGAAACGTCAAGGTGGACCTATCTGCGGCTTACAGAAGAATAAAAGAACCAAAGGCGGAAGCAGAACCGCAGGTGTAACTGAAAAGTTCCTCTCAAACGGGACACCAGAGGATAAGGAAATGGGGTTGAAGCTCAATCTGCTTCTTGCGAGAGATGCATAACCATCTAGTTTAAAGCCGACTGAAGTTTACTTCTCAAGAGCTACAGTTGATTCTAGATGAAAGCCAAGCATTGAAGATAAGGGCGTGAATTGTAAATAAGGTTTAGTGTTTAAGGTCACCACTGCTGCCCAGTACTCCTTAAAGCAAAGTGGAAATTCGACAAGGGGATTATGGCCGATTACTGAACCGCTGCCAGAGGAAAGGTCGCATTCACCGGTTGTACGGGATTATCACACTGTTTAAGTGTAGTATGCCAAGTATCGTCCAATATGCGCCCTAGTAAAGTGGCAAGCAAAGTAGACAGCCGTGGATGTCAAGGTACGCATTGGGCTTAATAGACAGTCTTTGCAGCTGCATTTGCCACTCACCCATGGGCTTTTAGGACCTGAGTGACTGCAGGCGAGCTAGAAAAGAGCCATGCGAGAATGAAGGTTGCTGGAGTTAGTCGTTTAGTCGGCGTTGCATCTTTAGCCACTGAACTTATTGTGCAATCGATCCAGTTGAGCCCTCAGCAGCGGAAAGAACAGATTTTACGCTAAGGATTACACAAATGCCTTGCACCAATATATCACATGCTTCATCTGGATAAAGCACAACGTTGTACCGTGGTACACAGTTGTTGCTCGTGCTCCATCCGCTTTGCCTCAAAAAAGGCGATCGCCCGAGTCACAGTCGTTAAAGAGCCGTTTTGCGTTATCCAGGCACAGAAACTTTTGCACCTGCATCCTGAAAGCTTGTCGTTTCTTGATTACAAGCAGCCTGGTCAATAGTTCGTTCCAACTATTTATACATGCAACCAAGAAGCAACAAAAGCGCAGTTGCTGCCTAGTTCTCAGCGGCTTAATAGTACTGCTCCTGTTCTGATGTTTGCGTTCTATTCCATCTCTGAGGTTAAGGTTGGATATATCACTTCACAAAGTTACATAGACAACTAAATAAATTTATACCGTCGGCGTTGCATGTAGCACGCCAAAAGACATGATCAAACACCTACAAGCAAATCTGCGCCCACCAAAATGTTAACAAGGTTGGCCATGACATTTAAAGTAAGCAGCTGAATGAGTTCCAAGGAAGGGTACAAGGAGGTGGTAACTGTCCGACCTCACCATTGATTCAGTGTTGAAACAGATTGTTAATGCAAATGCCTAAATGTTGATAAGCGCGTAATGTGTTACGGAGATTAGTTCCAAGTAAACTTTGTTCTGGCCTGAAGCAGACTTATTGCGCTGTACTTCATACTCCACTGCCGTCCAATTTCCATCCTCTGGTGTATGAGGCCTTCTCCTCTGGCCGCATTGGGTTTCAATCCTGTCCAGTTAAGCGATGTGTTCCGTAGGAGGGTACGTACCAGTAGCTAAAATTGGATCATCCAGTGGTTAAGGATTGCTCAATTCAAGCAGAAATGTTTTTGGGAATCTGTAAGGAGGCTCAGGAAGCATAAGTTAAGAACTATACGTTGCAGCTACGGAGGTTGGAGTCTAAGCTGACTACATCGCAGTCTGTAACTAAGGGCCTGATATTAGGAGACGAAACATTTATTGAACGGCCGTTGGACGTTTTCGAGCAAAATGCGGTCCGTTTTACGGAGGCTGCTACCCATGGAAGCACTGTGTTCCACGGTCGGGCAAATAAGACTAGTAAAGTTCTAGACATGCTTCAACAGCGGTTAGGTGGCCAATTAGGTGGAAGTATAATTGTCGAGCCTTTGCGACTTGAACGTTCACTGGCTCAAAATAAAGCTGCCTGGAGTACTGCAGGCCTGGACCTTTTGCTGAGGTAGGGAGCTGAATAAGTAGGCCGTTGTGTCTGAGCACTTCATCAGGTACTGGGTAGTTGTACATACTTACATCCGCTATTGCAGCCGAGAAGTCATTTGCCCCTCCTGACACTATGAAGTCATGACCCTCAGAACTACTTGTAATCTGTCGAGTGCGGATATACTTGTACCTGAGAGGTTACAGATGATTTTGTTATCATCAGCAAATAGAAATGGGCTACCGTGCTGTACGCTGTCGCATATAAATAAATAAATAAATAAATAAATAAATAAATCTTTTATTCTCAACAAGGTGAGGCACGCCTCTACAGGTACGATCAATTTGAAAATAAAATGCATGCTCAAGAATGTGCAAAATTCTGATATGTTTGCCATAGCAGTTTATGTTTGTGTAGGGGGTAGTTATGTGTGTCATTGTGTGTGTAGGTGTATGTAGCTGTGTATTTTGTGCTTGTAGTTGTGCTGCACCAATCTCCAATGTTTGATATTGTCATCAATATGCGAGTAGAAGATTGGTGTCCGTGAGTTGGACAGAATTACCAGGATAGCCACGGGGCAGTGACTTTATTTTGTGGCGAGTCACGACCGCCACGTCACAGTGTTGTTAAGCAGACATTTGTGGCTTTTTATAGGGAGAACGCTTGCCAGGCGAAAACCCACCACGTCCTGGAACACTGCCGCCGAACTACTTGCTGGAACAGGTTAAACCCGAACCACCCAGCTGACACCACGAGAAGGTTGTTCGGCTAGCCAGCCATGATATAGCAATGATATAGCTAAGAGAGTGTGCTGGACCTAAAAAGCTTTCCTGTATGGCACGGATCTAGGCGGTGGCCTAGGAGGATTCAACCTGTGATACTTCCACCGATTGCGTACGACTGCTTAGGGATGGTCTAAACCAGTCCAATAGGGGACTCCACATGCCATATGCTTTGACCTTGTGTAGTGAGTGCTTATATCGAACGCTGTCGATTGTCTTGCGCATACCAAGGTAAAGCGTGAGTACTGCTTAAGCTGAGTCCATCGCCTCGGTGACCATCCAGCTGGCAGGTCGCACAGGGGCGGGCACTCAAAAATCCCCGTTTGGACTTGTTCACGTAGTTTCCTTTAACCAAGAAGTTCATGAGGATTTGTTTAACAGTCTTTACTATTGCTCCAGATATAATAGATGTATGATGTATCGGGCGGAAATTGGCAACCACCCGCAAAGTACCACCATTGTGGATAGCTGAATGCGTGCCCAAAGGTTGCCATGCGTGCATTATAACTTACTGTCGGTGAGTTAGGTTGCCCTATAAAAGCATCGTAATAGGATTGTGGATCCGATGACATCGGCTGAGTCATACGGATTCCAAGGTCTCTGCAATGCTATGCTGGGTACTTTCTAAGTAAGTAGCACTTCTTACACCTCGCTAGTGTATTTGAGATTGAATATGCAGTCGACCTCCAGGAAGTGTGTGGGCTTCCTCCACATTTCATGATGTGAATCATGTTTCAGTGACAAAATTTGCATCCAGTGCGGTATGGATGGACAATTGACGTAGAATGTATATGTTATTACTAAGTGACATGGCGTTGATAATTATAGGTAAGAAGAAACTGTCTGAGTCCCCTAGCTTTACTTATGACGCACAAGTCACAGGTTGCTACCCATCCTTCTGGGAAAGAAGCGGGACCTGGGTGAGCAGCTTTAGGAGCGGGCAGCGCGGCAACGGCATGTTTGGCGTGGGGATGAGCTTGTGCTGGCGCATCCGCACCTAATATAAAAAGCCTCCTTTTGTGTGGTGGTGCCAAGTGAATGGCTTTGCCTAAACGTCTGAGCCACTTGCCTCCCACTGCAAGATGTGGCCAGTGTATTGAATCCTGAAATTTGAAGTCCTGTTGAGAGTCGAATGAAGAGTTAACGGACAGGGTGCTAACCTTGGGTGCAATGTTTACATTCAGCAAATTTTTGATTGCTTTCACGAAGACCAAGACAGATTGTAGCACACCGCATTTTAGCAGTTTCGGATAGAGCTAGTTAAGTCTGATTGTGTTGCGGTGCTAATTGCAGTTTGTCACGCGTTTGTGTAGGTCAGCTTCACCCTTAACAGTGAGCTGAAGTGGAGCAGCTAATTTATTGAAACGTTTGGTGGTCTTCTTAAGCAACATAACGTTAGTCGCAAAACCAGTGACCGCGGTTACTGCTCGGTTAAAAGCATCAACCGTGATGGCATCCAGAATGTAAGGCAACAAAGTACTGTACTCTACATTGTCCAATTGGTACTCGGTTCCATTGATCTGCTAGGGTGGTTAGCTTCGTTAAAGTTTGGACGCGCCCGGCGTTGATATTCGGCGGCTAGGTTAATAGTAGAAGGATTTCTCGTCTCGGGAGTACTATATGTAGAGTTACCGCTTGAGGTCTCTTACTGTTAGTTGAAGCAGGTCTTGTTCCTTCAAGCATCGGTGGTCCAAAATACGGTTGCTTTAGCTTATCTGCATCGCACATGTCTTTGCAATTCGATCATACTGAGCTCAAGTCCTTGTCATCCGTACTCAGTTTAATTGGAGCCGGCTATTTTGGGAATCGTTTCTACAGCCGCTCTACTTGAGGCTATGCTGCTGCATTCTCATTAAGTGCAGCGACCGCGCGTAAACTCATCCCCTTATACGTCATCCAGAACATTAAATAAAAGGAGGCAGCACATTCCTTTGCCTCAACCGGAATCCGGCGGCTAGTCTCCTGTTTTAGGTGGCAGCCGATCTTAGTGATTTTAAATTAGATGTAGGTAACGAAACCATTTTGAGTGAGCTATTCTGTGTGGTCTATCCGCAAAATCGTTTTGCTCTAGGTGTCGCCCTATTGTTAGACACGAAGCTGTTCAATAAGCTTCTTAAAACTCCTTGAATGATAGGTATTATGGACCATCGCGTTGCAATTATGTCGGATTTTCTGGTAGGTCGTCTTAAGTGTTGAAGGCTTGCGTAATCTACTTCGTTTTGATGGCCGAAGCATAACTTGCACAGTAAATAAATAAATAAATAAATAAATAAATAAAGTTTTTATTCTCGACAAGGCGAGGCAGGCCTTTACAGGCATGATCATTATGACAACAATGTGCGGTCAAGAATGTGCAAGCATACGTTATGTTTGCCGTACCAGTGTATGTTTATGTAGGGTGTATGTAATTATGTAGCTGCGTGTGTGTGGGTGTGTAACTGTGATGTTCCTGTTTGTAACGGTGCTGCTCTAATTTCCACTCTCATATCGTCGGCAATGCTCGAGTAGAAGATGGATGTCCGTGCGTTGGAAAGGATTATTCGGATACCCACGGGGCAGTGACTTTATTTTGTGGCGAGTCACGACCGCCACGTCACAGTGTTGTTAAGCAGACATTTGTGGCTTTTTATAGGGAGAACGCTTGCCAGGCGAAAACCCACCACGTCCTGGAACACTGCCGCCGAACTATTTGCTGGAACGGGTCAAACCCGAACCACCCAGCTGGCACCACGAGGAGGTTGTTCGGCTAGCCAGCCACAGCTTTCCACAGCTCTTCACAACTTGTCATAATGGTGCGTAGAATTAAATCACCTATAGCACCGAATCTGATTGGTTTCGCAGATCTACTAATGCCTTTGTGCAGTTGCGCAGTCCCTGACGTCTTTTCCGCCATTCAACCGACTTTCATGACCACTCGACTGAAAGCCCCTAAGTAGCTATTAGCAGAAACATTGAAGACAACGGTACTAAACGACACGTGTCGCTCTACGGAATCCAAATGCAGTGGCGTTTCCATCTTGGTTATTTCTGTCGTGGGTAGGAAGGGTGTGTTCGTAACAGGCGAGTAATGTAGTGTAATTCACTAGCCAGGAGGTTGACTAGGAAAACGCAGTGTGCTTATTTTGGACAACGGACAGGCTAGTCTTTTATTGACTGAGTTTTGGTACTTCGGCTGGCAAGGTGCAGCAACCTGCCTTTGCTATGTGCAAAGACCTTGGCTCCATGACTCCTCGTCCTAACAAAGTAATACGAGCTGTAAAACCGGTCAGGTTCTTGATGTTAGTGAACAGGTCCCGATTTTCTCCTCATGCACGCTACTTGTTTCCTCAGCGTTTTGGAGTCCTGGGACTTCATGGACTTCAGGTCAAGCCTGTTTAGCAAGCAATAGTTTTGCACCATATGCATGATCCTATCTTGATTTCAGTCTTCAAGGTCGCTAAATCAATGGTGCGGGAGGAGGTCGGGGTTATAAAAGGCTGCGGAGGTACAAGATTTTCCGGGATCTGCTTATGAATAGCACTGGACGCGACCAGTTTGTCGTGAGGACGTTGCACGTCAGCCTTCGCAGTCGCTGACGTTGTTACGACTAACGTTTTGCGCGACTGGACCGCATTTTGATGTGACAGGAAATTGTGAGCCATACGGTTTGTATCAAATTTGAGTAACGGAGGAAATTGGTTGTTAATGACCCTTTCCTTCAGTCTGGTGCAAATTATTAGAGTATGTTCCAAGCCGCCTAGGTTCATCCATAGCTTTCTAATCGTGTGGTCTTTAAGGCAGTCTGGCACATTATGTACAACTACCAAGGTTAAGCATTTTATCCGCCCCAGGTAGTCGGTACGAATCACATTGAGAAATCTCCGACAATCTCTACATGTGTACCACCCACCAATGAAGCTTGAAACAGTCAGTAAACACTCAGAGAATGGCTGCAAGATGTCCTAGGTCATTTTCAGCGCACTTTCAAATGGTATAGAAGAAAGTATGTCCAGGGCCTTGACGGAGTTTGGCCCAGTCGTGCCAGTTGCGACTTTTCTTTATGTTTTGTACGTTTTAGTTACACCACGTAAATCGATTTGGCGCCCATCAACACTGTTATTTTAAGCCAAAGAGGAGAGTCAGACCTCAGAGCAGAATAATAGTAAAGAGTGGAGTAAAGAAAAATTTGGGTCCAGGATCTGCCCGAGGTCATTCTTAATGGTCAGCAAGGCGAAATATTTCAGAGTTGGCTGAAGGATTTTGTCGTTGGCAAAATTCAAGCTGTACAAGAAGTACAAACCCACACGCAAATCTCACAAAGTATATCAATTTGAGAGCGAAAGTAGCTAACCTGTCATTCTGACCTTGAAGATCACAGCACGAGTGAATCACGGAGTTATGGAGTGTACCTACATCAAACTGCTGAGTGCTAACTGTGTGTTCACTTCCAACAACGGCATAGCGCATGGGGAACTAGTACATACCACGCGGATGACAAAATATTTCGCCTAATTTTTGGGGTTAAGCATAGGTGTGCTCTATCTCAGAGACTATCCGAGGCTGGCTGAATTGCCTCAGAGCCCCAGGGATAGCTAAAAGTTTCCATAACTTAAGGTCAAGAGCAACGGATGACGGTGTACCGCAAGCACCTGAGGTAGGTTACTGCCCTAAACTGCGAAATGCTGCGGCTCAAATCCGTGACCAGCGGAACGCCCCTAACCAAAGCTTGTCTAAATAAAGTGCTAAGCCCCACGCGTACACACCGTTCGCACACCACTAGATCAAATGCCACCTATTTAAGGATGCCTCCGGATAACCCACACGATCTCAACATTAGTGAGAGTCGTTGAGTTGGAACTAGATTAGTGAATTCGCGCGGTCAACAAAAATGGCCGTAAATCATAGCATGACCATTCCTACTGCATCCATCCAGCCGTCACGAGCAAAAAAGTAATTTGTCAGCCACAAAAAGCACTTATCGAAAGTGTACTGTGCAACACTTATTCAGGTGCTTCACCACGGAAATCCTGAGCAGTATTTTGAACAACCTACCTACTACCCTGTTCAACCTAACAGGCCATTGTTGTTGCCATCCGAGAAGCAGAAAGCCTGGGCCGCGATCGCGAAATCCTGTATTAAGGTTACGTTAAAATATCTATAGGGCATCCACACTATTTACAACAGTCCGTTTCAATGGCCCATCCCTATTATTAGCATTTTGTCGCTGGCACCTTTTCCATTTGTTTCTGCTTGTTCGCTAAGTGCACTCTGTTTAAAAGCACCTTGAATTTCTTAGTGTATGTACGATTGGCGGGATGGGGCCCGCGCACTTCTTTTCTGCTTCCAACAAAACAAGCCTTGGCTCAACGGTGCATGAGTACGCGCTCCTTCGCCTGCTGGCGTCTGATTGGTCACTTGCACTTTCAGTGTACGTTTAAGGCTGGAAGCGATCACGCGCCAACTATTTCCTGTTTGGCTGACTCATCTGCTTTCGGCAACATGCTTACTCCCTATCGGTCTAGCTTATGACGTTTGATCGGCCTTACCGCATTTCCAATCATCCATGTTTCCAGTCCCCGCCACATCCGTTCCTTTCTTGTTTTTTAGGATGGTGTAACAACGTGTTCCGTATTGCCAACCACGTCATGTACTTTTATTGTTATGCGCTTGGGTAGCACTATGTCTCTCCTGTTGTTGTTGCTGACCCTGTCCCTACGGTGTCCACTTCTGATGCAATCTGCGCAGCTGCACCCGATTCCGTCGAATGAGGTTGCCCCCAACCTTGAGTTCATGGCTCCACTTTCTCTTCAGGCTTTCGATCACTCCTTTCCGCCAGCGTCCACCGGATTCCAGTAATGGCTGCACCCATAGTTTTTATCCTGTACCTAGTGGTAGGTGGCTTTTTGCTCCGCGATCATAGTACTCTTTTGCCTTAGCATTCCGTTCCGTACTCGGTGGTGTAGGAATTCGGCCGGCGCTATCACTGTCTGCAGTAGAGTTGTAGTGGTCGGTATCAGCTTTCTTGTTCCGCGACTGAATAGACGCCTTGCAGGACTCGCTCCGATATCAGTGGATGGTGTATTCCTCCGATCCAGTAGCAATGCATACGAAACTTGGTGGGTCTCCTTGTATTTTATAAGCACTTTCGTCGCATCCTTCACTGCGAACTCAGCATTACCGTTTGACCGGCTATGGTATGGGTTGGTTAGCCGGTGACGAACATCCCACTTCTTGCTGAATGCACAAAACTCTGCACTATTAAATTTCGACCCGTTTTCTATTATCACCACCTCGGGTAGTCTATGCCGAGACAAGTGGCACTGCAACTTGTTCACCGCGGATTGCGTACTAATCGTCACAAGCGCATCGATCTCCAAGTGCTCACTAACATAATCAACCACAATTAAATAGTTCCTTTCATCGTGAGAAAATGTCTAGTGCAACCACCTCCCAGGGCCTGTCAAGAACGTCACGTAGCACTATCGGTACTTTGGCTGGCGTACGTCGTGTGCTCTTCATGCTACCGAATTGAGAATGTAGTCGCGTAATTTGGTTCGTCCTTCCGGGTCGGAACAACAGGTCGCTGGCACTTGCCACGCAGTGGTTGGTTCCTAAAGGTACATAATGTATCAGCTCAAGCACCAAACGCTGCAGTTTGCTTGGAAACACTATTCTGTTGTTCATGAATATCAATCCATCCTGAGTAATTTTCGCCACGAAAATGGAGGATTGGAGTCAGCTCCTTTGGTAACTGTTTATTGTCTTCGGGCCATCCGTTCATGATCGTGTGCTTCAGTAGGCTACACGTTTTGTCCTCCGCAGTGCATTGTTGGCAGTGGTGCAAGAGTGCCTCAGTGACAGCGAGCAGCTGAGTTGCATAGACAAGATCTGTGTCTTCGTCCTTTCCTGGCGTGTCTGACAGGTGCTCTCTTGACAGCGGGTCTGCATTCTTCAGCTGGGATCCGGACCGGTAGACAATCTTTAGGTCATACTTTGGAGGACGAACAAGCCTCCTTTGCAGGCGGCGTGGAACAACCTGAGCGGCTTGCTGGCGATCGACACTAGGGGCTTGGAATCGGTAAAAGCGGTGGTTTCGTGGCCACACGTATTGTCATTAAAACACACCACGGCGTTTGTGCACACAAACTCAAGCAAAGGTGTTCAACTCTTAGTTCGGAACTTTTTGTGTGAACCGCCTTGGCTGAATGACAGAATGCTTTTGATAACCTTGTGCAGCCTGGCCTTGAACTGCTAGTTTGGGGTGTCGGAAATTCTAGATCTTGAGCAACCATTTCCACCGAGCCAAAAGGCGTGGCTGTACGGTAGACAAAGGACCTGCTTTCAAAGCCTTTAAATGATGGAACAATTAAAAGCGATGATTCTCTACTCAGGACCTGCTTGCAACCAACCTGGCCCATGGGTCAACGGCCTGATCATGGACAAGCAAACATAAAAAGCAATAAAGCACACTCAACTCCTTCGCAAACTGTGCAACGCTCCGCCCCATTCCCATGAATGTACGACATCTCCGACAAGGTCGCTACACACAACCACCTACGGTACAGCCTGCCAAACCACTCAGTCTGCCAACAGAAGATATTAGATGAAGCGTGACTGCAAATGACTGCGAGCTAAATCTGTCAGCATTTTCCTTTACCAAGTACACGTGACTCAAACATGATTAATGGCAGTGTTCCTGGATGTGGTGGGTCGTTGCTTGGCAAGCCTTCACCCTATAACAACTCACTAACGTCCACTTAACAATACTGTAATGTGGCTGACGTGATTCGCCGCCGAATAAATTCACAACCACTTGCATCATACTGGCAAGCTTTTTTACTTCATGCAACCCTAATTTGGATGAATACGCTCACATGTTTACGTACCTCGTTAAACATGTTCGATTCCGCTTTGTCAACACAGTGCCAACTACGCGGCATATCAAAAGACTTAATTGCCTTTGCACTTTCCTGCGTGTAATGTATCCTGAATGTGACGAAGCCTCAATATATTTCTAGTTTTGCTCACACTCTGTTTGGCGTGCCTCGAAGCATTTGAGCATAAACATTTATTTGTTTCTTTATTTCCTTATTTAACTCTTTAGGGAACATGGAGGAAACCTTAATAAACACAACAAAGCAAGTCTTGTTGCATCAACCCGTACATTGCAACCGAGCGAGTATATGCTTCGCATTTTCGTCGCAGCCACCAGCTGGCACGGCGTGCCACAACGGCGGTATATAGAACCTTGCCGTGCTTTCTGTGATGATCGTTTCGGAGAAGGGACATACCAAACATCGCGTCTTCAGGGATGATGATTTCTGATTTCAACGAACGTTACGTTACGAATTTGAGGTTGGATGCACAAGCTGCTAGTGATAACCGCAATTGGTCAAACTTGATCGGGCAAAATTTTGCGGCTGTGTGCAAGTAGGAAGATACTCTAACGTTAATTCTGAGTCGGGCAAGTGTGCCGTACTGGTGTAAGCATGTGACGTTCGATGGAAGGACTGTAGCAAATCTTTCCTATTGTAGGGCAAGCATAACTTTAGTTGTAGAGTTACATGTGTTGCTTTTAGTGTGTTATAGATGCTTGCCAACAATAGCATACCTGTTGTTTTATTTTACCAACTGAGCGCACTTGCAAAGTTTAAGAACAGCGCCAGTCGCTCCGTAGGTCAGCTTACCGTGGGCCGCGTAATTTTTATTTGCTGTCACAAATACCTCTTCCTTTTACCTAGGGGTGAAGGTGTCAAATGTTTATTAGTTAGGTTAGGTGAAGATAATGTACATTTTGTTGATGTTGATTCGGAATCGCCATTCTTTGCTTCAGGAGCCCCTGTTGATATCGTGCTTACCACAAGGATCGGCCTGTTTAGATGCTTTTTTACATATATGTTTAAGTATGGAGACTGCATTAACAGGGTGCTTGCGGTTCCATGGGTACCATACTGACGCACAAGCTACACCAGAAAGAGGTTCAGTGCGCATTACGCGAATGGGTTTGGTGCAGCCTACCATCTGCAGCTTCAGTTGATTGGCTGTTACTTGTGCCTCTGCTAATCCAACCTGCAAAGCCGCAAGCGTACAGAACGGTGGTGGAACACCAAGGGGTAAAAAGCAGTCTGAATGCCTTCTGAGATGTATGGCCATATGCGCTTACCAAGTGAGCGTGGTACTATACTGCATGGAAAATGTACTCTTCCCAAATATGTTTTTCGCATTCAAATAAAGGTGGCTGGATTTTGCTCTTTCAGCTGTTCAACGGTCCGGTTTGTGCAGGGTAATCGCCTCAACTGTTTCAGGCTCCTTCCTTGTTAGTCTGTATAGTGGCTCATGAAGGCCGCAAGGTGCTCATGAATTTTGGGCTACCATTATGCAGGAATTGTCTGCTGTTTTTATCACGTTGCACTTATCTGCTGTCATACTTGCCTTGCCTGCGCGTGCCTTTGTTAAAAGTATCAAACTGCATTCCGGTTATGCTAGTTGTGTGCAGTGTGCGCAAAGGGGCAGTACCTCTATCGAAAGCTGACTTCTCTAAAAGCTGCATTTTACCACGCACTAATGAATCGTTTCGTTTGACCAGGCGACCGTAATTATTACCATTTGAATCGCTTTCATTAGATGTGGTTACTGCATTTCCAAAGCATTACATGTCCGATGCGTGTTTACTTGTTACGCGTTGCATGATAATTTATGAACAACGGCGATCCTGAATCGCCAATGCTTTGTTGAAAGTGTGGACATCAAAACCGTAAGCGAGCTGTTGTGGAAAGTTCATTCTCTTTAGACGAGCTAGCTTAGTAGGCTTGATTGGAAATTGGACATTTGCCGCTGCTGGATTTCTATGCAGTTCAGACAATTTTGCTTTATCCAGGGCCTGTATTCCTTTTATACTTAATGACACTGTTATACCACGTAAACTTCGTTGATTTACCCACAGCTGTTTACCTCTTATGCTGCCCTGTGTTTGTCAAGTATCACTTGGAGGTCGCGGACGATGCATTGAGTTGTTTGAGAGTTTATTACCATCCATATTGCGCAGAGGAACTAACCCGGAACGTTTATTTCCTGGTGCACCTAGGGCAGGAATTTAAGCAACGCGGACCGTTGGATACCCACTCCGCTTTTCCGTTCGGGATACACCTACATGTCCTGAAGCTTCTGCTGCACAATGCTGTTACTCCCACTACGCAATTCGTGCACAATTTTATGGAATTGGCTATACAGCCTGCTAGCATCCATTCTGTGGAATTCAGTTCTTGGGTATTATATATATGATTCATAACCGCCGGCAGGCATTTACTATAAATGGGTATTTCGCTCACCTCGCTTTCACAACCACCTACATTTGGCCGGTAACAACCCTTATATGCTTCAACCTGTGCAGCAAATGGATGATAGCAGTGCTTACATTGTATGCTAAGCATTTGCAAAGTTGTACGAACTCCATATACGCGGACCACAACCATCATCTATAGGCATACAGGTTGCACTGCAGGTGACCGCGCTTGGGACTGCGTTTGTGGTATGCCAGCTTGTTTGCTACTGTTTGTGTGTCAAGGTGAAACGCAGCTTTAATATCCTTCCTCTGTTGCATACTTTCCGAAGAAACAGCTTTGTACCGTAATCACTTAGTCCATTTTCACTTTCTAACAATCCTACTTATACTGGTCATTTGTAATATGGTCAGTCCTTAAGGGAGGCGGACACAGGTACAGCAGGTATTTCTATTTATTCGACATGAAATGGTGCAGATTTACCTGACTTCTTGCATTCTAAGGAAAATCGGTGAATTCTGCTACGTGGTGCGCGTGCATTCAGAACAACGCTCCGATATCACTGCCATCAGTAGCACGCAGTTGCGACAGGATTGTCGTAGTCTCTTGATTCCAGCAATCCAGCATTGTATGACATGGCGGAGATGGACTCTCAGCCTCACTTGCCTCAGGGGACTTCACCCACCCTTGAAAACCAGCTTCGTGTCAAAAATATTGCTACATATAGAAAATAAGGTAATCGGTTTACAACCTCACTAGCCCGCTGTACATTATAAGTGCTAAAGTACCTCATTACTTTTAATGTTTTACGAGTTCTGAAGCGATTGCAAATACCGTAGCCAAAACTTTGCTCCGAATACCATAATACTTTTCAAACAAATAGAGTGAATATAAGGATAATTATAAAAGTGGATCATTGCTCTAGCATCTTAATATGGCTGCGTATTCGGAATTGTACATCCTTGCTTCAGAGTAGCAGTACTTACGGTGTACGACGCAGTGGCCTCAAAACACACTTTCTACGCATACTTATTAAATGCAGATGATTATGTATAAAATATACTTGGAAAGCCTCAAAAGTAACTAAAAAATGTTTTTCGTGCGCAATGTTACGTGAATGTATGTAATTAGGCCATGATCAAAGACCTCAGGAACCCGTGCTCCGAGGGCCGTTGGTCACAGAAACCACGATATAACTAAAAACCCCAAATTAGTTAAGTTAGTTCGTCATGTTGATATCGTGAAGTTGTGCTGGGTGAGGAACACTCAGGAGCCAGTGACGGGTCTCTTAATTGACGGCAGTTATTTTTGAATATATAAGCACCAACAGAGAATAAAAAGCTCCATTTTATAATTTTTGGTAATTACGTTATTTTACAGTTACGAAGGTTAAACTTTTGGGGCGCATTGTTCACGCAATGGTGCGCACACATTTCACACTTTGAAGTGTAAGGTTGGTTGTTTCAACGTCCTTACTTGGGCGCATAGTAACACTATCTGAGTGTTAGCACTTTTGCAAAAGGCAACGCATCGTCGCTGGTGTGCGTTCCAGTTTGCCTGCATTTCTACTCCGCTTTTCCGCACATTTTTGAGTGACGTTTGGTTGTCCAAAAGCCTTGCCGGGACTTAGATTGGACTCTAAGCTAACGCACGTGGGACGCTCAAAGTGCGCTTAGCGGACACTAGTGCCAACAGGGTTAGCCGTTCCCAACTCTACCCTCAGAGCACAGTCTGACGGCTGAATGACGAACTGCTGTATTTTCATCCGCATAGTGCCCATGCACGCCATGGTCTTACACTCGGCAATTTGTCCTGAAGCACGCTCGCATGACTTTACGAACATCTGAAGGCGTTCGGTGCTATTCATCACGCTGGTCGCGTGTCCACGCCAAACAGCTTAGTGAGGAAGCAGCCAGGTGAGGAAGCTGCTGCTCGAGGCATTAGCCAGTGCCCTCACGCGACTGCGGTGCTTACGCATTCCCTGACGCTCATTTTCATACCCTACGCATAAACTAACTTAGTCGAAACCTTCAAAGGGGAAAACTATCATTCCTCAGTGCCGCTTACTGCTAGTACAGGGCGCACAAACCTTGTAGGCAGGGGAAACTCGCGAGTAGGACACAAACATCGTCTGCATGGAAACCAGTTTAACTGTTCACTTTAACGGTATGTACGTTCGAAATGCACAGGTTTGGTCCACGTGCTTACCGTTCGCGAAGAGCTGGAAAATGAAGCTGCATGAGTTAGTAATCGTATACATGCGCATACAAAATTCAGTTCAAACGAAGCACATGGGTGTCATGACTGCACGTTCATTATTTCCAAATCAACCACTTCTGCAAATTGGAAACCTGTAACACATCATAATATTGCGCTTCCTCACGTCTTCTGCCAAGGGCAGTGTTCTGTGCATAAGTTATGGTGCCGTATTATGTCGCACGGCGTGCACCTATTTCTTATCTGCCTGGGCAAATTTCTCGGGAAAAAGGCTTACGCAGCAAAATGGGTCAGTAGAGTTGCAGTGAAGAATTTCAAGGTAAAATGCAGGTAACTTACTATGTATGACGGTGTACCATGTCGTTTCTCTAAACTAGTACTACCGCGGGCGCAGAAGCAATTTATGGCTGGTCCAACACCTCGAGAAGATACTGTGGACATTTTCCGCGGGGAATGATGAACTTGTTCGCCATGTACACAATTAAAGTGCTGCGTTTTATCAGCGTGTATGCACAATATTTGCTTATTACCAGGGCATTTAGACGAATTTTATTCCGTAGTGATGCATGATCTACATGCAAAGCGTCCAAGGTGGTGCATGGAAATGGTAAGACTGGATCACCTTGTTGTCGCAATTGACGCCATTCATTTGTCAAAGACTTCAGATTTTCGTACAGCTTTTCAAACAAGCGGCCCAAGCGATGAGTAATAAATACCGAAAAGGCGCACGGTTTCATTTGGATTGGAAAACGTACCTTTGCTATGCACTACAGACATTTTGATCTCGGGGATGTCCTTTTTGAAGCAGGAAACTGGTCAGCTACTGTGGCAACTAAAATTACCGTGGCCGGAAGAAAATTACGGTCAGGGAATCTTCTAGCTTTTACGGAAAGCAAACGGAAGGCCGGATTAGTTCCTGAAGTCAACGCGTTTGTAGCGGACTACGAAAACCTTACCATTAAGTTGAACGTCTACGACTTCAACCGGCGTGTGCCCCCTCCCGCGCTGGAAGTAGTTTGATTTGGGTATGTGACGCTGCATGATCGAACGGTTTGCTTGCTTGGCCAACGGGTCCTGACGCCAATGCAAACCTTCTAGCCCAAGGGTGCAGCTTTATGCGTGGTGTCAACAGGTAAGCATCTTTATTGTGGTTGTGCACGGTATTCCTTCTTATCCTCATCGGAAAGTACTTCGGCCGGTCGGTTCCTGTAATGTTAATAAAAATACAGGCTATAGAAAAACGTGATTCGTTTGCGCGGCATGCATCTTGACACTTTCGGCCGTGTCATCCGCACAATATCGTTCTGCGTGCGCAAGAGTCACGGCGTGTGCATACAGGTAGTCCTCTGAAAAATGCACTCGACATACACAACGAAACTGTCTGCAAAATCACCCGAACCGGTTGCATGCGTTCACCGTGTGCGGGTGTTCTGTGGTTCCGGAAGACGTTATGGTACACTTCGTGCTGTGGTTCAGGTAGGACTGCCACGAAGCTACCATACTGCAGCCACGTGCTGTCGCTAACGGTAACCTACGAACCACGTACGGTTCGTAAGCCTACCACATAATACTGCGGTTGAGAATGACCTGATGAAAGCGTTATGACGTTGGCAATGCAATGGAGCAGGTGGCGAAGTTCACAGAGAGAGTTAACCTATTACTGATGTATAGTAATTTTTATACCAAAGTAGTTCTACAGTACAGCGTGAAAAAATACTAAGGTGTGGGTTTAGAGGCGAAAAATGAGCAATATGGTAACGATAACGTTTCTTCTTGCAATCTTAAGGCACATGTACTTACAAACAACCACTTGTAGCGGCAGTTTGCAAATATTTGGTTACAACCCAGAAACTACATAAATGCTTATTTCCGGTGACGGTAGGCCGCGTCTGTGTTGATCGTGCCGCTTGTCGAACACCTGACAAATGAGCATTGCACCGCCGTCATCTGTGTATTCTGCATAACGGAAAACAAGGCTTTTGGCGCAGTACTTTAAAAGTGTTTCCGTCTCACTGTCTAAATGGTAGTAATTAAGCAAAAACATTCAACGCCTCTTACGCAACGTCTAAATGTTTTGTGGAACACAGGATTACATCAAAGGTAAATTCCAAGGTGAAAGTTCAGGAAATTCAGGTAGTAAGATGGCTTTAGAACGTACCGCAACCCAACAGGCCCGGAATATATCAGGTGATAATTATACTCAGTTGCTTTCCAGCTCCTTAACTGCTCCACACTACGGAAACGCCTACGAAAGTCTCTTCGACATAAACCGCCTATTCCTTGTAGAAGCTTATTAACAGTGGCCATTTCTTCACCCTCAAGGAAGCATCTCCGTGTAAACTCCGAGTATGCCCGTGCGGATAGCATGCAACGCATCACACCCAAACACACGAAGTGCATGTAGTCCGTTGGGAATGCTGCTCAGGTCAGTCGTTGGGCATTAAATGAAGATTTACCTGCTGGTCGTTTTAATCAGAATGTGAGGTCGGTTTGCTCACGGGATAGTTACTTTACCTTCAGAATACATGCCACGTTAAACACACTTGGCACAACTGATATATCCTCAGTGACACTTCCTCCGCTGCATAAATGCACGTGCTGGCCCGTCGCATATAACAACTTTTAACTCAACGGGGTAGGGGTTACCTTCTCGCAGGGTCAATACATCAGGCAACACAACCATTAACTCATTGTTAAACCAAGTAAAGCTTGGACTGCCTGCCTTGCGTTCACCCGAGTAGAATCCAACGACCAAGAGGTGTGTGCTTACGGGGGAAATAACACGGCATGTGATAAGCAAAATTTGCAGCTTCGATGACTGAAAAGACGTAAATCCATCAATATGTTACGTAAGACCGTTACAGCTGCTGGAAAGCATGCGTTGCCAGCGTAGACAGCTTCTCCTACCACGCCGCAGAAGTAAGTGCCCGTACGTACCGGTTTTCACTGCAACCGATTCATTAGACCTGAACTTTGGCACTGTTGTGTACCATAAGAACTCACGAATACAGAGTGTACGTAACACAACAGCAAAACTACGCGCAAGACCAGCGATGGCAACTGCGGTTACCTGTCCTCCTCGGTACATATGTATGGCTATGGTACATTGCAACAACAATGGCCCTGGCAGACAAATTATTTAACGTTGACTATTTAGCCTATTTAACAACGAGTCTCAAAACACAATACCAAGTAGGATCCGGTCGCCATCAACCGAGTAAGGCGAAGAGAGCCAAGAAACCCGTAAGCGCATTGCTAAGCCAGTCATTGTAGTTGTCACTGCACCGGAAATATTCCAAAAGTCGTTATTTGTTAAACCGTCTGACGGTTGTACAAAGGCGTAGAATCCCACACCCACTACTTGTCAGTCGTAGCTGCCGTATATCCCGACTCTCACCGAGAAGGCACGCTCTGACCGTTTGCTTGACTCTCCTAAGAGAGACAAAGCGTCACGCGCCCCTTCCCCCGTTAACAAGAGGAGAAGTAGAGCAAAGCTACCATAAGGCCTCTTGTTGTAATGGCTGACCCACAAAAAGTAAGACATAGAAAATGGAGGGAAAAGCACACGTTGCTGATGGTACATTCTTTGAAGGGATAAAGACCGTCTGTAGCGATTTTAAGTATCCCTGCCCAATTGTATCTTTTTATTCCCATTTCAATTATTACTGTACGGTTTTGTATTAAATGCCCCAAAACCGGTTAAAAGACTTTCTCGGGTTTCGATTCGCCTTCGGCTTTGCTTCTTGTGAGTAAAGGGCTCCACAACTCTCGGTCTAAGAGGATACTAAATATCAGCCCCGGGGTCCATACTACGATGGTGAAGAGGTGAGGTGAAAGCAACAGGTTGTCTTGAAACTATGGAAAGAAAGTTGAGCTTTGATAAGAAATAATACCTTTGTGTGATGGTAGGCGTTAAGCAGTGTAGGTGTTGGAAGGTGCGACTAAAGGTCGCAATATGTGGTCATGTAATAGGAAATGTTGGTTGTCATTACAGCAACGCTGCCTGAGTAACTAATTGATGCCAGTTTCTAAAATAGAACAGTTGACGCAAGGAAAATTTGTTGAAAAAGAGGTAGGGAAACAACGCTATACTGTAAAGATATTAGAACCTCTAAACTTGTTGAAGAATGTTATATGTAGTGGCGTTGCTTTTGCCGACATGATAAGCGTTACTGTACACGAACTTGTGGCTTTTGGTTGACGCCCCAGATGCGTGATGGGGAGAAAAGGGAATGCCTAATTTGTGAAATGTTGGAATGCGGCACAATGCAAAATACTAGTAACTTAATAAGTTTCACATTGCAACTGCTAGAGGAAGAAATATTTCAACTGCATACCTCATGCATTTTTACAGTAGGCATTGCATAATCAATAGTTTGCAAACGGACAGGTTTACCTTTGACCAGGTTTCAAAAACTAATTTCATTCGTAATTTTCAAACTTTGTCATAAATGTACGCGGATAAAGCTTCCGCAGAGAACTGCGGATTTGTTAAGTGCGCACTAACTTCATAAGTAATGTTTTGTGACGGAACGGAAAGGAAAGCAACTGCGCTATCATTATATTGCCTATATTCATTGCGCCGATCAGAAGTCCTACGCGTCGGTTTGTCGCACGTGATTGCTTTCTGCGCGGAAGATAAAAGATTACGGCTAATAACGTAACTAAACGTAAGCAATGCGTGCATAAAATAGGTTTGCTTTTGTTGACGTCGTACGTTGTTTGTGTGACAGGTAGGCACGAGTTAAAAGAGGTGCGAACTTTGAAGCACATGTGATGGAAAATTATTTAATTGGGATACATGTAAATTATCCAGGAATGTCCGGATTTCCGAGTGCGATACTACGAACGAAGGCGGCAAACATGACGAAACTGTCAAATATATGTAAAGCTTGCTCGTGAAGGGTGTTTGAATAAACATAGAGCTATGAAGTATGTAGACATATGCGGTCGCACTGTCTGAATAACGAAATTACTGGTATGATCAAGGGAAGCACCGGCGTGAAAAGACGGTGTTGGGCAAAGGTTTTGACTGGTTACCACCCAAAGATATGGGTTAGGAGTTATGTTGTTAAAACTTTTGTTACGTCAGGTAGCATATTTCCCGAATTTGTATAGGCAAGGAAAAATAATTACCATGTACTTTTTACAATCATGTTGTGTTAGCTGTTTAAACGCGCCATAAGCTTTGATAGTCCCGGCTCACTGTTCCTCAGCAGCATATTTTATCACCTGAGTAAGACGCTGTGCGAAATCAGGTGGTTACTTGTGGTCTGTTCTTCATTCCTTCTCCTCTCGTGTCCCATGTGGCTGCATTCGTTACCATGCCATTTATGTGTTTTCATTGCTTAGTTTATTAATGGACAGGTACAAGAATACTGGGAGGTGTAAATCCTAATTAATGGGGAATTCAGCCACTAGCATACATTGATAATGGAACTGGAAACTGGAAGAGGATGTAACAGACACTTACAACCCACACCCTTGTATTCCCTCACAGCATGCACCGGAAGCGATGGATATGGTCTAATAATCCTCTTCAACAAGGGAGTACCCATCCTTACTCAGTGAGAAAGTATTTTTCGCGGCAGCAATGCGTGCCTTGGAAGCTATCCGTCTGGACTGCGTAGCTGCCGGAAGTGTAGTCCGATGCTATGTGTTATGATACCGTATGGGAGCAGGATGTCCGCGTAAGGTTGCTGATACGTTAACCATCGTGAACCCCGAGGCTACACGTGTACAAGCCTCCAGACCGTGTGGTTGTTGTGGCCGCATCGAAGTGGTATTTGACGAAATAAACATAGGGTCTGTTATGCCACGGAATGAGCGGGGAACGGAACAAGTCTTACCTAAAGCTGCAGCAGCAGCTTCCCACTAACACTTACGACGCCACCTAGAGCTGCTGTGATAACTAAGTGACAGAAATGGAGAAAAGCAAAGGCGATAAACGGTGGCTGCCGGAACGACCCGGAATACACCTTGTGTATGCCAAAACATGGTTTCACTAGCCGATAAGTTAACATTAGTTATGTCCAAACGGTTAGGGTTATCGTTGAAGCAAGCGTATATTGCGACAGCACAAAAGGTTATGGCAGCCGTATGCTGTGCGGTCACAGGCAAATTGCTCACGGGCGTTTGGGTGAGGTTTTGCACACTTATCACCATGCGGCGGATCGCTAGAAAGCTTAGAGGTAAGGTGACGTTACAAATGCAGTGCGAGCACAAGGAATGCATATACTACCGATAAGACACCTAGCGTAGTTCTTACCTCTTCGTTACATGTTATCCTTGTGGTTGCCGAACAACAACGGTACTTCAGGTTGTGTAGAGAATGAACTTGAATGATAAGTATCATCACAAAGCTATAGAGTTGCGGGTGTTTTTGATGTCTTTATGTATACTTGACCACTCCTATCATGTGTGATCCCGATGGCGGGGTAGGCATCGTGCCGTAAGCGGCACGTAGCGGAGGCACCGCATATGGAAGAACTGGATATAGCTAACGATCAAGCAGAAGCAGGCGCGTGGTAATAAAAGACGGAAAATGGAAAACATGTAAAAGGAGGACGTACAAACGCCGATGGCAGGCAAACTTCTCCTATGCGTTTTACTGCGTGCACAGTTGACAAAACCAAAGGCAGTTTAGTCAGTGTCCGCTCTGGGTCTCTGGTAACCTTGCACCTGAGTGGTCACACCGGACAAGTCAGTCAAATTCCACTTTTCCCTTGTGTAGTGGCATTGCAACCGCATTCCAGCATACCATGAACACTGAGCGTAGTCTGTGCAAGGTTATCGAAGCAAGGCTCCAATGCCTGCTCAGACGTGTTAGTTTTGTTCAGCAACTATTGTCACCGCGATTGGGCATCTAGCATGCCGTTAATGACCACGGTCAATAGATCATATAAAGGGGTTCGCTCTGATGGACTACGATTTAAATGCCCATTTTTGTTTTTCACCCGTTTTGTCGTATAGCAACCGACCTCAGTTTGTGCGCTTTCCTTGATGAGACAAACGACAACCAAGTCCTTTGAAACTACCTTTGCGCCTCGGTGTTCCACGCGCTAAAGGCTTTCAAGTACCTGCCAAACAACGAGGGAATCCTAGCATACACCAAGTACCGCACGCAGTGTTTTCTGAGCATCCTGTCCGTTGTAGTCCTGGCCGATAACGCGCTGCAGCCACGGGTGACATCCTGAAGTAAATGGAAATGACACAATACAATACGTGACGTGGGGTACACGGATTGAAATGCATGGACCTATGCCATGCACTTATCAAGCACCACTGTCCTTACTGCCTCAGTTGCTGCTAATATAAGCGCAAGTTGCACATAGCGTTTACGTACGATGCCCTTTTTTCTTTCGGAAGAAGGGCGTAGAAAAGTGAGCGCCCTATACCGTGTATATTTACCAACATGCAATACCTCAGAAGGTAGCTACCGCCGTTTTTCTGGTGCACCGCATCTGCCAACGCTGGCTCACTGTAAAGCTCCACGAGGTCAAATGCGTACCTCAGAACGAAAAGTCGGAAAAGTGTCTTCGATTCCTCAAACTCAACGTTGCACTGACCGAAGCTCTCCAGCAACTGTACTACAGCTTTTACTGAGTTCCCTTCCACATTTGCCTCATTTTATGTCTTGTGGTCCCGAGGTCCTAACGGTGCACTCTTCTACTCTGTTATTGGTACGCATACTTCTTCAGATCGCGGGTGTCCTTAAATAACAGCACCATACGATAGACTTCCTCTTACCGGTGCCGCGGGAGCCAGCTGCCGCACAAATAGAAAAACTGCTTACCTACATAAAAGGTGTGAAGGTGCACAACATTGAAGACCACTAGGTCGTGGTACCAGCCGTTTTGTCGCCTGAGAATCCTGGTCACACACTCATAACTTTGTGCTTAAGTTCACATGTGTAACAAAATGTACCATGTCCCGACACTATTGGAAATGAGGCAACTGACGCCATCCAGTCTGCTCCAGCCACTTGGACGACGTCATTGACCCACTGCACTACACCTGACCACGCGCCTGATCTCACAACTCAAACTTATACACACCCGAATACATCTTGCTCTCCCCTGCAACCTACTGTCCCTGACCACCGCCAGCCTCTTACCTTATCTTCGCAGGTCAATCGTTCATGCACCTTAAAGCATGCTTACAAACCAGCCTCTCCCACAACGGGGTTCACCAGGTGCGTCGTTGGCCGAGTACCTCATCCAGACCAATCCGACCGACTCGTTTACAATCCTACTAGGCAATACTCGATCTATAAAAAATAAAATGCACCATCTTGCTCCTCTCCTACTTCTGTCCAGTCTGCATGTGGTGCAGCTAACTGAAACGTGGCACGCAGCCGATATGCCTGATGCGCTGCTGCACATTCATGGGTAAAGGACTTACTGTAGCGAACTCATAAATCTGCGTGGCGGCGGTTGCCTTATTTACGTCCGCCACGAATTCCAAGCACCACCTTTTCAAAACACACCACTTGGAAATCTTAAAGATTCTGTCTGGATTCAGGCCATAGGAGTCCAAGTTGACATTCTGATAGGCTGTATCTACAACCCACTGCATGCGACCAGTACTAGAGCTGACGAATTGGCTAAGGCCATTCACGAAGTTTCATTCCTTCCCGCCCGTCACAAAATACACGGCGGATACTTTACTATGCTCCACATCTCGTGGCTTACTGATTCAGCACCATCCATCAGCACCAGCTTCACACATGGCTGGACTCAGCATGTGCGCTAACCCACGAGACAGTCCAACTCCTTGGACCTAATATTCACCAACGGTATACCGCATGCAACTGCCAGCGTGTTAGATAACATTCCGGGCAGCGACCATTTGGTTGTGAGGCTAGCATTCAAACTACCGAAATTCCGTCACCATGTTGGCCCGGTCTACGCTGCTTTTAGGCCTCTCCAGCATAGATTGGGAGGCATTCCGTTAACTTCTCCGTGCCGCTCCTAGGGACACTTCCTTCCTGGCAACTTATACGCACCCAGCGACCTGTGAACTTTACAATAACCACCATTGGTCTCAACATCTTAGCCTCAATGAAGCGCTCGATCAGGAGACCTCAAAATCCCAATGACACCCTCACGCGTGCAAGAAAATGCGCTCTCGCTACAAACATACTAAGGGGTTTCACCTCATAATTCGTATAAAGGAAATAGTAGCGGAATGGAGAAACTTGCAAAGTCATGTACATATTTTAGCCGAGCGCACTGCGCTGCGCAGTGCGAACAAGGCTAAGTTACTTGTACGACTCATGAAGTATCGCAGTGGCCGCAACGACTTGCCCATTAACCCACTCGTGCTTCCTGATAATAGGGTTATTACTGACGTAGCAGTGTTGCGCGATTACTTTAACGCACACTTCTGTGATGTCTTCATCAGCACTAATGCGTTACTGCCAAATACGATTTCGAAGTTTACAGACTATAGCATTCACGCCATTGATTTCATGTTGAACAATATCATTCGAGCTCTACGCTCACTGAAGCTGACACACGACCCCGGCCCTGACGCAATCCCATCTTCCTTACTATTACTTGGAGGCCCGGGTATTCCAATCCTTCTTCTCAACGGTTTCACCCTCTCCATGACGAGCGGGAGCTACCCAGCCATATGGAAACACTCCATAGTCGTTCCACATCACAACCGTGGTCGTCGCCAAAATGTCGACAACTATCGACCTATAAGCCCCACACCCTTTGCGTCCAGGGTTATGGAATGGATAGTCAAGGAGGGAAAGCTTTCTTTCCTACTGCAGCGCAATCTCATAAATAAGTCCCAAAACTGGGTTTTTGCCAACTAAATCGTGCCAAGCCAGCCGGTTTGAATTCTTGAACTACGTGATCTACTCCAATGACTCAAGGCAAGCCTTAGTCATTAATTTCCTGGAAATGAAAAAAGCGTTTGACCTGGTTCCCTACGATGGACTGCTGACGAAACTAGCTGCATTCGATGTCTCTGGCCATCTTCTTTCTTGGTTTTCTTCCCACCTCTCTAGCCGAACGCAGTCAGTAAAACTAGGTGACACACCTCCCAAAAGAGCACCCGTAACTAGCGGAGTATTTCAAGGTAGTGTACTTGGCCCTCTGCTGTTTCTGTTATACATTATTGACGTCTTCCGCGTCTTTCGATACGGCACTCCAATTTTTGCCGACGTTATCAAAGTTGTATTTTCGTTCGAGCCCAGCTGCATAAAAAATGTTCTCTCAAACATTCAGAACGACCTACGTGCTGGCAAAAATTGGTGCGATGCGTGGAGACTAGAATTCTCATCAATGAAATTCAATCTTCTCTCCTACCGTTGCACTAAACCACACAACAACCTAACGCTTAATGGCGCATCCTTAGGCAACTACTTCACCATGCGCGACTTTGTAGGCATTACTCTAGCCCCCTAACTTTTCCAAACAAGCAAGCTATAACACTGACAAAGCCAGGTCTATTATTGGTTATATACTGAAGTCAGCAAGCCTGGCTGAGTCTCGGCTCACGCTCTACAAAGTGTGCACAACCGATTTTAGAGTACTGCTCGCTAGTTATCTCCAATGCACGGATGGTTGATAGATTGCAGGTCGAGAAGGTCCAGCGGTCTTTCACTAAGCGCCTTCTTGTTCCATCTTCGCTCAACTACCAAGGGCGCTGCAAACTGCTTGGCCTGGAGCCTCTCTGGCTGCGCAGGCCTAGAGCAATCCTCGTATTCCTCTACAAACTTTCCAAAACATCTGACTTATGCATAGGCGAATTTTTTCAACCCATGGATAATACACCTTACCCCACACGCAAAAAGCCCCACTCACTCTCTCCCCCTAAGAGGCGTCGTAACATTTGTTTAAACTGCCTCTTCTATAGATATGCGCACGTATGGAACAAGCTGCCAGCGAGAGTCAGAGCATCAGAAAGTGCAGTGCAATTCCCCTTGGCTATAAAATGATTACTCAGAGTCCCAAAAGTGGCAAAACTACTGGGCAGCTGCGTTGCTGAAACGAATTCTGGCAACAAGGACCTGCTCACATATAGGACATGTAACCACACAGCCACCGTATACTCAATTGGACGGATAACGCTCGTGGCCTGACTGTACTCTAACCTCGTCTTACCAGTCTACTGCTTCCTGCCTGCATCCAGTCACCAACGACGTTAACGACTTAGGCTCTGCAGCCCCAGCACTTTGGTCTCCTTATCTTCAGCTCTATGCTCGGCATGCTAACTGCCTTTTCACATAGTTACATTCAACCCAAAGTGCTTCTTTTTTCATGGCATTACCTTTATTCCCACATTAAGTTGGCGGCATAATATCACCTTGATGATCTACCCGGTTTCCTCTGAACAGTCTCCTGTTTTCTGACCTCGCACGGACTTATGGGGTCTACATGATCTAGGCCCTAAAGACGTACTGCATTGTAACTCTTACCTCAAGAGCATCGCTGTTCACGATTCGTCCTTATTATTACATCTCTTCCTTACTTAACGTCTACACTGCCGACGCTCTCTGTTATCATTCCGGTATTAATAATACGGTTTTCTCTCTCTGAGCCGACATTTCAGTTTCGTCTCAATGGTCTCCTGTGTTCCGACTAATGAGACCTTACTGATGAATCATCGATAGACCACAGGTCTGTTCACAGCACCTGAAGAGCTTTGTAGGCTTTTCCAGTTCTTCCAAATTCTTCCCATTTTGCGCCCTCTCATTGCACTACTTTTCAATTTCTCAGATAACTCATCGGGCCTGGCTCTAATTTGGCCGCGTCTGACCAACCTCCTGCTTTCTGATCACTCCCAGCCACCGAGAGGTTAACGATCTGGGCTCTGAGGTCCCAATATTGTTCATCTCAACCTGCGACTTTTCGCTCCGCCGGCTAACTGTCTTTTCATATAATCACTTTCGTCCCAAGCTGCTTCTTTTCTGATGACACTTATTACATTTATCCCCACCCTTAGTTGGCGGGCTAGCTTCATGTTGCTAGATTATCCGGACTCAACTGAACTGTCTCCTGCTTTCTGACCCACCTCGGACTTCTGAGGTCTGAATGACATAAGGTCCTGTAACCCTCAACTGAAATGCATTGTTGGGCATGATTAACCCTTATTATCATACCCCCTTGCTTCCTTTACATGTCTATTACGCCTACGCTCTCCTTTAGTACGGAGACTTAAATTCTTCGACTTTCTCTCTTTGCTTCCGACTACTGTGACTAATGACCAGTGCTAGGCAGACTTATTGGTCTGCTCACATAACGCGGGGTATATTGTTAGATTTTCCACTTCTTCTGAATAGAGTATTTTCCTTTTTTTAAATAAATAAAAAATGGTATATTCTCTGTAAAACGAGACACACCTCTAAAGGCACTCTATTTGCATTACTTTTTCAATTGGACGGATATCTCTTCGGGCCTGGCTATAATCTATCCTTGGCTGACCAGTCTCCCATGTTTAACTGCTCCCAGACATCCGAGACTTTATCGCTCGAGGCTCTACATTCCAACACTCTGTTCCCCTTGTCTCGAGTCCATTCCTTGGCATGCTAGCTTGCTTTTCTTATAGTCGTTTTTGTCCCGAAAGCTTCTTTTCTTATGTCACTCATAAATGTTATTCCCACGTTAATTTGGCGGCCTAGCTTCATCATGCTGGCTTATCTGGACTCGTCTGAACGGTCTCTTGTTTTCTGCCCCACCTCGAACTTCTGAGATTTCAATGGCCTAGGCTCCGCCGATGTACCGCCCTATAAACCTCTCCTAGAAAGCATTGTTGATCATGATTCATCCTCATTATTACATCTCCCTTTCATCCTTAACGTGTCCCTTTATGCCGATGCTCACGTTTGTTATTTAGATCTAATTTATACAGCTTTCAATCTTTGAGCTGACATTCTATTCTCGTCTTAATGACCTTCCTTTGGACTACTGTGTCCCTAATGATCAGGGTTTAACAGACCCAACGGCCTGTTCACATCACCCCAAGGCTAACTGCCTTTTCATTTAGCCACTTTCGTTCTACACTGCTTCCTTTCGGATGACACTCATTACTTTATTCTCACCTATATTTGGTGGCCTAGCTTCCTCTTGCTGACGTACCTGGTTTGTCTGTACGGTCTGCTGTGTTCCGACCTTTCTCGGACTACTAAGATGTAACTGAACTAGTCACTGCCGACGCAAAGCTCTGTTACTCTCGCCTCTAGAACATTGCTGTTCGTGACTCATACTTATTTTCATATCCCCTCACTTCCTTGACGCGTCCATTTCTGCCGATGCTCACCGTCAGCAATCAGGGCTTACTATTACGACTTTCTCCCTATCAGCCGACTTTCTAGTCTGGTCAGAATGGCCTCCTACCTTCCGACTTTGGTGACCCTAATGATCAGGGGTCGGCAGACCCAACGGTCTATTTAAACCTCCTCGGGAAAATAGTTGGCTTTTTCACTCCTCATCAATAGCGCCTTTTCCTTTTCTCAATTTGTTTGCATTCCTTATTCCACTGGACAGGCAACGATTTGGGCCTGGCACTACGCTAGCGTCGTCTGACCAGCCTCCTGCTTTCTGACATCTTCCAGACATTCCAAAGGTTAACGATCAGGATTTGCTGTCCCAGTACTCTGTCTCCCGTTATTCTGAGACCTATTCTCGACAAGCAACTGCCTTTAAATATAGCCACTGTCTTCCCAAAGTGCCTCTTTTCTGATGACACTCATTAATTTATTTCCACCTGACTTTGGCGGCTTAGCTTCCGCTTGATGACTTATCTGCTTTCGTCTGAACGGCCCTCTGTTTTCTGACCTCCCTTAGACTTCTGAGATCTAATGATCTAGGCTCTGCCGACGAAAGCCTGTTGCCCTCACCGCAGGAGCATTGCTGGTCATGATTGAACTTTATTATCATGTCCTCATTTTTATTTAATATGTCCATTTCTGTTGCTGCTCTCCGTCAGCATTCAGAGCTTACTATTACGACTTCCTCCTTCTGAGCTGACATTTTATTCTTGTCTCAATGACCTCCTAACTTCCAACTTCGGTGACCCTAATGTTTAGGAACCGGGAGACCCATCGGTCTGCGCACATCACCTGGAGCATATCGTTGGCTTTTTTGATTTTCTCATCCACAGAGCCCTTTTTCTTCTTACTCTCTTTCAGAATTATTTAGTTCAGCCTGTACGGTCACCTGCATTCCGACCTCTCTTGGACTTCTAAGACCTTAATAAACTAGTCTCTGCAACCGCAACGTTTAGTCTCCCCCGCCTGCAGGGCGCTGCTGCTTATGATTCATCAGTAGTATATCCCCTTATATCCTTAACACTTTTATTCCGTTGACGCGCTTTTAACATTCCAACCTTTATACTACGGCTTTCTCACCATAAGCCGATATCCTCCTCACATCTACATGGTTTCCTATTTCCGAATGCTGAGCAAATACTTTAGAACTATGGACACGTCCAAAGGTCTGTTCGCAACACCTCAAGATATTTTTAGGAGCTTCCACTTCCCCTTAATAGTCTCCTTCTTCCCGAACACATTATTTCATTTTTGTACCCTCTGTTTGCATTCCTTTATCTATTGGACGGAGAACTTTTTGAACCTGGCTGTACTCTAGTCTCCTCTGACCAGTCTCTTACTTTCTGACTGTTTCCAGACATTTGAGAGGCGAATGTTCTGGACTGTGCAGTAGCCACACACCCTGTTCCTAAGCCTTAGAGCTTTGTTTGACAAACTAACGGGCTTTTTGTACAGCCGCTGCAGTCGTGTTATTTTTCTTTTCTTATGATACTCACTACTGTTTTTCCCCCATTAAGTTGGCGGTCTAGCTTTATCTTGCTGAATTATCCGGTCTCAGCTGGACGGTCTCTTGTTTTCTGACCCCACTAGGGCGTCTGTGATCTAAGTGATCTAGGCTCTGCCAACGTACAGCTCTGTGACTCTTATCTCATGAACATTAATGGTCGTAGGTTATCTTATTTATTCTATTCCCCTTACAAGCCTAACGTGTCTATTTCTGCCGACTCTCTCTGTTAACATTCTGGCAGTAATAATATTACAGAAGAGTAGTAGGGGAGTTGAATGGTATACGTAGAAATTCGTCACATCTAGGCTCCCTCAGACAGCCGCCACACACCAGGAAAAGCACTGTACGCGCATTTCATCCTTTCGGGACTCATCAGCAGTGCGCTTTCCATCAGACCTTTGGTAGGGCTCGAACCCGCAACGACTGTTGCCAGTCCGTGCTTGAGACAACTGAGCTACGGGGGACAGCAACGACCATCGTCGCTTGGTGAGGGGGCTACCTGTCCTCTGCACGGCAGTAACGTGTAGGTCAGTGGATAGTGAACGGCGCTATATCACATCCAGTAACTTATTCACGATGGTCGTTGCCGTCCCCCGTAGCTCAGTGGTCTCAACCACGGACTGGCAACAGTCGAGTTGCGGGTTCCAGCCCTACCAAAGTTCCGATGGGATGCGCACTGCTGATGAGTCCCGAAAGTAATAATATTGCCTGCTCTTCGTGAGCCGACATTCTAGGCCCTTCTCAATAGTCTCCTTTCAGGCTGCTGAGGACTTATCGAGGAATCATCGACAGATCCAATGGTCTGTTGATAACACGTCGAGACAAATGTACGATTTTGCACTTTCCCCAATAGATACTTCTCCTTCCATACCTCATGCTTTCCTTTTAGCGCCCTCTATACATTCCTTTTTAACTGGACGGAGAAATTTTCGGGTTTGGCTGCAATTTACTCTCGTCTGCCCAGTCTCCTTTCTGATCGCTTCCAGACATCCGAGGCATTAAGGGTTTAGGCTCTGTAGCTCCAACACCCTGTGCCCTAATCCTTTGTGCTTTGTTCGTCACACTATCTACCTATTCCAGAGCAAGGCTCTCCCACCCTTACCTTAATTACATCGCTGGACATTATTCATTCCTCCTTTTATTAACAAGGATGAATCATCGCCTGAAGAAAGTCGGCGGCTTTTCCACTTCTCAACAGAACCTGTTTTACAAAGCATTTTCTTTCCTTTCTGTACTTTCTGTTACCTTGCTTCTTCATTTGCCGATAACTTACATTTGTTTGTCCTGCCTGATTTCTTGCATTTCTACCACTTTAGGACGCTTCTTCTGTCGCTTCTTCTGAGTGCTATTCTGTCCCATAATCTGCATACCTCTTCCTCACTCTGGTTCCCACCGATTGAGCATATGCGCACTAGTGCCCCAAACTCTCCTTTCATCACCTTCAAGCTTTCTCTCTTTCAGTCTTTACTGATCCGTGTTTTGCTCGATTCTCGTCATATTTCGCCACTTATGATACACGAGTGTATGCGTTATTTAAATAAAACTTACATGTATAGTGGTACAATAGTTCAGTCCTTGTTGAAATTGAGCAACTGCGTTCCAAATGCATTAATTACTTCTGTATGTGTGGCTATGTGTGTCCGTTTCCTTTTTCTCCTGGGTTTATCAGAGGGACGGCGACAGTCACCCAAGAAAGTGTCCATTGTTGCGACAACAATACAAGGCACACAGTTCCTTTATCTGGACATGCGCGGAAGATTATCAACCTTTTAACAACTTACTAAACGGACAACTCATTCGCTATCTTGCACGGATACAACCTTTCCGAGGCTTGAACCATTGGGTTCAATTTGCCTGACACTATCTCTTCCAACTACCTCTTGCCAGGAGAACTCCTTTTGACTTGGGCAGGCACATTCTCCTGCCGATACAAATCCTTAACAGTTGGTCATTCTCAGCTCTTTAATCCGCTTTGACTACTCGATTGCTCGTGGTTTCCTATATTTCTAATAAATTTTACTACATAACCCGGGGAACTGCGATTCTTTCTTCGGAACCACATCCTATCCTGCAAGGCTTCAACAAATTTTAATGTATATCCACCGCAGACTTCACGTGGTTCTGCGGATGATCAAAAGATCATATTCAGAAAGAATGTTTAGTTCCCGACCTACCAATCGGGAACAGGGCAGGACCCAGGAACGCAGTAGGCACTCGCCTAACGCATCAGCCAGAAGAAACATGAGACGCAACTTGACTGCGGATAACGAAGCAAACAAACGTTCAACAAGAAACATAGTCGGTTACGAATTGCCATTCAATGGATAGGCGGCAGTGCTTTAGTACGTGGTGGGCTTTTGCCTGACAAGCGTTCTCCCTATAAAAACACATAAAAGTTCTTTTAACAACACTGCAACGTGGTGAATGTGACTCGCCACCGCATAAAGTCACAGCCCGTAACTTCATACTGGCAGTTCAACTAGCGACATCATGCTAGATAGGTTCGTTAAACTGGAACTTCTCCATTTGCTTATACCGTCGTCTCCTCTTACTAAGAATTCACGCATATACTGTCGCCTTTTTACTTTCTACGATATCACCGTTGACCTTTGCGTTACTTATACACGAACGCACTGTATTGTCATATCTCGAGCGTGCTCTTCCATTGTCTTCCAATGGATCATTCCGGATTCTCACTCTTTTATTAGCAGCGGTATGGCTGCAATATTTGGCTGACCGATTATGTCCTAATAAACGGATCCCGATCCCACGACAGCCAAATTATTGTTTCGCATTTTCACCATTGTACAGCTCCAAGCATGGACATGTGAAAAATTTTCTACTCTCACTGTTACAGTTGCCATAAAATGTCTGTCCATTTGTACATACCTGATCATGCCTCAATGGGCGTGCTTTGCACAATCGAGAATAAATATTTATTTATTTATTTTCTTACCGCTTGCATGTGTACCCACTTCGCAGGCAGTGAACACAATTATAGTGTACGGAGCTGTGACCTACACGGTCAGACAGCTCTTTATCGATTCTCTTTTGATACGTCTCAAGTGTCAAGACCTCTGCTTTGAACAAACATTATACAGTCCACTTTTGGAAGCGCTTCAAGTCACTCTCGAAATGCTCAAAGGTGCTTTACACACGCTGTAAAAAGCGAGCACAAAACGCAGCGCGATCATCGACTGCCATGACAACGGCTGCTTTTGCCAACGCACTTTATGGTGCATTCAAAATATCATCGTACTCCTGTAAAACTTTGACATACTTGTAACCCATAATTTTTTCTCCACACGAAAAGCTCTTATATCCTAAGATATTCTTCGCATTTCCTTTACCAAAGCACATTAACGTGCTGTCCGCTATGGCAACCGCCCAGTCGTCTGCTTATCCCCGACCGTAGCGCGGCACGGTCCAGCGTGTTGTGCTGTTGATCGTCGTCGGTATGCTAGCCTCGTTCATCGACCATCGGAACACGGCATCGACTTATTGTGCAGATTAAGTTTCATCTTACGATCTGTTTGCGCGACTAACTAACGGTCTACCAACCGAGCACAACCTTACGAGTTTAAAATGGGTAATGTCAGTTCTGTTCCAATAATCCACCTTTAAAAACTCGTTCAAAAACCACGCGTTGTTCCTCAAGGGCCATGTGATAACCTTACGATTTTCCGGACCATATGCGCTCCGGAATCGTTCAGAACTCCTCCAGAAGCCAATTGGAATTCTTCCGGAAATCGTTTGGAAATGCTCTGGAAATCGTTCGAAAACCCTCCGGAAACCGTTCAGAAATGCTCCAGAAATCCCTCGTTGATTCTTAAGAAACCGTTACATAATCCTATGCAGATCGTGAGATGCCCTTGTGCTGGAAGTGAACTTGCGGTTAGTGGGCGCTACGTATCCGCCAAATCCCGCCAAAATCCCTCACAATCACCTGTTCTCAAGATGCACGTTCAGCACATGCAGTACTCTAAAATATATGCTCCTCCTACACCTGCAGTTTCCACGAAATTTACTGATCCGTGCCAATGTAGCACCAGGATGTTGCTAGAAGTCTTGCTGAAAACATTTCTACGTAGTTCTAGGGGTATATACTCTACGTAAAGGTAAGCGAGAAAATTCTGCAGTGGCACAAATAGTGAAGGCAAGGTGCAGTGTTCATTGCACGCAGAAGACACAGAAAG
>OX104063.1:236811693-236964684 GCA_944474145.2 Dicrocoelium dendriticum
ACCTTCACAGTGTGTATTCATTCCGCTTGGGTAGGTGACTGAGGGCTTTCCACCGCCGCGTCGTACGTATAATGTGGGATTTCGGGATCAAGGCACTACGATCATCCTGTCGCAGCCAAGTGCGGCTGGTGACAGTGACCTCGTTGCGCTGCTCCGAATTTATGCGCAGCACGTAGTAAAGGTCCGACACTCCTTAGAATAGAAACAAGTCAAGGTAATTATGCATTATTATCTGACGTACTACTGTCATACATGTGTTTGCATCCTTTAAATACTGACCATATTACAATTGACCAAAATAAATAAATAAATATTTTATTCTTGATAAAACAAGACACGTCATTTGGGCATGATCAGCATAAGTAGAATGGTTATCATGGAAAACGGAACAGGTGGTTAGGCAATGCAACTGTGTATTTCTTCCGAAAGTATGCAACAGAGGAATGACGACAATTCTGCGTCCCACCATGAAACACAGTTACTTGTAAACTACGTGATTTACTGCAAACTTAGTCACAAGTTGGCCCACCAAAAATGCCACCTATATGCCCATAGGTGATGATTGCTGTCTACGGCTATGAAGGTCGTACAACTTTTTAGGTGCCCGTCATAAGAGGTAAGCACTGCCATCGTCTCTTTTGTGCACAGGTTGAAGCACAAAAGTGTTGGTATTAACCCCAGGTACATTGTTGGGATAAAAAGGTGAGTAAAATATAACATTCGCAGTAAATGCCAGTCCATTGTTACAGACCACAAATATAATGCCCAAGAGGAGGATTGCTCAGGATGGATATCAGCAGGCTGCGCAGCCATTTCTATACATCTGCGCATGAGTTGCGCAGTAAGCTTAACAGCTCAGTGTAGTATACGCTTTGGCAAATGTATGACTCGAACGAAAAAGCAAATAATTTATCCAACAGTCCTTATTGTTTAACGTCCTGCCCTAAATACTCTAGGACATGAACGTTGTAAGTCCTTTCCTCTGCGCCGAATAAACGGTAATAATTTCTCACAAACCTTTTATTGCATAATATACGACAGCTATGTAAGGTTTGACAAGCACGGGGTCCTAGGAGGAAATAGCTGTATGTAAAACCATGATTTTCTCGTAAGCTGACGTTGTTATTACGTTTTATAGCGGTGCAGGCCCTGCATGCAACAAAACTGTCGGAACTCTGTAACTATGCACCGGCAATAAACATCCACGTTCCGCCAACGCCTACTGAAATCTCTTGTCTAGCGAAAACGAATCACAAGCATAAGCTTATTCAAGCTTTGGATGCCCACCCCTTCGACATAATATTGGTGTTTTGGTTTCGCGTTGTTTGAACGAAATCATACGCCGCATAACACCTAAACACACAGCGTGCATGCAATCACTTGGAAATGTAGCAACCACAGCTAGTAAGTTGCGTATCTACTGTTGATAGTTCCTGTTGTCCAAAAAACAAAACTACTCATTAGTGCACGGACAACAATCAGTATTTGGAAGCCACTTTTTGATAGTGATACATCACCGTTTCACACACTTGTCACAGTTACCATAACCGGAATGCTTTATGGTGCATTACCAATAGCTCGCGCGGGCACAGCACATAGGACAGCAGAAAAATGCAAAATCGTGTGCGCTCTATGGCAGCCTAAGAGCACACTGGTAAACAAAACATCCAAACGTTCAAACATAATGGGAGACAGAAATTCATGTGCACTCTGCGGCTTTCCTGAGCCACTATACGGACCAACCAAGCAGGGAGCTAAAGCAGTTAGGCTTACCAGGCTGAACAAAATGGACCATATCTGTAAAGTTGAAGAGCTGAAGGAGCTAAAACCATTCACGTGTAGTTGAAAGCAAAGAGCGTCAGTTGGAAACGTACACTTTCCAGGCAGTATAGTATCAAGCTCTCTTCTTAATCCCGTATGCCCGTGGATCGCGAGGCATAGAGGCTGTTTCTGTATCCCTTGGAGTCCGCATCAGCATTCGGTAGGCTTTTAGTAATACAGGCAGAAATGGCCTAAACACAATTAATAATCTATTAACTAAACCTTCAGATGGTCGGCTGCTCCAAACCCATTAGCGTAATGAGCGCCCAAAATCCTCCCCGTGTATTTCGTACGGCAGAACGGGATCCATGTGCAAGGCAATCTCCCCAGTTGATGCATTCCCTAAACCTAAATGTATTTACAATAATGTAAACAGCTCACCTTGGGGCGAAATCACGTTAACATTAGTTCTTATCAGGCAGCTGAGAGCGATGCAGAGTAAACTCAAAAGGAAGCACATTAGCTACACATAAAATGAACAAAAACAAGTTTTCACCTTCAGACGTAGGTAAAAGAGCGGTGGTATTTGTGAACTCATCGTCAACATCCTGAGGTTCACGTAAGTCTTACCTACGGCGCAGCTGCCACTGCCAAAATCCTTTACAAGTTCGCCTTAATAGGAAAATATACGAACAAGTACTGTATGTTTGTCGGGCACTCATAAAACTAAAGAGTGCACATGTAAATCTACCAGGGACGCACAGCGAACTTACTATGAAAACGACCGGGGCGAACTATTCTGGAAAAGGGTCTCCCAGACAAGCTTGGGCCGGTGTCGTCAAATGTACGCACAATTCAAAATGAGGGACTCAGGCGCATAAAAACGATAAGAGCACATTGTGAAGGTTGGCAAAAATGTAAAGTAATATACAATTATTTATAGCTATATTTAACTGACTTTGTCAACTATTGTCTAAATTTTAACATCATCTGGTACCTTAAGGTTGACTAGAAATCGTGAGGAGGTTACAATTTGCCAATTATTTACCACGATTTTTCGTTGGTGTGTGCTGGGTGGGTTCCGAAGATAAGGCTTTACGGAAGGTCAGGTCCAGCATTCTTAGTTCCAGAGAGAGTATTTTTTATGTAGTCATGTCCTTTCAGTTTAGCCTTTCCACTACAAATTTGGTGTCCCTGTTTTCGTTTGTTTGAAAGCTCTGCACATCCTTCTTTATGCCTTCACTATGTCGGACTACGTTTCTCGTACTGACAATTCAGAAAATGTTGTTGGTATCTCCTTCTCTGCCTGCTATTCATCCAATCCTAAGGTGTGGTTTTACGATTAGAAGCTTTGTTCGCATAAGTCGTATTACTTCGCTGTCATTAAGGTCCGCAATTGTGGCTGCTCAGCTTTCTACCCACGTCGTAAACGAACTTATAGATTTGGGGATCGTCGTGACCGCCAATGGCAGGAGTTGGTATACGGACCTTGGATCTTCAGGAAAACTGTCTCCTGCGTCCTCTAAATTTTCGAGTTTCGCTAGGGTGATTAAGTTCAGAAGGTGTTTATAATGAGGTCAGGAACTCCAAAACCTAAAATACTGTACTGTATTGTGCTTAACTGCAAAGCCGTATAAAATGTATAGGCAATATATAATAGTACGGACGTGCTAATAAAAGAAACCTAATGTAACGCTAAGGCAAGACAGCGCAACGTTCCGTACTATGAAATATTTGATATGGTACATGTTTAATTATCCGAAATATATGAGTGTCCATGTATAGCATATGGTTTAAAAGAACCAATTCTTTTGCAGTTGAGGTTAGCTGTGTAACACGTAACATTATGGAAGGAATGGTTACCAAAATCATTATAAATCTTTGGTAATGGACCAGAAGCGTGCGAACAGCTCATGCTCAGTAGCAGTCTCTCTCCCGCTATATATATATGGATATGTATAGAAGGTCAAATGCAATATATTAATCTTGCATGTTGGAACAGAGAGACATGTGAAATTATTGTATGTTAGGGGAAAGTGCCAGTGTCATATGTAAACGCGGATCTATGAAGACGTGTATATTTGTTGTGGTTTATAAATATGTGTGCATGTGTGCATAAATATGTCAAAATGTGACCAGTTGCGCGCACACAAATACATTTATTTGCATACGTATATCTAGACGTGTATGATGATGTATACATACGTATACACCTATAGATAATTAGATTGACGCCGAATACACACCATTAAAATGAAAGTGGGTGATTGCAGGGGGCGGTATAATGCGTAAACAAGTAATCCGTTCTTCGCTCAATGAACGTACATGCATGCTGAAGTTGGTCGAAATGGAGGTTGTTCTAATATATATAAATATCCCCGGTGTGGATGCGCTTGATGTGCATGTTGACAAGGTGCCAACCTGTCTATTACCCACTACCTCGTTCATACTGGCTCCAGGAGACAGTTGGTCGTTGCTGGAGGGGACGGGGTGCACGGTCCTTGTGGCCGTGCTAGGCTCAAAGAGCGGTTCAATGCACTCAGTGTGGAGTGGACTATGGTCCAGCCACGGCCTTGTATACGCGTGTTTTCCCAAATACAGCATGCTTGTGTTTGCCTGTGAAGGAGTGTGGACCGGCTCCGTTGATGAAACGTGGCTCCTACCCACATACCTCCCGGTCTTATTCCTTCGCGTTTACACTGGATCTGGGGTGAGTGGTTGAAGCTGTGTGTGGTGCAGCGCAAGCCACCCATGGTCCCTCTGTAGGCGCAGGCGCCCTGTGTCTTGCCACAATGAAAGGCAAATCCGAAACCAGATGCCGCCAACCATATATGTATAAATATGGATACCTGCAAGAAAAGTGGTTAGGCATAAAGTACTCGTGCGTATGCATCAAACTGTATATGTACCCTGTACGGATCTGATACGAGTTTGAATGCAAATGTGGTTTTGATCATTTAAAAACGTTCAAGGAATATTATTTATGGAGGCGTAACGGCGTTACTATGGTGACGGCGGTGAAGTAAGTGCTTGAAGTCGGGAATTGTCACCTTAATGGATAAATAAGCTGTAGTCCCCCTTGTCCTTTGACGTTAAATGAAGATCCAGGCACGTTGAGGTCACTTTTACGTGCGTCGCAATACATTTTAAAAGTTGCACCCTGCTGAGAAAGGTGCCATGACATAATGATGATGATGTGATATTATGGAGTAGCGGAATGTTAGTGGAATATAAACCGATGCACAGGGCCACATGGTGCTGCTATACGCACTGCGCTTATACGGGTGTATTTTTTATGAGGTGGGCGAACGGACGCCCAAACCATATGTCAATATTCGCGTCTAAGTGGGGAGCGTTGCAAAGGCTCATCACTCGCCAACCGAGCATGCTGAAAATAGTTTATCGAGTGGTTTCACAAGAAATGATTACGGAAATCAGTAAATATGCATAAGGGAATCAAAGTTAGGAAACAAGAGTTACCAACGTTGTACGGCTACAGCTGCAAGTTCATCGTTGAGCTTAACCGCAACTGAGAAACCTACCGCGTTCTTAATGGACAAGGGTGCCGTCCGCATCGCTTGCAGTCTTGCAGCACACACCTGAATAGCGCATTGGGCCCATATGTCGGCGGAAGATTACGGAAAAACCCACTGAACATGTGGCCTTGTAGTCCGCCTTAAAGAAGCAGCCTACTACGCCTGTTTCCTTTGCGATGTGTTACAACAAGCCAGTAAGAGGAGATGGCCCAGGAAAGGGCCGTTGGTCCATTCTCTAGGGAAGGTAAAAGGTGGACAAACAGGAAAGTGCTAAATGACCGGACGCGGTATTATGCTAGCTGTTGGCAAATGAACGTACGTATAAACGGGCCATGTTAAGTGGTAGCGGTAACTATCACGGCGGAAAGCGCTGATATGTACCTGGGCTATGAAAGTTAAGGCATCGTTAAAGGCAGACCTTAACGTTGGCTACGAATCACTCTGCTTTCATCTGTTGTTAACGGGACGTGGGAGGAGGGACCTTGGCTGCGGTAAGGTGGACTGCAAAGGGCAGCGCAAGTGTATTTGTGATAAGAAATCAAAATTATCATTAAAATCGGACCTACCCCGTGGCTGCGAAACACTCTCAAGGAAGGCAGACACCCCTTGTAAGTCGCGACCAGGTATACTGTAAGATCTCAAGGTTAGTGAACATCGAAGGTGAGGATAAGTGTTAAAGGCTTTCGGAAAGTTCACAAATAGATAGGCTACAGCGTTGCCGCTGTGTACCACGTTGGCCCAGCTTTCACGAGTTAAACGTAGATTAGTCTGACCCCAAAGCCCTTGCAGAATCCAAGATGCGCAACATTGCGAAGGTTATAATTATTCAGGTGGTTCTCCACTGAATCTCTTATCAGCATTTCTAACAACTTGAGTACTACGCTTACCAAACTGACAGGACGGTCATTCGCAGGCGGAGCATTGTCCCTGCCATTAACAACCCGACAGACCATTGCTTCTTTCCATTCCGATTGTAGGATGCAGCTGTCAGGCCATCTCGAAGAAACGCGTGTGTGTTTTCCACTCAGCTCAGTGGCCAATTTATGCAACCGCGTCGGAAGCAATGAATCAGGACCGGAAGTTTTAGGGGGATTAATTCCTTGCTGCAGCCCAAAGACCTGAAGTGCCGTTATGTTAGACGCACTTAAGTAAGAAGTCGATGGCTAGCCGAACAACGTCCTCGTGGTGCCAGATGGGTGGTTCGGTTAAATCCCATTCCAGCAAACGGTTCGTCGGCAGTGTTCCAGGATGTGGTGGGATTTTGCCCGGCAGGCGTCTTCCCTATTTAAAATCCGTATATATGTGTTTGACAACATTGTGACGCGGCGGACGTGACTCGCCACTAAATAACGTCACTGCCTCTTCCCTTTTTCTAATGACCATTCACACATCACGGACGTCATCCGATTCGAAGCGTACCAATGATTTTCCCCTTTGTTGGCAAACCCAAAGAACAAAAAGCACACAGTCACATTTACCTAAGCACACATGGCTATCTCCAATTAGATATAAATATACTTCTGCGTGTCAAAATACACCTACATTCTTGTGTTGTTTGTCAAAATGTACTAATTTGTGCAATTGCCGATCATACATGTCTTTATTACCATGATCACGCCCTTGGATGGCTTGCCTCGCAATGACGAGAATAAACTATTTATTTATTTATTGAAATCAATTCAACCTGTGGTAAATCGGTCTCCCAAGCGAAGCCCCCAGTATACCGGTCACTAAGTATGCAAGCGCCGTCGTATTCAGTTTACGCAGGTTTCACGTCCGCACGCAATAACACAGATATTGACGGTTTTGCCCCATGCGTCTTTCAACGTAAGCAAATCCGCTTGGGATTATCTGCTGCTGAGTCCGCTAAACCCATCTATTACTAGAGACGAACAGTCGTGAGAAGTTGTTTACATTGTTTCTAATTGTTTGATAACTATCAGAGATGCTGGTGGATGAAGCTGCTTGCTCGATTAGCCAGCATCTAGACTGCTTCTTGTGTAGGCAATTGCCTGTGGTATCTATCCATGGAGTCGGCGCTTGTAACGCTCTTTTCCTCATGAGTGAAATATAGGGAGTGGAAACCTCCGTAAGGTATGCCTTAAATTTACCCCAGGCAAACTGGACAATGTCAATCATCCAGACCTCAGTTCAGAACTGAAGCATTAGCTCGCATTGCACTAAAGTCCGCCCACCAAGTGTTCAGAAGTAATTCAACGGCCGTCTATGGGTGCCTTAAAATAGCACACCGAAAGGATGCATGCGTGCTCGAACAAATGGTGTCGAACAAATGGTGTCGCCGTTTCAATATGCAACCGTTTTATATCCTAAAGGATCGCTGTAAAGTCCATTGTAAACCCTAAAGTATACGTCGAAATGCGCTAGTCGCCCACTATGGCTGCTGTCGTTAGAAGAGGGAAAATGATTAACCACAACGCATTCAAACAATTCCTTAAAATGGTTTATACTTAACCACTTGACACCTTACCAACAACTTGCAGACCGTAATATATGTACCGAGGCACCGAAATGCCGTATATTTTCCACTAGCGACAAAGCACCTAATGTACCACAAACACATTGTCAAAACCGCATTGATCGCTATGGGCAAACATGGCGCTCCGATAAATTTGCTCGATCCGGCTCCGACCGACACACCTTACGCTAACCTGAACGCCACCACGTTAAAGCGCACCACGGCTTCCAAGGAAGCTAGACTTCGACAGGTGCCCTACGGGGTGGCACTATCCAGGTTCACACCGTCACAACTCAGGCACATTCGTACGTTGGTCGGTTTCTTTTAAGATCGAGGACACAACGCTGCACCAGCTCTGGACGACATGTCTTCTAGCCAATACATTAGCTCTTCTCGCTGCGTTCGCAGGTAATTGTCTTCGGACAAGCTGCTCGAGACAGCAGGCAAAGTTCATGAGTGGTATCAGAAAAACGCAGCACGTCACTCAGTTGCGTCAACCGCTAACACCGATCATAAGGCGGACCCAATTGAAGTCATTTCCAAGCGGTATGGAAGCTGGAGCTTGCTATCGAACAGGCATCGCTACAGTGTAGAAGCCCCCAGATGCTCCTCTCGAAATAGTCGTAATCTGTCCAGGAGTTTGACACCTCATTTCTATTAGTACGGCCCCCGTTTTGGCGATGCTGCAAGGAACCCTCGACCTAGTTGTAACCATCCCAAGGCTTTCCATAAACCGCAGCAGGAAAACCTCCACGCTAGTCACTGGCCAAATGTCTGGCCAAATTTATAGTCGCTGACTTTACGTCTACGTGACCTCAGCCAATTCGGACTTTTTGGTGGACACCGGTGTCGAGGTCAGCGTTAATCCTTGTGCTGCAGAAAAACGCAATCTACTTCCAACCGGCCTGACATTGCAGGCGGCGAACAATACCAGGCTCTATACATACTGCTGGCAATTGCTGTCTTACAACCTTGATCATCGTAGAAGTTTTTTTGGTTTTCTTATTGCTGACGTCCAAAGCCCTGTCCTTGGTGTTGAATCCCTCACCAAGTTCTGCCCGATCGTGGACGTGCGTTAACGTAAACTATGCCATATTTTGACATATTTGTCCGTTTCGGGTAAAGTCACTTTGGCCAGTTCGATCGGTCTTCGCTTCCCATTGCCCACGGACACTGACTTCACCTAGCTGTTGCCGCAGTTTTCTGCTCTTTATCAACACTCTAATGACTTTCTTGAGCCAAGGCACGAAATTACGCACCACACCTTACCACGTGGACCGCCAGTAACCGCCCGACCTCGACGATTACCACCAGAAGATCTCGTTGCTGCCATGGTAAGTTTCCAACGTATGCTTGGCTCGGTGTCGTTCTTCCTTCCAATGGCCCATGGTACATCCGGCTTCATATGGTTCCAAAACGTCCAGTGGCTAGTGAAGACTTTGCAGAGAGTACCGGGCACTAAAAAACTCTACCGTCCCCGATAGATATCCAATACCGCACACGCATGATTTTTCAACTGATTTTCATGAAAGGAAGATAGCTTCCAAGGTTGCCTTGGTGCATGCACACTACCAAATTCCGGTTGCTCCCGACGATTTTTCGCAGACCGCTATAACCAAGCCATTTGGTATTATGAATTCGTTCCCAGGCCATTGGTCTACGAAATGCCGCAAGACTTTCCAAAGGTTTATCGAGCAACTCCTTAGGGGCTCTACTTCGCCTACACCTACATTGACGACATGCTTGTGGTCAGTTCCAAGCATGATAAGCATCTATCACATCCGATCAACCTTCGAACGCTCCGCTTAATACGGCGTTACGATCGATGTTGACAAAAGGTTTGACCAAAATTCCTTTGGCTTTTTGGGCCAAGGAATTGATTGCAACGTCAGTAGTCCGATCCCCGAGAGCACATAAGCAAATGCAGATTACCCCACGCCGCAATCTTTCAGAATTCCGTTGTTTTCTCGGTATGGTGTATTACCACAGCCGTTTCAAACCAGATTGTTCTGAGCTACTCCAGCCATGGACCGATTTACGTAAGGCAAGTCACGAAAATTCAGGCACATTCAAGAAGTTATTGATGCCTCCGACAAGATGAAGCACGCGCTGTCCAACGCTGCCGCGTTTATTCATTTGAGGAATGATGTTGACACCGTTCTCATCCGCAAGACTGACGCAGCACGGATCGCCGTTGGGGCTGTTCTCCTGCAGGTAATCCACGATCACCCGGAGTCGCTATTCTTTTCCTTTCTCAGACTTCAGCCAGCACAGACGCGGTACAACACCTTTGGTCGAGGACTTTAGATATCGACTTCGCTACCAAATATTTTCGGCACCCTGCTTGAAGGTCGCAAGTTTACTATTCTTACAGAGAATAAACCGCTTGCCTTTGCTTTACGTGGTTCATCCTAAGGTTTCTCCCCAGAGAAAGGCGTCAATTGGTTTATATCGCACAGCTTTCGACCGACATTTGCCATATTGACGCTACCAACAACGTTGTCCCTGATGCCATGTCACGTACGTGCCTTCAAGCAGTTTCACGGCAGCCGATTAACGTAGAACACATAGTTGCCCACCAGGAAGGAGAGCGAGTTTGTGCAACTGTGCTCAACTCCATCGCTCAAAATGTCAGATTTACCGATCTTTTACTCAGACTCCAAAAGTCACTGTGATATTTCTACCGACAAGCACCGGGTTTTGTCCCTCAGCAATACTGCCGAATCTTCTTCGACTACCTGCAGGAAATCTCACACCCGAGCATACGAGCCACCGCCAAGCTGATTGCCAATCGCTTTATTTGGCACAACTTGTGCTCCGAGATGTAGCATTGGGCCAAACACTGTATCATTTGCCAAAACAGGAAGCTTCACTCACACGAGTACTGTCCCCGGCACGTTTGCACTTCCCGACGCTCGGTTCAAACTTGTTCATTTTGACATCGTTGGACCCTTGCCTCCATCCAACGGCTTTATCTGTTTAATGACATGTGTTGCGCGTTATACGCGTTGGCCACTTGCCGTGACTTTTAATAAATCAATGAATAAAATATTTCTTCTGGACTAAGTGAGGCACGCCCGCACATGCATGAACATGTTAAGGGTACGACGTGTGATAATTTAATGTACAATGGAACCATAGGATGGTCGCATAAATGAGATATGAATGTATGTAAGCGTGAATGTGGGCGTGTTTAGCTAGTTTTGAAGTTTGTAAATGATTTTTCCAGTTGCTAGTGCTTGAACTTGACGCCAATGCTAAATGCATGCTTAAGAACGGTGGACTTGAAGCGGTTGTCCGGATAAGCAATGGGTGACATTAGTTGGTGACGAGGCACAGCCGCCACGTCACAGTGTTTGCTAAACCTAGATTCGTGGCATTTTATAGAGAGAACGCTTGCCAGGCAAAAGCCCACCACGTTCTTGAACACTGCCGCCGAACTACTTGCTGGAAGGGTGTAAACCAAAATCACCCAGCTGGCCCCACGAGGTGGTTGTTTGGCTAGCCGGCCGCGATACTGCTACAGAAACTGTGGCGCGGACATTCTTGAGGCTAGGATTTCCGTCGTTCGCACGCCAGCCCCTGTTACTACCGATAGAGGGTCCAATTCCCTTCGGCCTTGTTTCGTGACGTGAACCGCTTCCTTGGTAATTCCCACCTACGGACCACCGTTTATCACCCAGCTGCTAATGGCATCGTTGAAGGTTTCCATCGCTAAGGTAAAGCCGCAATTACTGCTTCGCAGTTGAACGCACAGTGGTCAGAACGTCTACGGAGTAGCTTGCTTGGTATTCGTAACAATATTAAAGATACCATTGGCTGTTGTCCCGCTGAATGGGTCTTATGGCCCTACTCACAAGCTTCCTGGAGAAATGGTTCTAGACTCAAAGGTCGCTGGAGAGTTTCCTTTAAGTTTGTACGCACACGCCTGAGGCAAAGCTTCGGCTCAATTGGTCCGCCAACACCACGAATCAGTCACCGGAGTCACAGGTACACCCGAAGTTGAGCACTTGCCCCTTCTTTCTCATGCGTGTCGATTCCGTCCGTAAACTTCTGGCACGGCGTTAGGCTGATCCAGTTAAGGTGGTTGCCACATAGGGAAGTATTTCGTGCTGCATAGAAATGGTTATCAGGATACTGTACATATTAACCGCTTGTAGCCGACTTACATTGAGACGCGACGACTACTGAAACCCACGGACATTCCTGTCACCGACCAGTCCACGTTCCCAACTGCTCCTCCTATTCAGTCTATGCGTGACACTTCTGTTCCCACTTTTGTATCACTAGAATCTCAAGACACAAACTCGAAATCGCATCACCGAATGCGCCTCGGCCGTACAGTATTTCTCGCTTCTAGACCACGATAATTGATACACAAATATCGAGCTTCCTTCTCAGCGACCTTACGATCTAGCGAAAGTTCCGCAGCAATTGTACATATGTTATCCTAATTACATCTTCCTACTGGCATTTCCATTATTATTGTACCGTTTTGGTTTAACTGACCAACAAAAGATAAAAAGGCTCTTCCGGTTTCGATCCGCTGCTGATTTCGGCGGGAGCTGGGCTCTAACCAATGGCGGAAAGTTTGTTACTTTCTAAGAGGAAATGGAACAACCGGCGTTAGGAGGGTAATCGCGAGACTTAGGAAGTAAGTATTGTTTTAATAATGAAAATAAAGGCGTTGCATATGTTTAAAAGTGGTACAATCATATGGCGGTTAGTAAAGTAGTTTATCGTAACATGGTAAAATGTCCCCGCTAATTCCAAGGGGAGTAATTGCAGCGGAGTACTGGTATTAAAATGATTTGATAAACGGTGCAATATATTAGTCGTTTAATAAACGTAAGCCTATTTCAAGTATCCTGTGAGTGTAAAGGTACTGAACAGTTATGTAAAATGTATACCGCAGGATTACGTCGCATGGTGTGCTGCCATCTTTTGTTGGTGATAAATACCTATGAAATAACTTGTTGCAACGGGAAAATCAGAAAAACAGCAACATGCAATAAATGCAATCATGCAGCAATACGAAATGAAAGTGGTTGGATGTTGCAGCTTAACCAGTGAAGGAGATCGAAAGGCCAGATTTTATGCAATATAAGACTACATGGAGGAAGTTGTACGATCCATATGCGAAGTAAGCGGAACTAGATAATGATCGGTATAAATTAGCTGCTGAAAAAGTGACGACCTTAATGTGAACTAATAAGCAGTGCACTGTTGTGCACTGTCTTAAGGTATCAGCAAATTAGTGAAGCGGAATTAATTACCAATTAAGAATGTGCCGTCCATTCAGTAGGCATATTGCGCAGGTGTTGCAAATGGAACGACGAATAGAAATAACCTTATATATAGTGCATAAACGTGAGGGTTTATGTAAAAACGTGCAACTGCAGTTAGCATATAAATACCAGATATCCCAGGTAGTATGGATATATGTAAACCGTCCGTATTATATGTATAAATACCCATACCCATATGGTTGGCGGCAACGGGTTTCGGATTAGCCTGTCACTGTGGCAAGCCACAGGACGCCTGAGCCTACAGAGGGACCATGGGTGGCTTGCGCTGCACCACCCACAGCTCCAACCACACACCCCATATCCAGTGTAAACCCGAAAGAATAAGACCGGGAGGCATGCGGATGGGAACCACGTTTCATCAACGGAGCCGGCCCACACTCCTTCACAGGCAAACACAAGCACGCTGTATTTGGGAATCAAGCGCACAAAAGGCGGTGGCTGGACCGTAGTCCGCTCCACACTGACTGCATTGAACCACTCTTCGAGCCTAGCACGGCCACAAGGACCGTGCACCCTGTCCCCTCCAGCAACGACCAACTGTCTCCTGGAGCCAGTATGGATGAGGTAGTGGGTAATAGACAGGTAGACACCTTGTCAGCATGCACATCAAGCGCAGCCGCACCGGGGATATCAAACAACAGCCAAACACTTGAGAGAGAGAGAGAAAGAAAAGGAGAAAAACTCGATTAATGCATAAGGAAACGGTGATATAAACCTTAAGTAAATAGCATGTGTAATAAGTTGTTTACAAACAGATCCTAGCTAAGTGCACGAGGTCAAGAAGTATAGTTCACGGAATGCCACGAACACAAAAAGGTTATGGAAATCGAATACAATTGGCTTAGGCGATGTGTGCAAGTTAATAGAATAGAGTACAGGGAGATATTTATATGAGAAAGAAAAGCATTAAGGTAGAAACTGTAAACCCCCCACCGGAAATAAAGAGACTTAGCATGCAAGCACGCGGTTAGTAAATCGAATTCAGCGTGCCTACAAACGCTGTGCCGGCTCGCCGTAATTCTCTGCAGGACCCGTCGTCGCTTCTGTAGTGGCCCCAAATTACCTAGCTCATGGCCCACTAGACATTTATATGAGAAAGAAAGGCATTAGGAGAGGACCGAAAACCCACCACCTGAAATAAAGAGACTTAGCATGCAAGTATGCGGTTAGTAAATCGAATTCAGCGTGCCTACAAACGCTGCGTCGGTGCTGCCTATGTTCACTGCGGGACCCGTCGTCGCTTCGGCAGTGGTCCCGAGTGACCTCTCTCATGGCTCACTAGGCCTGCCTGACTAAGGCACTCGCGACCGCACGTTCTACAGCACAATGCGCCCGATGTCGATGGAGTACAATTCATTGGTGCTTGCCGCTTCCGCAACTGCCGCTTCTTCTCTGCATGCATAAGGGCTTTCTCCCGCACTTCAGCAACTGCCTTCGTGATTAGATCGCGCCATGCAAGCCGATCAACCGCCTTCGATTCCCATGATTTGCAATCAAGATTAGAACGTGTGAGGCTCCCTTTAATCATGTCCTGGTAACGTAACTTTGGTTTCCCAGCATGCCGCTTCCCTATACTCAGCTGACCGTATAAAAGTTGTTTCGGTATTCGCGTCGAATCCATACGGCTCACATGACCGAGCCATCTCAGGTGTCGCAGTAAAAGTATGCCGTCCACTGCATACATCCCACTTCGGCGCAACACTTCCGTGTCTGCAACTCTGGCGACCCAGCCGATCCGCAAAATTCGTCGCAGACACTGCTGATGGAACCGCTCGAGATATCGCACATCCCGACGGTACATCGTCCACGTTTCACTGCCGTATAGAAGAACGGACAGTACCATGGATTTGTACACCATCAGCTTCTTGCCAATGCTAAGTTGATGGTTGTTCCACACTCGGTACTCAAGCTTCCCGAATGCCGCTGCCGCCTTCGACACGCGATTACGTAACTCAACGTGTAGCTGCTGATCAGTCGACATCACACTCCTAAGGTAGCAGAAGCGGGAGGTGGTTTCCAATACTTCAGCACCAATGCTGATTCGCGGCAATATTGAAGATTGCACCTCCGGTGAAGGCTGAAAGAGACAGACAGTTTTGCTTGTGTTGATGGTGAGCCCGAATTTGGCCGCTGTCGAAGCCAGAGCACTAGTCATGTGCTGCAACTCATCCGCGCTGTGTGAAAACAACGCACAGTCGTCAGCAAACAGCAACATACGGATAGTTGTCTCACAGACTAGAGTTCTCGCACCGAAACGACGGATGTTCAGCAACCCACCATCAATACGGTGCTCCACACGAACACCATAAGCACAAGCCGCATCAAAAGCACAAGACAACATTGCATGAAGATAGATATTAAACAGGGCAGGAGCTAAGACACAGCCTTGCTTCACACCAGAGACAACCGTAAAGTCATCAGAGGTCTCTCCACTCAGCTGCACCCTCGCTCGCATACCACTTTGCAGACATTCAATTAAACTTACAAACTTACGCGGGCAACCAATCTTACCCACCACCAGCCACAGTGCCTCGCGGTTCACCGTATCAAATGCCTTGGTGAAATCAACAAAAAGCGAGTACAATGGCTGGTGTCGTTCGCTGCACTTCTCTTGCAACTGACGAGCCGCAAATACCATATCTATAGTGCTTCGACCCGAACGGAATCCACATTGCTCTTCCGCCACGTTTGGTTCCACAACCTGACTCACGAGGTGATTGAGTAGGATTCGGGCAATCACCTTGCCCACACAACTCAGCAAGTTGATGCCACGATAATTCGTGCAACATTGCTTGCTACCTTTGCCCTTGTACAGTGGTAGCACAAGGGCATCCTTCAGCTCAGGAGGCACCTCCTCCTCAATCCACACGCGTTGCACCAAGTGGTGCAGCGCAGCCAACAACGCGGGTCCACCGTGTTTCAATACTTCAGGTGGGATCCCGTCACCCCCGGCACACTTGCCGTTTCGCAGCTGAGCAAGTGCTCTCTGCGTTTCATCCAGTCTCGGCGTATCCGCTAGATCCGGCTTTACATCGTGCTGCTTCAGGCAATTCATTGTAGGCCAGTCGACCTCTGAACGGTTGTTCAAGAGGCAGTCAAAGTGTTTCCGCCAGACCTGCATTATGTCTGCAGTCTGGGTGCAGGTAGCGCCTGAACTACCATCGATCAGTGTCCTCAGCGGCTCCAATCTCGGTCCATACACCGCCTTCAAGGAGTCAAAGAATTCCTTGTGTTGACGGCGTTCGGCGTAGCATTCCATCTGCTTCGCCTTCTCCGTCCACCATGCATTTTTAATGCGACGGAGCTCTCGGGTCAGTCGCCGTCGAAGTTTGCGAAACTGACTACTCTTCCCCAAGTCACTGAGGTCTGCCACATGTGCAGCAAATGCTGCATTCTTCTCTGACACCAATGCGTCAATCGTCACCTTGTTGTCATCAAACCAATCAGGCCGCTTACAGTTTGCGCGCCCGATGATCTCCTCGGCAGCAGCTGTCACCTGGTCGCGAATGTGGTGCCACAGGTCGCCCACTGTGGCTATACAGTCCACATCACTACACAGGCGTGCAGTCATCGCCTTCTCCAGCTCAGTACGTTTCGCCCCAGTACCGAGAGAGAGAACGTTAAATTTACGCCGATTCACGGCGGGAGTGCAATACATAGATTTACGAGAATATATATGTACAGTTTGGTCCGCATCAACGTGAGCAGTGCCACACTCAGCTCCACGCAGTACACGTGTCATGCGCACTTCACGCATATCACGCTGACGTACGATGACATAGTCGAGCAGGTGAGCGTGACCACTCCGTGGGTGCGTCCAAGTTGCCATATCACTCGTACTCAGTGAAAACCGAGTGTTTGTGATCGTCAGGCCGTGAGTGGCACACAGTGAGAGCAGCCTGTCACCGTTCGCATTCGCTGAACCAATGCCATGTGGACCGATAACATCTGTCCACGCTGATGCATCACGCCCAACGCGCGCGTTGAAGTCACCCAGCAGAAATAGTCGGTCGCTCCTCGGCACAGACCGTATCACGGAGGATAGCTCAGTGTAGAACTGATCCCGCGTGTCATCAGGATAACACATGGTCGGACCGTACGTGCTCATAAAAGTAGCAAACTTACCTCTTCCGGGTCGTAGGCGAACAGTCATCAGTTGCGCGACGATGCCCGTTGGTTCACCCACCAGCTGGCCATTCAGGCGATCGGATATTGCAAATCCGACCCCATGCTCACGTGGTGCTGAGGCAGTGTTCCCCACCCAGTAGAATGTGTAGCCAGCACCTGCTTCATGTGACTTACCTTGCTCAGCGAGCCGAGTTTCACTGAGCGCCGCAATATCGATGTGGTAGCGCGCCAGCTCCATTGCGACCAGTGCAGTGCGTCGCTCCGCGCGCTCGCTCGAGTTCCGGTCCAGTAGTGTGCGCACGTTCCAGCACCCGATGCTGAGTGCTTTGCGCGCAGGCATACGATTGCATTGGTAGGCAATCGCACGCGAGGTAGTCGTTGTGCTTCGGAGGTTTGCTTGAGGGACTCCACCCGGAGCCTTTGGCTCAATAGCCTGACCCACAAGGCAGTGGGGAGCAGATCCAGCTCGGGAATGTGATTGCAGAGACAGATTGGGATCTGCTTGACGGCCGTCACACGCAGCCTTTGAGGTTCTGGAACAGTTATCATATGTTTTGCGACCGTAATTGGATACGCACCTGCGACCACGGCCAGACGCGGGTGGGATTTGGCGGGTTTGCACCAATTTGACCAGGGGCTGCCTGGCTTGAGGCGGGCAGTAGCAAACCATTGAACACCCGGAGGTGTCCTCCCACCGTCAGAGACAATGCGTGGCACTCGTGCTCTACGCCAATCGAGCATTGAGAATATAACCCGTAACCTGTTGTCTCCCATGGCTAGGTTTTACGGGAAGTGGGCCATCGACCACTTCCTAACCTCCGGAGAGGATGGACTAGGCTACTGCCAGGGCGCCCAATCCTGACAGGAGAACGACTCAGGTCCTCAGCCAAAGCCTTCGATTATATGAACACCCGAAAGGCAGCGGGTCTAGCACATGGTCAGTTAGCCGACTCATGCGGATTGGTGTCCTGGAACTTAGCAGGGAGAAGGGCGAAACCCAACTCCAACCCAGCGGTCGCCACGTGGAGGCGTCCAGGACATGAGACTATGGCGCAACAATAGCAGCAGTGGGTAGACCATCTGTCAGGATCTAGCCACCACCAGCCTCAGCGCACCATAGGCTCTCCAAACCCATATACATATATACTTATGTATTTAATTATTTTTAGCATACCCATATATGGTCGTTGCAATGCGCAAGATTGGTACAATGTCTTAGATAAATAAATATGCGTACTTAGCTAAAAGTCCAATAGTTATATATATACATATATATATATATATCAAAAACAATGCCAGCACATGTACATATATTTGGGGGTGTTTTATTAATGATGTATATATAGATAAATAAATAAATAAATACTTTATTCTCGGCTATGTGAGGCACGCCCATGGAGGCATGATCAGATATGTACAACTGTACAAACATTTTATTGTGACTGTGACAGTAACAGTAGAAACTTGGTCGTATGTCCATGATAATATAAATAAATAGATAGTTTATTCTCAGCTTCATAGAGACGCACCAACTTAGGCATGATCAAGGTTTAAAAACTGTTGTGTATCACGATGATACATCGGGTTCAATCGTGTGTAGTTGAAACGGTGTCGGGAAGAGTTGCTATGTGAATCTAGTCGACTTGCCAGTATGTAGTTGTGGACTGTGACTTTATTCAGTGGCCAGTCACATCCGCCACGTCGCAGTGTTGTTAAACAGATATTTGTGGGTTTTTATAGGGAGAACGCTTGCCAGGCGAAAACCCACCACGTCCTGCAACACTGCCGTAAAGCATTTTGAACATTAATGTTGAACTGGCAAAGCCGCTTGATGACTGGTTTCACCTTCGGTTTTTGGCGGGGTAATGGCTTCTAATTTCCTCTGTTAGTTGGACGGGTATTTTGATCTGGTTCGCCATGATTTTTGAGGTCGGTGGAGGAGAGGGACATCGCGGTTTTTTTCTTGTTGTACGTTAGGTGAGCAAAAGGTTCAATTTTTCTACTGTCCAGATTTTTCAGATGTATAATGTATGGGAGTATGAGGATATGTCCAGTTCTGCATACTGGACAAGGGTTATGGTGATTATGGGTCGGTCCTTGCGGAGTTTTACCATGCTCCAAGTGGGTCCTTGTGGGTTGTTACGTCCGTCTTAGGCCAAAACAGTTCCTCAGTCCTATCCTAGATCTCCAAGATGTCCCGGACCTCAGAGAAAAGGGAAAGTGAGGGACAACCGAGAGAAGACCGCAAGAACAGGCATGGAGTTGAACATTCTTATGTCTTGTGTTATAACATTTGGGCTTGAGACAAAAGCATGTACACTGTGCAACAATAATTATGCTGCAAATGTCTTTTGTGTATCCTATAGAATCATTAGCCGTATAGGTGGATTGCTAACGCCTGCGTAAGACAAGAGCGTTGCACCAGTAAGAAAAGTACGAGTATCCGTTTGATATGAGTCGATAGTTGCGTGGGGATAGAGCAAAGAGAGTTAGAATGTTGGCAGTGATTGTCAGGTGCATGAACAGCACGTAGTTAGTGTAATCCGAGAGGGGGGATAATAAGCGGAAATAAATAAGTTGCTGCGAGAGAGTCTTAAAGATCAATTTGTGGCAGGGCAGCGGAGGGACTGGATGCAGATATTCTAAAGGAGTAAAGGTTATTGAGATAAGGGGTGGCTGCTAACAAGCACTGGATCATCGCATATGCATGGGGCCAATGGCCATTAGCTACTTCTGAAGAGAGATGCCGAGTTTATGACGACCGACAGATGGTGGCACTAGGAGTGACTCAGTCGCCAGATGCAGCTATTCTAAACAGACGTTTTGTCACTAGTGTATGCCTATAGGGTCAATGAGTGCATCTATAGGCCAGTGAAGGTAAGTGATCGGTCAATAGAACAGCTAAGATGAAAAGCAAACAATCCAAGTGAACGAAGGTTGTAAGAGGGAGCGAGCTCCGGATATCCGCAAAGTTAGATGTGAGCTATAGCGACTAGCTGCTGCTAAGCAGAGATAGTGGCCCTATAAAAGAATGAATCAGTGGCTGCTGTAGCCATGTCATTAAGAAGTTTGATCATTACTGGATACCTAGAGTTTCGATGAAGAAATCGACATGCGAGCGAAGCTTTAATAAACAGACGGCAAAAGAGCATGAAGGTTGGAGAGTCAGGGAGTGGCTCCTTGCAAGCTACATGGAGCCAACAATGACTAGCTGTTGTCAAGTGGAGTTGATTCGAGTAGGACGAACGACAAATATCGGCGAGCTAGGAGAGAGGAGAGTGACCAGCAATAGAGTTTAGACTAAGCCTTCAGTAACTATTGGATCCTACGGTGGCATATAATAAGTCAGCAAACCATCTGAGCTGTGACGCAAGCAATCCAAGAGAATGAACATTGTAAATAGGGAGCGAGTCCTAGAGATCTCCGGATATCCGCCGAGCTAAATGGAGGCTATGGCGACTGACTGCTGCTAAGCAGAGATATTGGCTCTGAAAAACGGTGAACCAGTGGCTAGTGTAGCCATGTCATTAAGAAGTTTGACCATTACTTAATAACTACAGTTCCGATGAAGAAGTCAACATGCGAGCAAGGTTTAAGAGAGACAGACGGCAGAAAAAAATGAAGGCTGGAGAGTCAAGAAGTGGCTTCTTGTAGGCTACATGGAGCCAACAATGTCTAGCTATTGTCAAGAAACGTTGAGGCGAGTAAGATGAACGACAATTAATGGCGCGCTAGGAGAGAGATGAATCACCAGCATTGGAGTTCGGATTAAGACTCCAGTTACTAGTGGATCCTACGGTGGCACATAATAGGTCAACAAACCATCTGAGCTGTAAAGCAAACAATCCAAGTGAATGAATATTGTAAGAAGGGAGTGACTTCTACAGAGCTCCGGATATCCGCAGAGTTAAATGGGAGCTATGGCAGCTAGCTGCTGCTAAGCAGTGATAGTGGCGCTAGAACAGGATGAATCAGTGGCTGGTGTAGCCATGTCATTAAGACGCTTGCCCAATACTGGACACCTACATTTTCGATGAAGAGATCAACATGCGAGCGCTGATTAAGAGAGACAGACGGCCTAAGAGAACGAAGGTTGGAGAGTCACGGAGCGGCTAATTGTAGGCTACGTGGAGTCAACAATGACTGGATGCTGTCAGGAGGATTTGACGCGAGTAGGACGAACGACGCTTTACGTCGCGCTGGGAGAGAGGAGAGTGACCAGCAATAGAGTTTAGACTAAGCCTTCAGTTACTAGTGGATCCTACGGTGGTACGTAATAGGTCAACAAACCATCTGAACTGTGACGCAAACATTCTAAGATAATGAACATTTTTAAGAAGGGGGCGACTCCTACAGTTCTCCGGATATACGCAGAGTCAATTGAAAGCTATGGCGACTAGCTACTGCTAAATAGAGATAGTGGCTCTGGAAAGGAATGAATCAGTGGCTGGTGCATCTATAGCATTAAGATGTTTGTTCATTACTGAATACTTACGGTATCGATGAAGAAGTCAACATGCGAGCAAGGTTTAGGAGAGACAGACGGCAGAAAAAAAGGAAGGCTGGAGAGTCAAGAAGTGGCTTCTTGTAGGCTACATGGAGCCAACAATGTCTAGCTATTGTCAAGAAAAGTTGAGGCGAGTAAGATGAACGACAATTAATGGCGCGCTAGGAGAGAGATGAATCACCAGCATTGGAGTTCGGATTAAGACTCCAGTTACTAGTGGATCCTACGGTGGCACATAATAGGTCAACAAACCATCTGAGCTGTAAAGCAAACAATCCAAGTGAATGAATATTGTAAGAAGGGAGCGATTCCTACAGATCTCCGGATATCCGCCGAGTTAAATGGAGGCGATGGTGACTAACTGCTGCTAAGCAGAGATAGTGGCTCTGGAAAAGAGTGAATCAGTGGCTGCTGTAGCCATGTCATTAAGACGTTTGCGCAATACTGAATAACAACAGTTTTGATGAAGAGATCAACACGCGAGCAAAGCTTTAGATAGACTGACGGGGAAAGGAATTAAAAGGTTAGAGAGTCAGGGAGTGGCTACTTGTAAGCTACATGGAGTCAACAATGACTAGCTGCTGTCAAGAGGAGTTGATGCAAGTGGGACGTACGACACATGACGGTGCGCAAGGAGAGAGAAGAGTGACAAGCAATAGAGTCTGGGCTAAGCCTTCAGTTACTAGTGGATGCTACGGTGGCACTTAATAGGTCAACAAACCATTTGAGCTGTGACGCAAGCAAGCTAACAGAATGAACATTGTAAGAAAGGAGCGACTCCTACGGAGCTCCGGATATCCGCAGAGTGAAATGGAAGCTATTGCGACTAGCTGCTGCTAAGAAGAGATAGTGGCTCTAGAAAAGAATGAATCAGTGGCTGGTGCAGCCATAGCATTAAGATGTTTGTCCACTATTGGATACCTACAGTTTCGATGAAGAAATCAACATGCGAGCGATGTATAAGAGAGACATACGGCGGAAAGAAATGAAGGCTGGAGAGTAAAGAAGTGGCTCCTTGCAACGTACTTGGAGCCACCAATGCCTAGCTATTGCCAGGAAGATTTTGCTAGTTTGATTTAAATTGGGAAGTGTGATACCGCCTCCGTCGACCAGGTAATGCGGATATTCCCTGTTCCAGAAGGCATCTACCTCCCGTTTAGTTTGAGCAATGGTAAGCCTCATAAATACGTAACTGACTATGTATAGTTCTAGGCTGGCTGGAGGCAGCACCCTAGGCAATTAGATTAAACTTTACATTAAGCTTATGCCCACGCATGGGATTAAGTAAAATGTGAGTATATGTTCCTCGTTTGCAATTACGTATGCATTAGCATTGGTTGGTGTACAACTAATGAGGTCATAGAGGCCCACCTTAAAGTCCTTCTGGTTCCTTAGGGCCAGATTGAGCTTCTTGATTTCCTTTGTTGTGAAAGTTGCGCAGAGCCGTAGTTATGCAGGTTTGCTTTGGAATAGGATACATTTCACCACAACTGCACTTTAAACTTTTCGGACTATTTTTTCCCGCTCAGTCGCCACAACTATTGGTGTGAACATGGAAGAAATAAGAGCGGCGAAATGATAGGGAACATGAAAAGCTTAAAACTTATTTCGAGAACGGCAGATGAAACTAATAGGAGTTATTAAAGGCACATGCTAAGGCGGCGTATTCACTAGAAAAATACAAATTAACAAAAAATAAAACTAAATTTTGCCTGCGCAGATTTTATTCCCAGCGCCAACGTTGAACCTATCTGAGTCTCAGAAAAATAATCCTTTCTAAGGCTAGAATACTGCGTAAAGTAGCACAAAATTAAATAGCTCATTACAACTTTAATCACTGATTATGTTAAAGTAAAAGCAATGCAATACGTGGCAGCTTACGAGTTATTTGCCATTGAATTGTGGTCTATGGGTAACGCCATTATTCTGTTTCGCTAAACATGGCTTTCTACTTTACAAGCAGATATCAGAAAAATAAAATAAAATGAAAAATATAGCGAAGCTGTATACCTTCTAAGTAGGCATAGCTATCTGGAAATGCTCTATACAGCTCGTAATACCCCGCAACAACTAGGTACGTATTAGAGGGTCGAAAAGCACACTTTCATGCATACATAGCAAATATAGGCAAATAAGCGATGACGTTGTGCAGCAACAGTAGATATACAGTAAGGAATATTGTGTTTGCAAGGGAATACAGGACAAGTTCTAATTAACCCACGGTCAGAAGGCCTCAGCGTGCTATTTTCAGTGGAGCCTGAGCCACTTAAATCACTAGGAACATGGCGTTTAGCATTTTAAAGCCTTTAATTGCTTCTAAAGCTCATAACAAGGCTGCGTGTGCTAGTATTACCTGCATAATACATGTTACCTGTAGGATTATTTGGCACGTTTTGGCCTGGAAATTGAACAAACGTGTTAGCGAAACATCGCAAGTTTTATCACGTAGGGCCGATTTTCTATATTCATGCTGTTGTCTCCAACACCAAAGAACTAGAGGAGCCTGCCACTAATAATAAAGAAAGATGTATCGGAAATTCAGCAAATTGTCTTGGGGCGCGATATCTTTTTGGATTTTTCTTAGACGGGCATTAAAATTTCTATACCTGGGGATGGAGCTGGCTGGAACATAAGGGAGTATTATGCCTGATACTTTGATGCAACCTATTGTGCAGCTGTCTGATTAATTTCAAGCTATTTTCACCCAGTTTATATTCAGAAGCAAGTGCCAGCTGTGTTCATCCAGGTGGCACTGTTAACTTGTACTATACTGTCGCACCAGCTACGTCCTTGGCGGCTTTGCTGGAAAGAGCTGTTCTAGCACCCTAAGCTATCTGTGCTAAGATAAAGCAAGTGGTAGATAATGACAAAAGGCGTGGGAGCTGGTTGTTCACCCACCTTTACGCATAATGCATGGTAGGCTTTGGAGCAGGCTAAAAGGTAAATAACACACTGGCGGCGAAGCTAAGACAAGTGGCGGTAAAAAGTTACTGGTGGTCTAGCCAACCAGCGTGACAGGGGCCACTCTGTAGTTGGTTAGCTTTCCTGTCATTGAAGTGGAATCTGGAAAGGCGAATGTTGTACTAGCTAAGGCAGTTAAAGAAGAGGATCTGCTTTTCATGACGCTCGGTTACTAGTGTTGCCAATAGTGCTAGGCATACCTAAACCGGATATAGCTAAGTATTTGAGGCCAAGTAAAGATAATCGGAGCGCAAAATGTCTGATCCTTGGGCCTGTGAGACGTAAAGTGCCCTCTTTGTCGCCAAGATAAAGGTTATATATGTCATTTTGCTGTATACCTACCGGTAGTAGTTGGAAACGGTGGAGTAAAGTAGCTAGGGATCAGGTGTAATGAAAAGGCTGCAATTTAGGCCAGCTTGCAACTGGCAACTACTACGGTACATAAAGGTACACCTAAAGTCGGTGTTTAGACGGCGTTGGAGAATTCTAATGATAAGCTTAGGTGTATCGACAGCAGCAATAGCTTTACACATCTTATGCAAGGCTTAGGGTTGGTAGTATGCCTTTACTAGACGTACCTTAAAGGACATAAGCCTACTACTTTTCCATGGACCCAGTAGTATATGAAGTTGGAAAGTGATAAATGGTAAAGCTGATGACCAGGAATGTAGGTGTAGCCAATACGTAAGGGTTGAAGTTTGCTTGCTGGGATGGCTTTGTCATTGCCCTGCAACGTTTTATATGAGGGATGCCTACAGTTTTGCGAACCTACCAGTCAATATGCTAGGCTGTACTGTTTACTGAAATTTTTAAACATTGACGAATTGATCCTTGAAAAAAGCATCCGGAGGGCTGTGGATGCCCATTGGTCAATGCAGCCTCTAGATCAACGTGTAAGTGGGGGAACCGAAGCACGTCAGGAACTAATCAGTACTGGCTAAATACCTTTGCATGGGGAATTCTAATGTTAGCACCTGTACGACGCGTGGGACTGATCCGACTGTGACCCTCCGGGTGTTTTGATTGCGGTAATGCATAAGCTGAAAACCAGGGGTTCACTGATGGAGACAATTCATGGGGGATAGGCTACCTATTACTCCTTACTGGACGCTTTTGTGGTGGCAGCTACTTTACCCATAATGCAGTCATAAGGAATAGCTAGTCCATAGGAAAATGCAAGGACTTCAAGAAGAGATCACGGAAGACTAACGTCGTGTTGTTCTATGATTTCTATTTTAAAACCCAGAGAATGTATGCGTGGAATACCGCCAAAGTCTCTTAGGTGTTAAGACGGCAACGACAATGAATGGGGATGAGTTGTGAGCTCAACGTGCTTACATGTCATGCAATACACCGTGGGTATCCTCACACTACATCAGGGTCAGTTTTGAAGGTGTTCTTGCGCACCGTAGTTTTGGAAATGCTTTGTATATTGTCAAGCGTAGTAATCTTTGTATCTCCTTCCTGAATGCCTGCAAGTTTTGGATTTCACTTAGTCTAGAAGGCAACCTGCTACATATGTTTACGTACACAACCGCGAAGAAACGCAGTCTTTTCTTTGCCCTTAGCAGGGTAATGGAATGGCCTTGGTTGCGTAGTTCAGAATCAGATGCGTTCCTCAGTTTAAGACAATTGATATTACTGTGCAGCTTTCTATAAATTAGCTTATGTAAGAATCAGTGGTTAAGACTAATGCGCCTTTGCCAAAGTGGCTGAATTTTATAGTGTGCGCACCTTTGTCGGTAACTCAGCGCTTGCTGTGATGGAGTCAAGTTCCTCGTAAAGAGCCGTTGAGCTTTTTCAATCCGAACAGGCTCCAAATTCCGTAGGTTGCTGCATCTAATAGAACAATATTCCAGATGTGGCGTGACCTGGCTCTTATAAAGTTCTAGCCTTGCATCTGCTGTGTTTATTTAACGGCGTATGTGGAACGATAATATACTTAGCCTTGCCACTTGATATTGAAATTTCTCTGCAAAGTTCCTGCTCATGGAGTAGAGCACGACGCTATCTGTTTTCATGGCACTCTCTTTGATACTATTGCCGTTTATTGTTAGGGATCCAGCAGGTAAAGAAAATTTGTGGGTCTTGACATTAGATTTTTGAGCAGCGAACGTCATTTACCTGTGTGCGCACCATATTTCAAGTGTTTTAAGATCCTCACAGACAATATTCATTGCGAATACTTCATTACCAGGGTAAGACGTAGAGAAATTTTAGGTTATCAGCGAAGATGCAGGAGCGACCGTGCTAAAACCTGAAGAGGTTATCGATATAAATCAAAAGTAAGCCAGGACCAAGAAAGCTTCCGTGCACCACGCCACTGGGGACAAAGTTCGGGGTTGATCCAGGTTGCTCAATCATAACAGACTGCGTACGTCCCATTGGATAGGAACCCAGGCAGTCTAATAGAGGGCTGTCTGCCCAGTAGGCCTTTAAGTTATATAGCAGGCGCATGTGTGATACCCTGTCAAACGCCACTTGCATAGCAAGTTTTAGAATGAGTACCGAAAGATTAGAGTCGATGGCCCCAGTGACTAACTTAAGGAAGTCCAGCGCACAGGTTGCACAAGACGGAGCACTTAGAAATGAGTGCAGTGATACCGTTATTTGCTCGCCTGCATCAAGTTGATTCATGAGGGCTGCTTTATTCAACTTCCCCATCAATCGTGAGATAATAAAAGTGTGGTTAATAGGGCGATAGTTACCAACTTCCTGTATGCTTCCACTTGCAGTGGAACGGAGCTTATGGTCCATATAGCATTGCTTTGCGTAGTATTACATGCAGGAACGCCGTGTGTTGAATTGTTATTGAGTGAAAATGAAGCGCTTGCAATACAAGCGGTAGCACCGAAGATAGCAGGCGCGCACTAATTAATTTCTCGGTGGTGATGCTGAATGAAATGAAATTGGAAGTGTTGCGGATGACTATCAACGTCCACTGCAAGGCGAGACGTGTGTATTACTGAGATTGTCTTTCTTTGGTGCAAGAACAGTTATTTGAACCATATGAGACTAATGTCCTCTGAGTTGGGAGCTTTTGAACTACTCATAACACGCAAAGCGACCATACTGAAACATGTTTGGTGGTTTTCGGTCACTGCGTAGAATGGCTATGCTTAAGAACCGGAGGTAAAATAGAACTGTACAGAATGTGGTCCACGATTACCGACCCATCCACTGAAATGGCGGCCAAGTTGTGTGGCGCATGCAAGCAATTGCGTCGGCATTACTGACTTGTAAGGATGCACCACAAGGATATAAGACATAGGGCGTCCCTGAAAAGGGCCATCGTGTCGTTCACGAAGTAATTGGAAAGCAAAGGCGGTTAACAGTGCGGACTGACCAGAGGATTGCGAACGTCGCGGCGGGCAGTTTTTTTACCTGAGTACCGGTTATGCTATATGCGCAGTGGGCTGTAAAGTACGGAAGCATGGGCTAGCATCGCTAAGCTGAAAAGTAATTGATTGGAGCCGTACCACTCAGCTGTAAACCTGGGTGACACTGTGATGCGGTCAACGCATAACAGGGTGTAGCATGCGGGCAAGAATGTGGGAAAGAGGCGGAATAACTTACGGTGATTCCCAAGGGCAGCGGACATTTCCATCTCTGTTGCACGATGAGACAACCAGGACTGACCGTCTCTCTTCAGGCTAGCACGGAGTTTTGCCCGGAGCTTTTTGCAACATTCATTGTGTTCCCTTTCAGCCGGAATTTGCCAGCGAGCATCCATAAATTCTAGAGACATCGAAGAGACCCAATGTTTATGTTAACGATTAGACCTACCCTTCGAGAGTTTTCTTGTTATCAGTAAAGTCCAGTGAATATGAATCCAGTGAGTTTCAATTGCATCCAGTGAGCGTTAATCCCAATCGCAGGACAGCATACTTTTATATGCATTCAGCACAGTTGAGTTCGCCAGTTGACGGGTGCGTAGGTAGGTGCAAAGGCCGCGATAACGAATAGACACCAGTTAGTCATGCGCGACTACGCAGCTTCGAACGAGCCAGCAAATAGGACCGCACACAACCAGATACTTCTCGGACTCCCGTCAACCAGAGCATCATCAGCCAGGGATTCAGGACAATACCAACACAGGCTTGACCGGTGCTCGAAGCTGTACCGTCACCGGACAGGCGCAATGAGAAAGTGCCGCCGGCGTCACTTGAAATGGATAGCACAGTGAGCACAGAGCTCGAGGCTTGCAGGCGGGTCTCTGATAAGCAGCAGGTATCGATGGATTTCATGGACCTTTAAGGAGTAGAAAGGAAAATCTTGTCCGCTTTATCACCTCTGTTCATTGGCTGGATGATACGTCGTTGCTGAAGGGTGTACCGCTAGGGAGTGTTACAGCTGCAGCAAACGCATCGGAGTCCATGGATGCTCCGCATGTACTTGTCCAATCCTTCCGTAACATATTCCTGCATGTATCTGGCATCGTGAGCCCGGGATCGTGCACCATCGCAACCGGTTCTGACAGGGAGGAATTGCACCGCCGGCTCATCACTCGAAAACCCACTAAGAGGTCTTTTATCTTGCTTTGCGACGGACTTCAATATCGCGCAGTCATCCGGAAGTTCATCGTCTCCGTTAAAGCGAGGTCTAAGTGCAACATGACCGCAGTGCCTCTAAGAGTAAAGGCAAAACTTAAAAGAGCATGGCATACCGCTGGAGCGGACCGCGCAACACGCAACAGCCTTCTCAGTCGAAAAGCTACCAAGTCTGGTGAGTTTTCACAAAGTGAGGCCAAGAAATCCTAGCAGTAACGTTTGTTAACGCATACCTTAACAAATGAAGAACATCTAGCATATGACTTCTTGGCAGTACTGTAAATAACACTGCAACTAGTATACGAGTTTCAGCAACGCGGAGTACTTAACAAACGCTCTGTTGACGCTGGCGGTTTTGGATTAGCGGCCGAAATTTTAGACTCCAACGTCGTAAACGAATCAACCGTGGGTGACACAGCTGCAGTAAAAATAAAGGGTACTGTGGATACGGCACCCGACGGACCTCCGACAGCTGTCTTGGGTTTCGCCACTTTTTAACCCTCTTTCTCTTTCCTGTGACAAGTGAAGTAGCCCGATTGACTCCCTGGCTAACAGAAGAAGCGCACAAAGAAGCTGCGGGTCCGTTGACAACAGTGTTTTTCCTATATTATGTACTGACAGTAGACTGTGAGCAAACAGATGCCGGGTCCGGCATATTGTAGCTACCACCGCCTCCTGACGGAGGCCGAAGCAGCCCAGATGCCTAACAAAGCAATCAAGTTTCCTGTCCAGCGAACACAGCAGAAGCCAGGCTTTCCAACTGCATCCCAGTGCTAGTTATTGGGGTGAAAGGCTTAGTGCGACGCACTCAAAGGTTAACACAACTATGCGGTATACTCCTGCTAATAGCCAAAAGTGCATACTATTGCAGATGCAAACCAGCACTGTCCGCATGGAACCAACGGCGACAGATACCGCATTGAAGGTCCTCGGTCAAGTCTGTAATTTCTTGGAGGCACCCAGCTTTGCCATACATAACAAACCAGTCGTCCGGAGGAGGACCCGAAAAGTTAGGACGGCACGCCCAACCATCTCGACCTAAGACGTAGAAAATCAAATAAATTTTATAGATAAGCAACAATTGTGAACCTGTTTACAGTGACCAGTTTTGCAACGACTAATGGAGCAGTCGGAAAGACCAAGGGTCAAAGTATCTGTTTAAATAGACTCAACAAACAGCATTTTAACACACTAAAACACAGTTTTAAGGTCACACCAGATTACAATGTCAGAGTCTAAAAATAAATTGTTTCACTCCCGTCTGACTAATCCACAAACGTCACCATCTTTAAAGTACCGTGCTGAGTCTGGGACTACCGGGCAGCCATTATTTCCAGGTGGCGGATAGGACGTTCCGGTGGATTTACTTTCCCGGGAGGGACTAATTTTTGTCATGGCGAGAAAGGGTTTCGCAACCGTTGTCCTCGGTAACAGCCAAGTTAGTTTGAGTGACTGCATAGTATATGCTTACTTTTGGTGGTATTAAGGTGCGGGGAACTAGAAAATAATGCTATATGGATTTGCTTCGTGAAAGCGGTAATGATAAATTAAAGTGCTGACTACAGGCGTGGTTGAAGTTCACGGCATAATGGAAAGTAGGCAAATGCTAAATACAAGTGTGGTGTAAACGGCTGTTTAATGGAGCACATAAGTGTTAATACAATTGTTTCATGTATGTAAATTTATGCTTGCAGTAAGTTACTTGCTTGGATAAGGGGTATACATATCTCTTGTCTGATTATTGTATTTTTTGTTTTTTACAATCGCGATGAATGAAATCGAAATTTACAACTAATATATCTTACCAACTACCTTTTTTGTACATACTTTAGCACAGAGCTACCTATACACATCTCTTTCAAATCCAGTTATGAAAGCATCACTATTTAGCCTGGTGTACCGCAAAACAAAGTCCCTCCATGCCGATTTTGCATGTCCAAAATTAGCCACTCTACTTTCCCTAACACGTGTTTCCGGGAGACTAATCCTTAGGCCTGCTTTAATTAGCCAGAATCCTTTTTTTCGTTACATGGTGTTAAGTCTGACAGTGTCAAATTTAACTGCGTTTTTGCATGCTTCCTCCACAAGTCGTCGATGACCTCGACGACATCTTGGAGCTTCCCGAATGTCAGAAAAGTTACGTTAAGCTTAAGGCTGTTGTCTTAAAGCGATTCGGCATATCAGACCATGCTCGCGTTACGCAGCCTCTTAACGAAACCGAGCTAGGTGATCGAAAGCATTCTCAGTTGCTGCACAAGTGCATGCAGGCTCTAGCTAAGCCTCTCTCTGTTGGCGACTCTTTCCTTAAAGAGATGTTGCTTCGTCGCCTTCCACCTGACATGCTTTACCCCCCTGTATACAAAAGATACGCCTCTTTCTCAGCTCGCTGACATTTCCGACCGTATTTGGGAATCCAACGCCCAATTATCTTAGGTTCAGTCTACTTCCAGTACGGAGGTAACAGAACTAAGAGCGCAAGTAGCGGCACTTACCAACCGACTAGAGAACGTTAGTCATACGGGGGAATCTCCAGGTCACTACATGTCATCTGGCCGAGCTACACTGCGATATTCCCTGACGGTCTATGTGAGCAGCTGTGGTGTTCGATCCACCTACGACGCGGCGAACTGCTTGTGGGTGTGGCATATCGTAGCCCACTGAGTAACGGATTGGATTGGCTCACACACGTCCAAAACCAAATGAGTCGCCCGTAGTTCCTGCTCACGGGCGACTTTAACCTTCCTCGAATCTTATGGCCTGAAGTTCAGCTTCTCCCTGGCCATAATGAAGTGGAGACAAGATTCGCCGAACTGGTACTGGAAACCGGAACGGTGCAGCACATCACGCAACCCACCCGCATAACCCCGCGCTCAATGCCATCATGCCTGGACCTGCTGCTAACCAGCTGCGAACAAACAGTGCATGACATAGAAGTTCTTGAGCCCATGGCGGCCAGTGATCACTCGACAATTATGGCCACTATAGACCTGCAGCTTCCATGTGTGCGTCCAGTGGCGCCAACATACAACTATTGGAAAGCTGACTTCGGTGGCCTCATTCTAACTGCCAATCAGGTTGATTGGTCTATGCCACAGGATTCATCCGTTGAAACTTGCTGGGCAAACATTAAAGGGGCAGTGCACTCATTGTGTGCGCAATTTGTACCCTTCAAGACTCGGAAAGTTGGACCAATGAAACCCCATTGGTTTGACAAAGAGTATAACCGACTGTCTCGACAACGGCGTCGACTATGGAATGCGTTCCTCCTGTCTGGCTCTGCCGATGACTATGAGGCATACAAGCGACAACGAAACTTGTGCAACAGCACAAAGACGCAAAAACGCCGTCAGTTTGAGGAGCAGCTTGCTTGCTCAGCTAAAACTGCCCCGAAGCGCATATTTGCGTACGTGAAGCGACGCCTGAAGCCTGCAGGTGATGTGCCGGTGCTAGTGGGTTCGGACGGACAACCACTAAGTTCAAGCACCGAGCGTGCGTCCGCATTAGCGGCGCACTTCGCTTCTGTATTCGCAACTAACCAAACCTGCGCGCCAAGCTCTGCCGTCGCCGCACCGAATGAGCTAACCGACTTGATCTGCGACGTCGCGGAGGTACATGGGCTAGTCAGCTGCCTAGACAGCACGAAGCCAGCTGGACCGGATGGTCTCCATCCGCTGATCCTCAAGTCCTTGTCAGCTGTGATCTCACCTGCTGTAACCGACCTGTTCAACCGATCCCTGTCCATAGGCTGCGTGCCTTGTGACTGGAAATGCGCCGTTGTCAAACCGATTCCCAAAGGCGGTGACACACGCAAAGTGGAGAATTACCGCCCTATTTGTTTGACCGCAGTATTTTCGAAAGTTCTGGAGAAGATTGTGAAGAAGAGACTGCTCCAGCTACTGGAGACCAACTCTCTCCTGACGCCTGCACAGCATGGTTTCGTGAGAGGCCGCTCGTGCATCACTAACCTGCTGCTAACATGGCATGAATGGTTGCAAGCAGTAAACCAACGTAAGTCAGTCGACGTGGTATACGTCGATTTCAGTAAGGCCTTCGACAGAGTGAATCACGAGATCCTCCTTCAGAAACTGAGGGAGTGCGGAGTCGGAGGCTCGCTGCACCAATGGATCCGTGACTTCTTAGTTGGACGGAAGTGGAGGGTGCAAGTCGACAGCCACCTGACCGACTGGTACCCGTCGACGAGCGGCGTTCCTCAGCGGACGGTGCTTGGCCCCATTCTCTTCCTGATTCACATCAACGACGTGCCCGTCGCAACGAGACTGGACCTTAACGTGGTGCGACGGTTTGCGTACCTCATTGACCCATTGAGCTATACTGGGTGATGCCTCCGAGCATCTTGAGAGCTACTCCTACCAGGTTGGTCAATGGTGAGAGGTCAGACAAACTCAGTCTCCTGGTCCTCCAGGTTGGGGGTTTGAAATGGGATGGCGTCCATTTCTGTAAAACTAAATCATTGCCACCTCCCCGCTGCCTTGCGGACAGGCTTTTGAGCCAAAGGCTTTGGATGAGGACCCTAATCGTTCTCCTGTCTAGGTCTGGGCGCCCTGGCAGTATCCCAGCCCACATACAACCATGACATTTTCTTCAAACATAAATTTCATCCTGCATCGGCCGTCGCGCAGATTATCAAGGGTCGCCTTATCTGCTGCATACAGCAGGGCGGATAAGCGAAAGCATGCTACTGCTGGCGCCTCCCTTCTTTCTTTTCCACCTTTTTCTCTTACTCCCATCCCGGCCCCCATTACTAACCTTCCTTCTATAATTCCCAGCTTAATTGACAGCAACCGACGTGCTACTGGAGTAGAACCATCTGCAGCCACCATCCCACAGCACCTATCGGACGCCTATCGGCAAAAGTTCCTTATAAGGCCACGCTGTCCCATTACCATGGCGACATTCAACGTCCGCACTCTAAGACAAACAGGTCAGCAGGCTGCACTCGCACGCACCTTAGACACACTGGGTGTTGATGTGTGTTGTGTGTCCGAAACTAGGATTAATGACCCTAACGGGGTTATTGAATTGACTGCACCCGGCTTATCCTCTCGTTATTGGTTGCACGCATCCGGAGACGCCGATGCGGCACTCACGGGTCAAGCTGGTGTAGGTATCATTCTCAGCTCCAAGGCTGAGTCATCGTTGGTTGATTGGATTCCGGTGAACAGCCGTTTATGTGCAGCCCGTTTGACTACATCAGCTAAGGTGAATTCGCGAAGTAAAACAAAACGCTGTTTGTTTGTGATTTCTGCTTATGCTCCCACGGACTGCAGTTCTAATGCAGTCAAGGACACTTTCTATCACGAACTGAACACGCTGCTACGCAGTGCTACTAGTTCAGATATTGTAGTACTTGCAGGGGATATGAACGCACAAGTAGGGCGTCTGAGCTCTTCAGAAGCTCAGCTGGGTGGTAAGTATGGACTTAACGCCGAACGGACTGACAACGGCGAGCGTCTGCTGCAACTGTGTGCGGAGCACCAGTTGTTTCTTACTAGCACTGCTTTTAGACACAGTGGGCGCCGAAGTGCCACTTGGCGTCCACCTGTAGCTGGTCAGCGATGGACCCAAATTGACCACATAGCCATAAGTTACAGGTGGCGCGGTTCCATTCTGGATTGCCGCTCATACTGGAGTACCTGTGTCGACTCTGACCATGCCTTGGTGCGCTGTCGTTTCTCCATGAACTTTACCGGAAGGCGCACAAAGCGTCTCCCCCGATTGGCAACGGAGAAATTGTCCCAGCCCTCTGTCAGGCAAGCCTATCAAGAAGCACTGCATAGCGAACTCTCGCTGTCTTGTCCTAATGACACTGAACTTCAGTGGAATAGGATCTCGGCCGCTATGCACGACGCAGGAGCATCTGCTTGTGGCACTATCAGTCGTCATCGCACCAGTCACTGGATATCCGAGAGGTCCGTGAACCTTTTGGAAGCTAGAAGGCACCTCCCGGCTGGTTCTGAACACAATGTGACCAGACGGGCTATTAGGCGTGAACTAAAGCGGAGCCTACGTGCTGACAAGGAAGCCTGGTGGACCAGTCGGGCTCAAGAAATGGAGGAGGCAGGAGCAGTAGGCAATTACCGGAAGCTCTTCCAGCTAATCCGCACCACTGGTCCGAGGAAACCAGGCGTCAGTGAGACAATCAGGGACAGCGCGGGTGCGCTGATACACAATAATGAGCGCCGTATGGCTCGTTGGGCTGAGCACTTTGAACATCAGTTCAGCTGGCCCCCTGCTCCCGGACCTCTTCCTACTCAGGTGATGCAGGACGAGCCATGGACGGTTAGTTTAGAGCCTCCGTCGGAGGCCGAGGTCCGAAACGCGATCACAGCCCTCAATCGTTTTCGTGCCGCTGGCCCGGATTCCCTACCACCTGCACTATTTAAGGATGGAGGTGAGGTCCTCTGCAAAGCACTGACCTCCCTATTCGAACGTATCTGGAACGAAGAGAGTGTGCCGGCTAATTGGAGCGAATCGATTATAGTGGCAATATACAAAAAGGGCAGTCGCACAGACTGTGCGAACCACAGGGGTATTAGCCTAACGCCAGTTGTGACAAAATTACTGGCCTCGATTATCGTTCGTCGTCTCACTGCAGAACGGGAATCTCGGATTAGAGAAGAGCAGGCCGGTTTTCGCCCAGGACGTGGCTGTATAGACCATATATTTACTTTGCGGCAGGTGCTAGAGCAGCGCCACGCATACCGCAGACCGACAATAGCTGTGTTCCTCGATTTCAAGAGTGCGTTCGATTCAGTCGATCGATCGATTCTGTTCGAAATACTTGCGCGAAAAGGTGTTCCCACGAAATATGTGAACATCCTTCGTGCTCTATACTCGAACACTAGAGGCCGCGTCAGGGTCTATGGTGCCCTATCGGATAGCTTTTCGACTACAAGTGGCGTTCGACAGGGTTGTCCGATTTCCCCATTTTTGTTCAATTTCGTCGTGGATTCTATCATGGAGTGTTCCCTTGCGGAATCTCACGATGTAGGTGTTGAAGTGCTGCCTGGTGAACGGTTAGTTGATCTAGATTATGCGGACGATATCGTCTTGCTTTTCGACAATGTTGAGGCGGCACAATCAACCCTGAATAGTCTATCCAGAGTGGTCCCATTATTTGGTATGCACTTCGCACCTTCAAAGTGCAAAGTGTTGCTGCAGGACCACCAGCCACTCGATGACCCCTTGACGCTTGCTAACGAGGAACTCGAGATGGTTGATCAATTCAATTATCTTGGCAGCTGCATCAGCAATGATGGGCGCATAGAAACTGACGTGAGCTCACGCATTGCAAAGGCCAGAGCTGCCTTCTTGAACCTGCGTCATCTTTGGCGACAGAAGGGAGTTTCCCTCCGTCTGAAAGGCCGTGTATACAAGGCCACAGTGAGGGCCGTTCTGCTTTATGGTAGTGAGACTTGGCCCCTTCGGTCTGAAGATCTGAGGCGCCTTCAAGTCTTTGATCATCGTTGTTTGCGAAGCATTGCTGGTGTCGGATGGCACCAGCGTGTCCGCAACGATGATGTGCGTAGGCGAGTACTAGGTGGTGATGATCATGCTAGCTCGCTAGAACAACAGATAGCACTGAATAAGTTACGTTGGCTCGGGCACGTGCTACGCATGCCTGGTCACCGCTTACCTAGGAGGGCCTTGTTCAGTCTACCAGGTGTCGGATGGCGCAAGGCTCGAGGTGGACAGAAGTTGACTTGGCAGCGGGAAATGAAGTCACTGACGACCAAACTGGGTGCCGTTGGTCCGTCTCGCCTTCCGGGTTGGAGCCCACGTGACTCACCTTGTGCTTGGCTCGAGACTTTACAGGACATGGCTCGCAACCGACACCAGTGGCGCGTCTGCTGCCGTCTCCTAATTGGATTGTCTGTTTAAAGTGTGTTTGGTGCTGAGTTATCTGCGGGGTAATGGCTGATTATGACGCGTGGCAGTGAAAGCCGCAAGGAAGCTGTCTCGCCGATGCCGCCTTATCTTTGCACGATAGCCAGCTGTTTGTGACGGAATGTTGTTAACACAAGGTGTAGGCGCCTTGACCCTGAATGTTTGCTTAGGGCATTAAGGTTTTCAGGTAAGTCCCCCTTCTCTCCCTCTTCTTATTCTTTATTTCATAGGTCCTCATGGTTGTATGGCAGCGAAGCATCAGTTCAAATGGCTGATGTACTGCTGTTGATGATGATGATGATGATGACGTGCCCAATCTCCTTCGGTCGCCGTGTGCCTTGTTCGCGGATGACCTGAAGCTATGAAGGGTGATCCATACGTCGGACGACTTTGACATACTTCAGCAGGACCTCGACCGCCTCTCCATGTGGTTCGCCGAAATAAGTTTGCCTATCAACTCGGCAAAATCGCTACTTCTGTGCCTCGGTAAAGGTGGAGCGGGCCGATCGTACACTCTCGACGGCCAAGTTCTACACCCGACGCATTGCGTCAGAGACCTTGGCGTTATACAACGTTACGACATGAAGTCACTGGACAACACGGACAATATGTATCGCACAGCATTGCGTTCGCTGTGGGCGCTGAAACGTAGCTTCTGCACCTGGTCGAAAGAGATTGTCACTCGTCTCTTCACATCCATTGTACGACCGGTGCTAGAATACGGCTCACCCGCCTACTGTCCGTTGACGAAGGGCGAGATACACAAGCTCGAAAGAGTACAACACATAGCCACACGGCTCATTCCCGGTCTTCAGGGTGTGCCGTATGAAGAAAGATGCAGACAATTGGGTCTGTATACTCTAGCCTACCGCCGCGTGCGAGTGGACCTCATCATGACCCATCGGGTATTGCATCTGGGTGCTTATCCGATGCTGAGGCCACTGCTCCATGTCCGTGCGTCAAGCAGCACACGAGGTCACCAGTACAAACTGGTAGTCCCTGACCTCAAGTGGGTAGCTCATCCCTTGTGTCTTGAGCGGCGAGTGGTGAACATGTGGAACCGTTTGCCCTCGCGGATAGTAGAAGCGAACTCGGTGTCGGAATTCAAACGATTCCTGGACGCGCACTTTGCGGATGCCAGATTCGACGAAGCCTTCACAGGAAACTGACGAAGGAATCGTTCAATGATTATAACCCATGGAGCCCGTTAATCCACCAACTGCAGCTTCCGAAACGATGCCCATCCGTAATAGGCGGCGGAGCTGGTGAAGGACTCCATGTGGTTCATCCAAGAATATATGGTAAGTACATGGAGTTTTTTTTCTATGCTTGTAAATATTTTACTTTTTTCACCTGGGCTAGCTCACTACTACAGGTAACACTGTGTCAGTGGGACATGTCCTACATTGAGATATAGCTACATAGATGTTCAACATCTTTCTCGCTATCATGACAGTATAGTATAGTATAGTATAACTACCTTCTACTTTATGGAGTTTCATTTTTTTCTACCTACTTCCTTCCCATAGCCGTTTCGGAGGGCCTTGTTGGATTTCACGCTTTGAGCCGGCGTGCATTATGTTTAAATGCCGCATAAGCCCGATGAAGATACGACTAACACGCGAATCCAACCCGCTATAAGATTGCTTAGCCTTTCATTAGACCCGACCCGAACTTTCACCTTATGGGTCATGTAAAGCTCGAGCTTTTATTCCCATTAAATTCAATGTTCCAATGAACGAATCAGTACAATACGCTATCATCTAGTGCAAACCTGTTTAGATGTGCTGATGGTTGCGCTCAGAAAGCGAAGCTCCCGGCTTTCACCTATGCTGAATTCAAAGCACTGACATCCAGGTTCACAGTTATTAAGAAGGCGTCAGCTGAGCTTGCCTGTCTTGCCTCACTCAACTCTAAAGTGGATTTGATTATGAAATCCCCGAATATTGCGAATCTGGACGCTATAACGGACTGTCCTACTGCTGACAGTCCATCCGTTGACGAAGCGTTCATCCTACCGGACGCTCCAGTTCACATGGAGATAACTGACACAGATGTCTCGGACCGCCCCAAATGCAAGGCGAGTCACGGGCTCCTGGGCCATTAAAGAATAAGCGTAAGAGGGCAAGGAAAGTGCGCAATCCCTCCTCCCCCAAACCGAGAGGTGATAAAAGGCTCATGGGGCAAGCGCCTGAGCTGGAAACACCACCTGGTGCTGCAATTCCCTCAGTGAGACATGAGTTGTCCTCGCCTTCGGTCCCACCGATTCCTGTCAAACAACCATGTGGCGTGTATGGTAGAGTTTGTGGAGTAACTGCACCTCGTCGGTGCGATTCTTACACCGATAGCCGTGTGATTTTCAGAAACCTCACTGAATCCACTGCCACTTCCCACCGAGCATGGCGTTACTGTCAGTAAGCTCATCAGGTTGGGGAACGTTCTGCTTGGTCAACCAAATCCTCGACCCCGTCTGCTTAGGGTGGTTTTTTCTACCCCAGAAGAGCGCAGGGCCTTACTGCGATTTGCCTTCAAGCTCAAAGGCAGCAACGTTAGTGTGCAACCAAACCCGTTAGCGAATAGGTTAAAGTTAAAGAAAACCATCAGAGACCTAAAAGCCCGGCGTGCAGCTGGCGAACAAGTTCTCCGAGTGGTGGGTTTTCGGGTGGTCAGCCGGCGGTCCTTTTCCACCCTGCCAGAACCTATTCTACTTACGCACGACCCAGGGCTGGTCGTGCCGAAGCCCTCCGAGTAGTAGTTAGTAACGTGCGTAGCCTGAGGAATAAGATGTGCGAGGTGGGTCTGCTCGTAGACAAACCTCGTCCAGATATACTTGCTTTTATTGAACCGTGGCTGTCTGAGGAAATCACAGATGGCGAAGTATATCTGCCTGTCTACGCATTGTCCCACGCTGACCGCTCCATTGGCCGTTAAGGGGGTGGTGTAGCTCTTGATGGGAGTTTTCACATCGACATATTGAGGACCAGCATTTTTCACTCTCTCAACAAATCTGTTGAGGCTCTCGCAGTCTTGATCGGCGCTTCCTCGGTTCAACTTACGGTCGTGTTAGTGTATAGAAGCCCTATGAGCACTTCCAATGGGACCAATGAGTATATACGCACTCACTCTGCGAACAAGTGTCTGGTGGTGGGAAACTTCAACCTTCCAGAGGTTTGTTGGGATGATCTATCTTGCGGTTCGACGGTGGGGTCGTTGCGTACAGAACTGCTGGACTTAACGCTGCAGGTATCACTACACCAATTCGTGGACCTCACCAGAAATCAGCAGCTGTCCACTTTAGCTCTTGTTTTTGCTGATTCACTTGAATTTTAAATGACATTACTTACGACTCGTCTCTTGGTGCCAGCAATTACGTTTGCTTGCCTTTCCAATGTACCCTTATCAGGCCCTGCCAAGCTATTACCAGTTGGTATCCGAACATTTGGGCCGCGGACTTCCAAGCGATGCGGGATAAAGCTAGGTCATCACCTTGTGTGATATCTGAGACCGACACTGTTCACATAACCTGGGCTCACCTTGTCGACATTTCTGCATCTCACGTCCCACTGGTAGAAAGAAGGGAATCGAGCGCGCAGCCTCCGTGGATAGATTCCGCGGGTAAGAGCCTGCTAAAGAAGCGGTATAGTTGCTGGCGAGCGTATCGAACAGCTCCTTCGAACAGCACGTTTGACAAGTATCGGTTGGTTCGAAATGAATGCAAGCTACATCTTAGGTTGGCCCGGCTTCAATATGAAAAGGGCTTAGCTGATACTGCCTCGAAAAATCCCAAGCAATTTTCTCTTACGTTAAACGGCGTTGTGGTGCAAACTCACCCATACCACAATTGCTTCGAGGAGATGATACTCATGCTTATAGCGACTATGACAAGGCATGCGCGCTTGGTGAGCAGTACTCAAGCGTCATTGTCCGCGAAACAAATACGCCATGCAAATAGTTAGCTTCAAGAGTCCCTGAGGACTGTGGTCTGGATGAAATTCCTGTAACTGAGTCCCAAGTTCTCTGGTTACTAAGAGAGGTAAACCCAACTAAGGCTTACGGGCCAGATTCTGTTCATCCAAAATTGTTGCACGAATTGGCTGTGGAACTCAGTGGACCTCTGACTTGTGTGTTTCAGAAGTCACTCAACAGCTGTCTTACCTACCGAATGGAAGGAGGCTTTCTGCCCGATTTTCCAGTACCGTGACAGACCTACCGGCTAATTACAGGCCTGTCAGCTTGACTAGCGTGGTCGTTAAGTTACTTGAAAACTTAGTACGAGATATAGTGGAGAACCATTTAAATATGTTTAACCTGCCTAGCGTCGAGCAACATGGTTTTCGCAAAGGATTTTCGTGTCAAACGAACTTGCTGGTAGTTCGTGAGAGCTGTGCTGAAGCCGTAGACAGTGGACAGGCGGTGAATGTGGTGTTCATTTTCTTCGCCAAGTCCTTTGACACTGTCCTCTATTCGCGACTCTCGTTGAAGTTGTGGTCGTATGGAATATCTGATCGCGCTCTCCAGTGGGTGTCAGCTTTTCTGCATGGACGGGAACAGTGTGTTCGTGTGGGAAGCAGTCTTTCGTTTCGACAAGCTGTCTTTAGCGGCGTTCCGCAAGGCTCTGTCCTAGGGCCGCTGCTGTTCTCAGTCTACGTGAATGACTTGCCGAGGGAGCTTGAGGTACCATCGCTCTTGTTTGCTGATGACCTAGAGCTCTGGAATATCGTTAATATCCCTGGAGGTCCTGTGGCTCTTCAACGGGCTCTGGATAGACTGGGAATGGTCTTGTGGTTGCTGCCCATAAACCGGGCGAAGTGTTCAGTGCTGCGTATCGAAGCGTCTGATTCCTCCAGAAGTTATGTGCTCGATGTGAGTGAACTTCCTCACGTGACTCATCAGGTTAATCTAGGTGTCGTCCACTGTTCCACACTACACTCTGGAGACAACTGGAAGAAGGTGGCTAGTAAAGGGTTCCAGATGCTGTGAGTTGTCCGTCGTTCTTTCGAGAAGCTCTTCTCAGCGTTTGTGCGATTCCACCTAGAATATTGCGTCCAGGCCTGTCCACCATGCCTTGTCCGGGACAAAATGGCACTAGAAAGGGTGTTGCGTGTCGGTACTAGATTGGTCGAGGGGTTGCGAGGACAAACGTACCCCGAACGCGTACTTAGTTTGGGAATGCATTCAATGCACTATCGAAGGGTTAGAGTGGACCTAAGCCTAACCTACCGTATTTTGACTGGGAAGGTTGGCTCTGATTTGTCCTGGCTATTTAGTCCTGCTAGATTATCTGATCTTCGCGGGCATTGTATGAAGCTGGACAAACCGCGGTCCGATCGAGTTAGAGCGGAGACCTGGTTATCGCGTCGAATCATCGAGCGCTGGAACTCGCTTCCAGAGAAGGTTGTCAATTAGGCTACGGTTAAGGGGTTTGAGCGTCAATTAGATACTCTTGGGTAGCAACACGTAACCTTTCCTTTTTTCTGACTAATCTTCATATTTCGATTCTATTTCCTGTACTTTCCCCCACCATTGGTATTATTCTCTTCTTTTAACTGATTTCCCTCACTCTTTCCCTTCGATTTTTCTTCCTCTCTTCACGTAACTGACATCGCAGGGACAACTAATGTAAGGAACATGGGCATCAAATTGGTGGGCCAGGGTGTTTTTCCGGTTGTTTTCGTTTTAGACCCATCGAGAACTTGGAACACCCCTATCAACACTTGAATCGACGACCCGCTCAAGAAGGAACACTTACGGTATTCATCCTATCGTTTCAGTCCCACCTGCACTTGAATTTGAACTTGTCGAATCAAAAACCCGTGGGGTTAATACGCCCCGTTGTGGGGATTTTTCACGGATAGTAGCGTAATGTGCCGTAACGCGGCTGAATCTACTGCTGTCCTTCCTGCTGAACGAATGTTGGGCGACCTTCACTGGTTTAAAATGTGCGCAGCAAAGCTTCTTCCTCCTGGTTTTCCAGGCGTTACTGTCAGGTAGCTGATTAGACAGGGGAACGCCCCAGTTACTGCACCAAACCCTTGACAGCGGCTACTTCGTGTTGTACTCTCTACCCCGGAGGAACGCAACGCTCTCATGCGGTTTGCTTTTAAACTGAAAGGTACAGATTAGTGTTCAGCCGGACCTTTCGCTGGCCGATAGGCTGAAGCTAAGGGGGACCATCAAGGACCTCAAAAGCAGGCGAGCGGCCGGTGAACAAGGTCTCTGGTTAGTGTATTTTCAGGCGGTCACCCGACCTTCCTTTTCCGCCCTACCACTGCCCATTCCGGCAGCGCATGACCCAGGTCTGGACCTATCGAATACCTTCAAATAGTGCTAATGTTCGCAGCCTAAAGAATAAGGTGTACGAGTTAGCTATGCTTGTAGATGGGTGTCATCCCGTTATACTCGGATTCACTGAAACATGGCTGTCTCAGGACATCACGGATGGTGAAGGATATCTACATGGCTACGCACTATTTATATGCGATCGCTCCGCTGGCCAGCAGAGAGGAGGCATCGCTCTTTATGTGAGATGTAAACTTGACGTTTTGAAGACTTGCTTATTTCAGTCGGCAGACAAAACTGTTAAAGCTCTGTCGGTTGTGATTAGCACATCCTCGGCTCAGGTTACAGTCCTATCGCTTGAACTTGAACCTACATAACATTTATAGTGTATTGAACTGCAATGCTTGTCAGCCGACTCAGTTAAATGGGAAAAATCTTGTCGTGAGTTTATCCAGCAAGCCCAGGCGGGCGAAGCCAACAAAGGGATTATCGCGTAATGCTTTACAGCAGCCCAGCGTTGATTCATGAACTCAGGAAGCCGACGGAAATGAAACCGTGTGGCATATTAATTGTTGTAGGGTGCGTAACAAAAGGGGAGAGTTCGTGACACTTTGTGAGTAGGTTGATGTGGCTGCCGTGTCGGAGTCCTGACTTTCCAGACGACCTTATTAGTGATCTGCTTATAGACTTCGCGTGCTACAGAGCTGATAGGCCCGGGTATGAGACTGGTGGAGAAGTCCTCTTGATTATAAAGTGCCAATATGAAAACTGGGTGGCTCCATTTACCATGAGTTCTGCTAACGTTCAGATGTTATCCTGCATTCTAAAAGCATGAGGTAGACTGGAGATTATAGTGTGTTTATCATATCCCATCCTCCACGCGAGAAGAGGACAAGGATCTTAGTACATTACTAAGACAGACGGCAATGGCCGCACCTAATTTTCTGACCGTGAGTGACCTAAACCTTCCCCATGCTGATTGGCAGCTTACTGAAAACGGCGCGTACTTTGGGGAAGAAATTGGTGGATTGCTGCACGAAAATGCGTTCGAGCAATACGTCAATGTTCCGACCAGGAGTCGTACTTGATTTCATGATCATCAGACATGCTCACTTGTTTGATCAACGCGTGGATCCACCCGTAGGTATGGGTGATCATTGCGTTTTTACCTTTTCTCTGATCACACCGAGGCTTGCAGAGAATCATCGAATGAGTAGGGATTTAAATTGTATTGATTTTACAAAGCTGCGCGATCGAGTCCTTCAAATCACTTGGATCCCTGAACAGGACCAGGCCACTTTGGAACAGAGGTGGCTTGTATTCAAAAGTGGGTTCGTGCAGTTACTGAACGAATTTGCTCGCATACGCCCTAGGAGACATCTTGGGAAACCCGACGGTGGAGGAGAATGATTGACAGCGATAGAGAGGCGCAATGCTGAGTAAAGAAAATACCAAGAAACTCGGGGCTTCCGACGTTGGCTGCAATACAAAAGGTGTCGAAACAAGGCTGGTACTTTGCAGCCGCATGCGAAGTACTCACATGAGCTTAGGTTGGCCAAATTTGCGAAAACAAATTTTAAGTGTTATTACGGTTATGTCCAATCAAAGGCTTCTCTAGGAGAGGTGGTCGACTGTCTAACCATGGAGGACGGCAGCCAGGCTGTAGACGTCGATAAAGTATAAACGCTGCTACGTGTCTACCAGAATCTGCATCGGAAGGATAGTGGATCAGCTTTTCCATCACAACCGCACTGTTCAAGTAGCTATACAATGTGGGGAATTATTCTCAATTTGTCAGAGGTCTTCAGAGTGTTGGTCAATCTGAACCCTTATAAATCAACTGGTCCTGACAGTGTACATCCTGCCATAGTTAAACGGCTGGCTGATATCCTTCAGTATCCTGTCGCGGAGTTATTCAACCAGTCTTTTCAAGAAGGTAAGCTGCCATGTGAATGCAAGGAGGCGACCATTGTTTCCATTCACAAGGGGGTCTAAATCGGTGCCTGTTAACTATAGACCTGTTTGACCAGCATCATGCTGAAGTGCTTGGAAAGGCTCATAAGAAATAGGATCTATAGACATTTGACTGAGCACAATCTAATTAGAGCCGAACAGTATGGCCTTCTTAAAAAGAAGTCGTGTCTTAGTAACTTATTGTGTTTTTTAAATGAGATTACCCGATGTCTTGATAGTGGGATGTCGGTAGAGGTGTTATTTGGACTTCAGTAAAGCCCTTAACTCAGTGAATCATCGATTTTTAATTGAGAAGCTGACATGGTTTGAATTGCATCCTCAACTATCACTGTGACTTTCTGAATCCTTACGTGGAAAGACATTCAGAGTCAGGGTGGGGGAAACGAGTTCTAGTCTGGACCAAGCATACAGCGGTGTTCCCCAAGGTTCGGTACTGGGTCCATTTTTGTTTCTTATGTTTATAAATGACCTGGCTCCTCTTGAGGATCACTGCTATATCTTCGCAGATGACTTAAATCTAGTCGGTAGGGGAAACCGAGGACATTGGCTAAGGACATCATCATTGTGATGAATTGGTCGAGCCAATGGGATCTATCTCAGAATGCCAATAAATGTCAACTATTGACCAATAGTGGTAGCGGAATTGCAGTACAGTCCTGCGGGATCTCTATCATTGCATGGTATAGATGAAGCCCGCGATCTAGGTCTCATTGTATTGAACAGTTTTAAGCCTTCGGCACAGTGTCACCATGCTGCCAATAAAACTCGACAAAAATTGTTGCGTCATAGGAGGGCGCTGAGCAACACTAAAGCAGAAGTATTCTTGCCGTTATATAAAGCAGTGGTTAGGCCACATCTGGAGTATTGTGTTCAGGCCTGGGCACCGTACCTCCGTAGTGACGCCATGTGTATAGAAAAGATTCAGAAACTTGCGACCAGGATGATCGAAGGTCAACGAGGGAAGTAGTACGAAGATCGTCTAAGTAGCTTAGGATTATTTTCCTTGGGACGGCAAAGGTTGAGAGAGGATTTGATAGAGACGTTTAAGATTGTTAGTGGTATTAATCCCACCCATCTGTTTGAATTAGCTATGTCGGACCACCTGCGCCGGCATCGCCTGAAGCTCAAACATCATACAGCTCGTTTGGACATCAGGGCAACTTTTTACGAACCGAGTAGTTAACAGCTGGAATAAAGTTCTTTCTGATTTAATGGAATATTAGTCTGTAGAAGCCTTCAAAAGGGACTTAGACGAGTGTTGGTCTGTCCTTTTCCCAGAGACATTGTAATTGTACTGGAATATGTAGTGTATTTTGATGCTGATACATGAAAGTGCAAAGGTTGCTCTTGTTCTTGCTTTATTCCTTTGCAGAAGCAAGAAGAGTCAATCCAACCTCGAAGTGGCGGGGGTCGCTTCACTTACGGGCACAATAAATAGGACGCTCGTTAGGCGAAAGCCTCTATAGTCCGTTTTACCTGCCCTGACTTGATTTTTGTCAATCATTATGGTATGACGATTTGCTGACGACAAGGAACGATTTTTCGTCAGGTTTGCTAAGTGGGAACGTTCCACTCCAGAAAAAACACGGGATTTTCCTATTGTTACAGTCCTATCTTCGGAATGGAAGGAGACAATCATCTGTCCAGGCGGTGACAGCGCTCTGCCCGCGAAATACCGGCCTGTCATTTTGACATGCGTAGTACTTAAGTTTTTTGAAAAGCTGATAAGGGATTCCGTGGAGAACCACCTGAATAGGTTTAACCTTCTCAGTGTTGTGCAACATGGATTCCGCAAGGGCTTTTGTGTCAGACTAATCTACTTGTAGCTCGCGAAAGCTCGGCCGAAGCGGTACACAGTGGCTGTGCTGTAGACGTGCTATTCGTGGACTTTTCGAAAGCTGTTCCTCTCACTAAAGTTGAGATCTTACGGTATATCTAGTCGCCCCCTTAAATCGGTGTCTGCTTTCCTTGAGCGGAGAGAACAGTGCGTACGAGTGGGGCGTAGTCTTTCTCTTAGGCAAGCTGTCCTTAGTGGTGTCCCGTAGGGTTCGGTATTGGAGCTATTGTTCGCGATCTATCTAAATGCATCGCCGGAGGTTAGGAGTGGCATCGCTAATATTTGCTGACGATCTTGAGCTCTGGAATATTGTGGATATCCCGGGGGGTCTTGAGGCAATTCGGGGTGCTTTGGATAAGCTCTGGGAATGGTCTACCTTGTTTGATGCCTATAAATAGGGCCAAGTGCTCGGTTCTCCGAATCGGAGCTGCTAATCTTCCCACCCGATATATCGGCGGTGGTGAAATCCCTGTCGTCACTCAGGAGGTTGATTTAGTGATCGTACACTCATCAGCACTTCATTCTGGCGACATTTGGAAGAAGGCTGCTTTTCGGAGTTCCGTATGATGTGGTTTATCCACCGCTCTTTCGGAGTCCTAACGGTCAGTTTGTGAAACTATTCTCGGCATTCGTCTGACTCCACCTGGAATATTGTATCCAAACTTGTCCACCATGTCTTAACCGAGACAAAATGGACTTGGAGAGGGTGTTACGGGTGGGCACTCGGTTAGTGCAGGGTCAATGAAGACAGACGTATCCTGAACGCTTGCTTAGTTTCGGTATGCACTACCGAAGGATAAGAGGGAACCTGATTCTCACTTATCGTATTTTGACGGGTAAGATCGGCCCGGACTTGTCAGGGCTATTTAGTCCCGCTACGTTACCTAACCTCCGCGGTCACCCATCATCATCATCATCAACAGCAGTACATCAGCCATTTGAACTGATGCTTCGCTGCCATACAACCATGAGGACCTATGAAATAAAGAATAAGAAGAGGGAGAGAAGGGGGACTTACCTGAAAACCTTAATGCCCTAAGCAAACATTCAGGGTCAAGGCGCCTACACCTTGTGTAGACAACATACCGTCACAAACAGCTGGCTATCGTGCAAAGATAAGGCGGCATCGGCGAGACAGCTTCCTTGTGGCTTTCACTGCCACGCGTCATAATCAGCCATTACCCCGCAGATAACACAGCACCAAACACACTTTAAACAGACAATCCGATTAGGAGACGGCAGCAGACGCGCCACTGGTGTCGGTTGCGAGCCATGTCCTGTAAAGTCTCGAGCTAAGCACAAGGTGAGTCACGTGGACTCCAACCCGGAAGGCGAGACGGACCAACTGCACCCAGTTTGGTTGTCAGTGACTTCATTGCCGGCTGCCAAGTCAACTTCTGTCCACCTCGAGCGTTGCGCCATCCGACACCTGGTAGACTGAACAAGGCCCTCCTAGGTAAGCGGTGACCAGGCATGCGTAGCACGTGCCCGAGCCAACGCAACTTATTCAGTGCTATCTGTTGTTCTAGGGAGCTAGCATCATTAACACTACCTAGTACTCGCCTACGCACATCATCGTTGCGGACACGCTGGTGCCATCCGACAACAGCAATGCTTCGCAAACAACAATGATCAAAGACTTGAAGGCGCCTCAGATCTTCAGACCGAAGGGGCCAAGTTTCACTACCATAGAGCAGAACGGCCCTCACTGTGGCCATGTATACACGGCCTTTCAGACGGAGGGAAACTCCCTTCTGTCGCCAAAGATGACGCAGGTTCAAGAGGGCAGCTCTAGCCTTTGCAATGCGTGAGCTCACGTCAGTTTCTATGCGCCCGTCATTGCTGATGCAGCTGCCAAGATAAGTGAATTGATCAACCACATCGAGTTCCTCGTTAGCAAGCGTCAAGGGGTCATCGAGTGGCTGGTGGTCCTGCAGCAACACTTTTCACTTTGAAGGTGCGAAGTGCATACCAAATAATGGGACCACTCTGGATAGGCTATTAAGGGTTGATTGTGCCGCCTCAACATTGTCGAAAAGCAAGACGATATCGTCCGCATAACCTAGATCAACTAACCGTTCACCAGGCAGCACTTCAACACCTACATCGTGAGATTCCGCAAGGGAACACTCCATGATAGAATCCACGACGAAATTGAACAAAAATGGGGAAATCGGACAACCCTGTCAAACGCCACTTGTAGTCGAAAAGCTATCCGATAGGGCACCCACTGAAACTTCATAAACCACGGTCTGATAGGATTAGGACTGAAGCTGATCTGTCGCGCCGACTTATAGACCGCTGGAATTCGCTTCCAGATAATGGGGTTATGTAACCTACGGTTAAGGGTTTTGTGCACCATCTCGATGCTCTTGGGTGGCAACAACAAACCTTTCCTTTTTCCTAACTCACCCTCACTTTTCTGTTCTTTTTTAATGACTCAAATGTCTTGGTATTTTACTTGCTTAGCTCTTTCCACTTTCCCTTATTACCTTCTGAGTTTACTGTTTCCTCTTTCTTACTTCACGTAACCGGCTCAGCAGCGACTGCTGAGACAGGATACGTGGACATTAATTGGTTGGACAGGGTGTGATGCGGTCTTTGCTTTATGTCCATCAGTATTTCAAAGTCTGCCAACTCCTTCAACGACCCGCTGAAGAAGGAACACTGACGGGATAATCTTATCGTTCCAGTCCCACTCGAACTTGCTTGTATGGCTGCGAAGCGTTGTTGTGGAGTGCGATCTTACTGCGGGTGTCTTCTTTTCTCACCTCGCACATGAATTAATATTAGGGAAGGAGTACTGTACCAAAGCGCAAATGCCATAACCTGATATTTTGATAACGCCCCTGCAAATTATCACGAAGACATACACACACTATACACGTTAACTAGAGGTGGGAAACACCTCAACTACTGTGCCAAAATACATAAAAGAAAAAGGGAATAAAATGCAACAGGTGCAAGCCAGCTGAGCTACCGGTTACGGATTGGCATCGTTCCGGTAAGCTTCCTGCCGGCTACTATGCAGCAGAAAAAAATAATTTACTATGCAAAATTATAAAATGTTAAATATGAGATTGTAGTTGGAGGGGGAGGCTAAGAGGGATAAGGTGGGACAAAGAAACTCACAGCACGAACGCTACTGAGGTCGGCTCCTAGCCATATCAGCAAGTGTGTCCAACCAAACGTGTTCATCGTCTTTGGGAACCCAACCAGGGAGCCGAGACGCTCCAACTGATGCCGGCTTTGAAGTGTGGGCCTTCATTCCTCTGGACCAAGTTATCGCTTGGCCACCTCTCCTCTTCTTTCATCCACACCCCCGGCGCGCAAACAAGGCACGTCGCGGGAGTCGGTGGGCTGGCATGCGTAACACGTGGCCGAGCTATCGGAGCCTGGTGCATGAATTGACGGTGCTGAGCGGTTCAGTTCCTATTCCTGTGCCGTAAACAAGGCGTCGAACACGGTCGTTGCTTACGCGGTGTTCCCACCAGATGTGAGCTAAATTGCGAAGGCACCGGTGGTCGAACGTAACTAGCGTCTTTATGTCCGCTGATCTAAGGGGCCAGGTTCCACAACCGTACAGGAAGACATGGTCGCAAGCATATGGGAATCGTGCGAACATAACTTTCTTGTGACTTTCGCTGCCACTCGTCATGCCTTACTTCACCTCACAAACGATTCAGATACTCCAAATGGAAGGTTCAGCTAGGATGCTACAGCATACATATCATTAGTGGTGGCTCGTAGCTAAGTACTTTAGAGTCTAGATGCAAGCATCAGGTGGGTAGCGTGGTATATCACCAGCACGGCTCCTTCATCAGTCCATTTTCCGCCTTTTGCTCAATGACTGCATTTGAGCCTTACGGTTTTGGTCCCTAACCTATCGACAATGACTCCAGATTCAAATGAGACTGGAACGATAGGAAAATCTCTTGAGTGTTCCTTCTTGAGCGGATCGTTGAGCCAGGAAATGAAAAGTTGCTGCGAGGGCTTGATGGATCTGAAACGTGTGCATAAGTATTGCAGGTGAAGCAGTACAACAACCATTGTGCCTGGAAATCCAAATCGGGGTTTCAACCACGTTGAGGAACAATCGTACGCTACTGGGCCTACCGCTGATTTCGACTCCTTATACTTTACGTCCTTACATTGGTGAATCACTTGATGTACTGGGGATGTGTGAAGCAAAGCATACTTGACGGGACGATACTTGATGCTTCCATTGCTTTTTTTAACACTGATGACACTTAGCTTTGCAGAGGCAGTGGCCATAAACAAGCACCATCCGACACTGCATCCAGAAGCAAGTATTTGTTACCGTCAAGCTCCCTTAGGGTTTGTGATACTTGATCTGATTTCAGGTTATTAGTTTGTCACGTTATCATTTGATATATTGTTCCTTTCCAAGTGAAAAGTGGGCACGAAATGGTACCATCTTGCAATATGCGTCTTATTGTTCTGTACAAGTTAATATATAGAACTCAATGCTTATAACATAAAACTAACCAAGCATAGTGGATTTTCTAGTAGTGCAGAAAGTCCAGTGGTCCCACTGGAAGCCACTGTTCCTCCTCCCCGGGACTTAGAAACCAGGACAAAGAATGGACTGCAGGTGTAGTTCCAAACGTTCGCAATCTCCGGAACATTGGACGAGGTACACGCCGTTACTTTAGAACTCCTTCCGAACCTGCTTGCCTTCACTGAGTCCTGGCTCACTTCTTATATCTCCGACTCCGTAGTATACATCTCAGGACCCCAACTTTTCCGTGCTGATCACTCTGGAACAAGATCTGGTGGCGGCGTAGTTCTTTACTGAAGAGTGGATCTTAAAGTTCATCTCGTAGAAGCTGTCAGCGATGCTGATGGTGGCGCAGAGCTGCTCTGGTGCAGGATCAATGATGGCTTCAATTCTCTCATGGTTGGCGTTGTCTACAAAACCCCGTGGGGTCATGGTGCCTATGTGCTAGACTTTATCAGATCGCATGGAAACCGCAGAGATTGTCTTATTGTGGGTGACTTCAATGCACCGGATGACAATTGGGACCTACTATACTGCTGCCTTCCACCTGAGTCCTTTAACGCTAGCCTCCTCGAAACTGTCCTTAAAACGAATCCCAGCATATAACGTCGCCCACTCAACTTATTTCCGGCCAGGCTCCGCACATTCTTGACGTTGTGCACACTCCCGCTTTGTGTGTTGTTTTGGAATTGACCCTTCCATAGCCCATTGGGGAAAGGGACCATTGTACTATCTCCTTATAGAGTAAACGTCTAGCTATTCAAGCCCGGAGCTCGCACCGTCGCAACTCCTGGCGGACCGACGCATCCAAGTTAATGACGGCAGCGAGTACGCTGGACTGGAACATTCCACAACACTTGGAACTCTGTGCTGCTTGAAACCTATTCTCTAAGTTGAAGCTACTCATTGAGGAGGTCGTCCCATTCCACAGTAACAGGCCTCTCTTTAAGGGCCCCTCTGGATCGACCGAGAACTCACGGCCAACATGAAACAACGACGAAAACTGTGAGACAAATTCAAACTTTCCCGATTAGACTCAGACTACTCTAAATACAAGACCATCAGGAACTTCTGCTCCCTGCAGAAACGTGAAAAGATGCAACGATATAAGCATAGCTTAGCTGAACCATCTCTTTCTAGGCCAAAAAGATTCTTTTCATACTCTACCAGGTCTTCCAAGTCCGGCTGTGGAATTCCTGCGTTGTCTACAAATGAGCCAGGTATTATACTCTATGATGATGATGCTCTACAGTTCTCAGTATACACGAAGGGAGACACTGGCAGCCATGCACTTGCGCATCCAGTACCTCTGGGACATATCGATATAGATGGAGGTGCCACCTTGAACTTACTATTAGAACTGAACTCAGGTTCCTCACCAGACCCAGACGGGCTACACCCCCATTTTCTCAAGATGGTAACAATCAATCAACAACAGCAGTGCATCAGCCATTCGAACTGATGCTTCGCTGCCGTACAACCATGATGACCTATGGAATAAAGAATAATAAGAGGAAGAGAAAGGGGACTTACCTGAAAATCTTAATGCCCTAAGCAAACATTCAGCGTCAAGGTTCAGCGAGTAGTTTGTAGCAGGAGCCCGGAGAGCGATTCGAAAATGCAGCTCGGGTTGCAGGAAAACTTTTATTTGTACAGCAAATTTCTCCTTAGCAGCTTTGAGCTTGTGCTGGGCTAGTCTGCGAGAGCGGGCCGAAACTGGTGGACCCTTAGTGCAAATGTGATGCACGACGTTTGACGTCCCAGGAGGCAAATCGTTCGGAACGGGAACGATTTTAGGATGCTTGTTGAAAAGTTCTATAAAAGGCGGTGAAGCTTGAGGTAGGACACGGATGAGAGTGATAGCAGCCACGTTGGCCATAGTCCCGATAACACTGTGCTGTGTCCTAGAGTCGATAAGCTTCTTCCTTTTAGCGTCGACAATGAGGTCGAAGTGTTGAAGAAAGTTTGTGCGTATGATGGTGAGAGGCACAGCTGGTACTATGAAAAGCCAGCGAAAGGTTCACCGGAACCCTAAATTGAGCGATTGGCGTCACACAGTTTGGTCGGCGAGGGTGAGACGACCCCATCTGAGCTACATGGTATAACGCTAACTTCGGCTCCAGTGTCCACTAAGAACTCGGTACCGGTAGTTAAATCCCTAACGCGGATGAGGCGACTTTGGTCTTGGCCGGTCGCGTCCGTCGCCGTTACGGGCCGGCCGAGAAGTTTCCCTGCTTTTCGGCGAAGTTGCAAAGCTTGCTACATTTACGAGCTGCGCTACCAAAGCATTGATGGTACCAGCAACAATCCTGCCTGTTGTTGGACTTGGAACGTTTGAAGGGCGATTTTGATCGGCTGTGACGACGGCGGTTCATAGTAAGCCGTTGAACCTGGCGACTAAGTGTCACAACTTGTGTTTGCAGGGCTTCTATAGCTGTCTTTAAGCCAGTGATAAAAGTGCCCTGGGACGCGACGGCATTGACCTTGCTGGCATCAGCTTTGTGGCTGTGGTCGTTTAATGACTCGATCCGCTACCTCTGCTAGTTGAGTGAGCGAAACGGAGCTCAAGATAGCAAGAATCGCTTGCGTGTTTTCCGGTAGCCGCTGTAGCCATAGTTCGCGAAGTAAAGTTTCGTCCATGGTTGATGAACCAAGCAGCTGTTGCATTTCTCGTATCAGGGCTTGGGGCAGTTAGTCGCCCAGCTGCAGATCCCTGAAAAACTGCTGCAGACGAACTTTATAAGAGCGCATGGCGCTTAATCGTGGCCTCCTTGAGAACCTCCTATCAGTTTTCAGTCTAAGAAATGATAACCTGTCGAACCTGTATTGATATCTCCTTGGTGAGATAAGGCATGAGCTTGCTATACTTCGCGTAGTCGGAACTGTCTCTGTGGTTATAAGACAGCCTCAAGATTAGCAAACCACAAAAGAGGATCTATGCCCAAAAAAGGTGGCACAAAGAGATTCAACGCTAAGGAGAGACTCTACCTTATGGTCTACAGATTCTGTGGTTTAACAAAGTGACACAAAAATAGGCTACCGTATGCAAAAAGAAACCGGAAAATATGAACAATAAATGAAACAAGCGCACCGGAGAAAAGTTCAAAATATCCGGCGCTGAGATTCTTCCGGAGCGGAGTTACCAATTTTGCGAGTAACCTGTAGCGGGAGCCCGGAGCGATTCGAAAAGGCAGCTCGGGTTGCAGCTAAACTGTTACTTGTACATCAAAAGATTCCCCTTTACCTTGCAATAAAAAGGCGACACCGTTGACGCTCTAGCTAGGGGAACGGAGGATGCACAGCACACAAGGCAGTCGCGCGTTGCAACCGAAACGAGCGCCAAGCAAAAATGGCGATGAGCAAGTCAAGCATTCGAACTCAGCGATCAGTTCAACGAACCACACCCATCGCCTAGGTGTACAATGACAATTTTAGAATTCTACACAGGCGAACCGGGGAATCTGCAGACTGCTACAAAGGTGCCTACCCCTTGTGTAGACAACATACCGTCACAAAAAGTTGGCTGTCGTGCAAAGATAAGGCGGCATCGGCGAGACAGCTTCCTTGCGGCTTTCACTTCCTCGCGTCATAATCAGCCATTACCCCGTTGATAACTCAGCACCAAACACACTTTAAACAGGCAATCCGCTTAGGAGGCGGCAGCAGACGCGCCACTGTTGTCGGTTCCGAGCCATGTCCTGTGAAGTCTCGAGCCAAGCACAACGCGAGTCACGTGTACTCCAGTCCATATGGCGAGACGGACCATTGGCACCCAGTTTGATCGTCAGTGACTTCATTTTACACTGCCAAGTCAACTTCTGTCCATCTCGAGCCTTGCGCCACCCTGCACCTGACAGACTTAACAAGGCCCTCGTAGGTAAGCGGTGACCAGGCATACGTAACACGTGCCCAAACCAACGCAACTTATTCAGTGCTATCTGTTGTTCTAGGGAGCTAGCATCATTAACACTACCTAGTACTCGCCTACACACATCATCGTTGCGGACACGCTGGTGCCATCCGATATCAGCAATGCTTCGCAGACAACGATGATGAAAATCTTGAATGCGCCTCAGATCTTTAGGCCGAAGGGGCCGTCTCAGTCCCATACAGCAGAATGTCCCTCACTGGGGCCTTGTATACACGGCGTTTCAGACGAAGGGAAACTCCCTTCTCCCGGAAGGCAGCTCTGACCTTTGCAATGCGTGAGCTCACGTCAGTTTCTGTGCGTCCATCATTGCTAATGCAGCTGCCATGGTAAGTGAATTGATCAACCACATCGAGTTCCTCGTTAGTAGGGGGTCAAGGAGTCATAAAGCGGCTGGTGGTCCTGCATCAACACTTTTCACTTTGAAGGTGCGAAGTGCATACCAAATAATGGGACCACTCTGGACAGGCTATTCAGGGTTGATTGGGCCGCCCCAACATTGTCGAAAAGCAAGACGATATCGTCCGCATAATCTAGATCAACTAACCTTTCACCAGGCAGCACTTCAGCGCCTACATCGTGAGATTCCGCAAGGGAACACTCTATGATAGAATCCACAACGACATTGAACAAAAATGGGGAAATCAGACAACCCTGACGAATGCCACTTGTAGTCGAAAAGCTATCCGACAGGACATCGTAGACCCTGACGCGACCTGTAGTGTTCGAGTATAGAGCACGAAGGATGTTCACCTATTTCGTGAGAACACCTTTCCGCGCAAGTAACTCGAACAGAATCGATCGATCGACTGAATCGAACGCACTCTTGAAATCGAGGAACACAGCTATTGTCGGTCTGCGGTATGCTTGGCGCTGCTCTATTACCTGCCGCAAAGTAAATATATGGTCTATACAGCCACGTCCTGGGCGGAAACCGGTCTGCTCTTCTCTAATCCGAGATTCCCCTTCCGCAGTGAGGCGACAAACGAGAATCGATGCCAGTACTTTTGTCATAACTGGCGTTTAGCTAGTACCTCTCTTGTTAGAACAGTCTGCGGCTGCGCATCTTGTATATTGCCACTATAAACGATTCGTTCCAATTAGCAGGGACACTTCCAGATACGGTCGGATAGTGCTTTGCAGCGAACCTCACCTCCCTCCTTAAATGGTGTAGGTGGAGGGAATCCGACCCAGCGGCACCAAAACAGTTGAGAGCTATGATCGCGCTTCGGACCTCGGCCTCCGACGGAGGCTCTAAACTGACCGTCCATGGCTCGTCCTGCATCACGTGCGTAGGAAGAGGTCCGGGGACAGGAGGCCAGCTGAATTGATCTTGAAACTATTCCGCCTAACGAGTCATACGGCGCTCTTTATTGTGTATCAGTGCTTCCGCGCTGTCTCTGATTGTCTCACTGACGCCTGGTTACCTGGGACCATTGGTGCGGATCAGCTGAAAGAGCTTGTGGTAATTGCATACTGCTCCTGCCTCCTCCATTTCTTGATCCCGACTGGTCCACCAGACTTCCTTGTTAGTTCGTAGGCTCCGCACTATTTCGCGCCTAATAGCCCGTCTGGTCACATCGCGCTCAGAGTCATCCGAGAGGTTTCTTCTGGATTCCGACAGGTTTACCGACCTCTCGGATATCCAGTGAAGTGCAGTGACGATTGATAGTGCCACAAGCAAATGCTGCTGCTTCGTGCATGGCGGCCGAGATCCTATACCACAGAAGCTCAGTGTCATTAGGACAAGACAGCGGAAATTCGGTATGCAGTGCGTCTTGATAGGCCTGCCTGACCGAGGACTGAGACAATTACTCAGTCGCCAATTGGAGGAGACGCCTTTTGCGTCTTCCGGTAAATTTCATGGAGAAACGACAGCGTACCAAAACATGATCAGAGTCGACACAGGTACTCCAGTACGAGCGGCAGTCCAGGATGGAACCGCGCCACCTGTAACTTATGGCAATGTGGTCAATTTGGGTCCATCGCTGGCCAGCTACAGGAGGATGCCACGTGGCACTTCGGAGCTCTATGTACCTAAAAGCAGTGCTACTAAGAAATAACTGGTGCTCCGCACACAGTTGCAGCAGACGCTCACCGTTGTCAGTCCGTTCGAAGTTAAGTGCATAATTACCATCCAGCTTAGCTTTTTATGAGCTCAGATGCCCTATTTGTGCGTTCATATCCCCTGCAAGTACTATAATATCTGAACTAGTAGCACTGGTAGCAGAATTCATTCCCTCCCCACTTTTCATTTCATTTTCAACTTTTAAAGCTGGTCGACTACTTGTCGATTGGAAGACGGGCGTAGTTATGCCGAACTACAAGGGTGGAAACCGCCAGGACCCTGCGAACTGTCGGCCGATTTGTTTGACGTCGGTCGCCTGCAACATCATGGAAAAGCTCAGTGCATGTACCATCCATGGACACCGAAGATCTGAATATCACTTCGTCTATGCAGCATGGTTTACCGAAAGTGACGTTCCTGCAACCCTTACCGGCTAGTCGCAAGAGTCACTAAACGCTGGAAAACGTTTAGGTGTGGTCCTCATCGACTTCAGCGAAGCTTTTGACGGGGTCCCTCATCAGCAACTACTTTCTAAGCTCTGCGGAATTGACATAACAACGAACGTCCTACTATGGATCAGTGACTTCTTGCAAGGCCGGAACATGCAAGTCAAGATAAACGATACCTTTCATTTCCAGTACCTTTATCTAGTGGGGTACCACAAGGCTCCGTCCTCGGACCGAAATTGTTCAAGATCTATATAAATGACCTGCTAAGTATGCCACAAACGGACTGTCTGATCTATACAAGCGACCTCAAGCTATGGTCGGAAGTGTCCAGCCTCGATGACGCCGACCGATTACAGGAAACGCTTGATCTACTGCACGCCTGGTCTATCAAGTGGGGTTTGCCGGTCGACAATGATAAGTGCTCTGTCTTTCCCATCGGTGCTGCTGTACCACTGAGCATATATCACATTGGCGGGTAATTACTCAAGAAGAACCTGGGGACAATAGTATCCTCCCATCTCAAAACTACCCGTGAAACATTAAAGAAGATTGCTGCGGCGAACTGGATGTGGGGCCTCATAAAGAGGTCATTCTCTTAGATGACGCCGCAGATATTCAGACTTCATTTCCCACATCCGTCCAATCCTTGAATTCGGACTGGCTGGTTTGCCGAACAACCTCATGGTGCTAGCTGGGTGGTTCGGAATTATCCCATTCCAGCGAGTGGTTCGGCGGCAATATTCCAAGATGTGGTGGGTTTTCGCCTGGCAAGCGTTCTCCCTATAAAAAAGCCACAGATGTCCGTTTAACAACACTAATTCAAGAGTGTGTTGGGCCCCTGGTCCTGTGCGGTTCTAAGGGTGTATAAACCACTTGTTTGGTCACCAGCTCCCGATGGGTTGCGATACCCTCATATCGCCCTGCTGCGTTGTAGATTAGATCCTGGGTTATGACGCGTGGCAGTGAAAGCCGCAAGGAAGCTGTCTCGCCGATGACGCCTTATCTTTGCACGATAGCCAGCTGTTTGTGACGGTATGTTGTCTACACAAGGTGTAGGCGCCTTGACCCTGAATGTTTGCTTAGTGCATTAAGGTTTTCAGGTAAGTCCCCCTTCTCTCCCTCTTCTTACTCTTTATTTCATAGGTCCTCATGGTTGTATGGCAGTTCAAATGGCTGACGTACTGCTGTTGATGATGATGATGCTAGACATCTTCATACTGAATACTCCAGAATTCTGCAGGACTGATACTAAAACCTGAGCTATGCCACAGCTACCACGCTTGCAATCCTTGAAAGATCGTGAAGTGAAGGAGATGACACGGGACCTCCCTTCTGCTCTCTACCACTCAATGAACTCAATAAACCACACCCTGGTCAACCAATTACTGCCTACGTTCCCTGCACTAGCAGTCCCCCCTGCGTAGGTCACGTGAAGTAGGGAAGGCGTAGAAAGAATCTGGAAGATAGAGAGAAAGGAAATTCATTTAAATAAAGGATAACAACAAAGAGGGAGGAGAATGACAGAATATGAACTCGAAGTTGGAAGATGGACATGGTCAGGAGAAGGGAAAGGTTTCGTGTTGCCACCCAGAAGCGTCTAACTGACGTTCAAAACCCTTAACCATAGGTTCAAAGATTACACTACGCTCGATAACTACGCGATAACCGAGTTTCCGCCCTGATGCGGTCAGAACGCGGCTTGTGTAGCTTCATGGGATGACCGCGAAGACAAGGCAACCTAGCCGGGCTAAATAGCCAGCTCAAGTCCGGTGCAACCTTCCCTGTTAAAATTTGGTAAACAAGGATTAAGCCTTCTCGAAGCCGTCGGTAGTGCATTGGATACATACCTAAGCTAAATGGACGCTCGGGCTACATTTGCCCCCGTAACCCCTCGACCAATTTGATACCTACTTTCGAAACCCTCCCGAGCTCCATTTTCTTCCGAACAAGGCAGGGCGTGCAAACCTGAACGCAAGATTCCAGATGGCGCCGAACGAAGGCTGAGAACAGCTTCACAAATATGTCGGCAGTTAAGACCCCGAAATAACGGCATATTAACCACAACATTCTGTAACCCCTACTTGTGGCCTTCTTCCAGTTGTCACCAGAATGCAAAGACGAGGAGTAGACGACGCCTAGGTCTACCTGGTTGGCTTGGCTTGGCTGCCTGGCTTGCCGGACGACCTCCTTATGGTGCCAGCTGGGTGGTTCGGGATTTTCCCGTTCCAGCGAATGATTCGGCGACAGTGTTCCAGGACGTGGTGGGTTTTCGCCTGGCAAGCGTTCTCTCTATAAAAAGCCACATATGTTCCTTTAACAACATTGCGACGTGGCGGATGTGACTCGCCACTAAATAAAGTCACTGCCCCTTGCTTCACTCTAGTGGAGCATTGTATTCCAGCTGCCAGACGCTGGGGAGGATTGGGCCGCTGTTTGGTACCTGACCAAACGAAAGGCCTATGAACCGAGTAATCAGTCACCGGCTGCCAATGGGCGCGATTCCCTGAATTCACCCCGCTGCTTTGCGGGTAGGCTATTGAGCCAAAGGCTCGGGGTGGCGGCCTCCTAAGACAACCCCCTACTTCGGCCTAGGCAACCGGGTAGTATCTCGCCTACTGATGAACCATGGAACTAAACTGTCCTCTTCGCTATGCTTTGCTCTCGTGCTACTACTGCACATACTCTTCCATCACACGCCACTCGCTTATCTACTCTTCCCCTGTATCATTCTTCCCCGTTTTTATCTTATCAATCAATGATGAGCAGCATTACTTCCTCCGATATTACTGTTGCCGCTCCATCCTCTGACATAATCACAGCGTCAAACCGGGATGGAACAATCTTGGATTCTACCCTCTCTGCTTCTGCAACCGATGACACAGTTCAATTTGGCGGCGTTCAATGTGCGCACCTTAAAACAGATTGGGCTGCAAGCTGATCTCACGCGCACTCTAGAAACTCTTGTAATTGATGTCTGTTGTTTGTTCGAAACACGACTTCCGGATTCCAGCACAGTCTACCCATTGTCGTCACCAGTTCACCCTTATATTCATTTCCACCTTCGACTTTCTGGAGACGTCGAGGCTAACGCTTCTGGACAAGCTGGTGTTGGGGTCGTCCTTAGTGCTAGAGCCGAAGCTGCCCTTCTCGAATGAATTCCGATCAACAGTCGCATTTGTGCTGTCAGGCTACATGGCTCGTGCAAGGGTTAACAGGCGTCGAGAAGATAACATGCTGTTTATGTAATTTCCGTCTGTGCTCCAACTGAATGTAGCCCAGATACCGTCAAGGACCAATGCTATCAGAACCTTCCTGATTTGCTCTTAAAGGCCCCCAAAACGGACATCATTATTATGGCGGGGGATTTCAACTTATGTGTTAGTCGTTTGTTACCAGGCGAACGCCATCTTGGAGGCCCGCATGGATACAACGACTTTCGCTCAGACAATGGTGAAAGACTACGCAGTTTATGTGCCATCCACCAACTTTAACTCTCCAGCACGAATTTTCGTCACCCTAGACGTCACTACGCTACCTGGCACGCTCCATCATCTCCTCAACGTTGGTCACAGATTGATCACATCGCCATAAGTCATCGCTGGCGTGGCAGTATTCGGGACTGCAGATCCTATTGGTCAACATGCGCGGGAACTGATCATGCGCTAGTGCGTGCGTCGGTTTGCATGCATTTCGGTGGCTCGCCTAGGACTAGACAAACTTGAATTAGCTCTGGTAAAGTGGAAGACCCCGCCGTGCAATTGGAATATCACAAGCAGCTTCATGAGAGCCTCACTCCTCCGCCTCCTCGGGACGTTGCTCAGCATTGGTCGCGATTGCAACAGATTATGTTTTCAGCGCGTTTATGCAGTTGCGGTCTTGTTCGTTACACAACTAAAAGTTGGGTCTCGGCCACCTCCGCGGAACTTCTCGACTATCGGCGAGCTATACTCGCCAGTGTTAGAGCACACTGAACTCTGCCGTTCTATTTCCAGACAACTGAAGGTAAGTCTCCACCGTGATCTTGATCCTGGTGGTCTAAACAGACCAAGGAAATGGAAGTTGCTGCCTCTGCTGGTAAAAGTCGTAGATTGTTTTATCAGACGCACCGGACGCAAAGTTCAAGCCATCAATCAGACCATCTGTAAGTCAGACGGTACAAAGATCACCAACCTACGCAGACGCTTGGATCGCTGGGCAGAGCACTTTGCTCTACAGTTTAATTGCCGAACACAACCTCCGGTTACACATCCACTGCCATCATGTGATCCTTGGTCAGTCTGCATAGATCCTCCCACTGAAGCAGAAATACTGAGAGAAATCCAGATTCTGAAACGCCACAGCTCCTGGCCTTGACAGTCTTCCTCTGGCCTTATTCAAAGAGGGGGGGGGGAATTTAGTTGTCACCGAAATTCCATCACTGTTCACAAAGGTATGGAGCGATGAGAAGGTTCCTAATTCATGGGGAGAATCTGTTGTTCCGATCCACAAGAAGGGCTCTCGTAGTGAATGCACAAACTACCGAGGAATCTCACTTATCTCTGTCGCGTCTAAGTTCTTTGTGTCCATTCTGCTGCGTAGGCTCTCAGTAACCCACGAGAGTTTGTGTCGTGAGGAACAGGTTGGCTTTCGTTCCGGCCGTGGTTGCATTGACCAAATTTTCACGTTGCGTCAACTTCTCGAACATCGTCATGCTTACCGAAGACCAACAATGTTTTTTTTGGATATCCGAGCCGCTTTTGATTCAGTAGATAGGTCGTCACTGTGGAACTGTCTGCAACGGAACGGCATTCCCGACAAGTTTGTCATACTCTTGAAAGAGCTGCATAGTCACACCTCTGGCAAAGTTAGAGCTTATAGAAGGCTTTCTTCTTACTTCCCCGTTACCAGTGGAGTGCGCCAAGGTTGTCCTATCTCGCCGTTCCTGTTCAACTTTGCCATTGAAGATGTCCTACATCGCGCTTTGGAAGGAGCCCAGAGCTGCGGCGTTGAGCTTCTACCCGTGAGTAGAGTCGTGGACCTGGACTATGCTGATGGCATCGCTTTGCTGGGGACGACTCGCAGGTTGTTCAAGACATTCTGAACCGCTTAGTGATAGTGGCATCTAACTACGGTCTGTATTTTTGTCCATCCAAGTGTAAAGCTTTGCTCCAGGATTGACAGGCTCCTGTGCCTACGCCCACCATTTCAGGTGTCAGCCTGGAGCTCGTTAACAGCTTTACTTACCTCGGGAGTTACATTGCGGCTGGTGGCGGTATTGGCGATGAAATCTCGACGAATTGCCAAAGCTCGCCTTGCATTTACTAACTTGAGACATTTGTGGCGTCGTCGCGATGTCAGTCCCAAGCTCAAAGGCCGAGTGTACAATGCCACAGTCCATGCTATCCTACTGTCATCATCATCATCATCATCATCATCATCACCATCATCATTACACGTTAGCTGGAGGTGGAAAACACCTCAGCTATTGTGCCGCAATACAAAAGACAGGAAAAGGAAAACAGTGGCACGCCCGCTGAGTCCCCAGTAACGGATGGACATCATTCCGGAGAGCTAACAGCTGGCTGCCGTAAAAGAGAGTCGTATTATGCCTAACAAGTGAGATCGTGATTGGAGGGGATGCTAAACAGGAAGGGGATGGACGAAGGAACTCACAACACAAACGCGATTGGGGCCGGCTCCAAGCCATATCAGCAAGTGTGTCTAACCAAACGTGTTCACCGTCCTTAGGACCCCAGCCAGGCAGTCGGGATGCACCAACTGACGCCAACTTCGAAGTGAGGGTTTTCATTTCTCTCGACCAAGTCATCACTTGGCCTCCTCTCCTCTTCCAACCGCACCCACAACGCGCAAACAATGCACGTCGCGGGAGTCGGTGTGCTGGCATGCGCAACACGTGACCCAGCCATCGGAGCCTGGTGCGTGATATAATGGTGCTGAGCGGTTCACTCGCTCTTCCTGCACCAAATACGCGACGTCGAACACGCTCATTGCTCACGCGGTGTTCCACCAGACATGAGTTAAGCTGCGAAGGCAGCGATGATCGAATGTGACGAGCCTCTTCATGTCTGTTGACCTGATGGGCCAGGTTTCACAGCCATATAGGAGAGTTGAACGGATGGCTGCGTTGTAAACTCTGCCCTTGAGGGCGAGAGTAATGTCGCGTCTGTGCCACAGGTGGCGGAGATTGGCAAAAGCACCTCGAGCTTTTGCTATACGGTTCGTAACCTCATCTTCAATCCCACGGGTGCTAATATAGCTGCCCAGGTACTTGAATTCCTGAACGACTTCTAGCAGATCACCACCAAGCGTTAGCGCAGGGTTGGGTCCCTGCCAATCTTGGAGAAGTACTTTAAATTTCGATGGAGCAAAGCATAGCTCAAAACGATTGACAGCCAGCGCTAATCGGTCCAGTGCTGTTTGGCATGTTTGGGAGCTGTCACAGATTAGGGCAATGTCGTCCGCATACTCCATGTCAAGAAGTCGCTCACCAGGAAGTAACTCCACACCTTCTAGGTCGTGTCCAGCGAACGCTGTTTCCATGACTTCATCAACAGCAAAGTTGAAGAGGAAAGGTGACTGCGGGCATCCTTGTCTCACACCGCTGGTGATACTGAAGATTGACGACAATCTGCCCTAAATCCTCACCCTCCCGAACCATGCGCGTACAGCGCTTTGATAATGATTGCATATTTATCAGGCACATCTTTCCTCAGCAGACAGTCCCAAAGGGCACATCTATGGACTGAGTCGAAGGCACCTTTAATGTCAAGAAACACGACAACGGTGGGTCGCCAATAAACACGGCGGTGCTCCAACACTTGACGCAAGGTGAAGTTGTGGTCGATGCAGCCCCGACCTCGACGAAATCCGGCTCGCTCTTCACGAATCTGGCTTTCACGAGTGCCAGTCAGTCTGTGGAGAATGACAGAGGCAAGCAATTTAGAGGCAATGGAAATCAGACTGATCACTCTATGGTTGCCGCATACTAAACGGGCGCCACCCTTGAAAATTGGGACAATGACGGAGCGGTTCCAGTCTGTCGGGACTGTCTCCTGCTCCCAAAGTTTTACTAGCAACTCGTGTAGATCATCTACTAGAGCAAATCCCCCGAATTTGAAGAGGGCTGGAGGAATTCTATCTGCCCCTGCGGCCCTATGCAATTTCAACAGACTGATCTCACGTTCGACTTCTGTGCGTGAGGGCGGATCCAAGCAGACGGCCCAAGGAGAAGAGCGCTCAATGCCCGAAGAAGAAAGCGATAACTCAGGTTGGTTAAATTGCCTTGCAAAGTATTCAGGCCAACGCTCCAAGCCTTTTGACAAGCTGTGGATCGGCTGCCCACTCTCTTCGCGCATGGTCTCGCTAACACCATATCTTCTGCTGTCTGTTTCCCGTATCAGACGAAATAACTTACGATGATTACCAACGGCAGCGGCAGTTTCCATCTCAGAGGCACGATGAGACCACCTGGTTTCGCCGTCCTTCTTCAGGCTAGCACGTAGTTCTGTCCTGAGATTTTTGCGAGCCTCATTGTATTCGTTTCCAGCGGGAATACGTCGGCGAGCATTCATAAGTTCCAGAGACTGTGTATAGACCCAATGTCCGGTTTGGCAATTTGCTTTGCCACATGAAGACATGCCTGCTAACAGCAACGCTTGACGAATATGCGACCAGTGATCTTCAACGGTGTTTAGTGGGCGCTTACACAGCCCGTATGTCAGCGCACTTTGATGCACATTCAGAACATCTGGCTTCGCCAGCTGGCTGGTGTCAATCCGTTCACATCGACGTTGCGGACGTCCACCGAAACGCACCAGGAGGTCGGCACAGACACGTGCGTGGTCAGAGTCCACGCTCGTGCTCCAAATCGAGCGACAGTTTTGAACCCAACTTCTCCAGCGGTAAATGATGGCGATATGATCGATTTGTGTCCATGGCTGGCCCGCGACTGGTGTCCGCCAAGTCACGCTTCTTCGGGTGCTGTGTCGAAAGTTAGTGCTCGCGAGAAAGAGGCGAGCATCTTCACACAACTGTAGCAATCGCTCACCATTATCATTACGGGAGCCTACACCATGTTGACCACCCAGATGAAGCTCATCAGAGGACAATTTTCCGACTTGGGCGTTTAGATCGCCAGCCAATACCACAGTATCCGTGCTTCTTCTGTAACGTAGGAGCTCGTGAAGTTGCTGATAGAAATCATCTTTTACCGAATCAGTGCTACAGTTTGTAGGGGCGTAAGCCGCAATGAGAAACAGGCACCGTTTGTCCCCGCGCGACTTCGTAGCACGGAACGAACCAGCTAATCTAACGGCGCACATCCTACTGTTTACTGGGATCCAATCAATCAGGGCAGCTTCAGCCTGGGAACTCTAAACAATGCAGACGCCAGCTTGACCGGCATTCGAAGCTTTATCATCGCCAGACAGGCGCAATGAAAATGTGCCGCCAGTGTCGCATGTGGGGGATCTCAGGGTAAGCACGGCGCTCGAACCTTGCAGGCGAGTTTCTCTTGAACAGCAAATATTGATCGATAGGGTCTCTAGTGTGTGGGCAAGTGCTGCCTGTTGGCGGATCTGCAGCAAAGTGCGCACGTTGAGGCATGCCAGTCTTAGCGAGACACGAGGACTCCGAAGGGAAACGGATGAACTGACGTTGTCCGCTTGGTTGAACATGGACTTGTCGACTGGATTGGAGCGAGGCCCTGCGATTGTGTGTGATTTGAAATTAGCAGACAAGTGACTATTGAAGTAAGCTGGGGGAGGGCCAAGAATTGGGGGATTGAAAATGGGGGGGATATAAGTAAGGTTGGAGCGGGACGATAAGGATGAAGAAGCGTAAGAAGGGGTATAAGAAGACGGGAAGGCCTGAGCAGTAGCATCCATACCCCTATCCATCCTGCTCGATGCAGCAGATAGGGCGCCGTTTATTATCCTCTGCGACGGCCAGAGCATCAAGAATTTGTTGTAGGAAAGGTTCATTGTATTGTATTGTACTGTACGGTTTCGAGACCTGGCCTGTTCGATCGGAAGGTTTGCGACTACTATATACTTTCGACAACCGCTGCTTGCGTTCGATTGCTCGCGTATGGTGGCAGCACCATGTGCGCAACGCGGAAGTCAGAAGTAGAATTACGTGAGTGGACAGTCCTGGTCTCCGGAGCATAATCATCCAGCACCAATTGCTTTGGCTTGGTCACGTACTGCGCATGCTGGCCCACGGCCTTCGACGTCGCGCATTATTTGCACTTCCTGGACGCGAATGAAAAAAGAGCCGCGGCGGACAACTGATGACCTGGAAAAGGAGTATGAAGATCCCAACTTCGTGTCTAGCGTCAGTTGGATCTGTGCGTCTTCCAGGCTGGGGATCACGTGAAGCGGATTCCCACTGCTTGGAAGTCTTGGAGGATGTGGCCCGCAATAGGAGTCACTGGCGTCAGTGCTGTTCTACCATCTCTTCATCCTGTGCTTTTTAATGTTGAACAAAACATGAAAATATAAAAAACTCAAAACGGCGTGTGTGAAACTGAAAAAAAAGTTTTTTTTCAACCTTTCCCTCTCTCTCCTCGTTGAACATTACATTCTCCTTTCCATACCACCATGGTTCGGATGGCACATTTGTCTGTTTACAGACTTGTGAATAAATAATAATAATAATAATAATAATAATACTTGGTTGGAGACAAGGGGGAGTTCGACCCCACCAAGCACGTACCTCGAACGTGGGAAAGTTGCTCTTATACAAAGGACGGAACACAGCCTGATTAATGGGCAGTAGCCACAAAGTAGACCAGTCCCAGAGTCTGTCCAGGGCATGATGAATGGCCTCAGAACGCCCAGCGACACTTACAACATTCTACAGCTGAAGGACATCAGCAAACAATAGCGATGATACCCCATGCTTCACAGAGAGATTGTTTACGTAGATGGAGAACAGCATCGGTCCAAGGACCGAGCCATGGGATACCGCTAAGGAACGCTTGCCTAAAGGATAAGCTGCGACCCACGCGTACACATTGCTCTCTTCCCTGCACGAATGCAGATACCCAGGGCGCGGCCATATACACCGTAGGAGCTCAGCTTTTGTGATAGCCTCAAGTTGGGTACCTTATCATATGTTTTCGAGAAGTCGACGAAAAGCACATGCACTACGTGGCCATTGTCTGCTGCCCCGGTCTAAGCTTCAAGAACAACCGACAAATTCGTTGGACACGAAAACTCTTCCGGAATCCGTGTTATGCACTACTGAGTAGATTAAATCTATTCAGATAACCTTGCAACCAATCTCTCACTAGCTTTTCAAACAGTTTAACCACGACGCTAGCCAGACTGACTGGCATATAATTGGCCGACAGACTCCTGTCGCCATTTTTGAAGATAGTACAGATGACAGCCTCCTTCCATTCAGCAGATAATGTACAGCTGTCAAGTGACTTCCGAAACACCATCGTCAGCGGTCCACTTAGTCCCACTGCCAACTCATGCAGAAGCTTCGGGTGGATTGAATCAGGCCCAGGTGCTTTAGTAGGGTTCAGCTCTTTGCAGCATCCCAATGATTTGCGTTTTTATCACAGTTAATTCAGCTAAGTAAGAACCCTCAGGGACTCTAGGGACAAGTTCAACACTAGTCCACGCGGTCTCACTTACAAAAGCCCATTCATACTGCTCACCAAGTACACCAGCCTTGTCAGAGTCCGCATACGCATGAGTTCCATCGGCCCGCATCAAAATTGGTGTTACCGAATTTGAACCACAGCGCCTTAATATAAGCGAAGAACTTCTTCGGATTTTCCGAAGCTCCATCAGCCAATCCCTTTCCGTACGACAGCCGAGCTTTCCTCAAGTGTTGTTTACATCTATTTCTAGCCTCATGGTACCTATCATAAGTGCTAGTTAATGGAGCCGCACGGCAGGTCTTCCAGCACCTAGAACGCTTCTAAAGCAGGTACTTGCCAGTGGTATCTATCCAAGGGGGCCATGCTCATGTCTCTTATCCTCGCAAGCTGGATGTAGGGAGTAGACACTTCCGTGAGATACAAATTTATCCAAGGCCGCCTGAACCGTACCGGCCACCGAGATTTCGCAACGCAACCCAGAAGCCTTGGTACGCATTGTCTGATAGTTGGCACGCCATATGTTTGGATATGGCTCAGCAATGCTCTGGTGACACCTGGCCAGAGTACCCCTGAATGACAAACAGACATGATCACTGGCACCTAAAGGAGACTCTGAAACTACGTCTCAATATACTTGTTCGTATTGCCATCAGCAAACACGTTGAATTTACTCGACTGAATAGCAGCGAACAGCTGCATGTGTTCTGTTTGTTTTTGAACCTCCATTTTGGCTAACCTGCACTGTTTGAGGATAATGTGCCTTTTCATCGTCACCATTTATGCCCTCGCTTACTGCATATCGTAGGTTATCATGGATGAATTTTATCATTAGCTCTCATCCTCATTGAAGACTGCTGACATCTGAATCATTGCTGAGGCAATGAGGCTGGACCTTACCGTGGTGCGATGGTTTGTGTGCCTCAGCGATCCATTGAGCTACGCTGGGTGGTGCTTTTGCACCTTCAGAGTCACTCATACCAGATTGGTCAATGGTTAGAGGCTAGACAAACTCAGCCTCCTGGTCCTCCAGGTTGGGGGTTGGAATGAGGGTGGCACCTTATTCCTTAAAACTGACTCCTTGTAGCCCAACGCCAAACCCGCTGCCTTGCGGTCAGGTTTTTGAACCAAAGGCTTTGGTTGAGAACCCTAATCGTTCTCCTGTCTAGGCCTGGGCAACCTGACAGTATCCTGCCCACGCAATACCATGAATTTTCCTTCAAACAATTTCTTGATGCTCTGGCCACCGCAGAGGATAATCAACGGTGCCCTATCTGCTGCATCGAGCAGGGTGGATAGGGGTTTGGATGCTACTGCTCAAGCCTTCCCGTCTTCTTATTCCCCCTCTTACGCTTTTTCACTCATACCGTCCCATTCCAACTTCACTTATATCCCCCCAGTTTTCAACCCCCCGATTCTTGGCCCTCCCCCAACATGCTTTGCTAGGCATTTACCTTCTAATTTCAACTCACACCTGAACGCGGTGCGTCACTCCTCTCCTGTCGACAAGCCCATGTCCAACCAAGCGGTCCAATCCAGTTCATCGGCTTCCATTTGGAGCCCTCGATCCTCCTTCAGATTGGCATGCCTCAATGTACGCACACTGCTACAAATCGGTCAACAGGCAGCACTTGCCCGAACATTGGAGACCCTCTCGATCGATATCTGCTGCTTATCAGAGACTCGCCTGCAAGACTCGAGCACTGTGCTCACTCTGCAATCCCCTTCAGGGGACGCAAGCAGTATTTTCTCCTTGCGCCTATCCGGTGACGATGCAGCTTCGAGCACCGGCCAAGCCGGTGTTGGTATTGCCCTGAGTCCCCGGGCTGAAGCTGCTCTGGTTGATTGGATTCCAATCAGTAGCCGGATGTGTGCGGTCCGATTGGCTGGCTCGTTTAAAGCTTCGAAGTCGCGCGGGACTAATAGATGTCTATTCATCATCGCTGCCTATGCGCCCACAAACTGTAGCGATGATTCGGTAAAGAACGACTTCTACCGCCAACTGACCCAGCTCCTTCGCCACAGAAGAAGCACGGACACTGTTGTGCTGGCGGGGGATATGAACGCACAAGTTGGAAAGTTGTCCACTGATGAACTGCATCTGGGCGGTCAACACGGTGTAGGCTCCCGTAATGATAACGGTGAGCGGTTACTTCATTTGTGTAAAGATGCTCGCTTATTTCTTGCGAGCACTAATTTCCGACACAGCACCCGCCGAAGGGTGACTTGGCGCCCACCAACCTCGAACCAGCCTTGCACGCAGATCGATCACATTGCGATAAGTTACCGCTGGAGAGGCTGCATCCAGAATTGTCGCTCGATTTGGAGCACATGTGTGGACACCGATCATGCATTTGTATGTGCTGACATGCGGATGCGTTTTGGCGGATGCCCACGACGACGCTGTGAGCGTATTGACACCAGCCAACTGACAAAACCAGCTGTTCTGAATGCGTATCGAAGTACGCTAACATGCGAGTTGAGCAAGCGCTCACAGGAGACAATTGATGGTCACTGGTCACATGTTCGCCAGACCTTACTAGCAGCAGCCAAATCCTCATGTGGTATGTCTAATAGACAACATGGACATTGGGTCTCTTCGCAGTCTCTGGAACTTATAGATGCTCGCCGGCAAATCCCGGCTGGAAGCGAGCACAATGAAACTCGCAAAGAGCTCCGGGCAAAACTCCGTGCTAGCCTGAAGAAAGACCGCGAATCTTGGTGGTCTCATCGTGCGTCAGAGATGGAAGTGGCCGCTGCCCTTGGCAACCATCGTAAGTTATTCCGTCTGATACGGGAAACGGGCAGCAGGAGACCTGGTGTTAGTGAAACTATACGTGACGAGAGTGGACAGCCTATCCACAATTTGTCAAAACGTCTGGAGCGTTGGGCTGAGCATTTTGAAAAGCAGTTTAATCGGCAAGAATTGTTCGATTCGCCGGTCACTGATCGCCCCGCTCCGTGGGCTGTCCCTTTGGATCCACCCTCTCGCTCAGAAGTCGAACGTGAGATCGGACTGTTGAAGTTGAACAAAGCCGCGGGACCAGATGATCTTCCTCCAGCCCCCTTCAAATTTGGAGGCTCTGCTCTTGTTGATGCTTTGCATGAATTACTAGTGAAACTGTGGGAGCAGGAAACTGTCCCAACCGAGTGGAGCCGCTCCGTTATTGTTCCCATCTTCAAAGGCGGCTCGCGCTCGGAATGCGGCAACCATAGAGGAATCAGTCTGATCTCCATCGCCTCCAAATTACTCGCCTCCATAATTCTCCACAGACTGACTGGCACTCGTGAAAGCCAGATTCGTGAAGAGCAAGCCGGATTTCGTCGAGGTCGTGGCTGCATTGACCACATCTTCACCTTGCGTCAGTTGTTGGAGCACCGTCACACATATTGGCGGCCCACCGTAGTCGTGTTCCTCGACATCAAAGGTGCCTTCGATTCGGTTGATCGATGTGCCCTTTGGAATTGTCTACTCAGGAAAGGTGTGCCCGAGAAATATGTAAATATTATCCGATCATTATACGCGCGTAGCACGGGCAGAGTAAGGGCTTACAGCAGGCTGTCGCCACCCTTCAATATCTCCAGCGGTGTGAGACTAGGATGCCCGCTGTCACCTTTCCTATTCAACTTCGCTATTGACGAAGTCATGGAGATTGCATTTACAGGACATGACTTGGAAGATGTGGAGCTACTCCCAGGAGAATGACTTCTTGACTTGGAGTATGCAGACGACATTGCCCTCATCTGTGACAGCTCCCAGACGTGTCAAGCCGCGCTGGACGGATTAGCACTGGCTGTCAGTCGCTTCGGGCTTTGCTTTGCACCACCGAAGTGCAAAGCGTTCCTCCAGGATTGGCAGGGTTCGCCCCCTGTGCTGACCCTTGGTGGGGATCAGCTAGAAGTCGTTCAGAAATTCAATTACCTGGGAAGTTGTATCAGCGCCCTTGGGTTCGAAGACGAGATCATGAACCGCATAGCGAAAGCTCGAAGTGCTTTTGCTGACCTTCGCCACCTATGGCGACGGCGCGACATTACTCTCGCCCTGAAGGGTAGAGTGTACAATGCAGCGGTACGTTCGACCTTACTGTACGGTTGCGAAACCTGGCCCCTAAGATCGGCGGACATGAAGAGGCTACTTACGTTCGACCATCGGTGCCTTCGCAGTTTGGCTCACATCTGGTGGGAACACCGCGTGAGTAACGAGCGTGTTCGACGCCTTGTTTACGGCCTAGGAAAAGGGAATGAACCGCTCAACACCGTCATTTCACTCACCAGGCTCCGATGGCTGGGCCACGTGTTGCGCATGCCAGCCCACCGACTCCCTCGACGTGCGTTGTTTGCTCACCTGGGATGTGGGTGGAAGAAGAGGAGAGGTGGCCAAGCGATGACTTGGTCCAGAGGAATGAAGGCCCTCACTTCGGAGCTGGCCTCAGTTGGAGCTTCACGGCTCCCTGGTTGGGGTCCAAAAGACGGTGAACACGTTTGGCTGGATACACTTGCTGATATGGCAAGGAGCCGACCTCAGTGGCGTTCCTGCTGTGAGTTTCTTTGTTCCTCCCCATCCCTTTAGCCTCCCCCTCCATCTACGATTTTATTTCGTAGGGTAAAACGTAATTAAATTTTTGTTTTTGCCTAGTAGCCGGCTAGTAGCTTACCGGAACGATGCGTATCCGTTGCTGGTAGCTCAGCTGGCATTCAACTGTCGTATTTATTTTTCCTTTATGTATTGTATGTATGTATGCATGTATTTCCTTTATGTATTGCGGTACAATAGCGGAGGTGTTTTACCATCTCTAGCTGACATGTATAATGATGATGATGATGATGATGCTGAGGATGTGAATACTCCAGTGGGTCTTTCGAACTCTAGATGACGCGTTAGAGGTCGTTTCGGGTTCCACGCACACGGAACTGATAATGACGACTAATTCTCTCAACCATACTGAATACTGTATTGTGGAAGCAAGTAGAAATTCGAATGTGTACAACTCCATCGAAATATGCCCAAAGACCTTAAAAAAGCACACTATGACTTGTCAATACGCTGCTCGTTCTTCATGTTCTGGCGTTATATCGTTAAAAAATCGTTTAACTCACAGTAGATTAGTACTCAAAAATGCGAGACGCCTGTGGGTAAATGTTCTCGGAATATAATATTTGTGAAATGTATATCCACTGCACTGAGTTCGCTTCTACTATATGTTCCGGCAAACCGTTCTAGACATTTGCTACTCACCGCTCCAAGAACAGAGGATGGGGAATTCGCTTCAGTTCTGGAACCACAAACTTATACTGGTGTCCGCGTGTGCTACAAGGGGTTCATAAGTGGAGCAGTGTCTTCAGCATGGGGAAGCCGTCTACATGTAGAATTCGGTAGGTCATGATGAGGTCGACGATAGGCCTGGGTGTATGTTCTCAGTCTCTCGCACATGTCCTCGTACGGTAAGCCTCGTAAACTGGGGATGAGCCTGGTAGCAACATGTTGAACCCATTCACTCTTCTGTACCTCACCACGAGTAGTCGGGCAATAGACGGGCGAGCCCTATTCTAGCATTGGTCTGATGATATAGGAGAAGAGGCGAGTGCCAGCCTCTTCAGACCAGATGTAGAATCTACGTTTTAGTGCCCAGAGCATGCGCAGCCCGTTACGATATAGCCTATCCGTGTGGTCAGCGGGCTACAAGTTGCAACGTGAGAGCACTCAGGTCCTTCACAGAAGGTATGGGGTCTAGCAGTTGGCCGTCGTGAGTGTAAGTTCGGCAGTCACCACCCCTCCCCAGGCTCATGAATACCGACTTGGATGCTTTGACTGGGAGGCAGACTTCTGCAGACCACACGGAAAGACGGTTTGGATCTTGTTGTAATAAGCCGCAGTCGTTGGGTGTGCTTATCACTCTCGGCCGGTGGCCGAGTGGTCTGCACGTTTGGTTTCAAACCATAAGGTCACCGGTTCGAATCCGCGTAGGGGTGGGCGTCTTCGCGGTATACTCAGCCCACGCGCAACTGGTGGCGGTCGCGCGGCAACGAAGCGCCGTTACGGCGTACATCTGACACATTATTATCACTCTCCATATCTTCAGGTCTCATGCAAACAGGGCACAGGACGACCGAAGAGGCTGTGATAGGTCGTTGTTATAAATCAGGAACAATGTAGGCCCCAGCACCGTACTATGGGGTACGCCACTGGTCGAAGGATGCCAATCGGTCATGTGACTATCGACTTTCGTCCAACAAGAAAGTCCTGGATCCACTGGTGCATAGATCCACCAACACCACAATTCTCATCTTTAGAAAGAGGACCTCATGGTTTACCTTGTCGAACGCTTTGCCGAAATCGATGTAAATCACGTCGACAGACCTCCCTTGATTCACTGCCTGCATCTATTCATGCCTCGTCACGAGCACCTTGGTGATGCATGGACGACCTGGCGTGAAACCGTGCTTTGTCTACGTCAGGACATCTTTTGACCGGAACAGCTGTGGCAAACCTTTCTTCACAATCTTTTCTGCAACCGCCGGACTAGGTGTGAAACAAATTGGCTTTTAGTTGCCTACATTACTGGGATCACCGCCTTTCGGTATCGGTCTTACCACCGAGTATTTCCAATCCTTCGGCAATGTACCTTCGGACAGAGACCTGTTGAACAGGTCAATTACGGCAGACGTGATAATGGCTGATAAGGATTTGAAAGGCATGGCGTGGGGCCCGTCAGGCCCAACAAACTTGGTGCCGTCAAGACTGTTGAGTAGCTGACGCACCTCTTATACTTCACAATCCAGACTATGGAGTTCGGTAAGAGTGGTGCACGCCGAACTCGGTACAGACATGTGCTCTTTTGCAAACACAAGCAAATTACGCTGCCAATGCGGATGGACGTTCAGTGCTGGAGATTTGGGGCTCTCCGTTCTCTACCACTGATAGGTTGCTTGTCGGCCTCAGGCGCCGCTTCACTTACGCAAGACGTCCTTTGGGGTGCTTTTTGCTGCGGTTGCAAGCTGCTCTTCGAAATGCCTGCGCTTGTTGGTTTTCACACCGTTGCAGATAATACATAGCTTTTTATACGTTTCACAATCGTCGTCCGGGCCATAGATAAGGAATTTGTCCCATAGCCTGCGCCGCTACCGAGCCAAATTACCATATTCTTTGTCGAACCAATGTGGTTTGACCGGTCCGATTTTCCGACACTTGGGAGGCACAAATTGGTCACACAATGAATTTATTATTTTATTTATATAACTGATCAACAAGCTTCAGCAGATGCAGGTTGAGGCAGAAACCAATCCACTTGGCTCGCGGCTTGAGTCAGGCCGTCGAAATCCGTCTTCCAATAATTGTAATCTGGTTGCAGTCTGCGAGATTGCTGCAGTGGCAGCTCCATGTTAGTAATAAGAACTGAGTGGTCACTTGTTGCCAGAGACTCCAGAATCCGAATGTCATACACAGGTTGTTCACTGCCGGTTCACATCAAGTCTAAACACGATGGAGTTGAGCGCGGTGTTATGCACGTCAGCTGGCAGATGTGTTGGGCTGCCCCAGTTTCAAGTACCATCTCAACGCACTTTGCTTCGACCTCACAATAACCGGTGATAAGTTCAACTTCAAGCCAGCCTATTCGCAATTGAAATCGCCTATGAGTAGAAAATGACGGCAACTCATGTGGTCCCGGAAATGCGACAGCCATTCCAAACAACGGCTCAGGGGACTGCGACAGAACGCACACACGAGCAACCTGGGAGGGATCGATCAGCACAACTGTTCACCTAGGACATCTTCGCTTCGGTGGACATTCACGAGTCTCCCACACAGAGAAGACCGGATGTAGAGCAAGTTGCCACCATGGGCATTCGATAGCCTATCACAGCAGAAGTATGTGTAGCCACTAAGCTCAACTTCCTGGGTGAGGACCTCATCGTTCAACCACGTCACTGCGAGTCCCATCACATCTGGTTGCTCAAAAGCAATGAAACGGCACAGCTCATCGCGCTTGTCCATAAGACTGCAGAAGAGGAATCAGTCTAATCCCCATCGCCTCCAAATTGCTTGCCTCTGTCATCCTTCACAGACTGACTGGCACTCGTGAAAGCCAGATTCGTGAAGAGCAAGCTGGATTTCGTCGAGGTCGTGGCTGCATTGACCACATCTTCACCTTGCGTCAGTTTTTGGAGCACCGTCACATATATTGGCGGCCCACCGTTGTCGTGTTCCTCGATATCAAAGGTGCATTCGATTCGGTGGGTAGATATGCACTTTGGGACTGTCTCGTCAAGAAAGATGTACCTGAGAAACATGTGAATATTATCCGAGCATTATGTGCGCGTAGCTCGGACAGAATGAAGGCTTACGGCAAGTTGTCATCGCCCTTTAAAATCTTCAGCGGCGTGAGACAAGGATGCCCGCTGTCACCTTTCCTCTTCAACTTCGCTGTTGACGAAGTCATAGAAATCGCGTTCACAGGACACGACTTAGAAGGTGTGGAGCTACTCCCAGGAGAACGACTTCTTGATTTAGAGTATGCTGATGATATTGCCCTAATCTGTGACAGCTCACTAACGTGTCAAGCGGTACTGGACAGATTAGCACTGGCTGTCCGTCACTTCGGGCTTTGCTTCGCACCCTCGAAGTGCAAATTGTTCCTCCAATATTGGTGTGGACCGCCTCCTACACTGACCCTTGGTGGGAATCAGCTAGAAGTCGTTCAAAAATTCAATTACCTGGTAAGTTGTATCAGCGCCCGTGGGATTGAAGATGAGATCACGAACCGTATAGCAAAAGCTCGGGGCGCTTTTGCTAACCTTCGCCACTTGTGGCGCCGGCGCGACATCTTACTTGCCCTGAACGGTAGAGTGTACAATGCAGCAGTACGTTCGACTCTACTGTACGGTTGTGAAACCTGGCCGCTTAAAGCAGCGGATCTGAAGAGGCGTTACGTTCGACCACCGGTACCTTCGTAATTTAGCTCACATCTGGTGGGAACACCGCGTGAGCAACGAGCGTGTTCGACGCCTTGTTCGCGACACAGGAAAAGGAAATGACCCGCTCAGCACCGTTATTTCACGCACCACGCTCCGATGGCTCGGCCACGTGTTACGCATGCCAGCCCACCGACTCCCGCGACGTGCGCTGTTCGCGCGCCGGGGGTGTGGATGGAAGAAGAGGAGGGGTGGCCAAGCGATGACTTGGTCCAGAGGAATGAAGGCCCTCACTTCTGAGCTGGCCTCGGTTGGAGCGTCTCGGCTCCCTGGTTGGGGTCCGAAAGACGATGAACAAGTTTGGTCGGATACACTTGCTGATATGGCTAGGAGCCGACCTCAGTGGCGTTCGTGCTGTGAGTTTCTTTGTCCTACCTCATCCCTTTTAGCCTCCCCCTCCAACCACGATCTCATTATTTAGCCTTATGAAATTTTGCATAGTAATTTTTTGATGCACAGTAGCCGGTTGGTAGCTTACCCGAACGATGCCCATCCGTTACCGGTAGCTCAGCCGTCTTGCGCCAGTTGCATTTTCTTCTCCTTTTTTCTTTTATGCATTTCGGCACAGTAGCTGAGGTGTTCCCCAGCTCTAGCTAACGTGTGTGATGATGATGATGATAAGACTGCAGAAGTTAGTAAAGGCTACACACGGGCTGCGGTAAGAGCTATCGGGCAAGCCTGAAGTGTGAGCGACCGACTTATCCGAATTCGCGTTCATGTTGTAATCACCCGAAAATTTACACTACTTAGATTTGTTTCTCCCTCACCAGTTCGCCACTTTAGCTCGATGGTGGCACACTTGAGGCGCTCCAGGTCAACTGGATCGGTAACCGGACGAATATGCACCCTATCGCTTTTCAATCTATCCACCCGAAACAATATTGGCTTCGGGCTGTGCTCATCAGCAAAAGTTACTCGCATAGATCGGTCTTTCTCCGCAGGGTATTTTCCGAGGCAGATGACTTGCTTTGCTTTCACTCCGTCCTCATTCTCATCGAGGAGCCTATCAACCAGTCTCCGTAGAAACTACGTCATAATCATAGTGTGCCTGAGGACTTGGATTCTTGGACTCAGATGCGTGAAAAGTATCAGATTTAATCTCCCCTTGCCATTCAAAGTGGTACCTGCGAAAGGAGGGTGGACTCGAGTGTTACTAGATCTGGCCGGTTTTTGGTCAGTAAAAGGAAGTTTTTCTTCGTTTCACGCTTCTTCCGTCGTAGTTTTCCATGACCCGTGCATTGGACATTCATCTGGGTCATTAGAGCTCTCAGAGCGCACTCATTAGCCTCAGTTAGTGTCGTGTCTCCATAAACATTAGGATTGTAAGGTAATGAGTTATCAGAGGGCGTTGAATGGGAGGAAGCCTGGATTAAACCTTGGATGGACTCTAGATCAATTTGCAAGACGGTAAGCCTCGAACTGCTCATAGTTAAACGTTTTTGGTCGCGACCTGCATCGGTAGACACGATACTTTTCTCCGGCTACCATAGACTCAGACATTTGTTGCACAAAATTTGGATGAAATCATGGATGGAACGTAGAAGACGATAAGAATCGGCAGGTACTCCAACACATGACATAAGAAATCTGGCACAACAATCAAAGCATGTAAGGGCATTTGCCGTGTTTCCAACAATTTTCGAGCAGGAACCACAAGGTGGTTTCTTCGGTATTTTGAACCAATCATGTAATAGTACCGTAAAGTGAGAAAGCAGAAGTTGAAAAACGGAACTACGAAATCCGTGGGAAGATACTACACAAAATATGATCCAGAAATTGCAGACTCAGGAACCAACTTGAAGGATTCTAACTTTCCACGAGTTGATTCCAGTATGCCGGTGAATCCACACTGACGAGGCACCCACCGAGTAAGCAAACATTAGATCGCCGTCTTTATTTCAGCAGTACTGTTCTCCAGCACCTGTCGCCTACCGAGTTCTTCGTTGACCCGTGTCCAAATTGACCACATTGCCATCAGCTATAGACGTCGCACAGCAATTCAAGAATATCGATCAACTTGGAGCACGTGTCTGGAATCCGATCGTGCTCTAGAACGCACACACCTAGCACTCGACGCTTCCGGTAGTCATGTTTGTTTCCTGCAACTGTCGCAATTTCCAGGTTTGACCTTTGAGGGTTATTTAGCTTCGAATGTTATGCCCATAACATGACTGCCACTTAGCTGGTTGAATCAATTTCAGGTCCATTCTGATGTCCAGTTTGCTGCTGTTTACTTTTATTGTCTAGTCTCTAGCTTATTTGTGTGTCGTTCAGTTGTCTGGCTCGTAATCTACTGGCCACCGGTTTGAGCCTGCGTAGTTGTATCTTGTACGCGATCGCTGATTGTCATGTGGCAACGAAGTGTCGGTACGGGGCCTCAACACGCTGTTGGTACTTACCTTCGGTTTAGTGAACGCATTTCTTCCCGCTACCAAAGTTCATTTTTGCCTTTTATACTTGACTGTCTATTTTTGACCCTGTTTTCCTTTCTATTTCATTTCAGTCTGTTCGCCTAAACCATTTATACTAGTGTCAAGCTATTTTAACAATAGCTTCTAGTGATGAAAGATTCCACACTAGTGAGCCGATTTCGGTGTCTAGCTTCTCTGAAGTACGTTCTGCTGATTTCTTTGAGTGTCATATAACTGTTACAGGGAACAAACCGATCGCATGAAAGATGCATTGACGCGTTTATCCGAACAAAAAGAATTCACCGACCTAGAATCGCGAAGGATAGCGGAATATAAGAGGGAGATGCAGTGTTTGCTTGCTGATCGAGCGTTTCACCTACATCAGCTTCAGCTCATCGAATTTGATATTGCATTGGTAAGTGACACTGTTTTTCTCCTCCATTTGACAAATCTTGCCATTTAATCAACTTTTTCGCCTCATTCACCCACGGCCTTAGAGTCTTGTAAACATACATATACATATTAGTACTGAACACTGTGTTGCTCCATCCAAATTTAGTTGGGTACGCACGCAGAATAGTGTCATTAATTTCTGCGCATTTACAACCTATTAGAGCTGTGCGCCATACATTTTCTAAATCTGGAATCAACAAATTTGGTGTCTAACGATTTCTTGTATTTCTACAACGACGTTACCTCAGCTATTGCCTTCGACAAACTGCCACAATATTCTTCCAATCGGTGTTCAAGGCATGAAGGATGTGGTGTCCGCTTCAGATCTGGTACTACGAGTTTGTACCGTCACCCCCCTGTTTGGCGCGCGCATGTGGAGTCACAACCTTAGCATGGGGTAGTCACGCACATGTAATACCCGGTGGATTATTATTAAGAGCTCGAAACCGACGATAAAACAAGACGTATGTTATGGGCACCATGGTCTTCCCGTCCGCGTATATCCCCAGTCTCCTGGAGATGAGTATCCGGGTGGATGTAGGATCTCTCAGGAAAGGTCATTATTTTAACAGGAGAGCGACGCGAACCAATTTCCTGTAGTCAGTGTGTTAATTCATTTCAAGAACATTCACGTACATCACGTGGCATGTGGCCTACTTTGTTGGTCTCAATCGGTTTTACACAATTCTTTTTGACAACTGTCTCTGACGTTTATAGAAGCGAACATTCCTGGTTGGGGTATAAATATCCCTTGGTTTTCATACTTTTGCGCCCGTTTTCGAGAGCTGTTTCTCCAACACACGCTTCCCGTCTTGGCTGTGATTGGAACTTGCAGACATTAGCGTTTACGGAGAGCGAGATCAGTCCAACCGATTTCGCATATAAAGGAACAAGCAGCGACGGAGAAAGCTGGAAATCCCATGCATTTTCCGCATTACGATTCCAAATGCTGCTTCGGCAATACAGTCACATGGGGGCACAAATGAAGCTGATTTAACTGTTGACGCAGCTACTCTGTGCAGAGATAGCTTCGCTAGGCACGTAGATAAGTCTGTTAATCTCCTCTCCTCGAATTCAAATATGGCGCGGATTCCGGGTGCGCTTTCGATGCTTGGATGATATATTCAGAATGGATTTCAGCCGTCAAAATGACTCCTGGAAAGTGCAACTACTGTTCCGTGAAGTTGTCACTTATAAACATTCAGAGTTCATTTATCACACCGCCAAAACAACCAGAACCTTACATTCAACCAAGCGGTGTTACAATTCAGTAAAATTTTCGATGAGTCATCATCAATATTCAGCATTTACTATCAATGTCAGCAATTGTCAAGCGAAACGCGACCGACTATAGGGCGCTGGCAGACAGTCAACCGTGAGTGTGAACGCTTCAAGTTGAACATTTTGCCGTTTGACAAATTTAAGTGTCCCATGTTTAGTGTTCTTTTACAGTCCCCACAGTATGCCGATATACGCACCTGACTTCTCGAAGCTGGAACATGGCTCAGAGGCTAAAGTGCCTTATGACTGAATGCGAGCGGTGGTTGACTCCTGAATAGAACACTGCCATGACCGATGATTCATCCGTATAATCACGAAATGTCCACGCTATGACCAAGTCCTAGCGAAATACGCCTAACACCTCAATTCAGAAGTCCTAGAACACACCGCCTACTGCGCGTTGGCCATGCGATGAATGATATTTTTCCAGATTCTACTCATTCAAGAGCCTCACCTACAAGCAATGCTGATAGGTGGATGTGAAGAAGTTCCATCCAAGGAAAAACGTCACAAGTGTCATTCCAGACTCCCTGTCACTCGTAGCCGCCTTCCAGAGCAAGTTCAACCCCACATATGGTTCATCACCTAGTTATCAACAGGTTTTCGTCCAAGCTGCAGTGTGACACGTCTTCTGTTATAACCATCATTTCCAAGTACACATGGAACTACATCAAGTGATCAAAGATTGTCACTTCTAACAAAGTGACTGTCAACGCATCTGGTGGAGTACTGGATCTGGCCGAAGAAGCCACATACAAAACCACTTGATAAAGTTGAAAAAATTAGAACATGCTACCGACCACGGAGTCAGCTGGGTCAAAAGGCTGGGGCTATTTGACGCTCCACTGAACCAGAGTTGCATTTAGGTTCGAGAAACTCCGGACCCTTCATGTAAGTCAGTCGAAGACATAACACGGTCACCGAAACAAAAATTCGCCTGTTTCAGGATGATCTCGGTCTTTGCACGAAATTCAGAGCAACGCTGTGCGTCTGCCCGGAATCCAAATCAGTCTTCAAGGCGGATCAAGAACTTGATCTACTAGAGCGAGCCGGCGTCATCGCACCTGTGAATTATTCTTCATGGGCCGCACACATTGCTGCAATAAAACGGCAAGGCACACATCTGCACCGATTTCTTGACGGTCCTGAACTCTGCGCTTGACGGCCACCAGTATCTATTACCCTTGCTGCAAGACATCTTCGCAACATGGAATGATGGCAACTGCTTTGGTGAGCTCAACCTGTCTGGTACCAACTTCCAGATGAGTGTTGCCGAAGACTCGATTAGCTGCTGACGATTAACACTAATCGTGGGCTGTTACAGTACAATTAATTACTTTTCGGTGTTTAAATGGCACCAGCCATTTTCAAACCGTTGATGATTACCAGGTCCACGAGATTCGTGGAGACATTTTTCCCGCCGATCATAAAATACATCGGTTTTATCCTTGGGAAGGAAGGCCATAGGCAGAACTACCGAACAGAGAAGCCATAAAAGGAATGCCTTCACCAACAGACATGCAATGATTGCGTTTACTTCTGTTGTTTCATAAGTCTCTACAGGCCATTTTAATTTAGGATGCATCGACTGCATCCCCTTCTGAACAAGATACTGAGCAAAGGTCACGTCTGTAAATGGACGCAAGAGTGACAGATTGCCTTCAAACCAGTCATCATTATTGGTCTCAGACCTTTTGTTGTTTCACTTAGACCCAAGTTAGGAAATTATTCTGGCAACCGATGCATCAAGCTATGGGACTGGCGCAGTAATCACCCATATGTATCTTCATGGACCACAAAAAGTGATCGATCGCGCAACCACGGCGTAGTCAAAATGGAAAAATTACAACCAGATCGGGAAAGATGCATTAACCATAATCTTTGTAATAGAGAGGTCAGCGAAACCAATGTCCAGATACGAGATTGCGCGCGGGCTTACCGTGGAGCACGTGAGCTGTTTGCTGCATGTGAAAGTTCTCAGCACGGGTATGAAAAGACCTACGACTGTTCAGCCAAATATGGGAATCGGGCGCAAATTGATTGGCCAGCAAATACAAACTGAGTCAAAGGTGAACCATTGTGCCAAATATGGTAAACCCGTGGGATGGAATTCACTCACATTGGTTGATGACCAGACGCAGAAGAGTTGGTGACTCGGGCCTCCACAATTAATATGTCTCGTTCACTAATAAATGGAGTTGACCTATCCTGTAGAATATACCCTGTCTACCGAACCTTGGTCTTTTGTATTCCTACGGGTGGCTGGGCGCGTGGCTGAGCTGACTGACGGTCGCAGTCTCACAGGTGAAGCGATGCAGCAGCACGACAGTGGCGACGGCGAAACCAGAAGAATCCAAATATGTCAATCGGTTTTGAACCATTTCAGGCTCTGTTGCTACAACAGCAAGCATAGTTTGAGAAAGCACAGTCCGTGCTGATCGAAACACTAACTAAAAATTTGTCAATACAAGCAGGCTCTGTAGCAAAAGCAAGTGAAAGTGGCCCCCAGCAGAAACCTTAACTCAGCAAGTTTGTGAGTTCCGTTACGATGCCGATGCTGGTATTACCTTTGAATCGTGGTTCCATAAATACAAAGATTTGTTTCGCGTTGATTTAGCTGCTTTCTCAGAGGACAAAAAAGTTCGCCTCATGCTGCGAAAATTGGGCGCGGCCGAGCATGAAAAGTTCATGGATTTTATCTTACCGAAGAGCACTGATTTAACCTTCGATGAAGCGGATGCTACCTTGTCACAGATATTTGGAGAGCAGTCGTCACTGTTCAATATCCGATACAGGTGCCTGACAATGACGATGGAGACTGAGTTAGTTACGCGAGTTGCATGAATCGTGAGTGAACGATCGCTGTTTCAAGAGATGACAAGTGATTAGTACAAGTGTCTTATTTATGTGTGTAGTCTTCAAGCGACCAAAGATGCTGATGTCAGAACAACAGTACTGAGCCGAAATTGAACAAAATCCCGAGGTCACGCTACGGGAAGTGACGAACGAATGCCAAAGGTTGATGAACTTGAAGCATGATGCTGTTATGATCCATCTACCCAGAGTGGCCAGGATATCATTTGCAGGGTCAGTCGAACTTATCAGAAAAAATCGCCTCATGTGAGTTCAGCACATTCTAAAACCCCTCTGCTTGTTGGTTTTGCATGGAATAGGACTTTGTTCGAAACTGCCCGTTCCGGAATTACGTATACAATCGCTGTGGTAAACGAGGACACCGAGTCGTGTGGTTTTGCGAAGCGACCAGCAGTGAGCGGAAAACGGCGTCGAATCCTGGTGTGTTTCCGATGGCACGGCAAAACCAAAACTGTGACAGCGACTTTCAAGGTTGACGGTGTCAGTAGGCGTAAGTTTACAATGTTGAACATCAATAATAAAGAAGTTAAGCTGCAGCTGGATACTGCGTCAGACATCACTCTGATTTGTCGAGACATGTGGTGTATGCTGGGACGATCATCGCTTGTCCACACCGCACGAAATGCGTCCGGGATATCTTGAAATTACTCGGAGAGTTGCATTGTCAGGTTAGTTTCCGCGATCAGCACATTCGTACAACCTGTTTTGTGACAGATCAGCGAATTGAATTTGCTAGGTCTCGATTGGATGGAGGAATTGAACTTACTTGACCAGTTAGTTAAGTATATGCCAGAAATTACAAGTCGAGAAACCCGCACAGACGCCGAATATGAACATCGAACTTCAAAATCAAATTGCAGAATTGAAGCGACGCTGTTATAATCTTCACACTAGACGCGATTCCGAAATTGACACTTTACTGCTCCACAACACTTCTAGTCCAACTGAAGGCAAAAGCGAGCGCCAACGACCTTGACGAAATAATGTATTAATCGCCGTCAGCAGACACTACAACTATCGCGGACCTTGGCTCTATTTATAGGTCCCTTACTGACCTTCGGCTTCTAGAATTGGGAGGTCAGCTACCAAGGTTGGTGGTTTCCCATAGCTTTTGCCGAGATGTCAGGTGGTTTTTACTCACGTGCAGAAACTAGAACATTTCAGAACTTTCGAAGTCGATGCGATAATCGCTACTAATCGATTAATCGCTAACATAGGGGTTTTTCTAGGCAATTATTACTTTCTCCCGGACACCTCCCTTCCTGAGATATCGTCTGAGGTATACGATGAAAGCCTAGGATTAACTTGCAGTCTTCGGGACGGTGTTCTCTGCCTGTCGGTCTATCTTCTTGGCAGAAGTGCCCGAGAACTGTGTTCCGATGTCCGTGTTCTGGATTCTTTGCTCGACTGTGTGCAGTCATCCACTGCTACCTTCGGCAAGTTGAAGCTTTCCACCAATAAATCAAATGGGAGGTCGGTAGGCCTTGCTTGTTCTGGTTGGCACAATGTTGGCCGTAGCTGATTTGCATGCCGTGCCCAGATCTGTGTGCCCACCATCACGTCATAGATGACGTTTCTGCACTTGGTTTTGACCGTCCCTGCCGTCCATTTCGCATGGATATCCCGATAGTCACTTACTAGCACTTTCTCTCCAAGCGTAAACTATCGTTTCTTTGCTCCATGCCACCGGTTAAAATCCTGTTCCATTCTGCGGTTTCTTTCACCAACAGAGGATTCCGAGCGCGGTCGAATGGCTTCGAAAGGCATGCGGAGCTTCCGGTTCATCATAGCCTGTGTTGGAGAAACTCCCTCTGGCGCCTGTGGATTCGGTATTGATCGGTAGAAGAAAAGGAACCGGTCAATCACCTCCTCTATCCGTCCCTCCCCTTTGATTTGCTGAGAGCTCGCTTGAACGTATCGACAAACTTTTCTGCCTGGCCATTCGACTGTGGGTGAAACGGCGGCGAGCGAATGTGCTGGACGGCGCATCGCTTGCAGAACTCTATACACGTTGCCGAAGTGCATTTCGTGCCATTGTCAGTTACATTAGTCTCACGACAGCGGAATGTGCTAATGGTTTGCCGCAGTTTTGTTACAGTGACATTTTCAGTTGTGCTATCCATGGGAAATACTTCAGGCCACTTGCTGTATGAGTCGACTATAATGAGGAAACTTCTACCGTTGATCGGTCCTGCAAAGTTGACATGGATGCGGCACCATGGCTTAGTAGCTTTTGGCCGTGAATAGATTTGATTTTTGTGGCGCTTTCAAGACATTGGCGCACTTGTGGCAGCGTTTAGCTATTTCTTCTAGCTGTTTGTCCATGAAGGGCCAGTATACATAACTGCGAGCAAGCGCCTTCATCCGGTCGATTCCAGGATGCCCGGCGTAGAACCGCCGAATAAGGCGCTCCTGAAGTGTCTTAGGGATGACCACTCTTTCCGAAAATAGTATGCAGTCGTTTACAATAGAGAGCGAGTGTCTCCTTTGGAAGTACTGTTGTAACTCGGCAGATGGACATGAACGTGGCCAACTTGTTTTGTGGAACTGTGGAACTTTCTTGAGTACTGGGTCCCGAAGCGTTTTGGTTCATACAGCTTCTGCGGTAACTGGTAGACCGTGCAATGCATCAGTTACCAGATAGTTGACGTCAGGTTCAATCTCGACCGAGGCAATGCTTGTTTCCTCATGTTCTTGCTGATGGGAGTCAATTAGGCGTGACAGTGCATCCGCTTGGCCAATGGAAATTGTCGACTGGTAGTGGATCTCGAAATCATACCCCATTAAGGTAAGAGCCCAATGTTGTAGCCGGTTGGCTGTGTAGTCTGGGATGCCCTTTTTCGAGCCAAAGATAGCCAGCAAGGGGTTGTGAGCTGTCGGAAGCTTGAAGCGGCGGCCGTATAGCATTTTGTGAAAGTTCTTGACGGCGTACACTATAGCCAATGCTTCATTTTTCAATCTCGCTGTAATTCCTCTCGGCCTTCGTAAGTGTTCTGGCGGCATGGGCGATTGCTTTCTGAGATCCATCGGCGTACGTGTGTGAAATTACTGCGCCAGTTTTATGGCTTGATACACCTGTGGTTAGAACAATCTCTTTGGAGGGACCAAAATGAGTCAAAAGCAAGTTTGAGGACAGCAATGTCTTGACGCGTTCAAAGGCATTCTGGCGTTCTGATGTCCAGTTCCAAATTTGGCTAATAGCTTGTTTAACGGGGCACGCAGACAGTACATTTCAGGCAAGAATGCGCTGTAGTGGCTGATAAACCCACTTAAGGAACGCAAGGACTGTAGATCTGTTGGTGGAGGCATTTTTCTAATGGTTTCTATGTTTTCCGGATCTGGTCGACGTCCATCCTTTTCGAGGATAAAACCGAGGTATTTGATGATCGTCGTGAAAAATGTGCATTTATCCTCAGGGATCCGGAAACCGTACGACTGTATACAACCAAGCATTTCATCCAGGCGGTTGAATAGTTCTTCCTGTGTTCGACCCATCGCTATGATATCATTCAGGTATACAGCGGTTCCAGAAACGCCCGCTAGCATGGTATCCATCAACTGTTGGAAAATGGCCGGCGCCGTTTTTACACCAAATGGCAAGCGGTTATATTGGAATAGCCCACGATGAGTGTTTGTCGTCAACAACTCCCGCGAGACTTCGTCAACATCCACTTGAAGGTAGGCATCGGATAGATCAAGCCTTCCATTCAGTTTTGCAAAGATATCTTCCGGTACAGCTAATGCCTACTGGTGATCCTCCAGCACGGTGTTGAGGCCAGCTGAGAAGTCAATGCAGACGCGTACCTTGCCATTTGCCTTCACTGCGACAATAGATGTGGCCCATAATGAGTTGTTGACAGCTATGATGACTCCGGCACGCTCCAGTCGATCGAGTTCTTGATCAACAGTTGACATGGCTGCATATGGTACCGGTCTTTTAGCCTTGAACACTGGTTTAGTACCTGGTCGCAAGCTCAGCGTTGCCTTGAATTTGGTACAATGGCCCAAACCATCCTGAAAGACAGAGGCAAATGTTCGTTCCAAAGTACGTGCCATGTCTTCGACGGAATTCGATGATGGGTCTGGACTTGCTCGAATTCGGTTGCAGATCTGCTTCAAGGGAACATCGAGGAATTGCAACCTTTCAATCCAGTAGCGACCAAAAGGATTCAAGTTCGGCCGGTCTAAAAGCTAACACGTTCCCGACTTTTCCACACCTTTGAAAGCAATCTTTCAAGTAAATTCGCCCACTAAGTTTTGCACCGCCGGATGCATTATGTGCAAATTTCTGAGACTTGACCATCTTCGGCCTCTTTTTGTGATTCCATGTGCTCCTGGAAATAATCGTGATGTCCGAGGCTGTGTCAAATTGCAGTTTCGTTGGTATCCCGTTGACCAACACCCGGATACATCGTCGTCTCGATTTACACTCACTTTGAAATGTGGCAACTATGGACAAAGACTCTGCGCCATTCTTCCTATTGTCCCTCTTTCGATAAGACTTCTTCACGTTCTTCGACCATACCTGACTGCATAATTCCTCCTTATGTCCACGCTTACGGCACGTTTGACGAATATAACATTTGAACATATAATAGCGAGCAAAATACCATTCCCTGCATGACCAGAATGCTGTGGGCGGTTTGTTCGTAGACCTCTTGAAGGGTTTGCTTCTGTTGAACGTGCTGACCTTTTTCACGAAGTGCACGGTATCTGATGGTGCGACACCATTCCGTCCGACCATGGCAGCATCGTGTTTTAGAGTGAGGAGCCGTTTGTATTCGCTTACGGAGGCCTTCAGTGTCAGATCAGGATTTTGATCCAGCTTAGCTAAAAGCCATCATCATCATCATACACGTTAGCTAGAGGTGGGGAACACCTCAGCTACTGTGCCGAAATACCTAAAAGAAAAAAGGAGAAAAAATGCAACTGGCGCAAGCTGGCTGAGCTACCGGTAACGGATGGGTATCGTTCCGGTAAGCTACCAGCCGGCTACTGTGCATCAAAAAAATTACTATGCAAAATTATATAAGGTTAAATAATGAGATCGTGGTTGGAGGGGGAGGCTAAGAGGGATGGGGTGGGACAAAGGAACTCACAGCACGAACGCCACTGAGGTCGGCTCCTAGCCATATCAGCAAGTGTATCCGACCAAACTTGTTCATCGTCTTTCGGACCCCAACCAGGGAGCCGAGACGCTCCAACCGAGGCCAGCTCAGAAGTGAGGGCCTTCATTCCTCTGGACCAAGTCATCGCTTGGCCACCCCTCCTTCTTCCATCCACACCCCCGGCGCGCGAACAGCGCACGTCGCGGGAGTCGGTGGGCTGGCATGCGTAACACGTGGCCGAGCCATCGGAGCGTGGTGCGTGAAATAACGGTGCTGAGTGGGTCATTTCCTTTTCCTGTGCCGTAAACAAGGCGTCGAACACGCTCGTTGCTCATGCGGTGTTCCCACCAGATGTGAGGTAAATTACGAAGGCACCGGTGGTCGAACGTAATTAGCCTCTTCAGATCTGCTGCTTTAAGCGGCCAAGTTTCACAACCGTACAAGCCGCGTGTGGATATCAGCATCACTGGGGGATTGTAGAGCGCTGACGAAAATTAGACACTTAAACTGCTCGTCCGTTAAAAAGCGTAGTTTGAAACGCTCATATTCACGTTTAATCATGTCTTTTAGGGCCCCAAAGTCGTCCGATTCCTGTTTGACAATTTTCAGGCATTGATAGCGAATACTAAACAAAGATACCGACTCACCAAAAATTTCCTTCAGCTGCGACACTACTTCGTCAAACGTCAGATCCTTTCGCTATTTGGGCAGAATGTGTCTATGAACCTTGAGTGTTTACTTATTCCGAGCTTGCAGAGTAGCAATCGCACCTTCCAGGAGTCGTCTTGACGAATGAAATCCCTCCGGAACATGTCTTCCCGGCGCTTGAACGACACTTCGAATGCGCATCCAGAATCCGCGTTCTAATTGAATTCAGTGATCACATTCGTGAGAAGATCAACGGAACTTGCCTGAGTGTCCGGTGTTGCTGCTCCTGTTAACCGCAAACTAAAGCATTGTCAATTTTTCGATCCTTTTCATTTGTGCCTCCATTTCAGATTGCTGTTAGAGAAGCAGCTTTTGAAATTGTTCAACAGAAAAATTCATCACATTTCCAATTTTCTCCGTCGCCATTTGTTATGATCTCACTAGACGCGATTCCGAAATTGACACTTTACCGCTCCACAGCACTTCTAACCCAACCGAAGGAAAAAGCAGAACGCCAATGACCTTGACAACATAATGTACTAATCGCCGTCAACAAACGCTGTACAACTACCGCGGACCTTGGCTCTATTTATAGGTCCCTTACTGACCTTCGACTTCTAGGATTGGGAGGTCAGCTACCAAGGTTAGTGGTTTCCCATAGCTTTTGCCAAGATGTCAGGTGGTTTTTAGTCACTTGCAAAAACTAGAACATTCCAGAACCTTCGAAATCGATGCGATAATCGACTTATCGCTAAAATAGGGGTTTTTCTGGACAATTCTTACTTTTCCCCGGACAGACGCCGTGAAAGTTTGTCACAACTCGGTCTTGGATGCTGCCGGATAGTCAAGGCGGAGCTTAACTTAAAACCAGACGTCAGACCAGTTTTTAGACCAAAACGTCTAGTGTCGTAACCAACCAACCAATAGTGGAGTCTGAGTTAAATCGCCTGCAATCGGAAGGCATAATCGAGCGGGTACATTACTCAGCATGCACGGCACCCATCGTTGTGGTGAAGAAAGCAAACCGCAAGGTACGTATTTGTGCCAACTTTTCAACCGACTTAACTTCCATGATGGAGAATCACCAGTATCCTTTTCCTTTACCTGAAGATTTGTACACCAAACTTAACGGTGGTAAATGGTTTGCGAAGCTTTAGCTAGCTGATGCTTGCCTACAATTCCAGTAGCCGACAATTGCAGAACACTACTGACGGTCAGCACGCATCTTGGACTTTTCCAGTACAATCGGTTGTCATTCGGAGTGAAAACCGCTCCCGCCGTTTTTCAACAAACCATGGATACGCTGCTGAACCATATCCCTGGGGTCGCAGTATATCTGGATGACGCATTGATTATGGGGTCTGACCCATAAAATTTGCTGGCCAAGTTAGAGAAAGTCTTTTCACGTCTCGAAGCATCTGGCTTCAGGGTACGAGTGGAAAAAATGCAATTTCCTGATGGAGAATGTCAAGTTTCTCGGGTTCATCCTTCAGAAACATGGCCGGCGTCCGGATCTCGCTAACATAGAAGCCATCAAGCAGATATCACCACCAAAGGATGTTGCCAGATAACGTTCATTTCTCGGTCTCATAAGCCATTATAGTGCCTTTTTGTCACATCTACCTCAGACAAGAGGTCCTCTGAACGAGTTGCTGATGGAAGGGAAAGAATGGCGATGGACAAAAGAGTGCTAATAATCCTTTGATATAGTTAAGGTAGTACTTAGTTCTGATTTACTCTTGACCCACTTCAACCCAAACTTGGAGATTGTTTTTGTTTCGGACGCCTCCAACTATGAAGTAGCTGCTGTCATTTCCCACGTGTTTCCAGGAAGAGAAGGAAAAGCCATGACGCACGCAACACGGTCGCTGATAGTGGCGGAGAAAATTTACAGCCAGATTGAGAAGAAAGTGCTGGCGATTGTTTTCGCACTGAAACGGTTCCACAAGATGCTGAATAGTAGACATTTCAAACTGATCACAGACTACAAACCTTTACTCTTGATATTTGAATCAAAGAAGGGTATTCCTGTTTCCACAGCAAGTCAGTTACAGCTATGGGAAACCGTACTGATGGCTTACGATTTCAGCAAACAATACCGATCTATGTAACAACTCGGACAAGCTGACACTCTATCCCGCCTCATCAGTTCCCGCTCGAAGGAAAACGATGACCGCGTGATCGCAGTTGTCAAATTCGAGTCTGAAGTTCGGGGATCCTTGTTGACAGTGTAAGGTAGTTGCCAGTAACTTCGGACAGTTTGTGCAGAGACCGCTCAAGACAAAATCTTGCTGAGAGTGATAGCGTTTGTGCAATCCAGTTGACCTAATGTAGAATTTCGACTGATTTACAATCTTTCGTCAATCGACGCGGATCTCTTCCGGTCGTTGACAATTGTCTAATGTTTGGAGACCGAGTCGTGGTATCAAGGAAGTTGCAGAAGCGAATCCTACAGCAGTTTCATTCAGGACATCCGGAAAACAGTCGAATGAAGGCACTGGCACTGGTTTTGTGTATTGGCTTCAAATGGATTAAGAAATCGAACAGTTTTGCCAAATTTGTAAATCTTGTTAGCAAGCTTCAAAGGCCCTTCCAAAATGTCCGTGACAACCTTGGCCCGAATCGGAAAATCCCTACCGGACAGTCCACTTAAATTATGCGGGACCAGTCAATGGTCAATTTTCTTTGCTTTTTGTTGATTCCTGCACCAAATTGCCCGACGTGACTCCGATATAACATCCCACCGCCCAACGCACTATCAATGAGCTGAACAGTATTTTGAAACACCGGAGACACTGGCTACAGACAACGGAGCACAGTTCACATCAACGCTGCTCCGTGAATTTTGCATGTAAAACGGGATCCATCACAAGTTTCTGCGGCCGTACCACCCATAATCGGATGGGCAGGTCGAACGGTTCGTAGAGACCTTTAAACGTGCTCTCCTCAAAGCGGAAGAAACGAGGATGTCACGGGATGCAATTTATCCGTTTTTGAAGATATATCCAAGCGCTCCGAATCCAAACACACCGGAGGGCAAATCTCATGCTGAATGGCTATTTGGACGAAAAATTAGAGCTACTTTTTAATAGCCTGATCCCCATAAATGTTGGAGAACGCAACGGACAAACGAGGGAGGAGCCTGATAACAGGCGTCGTAGGTTCAGGATCGGCGATTTGGTATACACACGAAACTTCCAGACTCCGGGAAGATGGTCTAGCGAAACGGTTATTGGTAAGAGGGGTAAAGTTATTTAGGATCTAATGGTCGGAAAGGACAAGTGGACCAGACACGTCAATCATTTGCGACCGCCGCATAGAAACACTTAAAGACCTCAAGAACCAGCAGCACTACAGTGGGACATACTACTAGGTACATTCGGTTTGGAAGACAAAATAGACTCCCAAAGCGGAACACAACTGGTCGCACCTACACCATACGACCTGTCCTGCAGGCTAAATAGAAAAAGAAGTCAATCGCGATGGCTACAAACGGACCCCAGGGTAAAAAGCTACGGCCAAGCCCAAGTGCAGAAAATAGGTAGGACCAACCAATTCGAAGGGGGAGGTAATAGAGTGGTAAGCGGAGCCATTGTCCAGCTTACCGTGGAGCACGTAAGCTGTTTGCCGCATGTGAAAGTCCTCGGGTGTGAAACGACCTACGACTGTTCAGCCAAATATGGGGATCGGGCGCAAATTGATTGGCCAGCAAATACAAACTGAGTCAAAGGTGAACCATTATGCTAAATATGGTAAACCCGTGGGATGGAATTCATTCACATTGGTTGAGGACCATCATCATCATTATACAAGTCAGCTAGAGGTTACTTCATTTGTGTCCAGGCCTGGTTGAGGACCAGACGCAGAAGAGTTGGTGACTTGGGCCTCCACAATTAATATGTTTCGTTCACCAATAAATAGAGTTGACCTATCCTGTAGAATATACCCTGCCTACCGAACCTTGGTCTTTTGTATTCCTACGGGTGGCTGGGCGCGTGGCTGAGCTGACTGAAGGTCGCAGTCTCACAAGTGAAACAAAGCAGCAACACGGCACTTCGCAGTGAAGAAATTGCATCGCTTCAAACTTTTGATGGATTACAAATCGTTGCCTGTTGTTGTCGGCTCAAAATAGGGGATTGTTACCTATACATCCAACTGCCCCCAACGCTAGGTGCTCACACTGCTGAACTGCGATTTTTAGATTCCCTATGAATCAACACTTTCCATGAGCCAAGTGCACCATCACACCTCATTGACTTACCAGCAATAGGAAGAAGACACGATCATAGCCGCAGTCGAGCTTGAATCTCACATCAAATTTGTCGTAACATATTACTCAGCCTACCAATTACCACAGAACCCCTTCGAGCTTATGCACTCCGTGACTCAAGGGAGTCACAGCATTCTACAGAACGACTTGGCCACGCTTACTTTCGTTAGCCGAATCGTAGCAGTATTATCAAAGATATTCGGTTTCTGTTTTCAACTCTTGCATACTGTTTTAAGGAGTATTTGTCATTCCGCAGGCTCTACAAGAACCTGTACTTTTTCACTTTCAAACTGGACATCTGGGGATCAGTCGAATGAAGGCTCTTGCCTGCAACAACGTATAATGACGCTTAATGGACTGACAGCTTGAACTATTAGCTAAACTTAACCATAACTGGGCCAATGCTTTAAAATCGCCACTAAACGGCGCTACACTCATGACCAATCCCAAGAAGCAATTATACCCTATTTATGTCTACTTCGCAATACCGATCAGTGGCCGAATCGTCCTCATAGCGGTCGATTCTTATTGCAAATGTTCGTAAGTGTTTCTCATGGAGAGCACAACAGCAAATACCACTATTTCAAGACTGCGGCAAATCTTCAACAGTTTCAGCTGTCCGAAAATTGACTCCCGGTTCTGCAATCGATGCGCCACCAGCACATTCACTCATCATCGTTTCCTCCATAATCAAAGGGCCAAGAGGAAGGTTCGTGGACACGCTCAGGGGATTTCTCCTCGAGTCAAAAAAATGTGCAGGGGAAATGATAGGTTCCTTCTTCTTTATCAGCCCGCTAGCACCAAACATAGTTTCTCCAGGAAAAGCAATGACGAACAGGAGGATTCGCTTGTTATTCGATGCCATTCGACAAATTCCACAGTTCTCATACGGCGAAAGAAACCCACAAATAGAGCGGAATTCAACTGGGAGCACAGCAAAACAGCACTCATTCCTTTCCGGAAGAAACTACTCTCCTGTGACTGCCCTGAAAGATAATGGATGGTTTCTAATTCATAACAGATGCAAACATGGATTTTTTACTTGTGATATACTCATTGGATTCCAAATTTTGGTCCGCTGTGCACATCAGTTGCGCCCACCATTGGACCAACGAGAGACGACAAGAGCAGCTGTTACCCTCTGGGATTAATGTAAATCACTGGGGCTCACCGAATACGGTACGGAGGGCTGGATTTCACAGAAAGATGTAACCAACGGTCCAAATCATTCTACAAAGGTGTTCTAGTCTAAGCAACAGACGGAAAATATTGTCTTCAAGGCTACAAGTCAACCCACGATATCATCCTACCCCGCAACCACGATTTAAAAAGACGTTTCCGGGAGGAAATAAAAGCTCTCGGGAAATCTCATCATTTCAGAGAAAACCAATGGTGTATAGCTGAAGCACCAAGTCGTTCCAAGAACTATCACACCCATTACGTGACGTGCACACCCACCCCACTCATTGGTTGGATCGGTTCTACACATCTTTTCATGCCCTTTCCGGAGGCGAATCATTCTTGGATTGACTCATAAATGTCCACTGTTTCAGAAAGCGAGATAATTTAAACCTGAATCGCACAGGCAGGGGAGAGAAGAAGCACGTAACAATCTCTTCGGACACAGTGCTAGAGTACGTTTGAGAACACAAAGCGTATACAGTTCTTTTCAGTATTGCCTGCTCGTAACGTCCACGGGCTTTAAATTGCACCACGGGAGTACGTTGTGTCTTGAACTGAAGAGGTGGGATATAGCGGTTGTCCGGCAACAGTGTGCATTAGCCGATCACCGCTCTTCCACAGTGTCACAAATGACAATTTGGCCGTGTTCACTGGCAGCTTGACCACTGCAAACCACATGGAGAAACGACCGAAGTCGCTTCGATTCACATCGCAGTCAAGGGGAGCATCATTTACTTTCCAAATCTTGAGGTTTGCAAATAAAGCCCACGTCGACAAAAAAGCTTAAGTACCTTGCCAGTGGATCTGTAATTAACCGTTATTTCTGTACAAATGCAACGCATCGACAAGTGTTGTGTCGTTATATGGTTTGCTTTAGTCAGCTAGCGTTGCCGACATTGCACATCCATGTCAATTTATTGCCATCTTGTGAATATTTCCGATTATAGTCTTCTTGACTCTAGAACTACGACGGAATCAACTGGACCAACTCGGCATTATTTGACATACTCTTGAAGCGTTGTGTGCTATCGGAAAGGTGTCTAGTATACTTTTGTCCACAGTGTGCGCACGCTGTTGCGCGCTCCTTGTGTATCTTAGTACACTGGCTCCATACAGTGTTCGGGCTGTAATGTTGATTATTTTTTCCATTTACTTATTTACAAATTTTGTTTAATCATTTACGAATTGTGCCTAATCGTGGCGGCATATTTCACCCATTATACGGTGTCAGCCGACCGTCCATTGGGAACGTGACTACATACCTAGGTCTGTGCCTTCCCTTGTGTTACCGTTGCACTGTCGTACTCTCCATCTTTTTGCGTGGCTCTGCATTTTCATCGAATTTCTGAGGCGAACGGTGATACCACCTCTCCACAACCCCGATCTTGTCCTCGCGGTTATCATCAAAAGCAGTGCATCAGCCATTTGAACTGATGCTTCACCGCCGTACAACCGCGGTGGCATGTGGAACGAAGAAAAATAAGGCGGACCTAGCTGAAACCGTAATACCCTAAGCAAATGCTCGGTCAAAGCGCTTTCACCTTGTTTTGGGCGGGAACTTGCTTACTCTTATCAGGGATTCGAGGCTAGTAATTTTGTCACTACTGGCGTTAGACTAATACCACTGTGGTTAGCACAGTCGGTACAACTGTGCTTCTTGTACATTGCTTCTATAATATATTCATTACAGTTCGCTGTGATGATCTCTTCTTTTACAGACCTGTTCGGCCAGGGAGGTCAGTGTTTTTCAGAGAACCTTGCCACCATCATTAAATAGCGCGGTTGCGAGGGAATCTAGACCGGCAGCCCGAAAACCATTAAAGGCTGTGCTCGAGTTTCAGACCACAGCCTTCGATGGGGCCTCTAAACTAATCATCTATGGCTCATCATGCATCACCTGAGTGGGAAGCGGTCCAGAAGCAGGGGACAACGGAACTGATCTCGGAAGTGCCCCGCTCAGCGAACCACACGGTGTTCCTTGTTGTCAAATAGGACACCCATGTTGTCTCTGATTGCCTCACTGGCGCCTGGTATTCTCGGACCTGTAGTGTGGACGATTTAGTAAAGCTTGCGATAGTTACCTACTGCTCCCGCCTCCTCCAATTCTTGGGTCCGATTAGTCCATCTGGCTTCGTTGCCAGCAAGCAGGTTTTCCCTTAGTTTGCGCCTAATACTGTGTCTCGTAACATTACGCCCAGAGACAGCCGGGTTTACCATAGCTTCACTTGCTTCTCGGGTATCCAGTGAATGATGCGCTGACGATTGATAGAGCCACAAGCAGTGGCTCCTGCGTCGTGCATTGTTACGGGAACGTCAAGTAACCTCGCAAAAATGCACCACAAACTCCGATGCGTGGGCTGAGCCACGCAGAGTTCAATTCCTACCCACAGCGCTGCAGATTCGAGCCAATCCGATCCGGGGCGCAATTGAGCTAAAGTGAACAACGTTCTTTCGTAAATCACGCGCGCTACGTGATGATTCATTTCATCCACAAAATGTACCATTGTGCCGTGATTCGGCCTTTGTGGGTCGTACAAGAACTCTCAGAGGTTCGCTTCGTCTTGTCTCTGCTTGTGAGCTGGTTGGAACTCGGGTGGTCGCATGCTCGTGTGCGTCTGAGTATCGCGTGTGGTCTCCCAGTCGTGTGCGCATCGTTGTCTGGTTCCGAAGACTCAGTGCGTTACTCGAGTGCGTGTGTGTATAGGGACCGTGCTCAGGTCACGTGTAACTTTCGGCTAAGCTAACTCGACCAGGTCTGCGCAAATCTATTACAGTGGTGATGATAGAGCTTTCGAACCACGACGGATGAGTACGCGGACTTGAAACTTATGCTGCAGCGGCAGCTCAAATTGATGTCCGTGCTAACTGACGGACTTTCCAGTTGTTCCCTTCACGCACGTCCAATTGGAAATTCTTAATCATTGAGCTATGTCGTTAGCGGCATCAATGAATTCCTGTACGACGTCAAGCTTGGGGTGACGTTCGATTCTTGGTATGGGCGGTACGAGGACCTGCACCGTTGACCTGGCCTGCCATGATGACGCGTGGAAAGTCTGGCTGCTTCTGCGGAAACTGGGTAGGCTCGAAAGGCAACGCGATACTAATTTCATAATGCCGAAGAACCCACGAGACGTTACTTACGACGAGGCGGTCTGAACCTGGTCTCAGATTTTTGGCGAGCAGTCTTCCTTGTTCACTGCCCGTTATCAACGGCTGCAGCCGACCAAGCGTGGTGCCGACGACTTCATCACGTACGCGAGCATGGTCAACCGTGAATGCGAACGTTTCTACTTAGTTCGTTCACAGCGGACCCATTCAAATGCTTGATCTTCGTATCTGGTCTCCAGTCTGTACTTGATGTCGATATCCGGATGCGCTTCCTATCCAAACTACGACAGGATACCAATGTCACACTTCAGAACCTGGTCGATAAGTGTCAAACGCTGCTGAATCTGAAACACGACTCTGCCAGGATCGAGGACGCCGCCGCACCTAGTATGGTCCAGACCGTCGCAATACCTGGGTCGCAATCGTCCGTGCTCCTCGCTTGATCCGACCGAGCGAAGTCCCCACCCTGCGCGTGCCGATTCTGTGGTACCTGGCATTTCCACTGGGACTGCAATTTCTGGCAGTACCGATGCCAACGTTATGGCAGAGTGGGGCACCGGGATGATTACTGCCATCCTACAATTCCCAAGGGGGCCGAAATTGGGATGATCCCCATTGCGATCCAAAGAAGAGATCCCGACCCAGACGCAAATCAAAACCTGGTCCGCTTGGCAGCTCCCTAAGCCTGCTGGCCACCTTCCAAGTCAACGCTTCAGATCGTGGAAAACTCGTCGATGCGTTGGCCAACGATCAGTTCGTCCGATTGCAGTTGGACACTGCGTTGGACATCACGATCATCTCCGAGAATCTCTGGCGATCCCTTGGTAAGTCTGCATTCGAACAGACCTCCCAATCAGTCACCAGCGCCTGTGGTGGTCGCGTACAGCTAACTGGACTGCTGTACTGCTCCGTGTCCTTCCGAGGCTTCACCCCGAAAGCGAAGTTCAATCTACTTGGCTTCGTCTGACTTGAAACCCTTGACTTGGCAGATCCGCCTCTTCGGGCCATCTGCGGCGCCGTACATACTTCGGCAACACCAAGCGACCCAGCCGACGACACCATCAGACAGCCCGCCTCCGTGTTCCAGGATGGTCAGCAAGCTACCAACATGTCACTACACCAACCATCGTTCTCTTGGCAACCAACAGAAAAATCGTTGTCCCGAGTGCACATGGACTATGCTAGTCCGATCGATGGCATTTCCTGTCTGGTCATGGTCGACGCCTACTCCAAATGGCTTGAAGTGGTCGCCGTAAGCCCACCAACCGCGTCCGTCTGCGTTGTCTACAACAAATCTTCACTCAACATGGACTCTTCGAAGTCTTGGTTTCCGGTAATGGCTCCCAATTTACTTCTTCCATGTTCGAAAATTTCTGTTGTCTACATTGCATCCAACACCTACGCTCACCGCCGTACCATCCGCAGGCCATTGGTCAAGCGGAGAAGTTTGTCAACACCTTCAAGAGAGCAGTCTTGAAATCTTGTTGGGTGGGGACCGTGGATGAATGCCACCTTCAAGCGTTCTTGCTCCCTTACCAGTCTGCGCCAAATCCAGCGGCTCCAGAATGCCAGTCTCTAGCTGAAGCATTGATGGACTGCAAGCTCTGCACCACTCACGACGTGCTCATCCCGACCGAAAAGCAACCAAGTCAATCTAGTGTCTGCACCCAGCACAATGAATTCGTCGTTGTGGCCCGGGGTAGGTTATCCTCGCTGGATCAAAGCAATAGTGAAGGCCCGTCGAGTTGATATGCTGCATGGTATCTCCGTGGGTGATGACACGTGGGTCTGCCATCACAATCAACTACGACCATGACACGGAGAACCCTCAACGCCAGCCGCTGAAGGACAGTGGGTCCGCTTCAGCCATTTCGTCAGAGCAGTGAGAAGACATAAGTTGCGATATGTCAACATTTCGATCATCAGTCGCAAACAATACAAGCGGGATTCATAGACAGTTATATACAGGGGGAAAATTGACACACCAATCAAAATGTCAAAATCAAGACCATGGTAACCTAATTGATTGTCTCAATAGTTTCTGTGCACGCAACACAGGTTGATAAGCCTTAATTAGCAAAGCCTCACTACTTGCCAAAATTATCGGTTTGTTGTTGCGTAATAACACCTTGAACGCAGCTTGTTCTTCCTGGTGCTACGCTTCACGAATCGGGGATAGTCCATGGAGCATAATGGATGCCAAGAGCTTTGAGGCAACCTAATTTAGAGTGATACTCCGGTGATTAGCGCATAAAGTACGAGCGCGCTTCTTAAAAATTGGGACAATTACTGGCTCGCCCCATGAATAAGGTACCTTTTCTTCATATCAGGTTTTGGAGAACGATGGGGTTAGCTGACTGGTAATAACTGCGCCTCTATATTTGAACTGCTCTGGAGAAAGTCAGTTTGAGCCGGCAGCCTTAAATCGCTTCAAATGCCCAATCGTAAGACAAGCTTCTGCTTCGCTGGGTGCTAAGTGTAATGACCCAGGATGGGTAACTGGGTTATCAGGGGATATAAGTGGACGAGGAGGGCTAACTGAACCACGAATGAAAACGTTTGGCCCATCGATCTAAGCGTCTTTGTAGGTTGGCCATCAGCGAACCGTCCGCTTCGCAATTAGTTTCACTGGCACCGGGCTTCCCTTGTCCAATGGTACGAATGAACTGGAAAAGCCTGTGAGTGTTGCTAGACAGGGCAGCGGTCTCCATTTCCTAAGCATGATGGGACCACCAGGCTTCACGATCACTGCGTAGGCTATGTTTGAGCTGCCGACTGACAGAACGGCGCACTTCGTTATGATTAGACCGCTGGAATATTTCTGCGGAGGGATCCTGAAGCAATCCTGGTCTTCTGCATGAACGTCCAGTGTTCATCAATGTTTTGTGGTGGGTCGCGGCTGAGTGCATCGGTCAGGGAAACTTGATAGCTCTGCTGTATCTACCTTACACTGCTTCTTTTTCGAGCACTTTCCGAACCTCATGATGGTCGCGCAAACAAGAGAATGGTCTGAGTCAAGAACTGTGAACCAGTTGGATCTGCAATCTTTTCCTCTATCCTGCTATCTGAAACCAATTGCGATGTGGTCAAACTGAGACCATGCCTGAGTCGGAGACAGTGGGCGTCAAGTAGCTGAACGTCTCGTCGAATGCTTGGGGTTGATACTCGAGAGCATCAGACGATTGTCTTCACACAGTGTGAGAAGTCTTTTTTCTATTATCCGAGCGGCTTTTATCAAGCACATGGTAACCACCAAGCTGACTTTCATATGATGACAGGCGACCAGGTCGTGCGTTGATATCCCCAGCAAGGACAACATTATTGGATTTTTAATGTATTCATCCTGGCAGCTCACAAGATACATAGCACAATCGCGATCCAGGAAAGCACCAGCCGCGTTTCGCTGTATAGGGGCTCGTCAATAGTGCGCATTCCTTCTGTCCCCTACTGGGGGGTCGAACGCATGACTGCTACAGGCTTACGCCAAGTAGCCAGCAGCTTAAGCCATTGAGCCATGTGGGCTTTAAATGGGCTACATAATTTACAAGGTAACCGGGATATAGCACGACCTATCTTCCACTGAGACGCAGGTTAATTCATCTGCAGATGACATCGGCTAGTCTCCGAAATCATGACTTCCTGCAGTACTGCAGTACTCCATTAATACGTCTTTTCAATCAATTTCGGAGTAGCGGCTAGTGTAGCTGACATGCGATCCATATGTTCTTGATCCGATTCCTTGTTTCTACTAGCATTGGGCGGTTTATCAGCATCCTAATCTACGTTCGACCACTTATCATCATCAGTACAAAGCGCTAATCTGGTGCCTTACTTTTCCATTATTATTCAATTCCGTTTACTGCTTCCACCATGGTGCATGTGAATTAGCCTTGTGCTATAGTACCACGCTGTTTAGGAAACGCTGACGATGCGTACAACTCGATAAAATCTTGGGAAGTCTCCATGTTGACGCTATTTTTCCTCACTAAGATATTGTGAATTTCTTCTAGTCATTCATATGAACCGTTGCCAACTTTGCACTATGAATGTCATGTAGTCAATGTCCCTAAACTGCCTCACAGACACAGCCGAAGTTGGGACTATCAACAAATATGTTCAGACGAGTCATCATGATACGGTGCACGTGTCGAAATTGAAGGCGATGGTTGTCATGTTCTCTTCATCGTAGCCCAGTCCAATCACGACCCGTTCATCCAGCGGTCATTTCCCCCTCCGGGGGACTGCATAGGTCCAGTGTATAAGTTCGTGGTTACATCGATGCTGTTCACCTTTATTCCATTATCAAGAGCGTTATATTGTTATTATTACTTTCAAATTTCTCCTTAGTTAGATTCCACAATCCAACATGCTGTCCAAGACCGTCGAGATGCGTTTGCGTCAACTGAACAACTTCAGACCCAGTACAAGCAACTTTTAGAGCAAATCAATGAGAAGAGGAACTTTTTAAAACTTAAACCCTTAGACGATTCCTTGGAATTGTGTTCCTCTTGTGCGGTACAGTCTAAGTAAGTTGCTTCTTTTACAGTCACCATGTAGTTTAGTCGACCAGCACACCCTTTTGTTCACTGTCTGATTATGAGTAACGTGCCTTCGCCATTTACACAGCACTTTACCTGCTTATGAAGTAAGCTACAATATCCATATACAATATGCGAATTTTCGCATAAATTTGCTTTCAAGTACGCCCAATTTTCTTATGCATTCCCACGAGACTGGACGTTAATGTGGTACGATCTTTTACGTACCTCCGTGGGATTATATATATATATATATATATATATATATATATATATATATACATATATATATATACATATATATATATATATATATATACATATATATATATATGGTTGGCGGCATCCGGTTTCGGATTTGCCTGTCACTGTGGTCAGCCACAGGACGCCTGCGCCTACAGAGGGACCATGGATGGCTTGCGCTGCACCACCCACAGCTCCATCCACACAACTCATATCCAGTGTAAACCCAAAGGAATAAGACCGGGAGGCATGCGGATGGGAGCCACGTTCCATCAACGGAGCCGGCCCACACTCCTTCACAAACACAAGCACGCTGTATTTGGGGAATCAAGTACACACAAGGCGGTGGCTGGACCGTAGTCCGCTCCACACTGAGTGCATGCAACCACTCTTCGAGCCTAGCACGACCACAAGGACCGTGCACCCCGTCCCCTCCAGCAACGACCAACTGTCTCCTGGAGCCAGTATGGAAGAGGTAGTGGGTAATAGACAGGTAGGCACCTTGTCAACATGCACATCGAGCGCAGCCACACATGTGATGTCAAACAACAGCCAATCATTCGAAATGCCGATATCGACTAAAGTAAATACATATGACGACATAAATACTCGCTAAATGAGGATATAGAAGAAATTGGTTATAAGTGAATCCGTGATAAGTACAAAATGTCTGAAAGTTAGTTAAAAAATACCACGCGATAAAATTACGCAAGTTTACCACAATTTGCGTGAACGACGTGTGCAAGTAAGGAGAAGATTATCAAGTACGCAGAACAAACCAACTAACAGGTAATTAATTATATCCACATTAAGAAGACCTAATTTAAGTGTAAGTTGGTTTAGCCCAACTGCGGTGAAGAAGCAGTATGAATGCAACATCAGCCTCAGCAAGGGGCATATATATATATATATATATATATATATATATATATATATGGTGGGTTTTCCGTTTTGTCCTAATACTTTTCTTTCTCATATAAATGTCAACATGTACTCTCTTCTATAAACTTGCGCACGTTGCTTAAGTCAATTGTAATTAATTTTGACAACATTTTCATGTTTGTGACATTTCCGTAAATATTCTTTCCGACCTCGTGAACTATCTAGGATTCGTTTGTAAACAACTTACTCCATATGCTCATTAATTTAAGGTTTATGCACCGTTTCCTTAAGCATTACTCGATTTATTTTCTTCGTTATCTTTCTCTCAAGTGATTGGCTCTTGCTTGATATCCCCGGTGTGGCTGCGCTTGATGTGCATATTGACAAGGTGCCTACCTGTCTATTACCCACTACCTCGTTTATTCTGGCTCCAGGAGACAGTTTGTCGTTGCTGGAGGGGACGGGGTGCACGATCCTTGTGGTCGTGCTAGGCTCGAAGAGTGGTTCCATGCACTCAGTGTGGAGCGGGCTACGGTCCAGCCACCGTCTTGTGTGCGCTTGATTCCCCAAATACAGCATGCTTGTGTTTGCCCGTGAAGGAGTGTGGGCCGGCCACAATGCGTCACGGTTCACCGTATCAAATGCCTTGGTGAAATCAACAAAATGCGAGTACAACGGCTGGTGTCGTTCTCTGCGCTTCTCCTTCAACTGACAAGCAGCAAACACCATATCTATAGTGCTGCGTCTCGAACGGAATCCACACTGCTCTTTCGCCACGTTAGGTTCCATAACTTGACTGAGGAGGCGGTTGAGCAGCATTCGGGCAATCACCTTGCCCACACAACTCAGCAAGTTGATGGCACGATAATTCATGCAACATTGCTTGCTTCCTTTGCCCTTGTACAATGGTAGCACAAGGGCATCCTTCAGCTCAGCAGGCACCTCCTCCTCATTTCCTACACGTTGCACCAAGTGGTGCAGCGCAGTCAACAGCGCGGGTCCGTCGTGTTTCAATACTTCAGGCGGGATCCCGTCGGCACCGGCACACTTGCCGTTCCGCAGATGAGCAAGTGCTCTCTGCTTCTGATCCAGTGTTGGCGTGTCAGCCAGACTCGTTTTCATATGGTGCTGCTTGAGGCTGCTCAATGTAGGCCAGTCGATCTCTGAATGGTTGCTCAAGAGACAGTCAAAGTGATTTCGCGAGATCTGCATTATGTCTGCTGTTGTGATGCCACTGATTTTACGGCTAACCTTCTGCTACCGTGCAGCTGACCGTTGCCAGAAATGTATTGTGGTTTCCGCTGACGTTACGGATAACCTGCCTGAATCTGCTGTGCCTCTCCCAACCAGTTCAACCTGCCACGAAATGAGAACACCAAGACCAGCCGGTCCGAAGGATCCGGATTCTGATTCTGTGAGAGCATGGTGCAATATATGGGTTGTAGAAAAACACTAACACAACAAAATTGGAGATGCTAATTAATATTAATAAACACAACTCAGGCGGTTCAAGTACATGGTTCGACCTGCCGTTGTTTTCTCATAGCTTCGCATTTTGATGTATATTCGCTTTCGATCTCTAATTGTGGATCGATCTACTGTCGCGGTACAGCTCTCGGCCTGAACGCTGATTCTCCGTAACACCTCCCTCGCGCAAAATAACGCACGGCCTCCGTCATGAGTCCAGACGCATTCTGATGACGTGTCTCCACACCTGATCAGTGCACCATCGTGGCTGCAAGTCCGTTCCTTTTTGTGGCCCATGGTCAACGCACATTAGATCTTTCCTAAGTCCCGAAGTGAGTGGTTCACCGGGTAGAGAACAGTTCTCTCTAAGCTATAAAGCTCCTGTTAAACCATAGGTATTGCAAGGCCTTTCCGAAAAACTGCTGTATATCTCTCTCGCAGGTGCTCAGTGACCACTGTTTGGGGGGCTGTTGGTTTGTGTATCTGGACCGTTGCACAGTTGCAGACCCTTGCATTTCAGTTCGCACGCAATTTCTCGATCAAGAGACAAAGGACATCTTGGTGCGCTTTTATCCCTGCGGGGTGCGGCAATAATCGCAGTGAGGGACTTTTGTTTCGGCACGTTTTGATTCAAATTGTGGCCTCCATTAGCTGTGTGGTGGATCTGGAGATCACATCTGGCTTTTTAATTTTTAACCTTTTGGGTATCCAACCCCGAGTTGTGCTGCTTGTATCCTTCACCTGCAATGCGCTCTGATGTGAGTTCTCGTTCCAGTCCACATTTTGCTTGTATGTTCAACTTCTGTGTCAACAGCTCTGTCGATTTCCGCCGTGATTCCTCAAACATTGACTGCTGGACCTGAAGGAGCGTCTGCATTTGCTCCGAAGCGATGGCTGTATACTGGAGTGACAGCGTTCCTGTGAAACTCTCGAGATGATACGCAGCGGCAAGGCTTCGAATTGTTGCTGCTGTTGAAGCAAGATAGCTTTCAGCTCTTCTGTTGAGATAGCCATCTTGAATCAGTGTCCCATCTCCGTCGCCAGATCTGCGGTCTTTGTGCAGGTAGCGCCTGAACTACCATCGATTAGCGTCCTCATTGGCTCCAACCCCGGTCCATGCACCACCTTCATGAAGTCAAAGAATTCCTTGTGTTGACGGCGTTCGGCGTAGCATTCTATCTGCTTCGCCGTCTCCGTCCACCATGGATTTTTAGTACGACGGAGCCCTCGGACCAGTCGCCATGGAAGATTGGCTAAGTGACTATTCTTCCCCAAGTCACTGGGGTCTTCCACATGTGCAGCAAATGCTGCATTCTTATCCGACATCAATGCGCCAATCGTCGCGTTGTTCTCATCAAACCAATCAGGCCGTTGACAGTTTGCGCGCCCGATGGTCTCCTCGGCAGCAGCTGTCATCTGGTCGCGAATGTGGTGCCACATTTCACCCACTGTGGCTATGCACTCCACATCACACAGGCATGCAGCCATCGCTTTCTACAGCTCAATACGTTTCGCCACAGTACCGAGAGAGAATGTTAAATTTACGCCGATTCACGGCGGAAGTGCAATATATAGACTTTCGAAAATGTACAGTTTGGTGCACACTAATTTGTGATCAGTGCCACACACAGCTCCACGCAGTACACGTATCATGCGCACTTCACGCTGACGTACGATGACACAGTCGAACAGGTGAGCGTGACCACTCCGTGAGTGCGTCTAAGTTGCTATATCACTCACACTCAGTGCAAACCGAGTGTTCGTGATCGTCAGGCCGCGAGTGGTACACAGTGAGAGCAGCCTGTCGTTGTTCGCATTCGCTGAACCAATGTTATGCGGACCGATGACATCTGTCCACACCGATGCATCACGCCCAACGCGCGCGTTGAAATCACCCAGCAGAAATAGTCGGTCACTCCTCGGCAGAGACCGTATCACGGAGGATAGCTGAGAGTACGATTGATCAAGCGTGTCATCAGGCTAAGTGCTTATAAAAGTGGCAAACTTACCTGTTCCGAGTCGTAGGCGAACAGTCATCATCAGTCATATATATATATATATATATATATATATATATATATATATATATATATATATATATATATATATATATATATATATATGGCGAACGCTCAGTTAACATACGCAGGACATGACCGAGGCTTCTTACATGGCGCAGTTAAACACCATGCTGAAGGGAATGTTCGCATTCTCTAAAATGACATCTGACTTCGCTGTTGAAATTGTGTTGTTGCCGCTACACACGAGCAATCCTCCAGAAACACCCATGACTCGCTTCAGTATAGCAACACCGCCCGAACTGTGACATTGTGAATTTGACGCTTTACCAAGTGTGGGATATCCCGGGGACGTCACAAGTGCTGCAGGTTGAGAAACCCCGACCGAGCTTTGGCGATACGAAGAGAAACTTCCCTTCTAATGGTACCACCAGGAGACACACAGCTGCCAAGGTAAACAAAGCTGTCCACTTCTTGAAGCTGTGTACCTTCATTATTGAGCACAGGAACAGTTGAGTGCCCATCCTGAAGCAACACTTTGCATTTTGAGGGGGAAAGCACATTCTGTGCCTAAATCGCCAAACGGTCTAGAGTGGTTTGCATGCTCTGTGATTCCTCACCAACTAAGGTGATATCATCGGCATAATCTAAATCGGTTGTTCGCTTGCTCGGTAATAACTGTATACCAACATTTTGGCAACCTTCTGGAGCTCTCGACAATATGTCTTAAATCGCAAAATTGAAGAGGAACGGTGACATATGGCAGTCTTGTTGTACACCGCTAATGACAGCGAAGGACGACGATAGCCTTCCATACACCCTCACTCTACCAGAGAAGTGGAAATACAGTGCGCGGAGCATGGTAGTGTACTTTTCTGGGACACAGTTACTTTGCAAACAACGCCGTCGTGCAGGTCGATCAGCTGAGTCGAATGCGGCACGGATGTCCAAGAATGCAACGATGGTAGGCCTCTGGTAACGGTGGCGCTGTTCCATGATTTGGCGGAGTGTGAATATCTGATCCACACCCGCGGCCAGGTCGGAAGCCACCTTGATCTTCCCGGTACTGCGATTCGCGAATGGGAGATAGTCTACGGAGTAGAATGGATGCCAATAGCTTGGAGGCAACCAAAATGAGACTAATGCCCCGGTAATTGTTACACGAAGTGCGAACACCTTTCTTAAAAGTCGGGACAATAATTGAATCGCCCCATGGAGAAAAAACCTTTTCTTCATGGCAGATTTTAGAGGACAATTAGGTTAGCTGGCTAATGATAACTGAGCGTCTATATTTGAACAGCTCCAGTGGAAGTCCACCTGAGCCTACAGCGTTGAATCGTCTTAGGTGTCGAATCGCAAGACAAACTTCCGCTTCGCTAGGTGGATCAACACTGAGGACGCAGAGCGGGCAGCTGGGCTCGCAGGGGATATAAGTGGACAGTGAGGGCCAGTTGAACTGGGAATGAAAATGTTCGGCCCATCGGTCCAAGCGTCTGCGTAAGTTGGCAGTCGGCGAACCATCCGCTTCGCATAGTCTCACTGACACCGGGCTTTCTGTGGCCAGTGGATCGAATGAGCTGGAAGAGCTTGCGAGTATTGCCAGAGAGGACAGCGGCCTTCATTTCCGAAGCACGATGGGATCATAAGGCTTCACGGTCAGTGCGTAGACTTTGTTTGAGCTGCCGACTGACAGAACGGCGCACTTCATCATGCGGACATCTACACCGCAACCAAGGCCCTCGAGTTCATTAGGGGCTGCACACGTCAAGCTCGGCATAGGCGTATGCCCACTTAAAAATACGGAAGTGAAGTGCCCCGCCAATGCGCACGTTCAGTGCTGGAGGTCAGAGGCTGTCCGTAAATGCCCTTTAACACAGCTACGTCACTTGAGGGCCTCAGGCGCCGCTTCTTGTTTGCAAGAACCTTCTTGGGGTCCGTCTTTGCTGAGGTTGTAAGCTCCTCTTCGAACTGCCGACGCTGTTGCACAGATTCCGCTGCCTTTTGTAAGCCTCGTAATCGTCGGCAAAGCCAATCACGAGGAAATTATTCCACAATACACGTCCCTGTCGAACCAACTGACCATATTCTCTGTCGAACCAATGTAGTTTTACTGGTCCTGCTTTCCGATACTTAAAGGTTACGAAACGATTGCACACCCTCCTTTATAACAGACCAACAGGCTTCAATCCTGCGGCAGCGACCAGTCTACTTCACTGGTGGCTCGATTGAAACCATTGAAGTCGGCCTTCCCATAACCGTAGGACAGCTCCGGCTAGCTTACACCATCGAGTGGTTACCAGCTGCCAGAGGCTCCAGAACCTGGATTTCATATACACGTTGCTCGCAACTCGTTAGTAGTAGGTCCAGGCACAATGGAACGGAATGCGGTGTAACGCGCGTCGGGTGGCAGACATGTTGTGCTGTCCCAGTTTCAAGTACCAACTCCGCAAGCCGCGTCTCGATTTCAGTCCACAGTATTCGAGGGAAGTTAAAATCGCACATAAGGAGGAAGCGAGGCCGGCTCATGTAGCTTCTGGCATGCGGCTACCAATCGACTTCGCGGGCTGCGATGAGCTGCACCCACAAACAATTCACCCTGTCTTGTATGGATCGAGTACCATAGCTGCTCGCACAGACCATCTTCGCTGCGGTAGGTGTGCCAGTCTTCCGTACAACGAGCACCGAATGCACACCGCCTCGATCGTTTGATAGTCTGTCGCACCGGAAGCACGAGTAGTCACTGATCTGGAATTCCTGGGTGGTGACCTCAGAATTTAACCAGGTTTCGACTAGTCCGAACGACGGGAGGCAACGAGGTGATATACATCGTCACGTTCGATCATTAAACTAAAAACATTTGTGAAGGATACGCGCAGGCCGCGGTAGGAACCGATGAACGCCTACGAAGTGCCATGGACCTGTTAATCCGGATTTCGCGGTCCCGGTGAATTACCCGAAAATTTACAACGTGACGATTGATTTCTCCACCGTCAGTCCCCCGCCTCAACTCCACGATAGCAAACTGTAGTTTCTCTCTGTCCGACGGAACCAAATCGAGACGAATGTGGATCTTTAGACTTCTTAGCCTACCGAAGCAGGATAATATCAGTCTCGGACTCATTTCATCAGTAAACGTGATTCGCAGAGGCCGGGACTTCCCCTCTTCTCTCTTTCCAAGACAAGTTATTTGCTTCACCCGCAACCTCTGTTCATTCACGTTGAGAAGCCTATTAATCAGGCTCTGCAGAATATCCATGTCGTGGTCATAACGAGCTTGAAGATTAGCATCCGTCGACTCGGGCGCCTAAAATATCACAAGGTTACAACACCGCTAATTGTTGGCAGTTGTCCTCTCCCTTTTGCTTCGCTGCATTCTCCTTTCGCGAGATAATAACTGAGACTGATAGACTGTTGATTCATTCTCAATCACATCGACTGGCCCTTCGGGCAGAATATTTTGTAGAGAAGTTCAGCTGGCTTTCTGTGGCACTCCCTTTTGGTGAATCTCTGGAATTGCGTTGGGAAGTTCCTGTCACACCTGCCGCTTTGGAAGAGATTTGGCATGAGGTTGCCGTATTAAAACGAAACATAACTCCTAGACTCGACTATCTTCCTCCACCTTTGCTGAAAGATGTGACTCTTTGTTGACCCGATTTGCTGCTCTATTCCACACGATTTGAGACGCTGACGAGGCATCTTCGCACTGGCGATTGTCCACTGTTGTGCCAGTCTCCGGAATGGGTTCCTGGACTAGGGGGGAAAATCACTGAGGCATTAGCTTTACACCCATTACCTGCAGACTTCTCTTGGCGATCATTAGACGACTTACTGATCCTTATGACAGCCAAATTATCGAAAATCAGGTTGTTTTTCGTCCTGATGGTGACTGTGTTGATCATGTATTTACTCTGTGGCTATGCAACCGCTACTGAGTACACTGATGCGTAGTGCTGCATGGTTCGGTATGTGCTTTCCGTCTTCAAAATGCAACATGTTATTGCAAGACTGGACCGATTCACTACCGGTTTTCGCCTTTCAGTGAACCGCCATTGAATGTGGTAGATCGGTTCAGTTACCTTGCTAATTGTATCATCTCTGATGGTCCCATCACTAAGGAGGTAACTTCACGTACCAGCGAGGCCTGTGTGGCTTTCCATACGTCCAGTCATCTAAGGAGACTGCGGGACACCAGCCTGTGAGTGAAAGGTAGGGTGTATAAAGCTGTGATAAGACCGGTGTTATTATTCGAATGAGAAGCTTGGCCGGTTCGCACTGAACACATCAAACGCTTGGCATGTTTGATCTTTAGTGATAACGGTGTATTGCTCACATCTTGTGGGTCTACGGAATGAGCACTGCTGAGGTTCAGCAGTTGGTTTTTGGATCAACTGGTTGCGTTGGTTATGCCATGTCTTCCGTTTTCCCGTTACTTGTTGCTAGGCTTTCTGAGCGTGCATTGTTTGCTATCGTTGCATCAAGTTGAGGGAAACTGCCAGTGGATGGCGTTGATAAATTTATTCAGAGTCTTGGTCAGGTTGGTGTATGCCGTCTTGGTGGATAGGCCACACCAGCCGTTGGAGAGCCATTCAGTTATGGCGCAGTCGCGCATCCAGTGGTGCTTCTGCATTCGGTTTCTTGCATCTGGATGTTACTTGTCATTCTCTATGGGTAAATCTTGCGCATTTCTTTCTTTACTATTTTCTTTCATTCTCGTACCGTTGTTACTTTCTGTAATCCTGGCGACTTGAGCTGGATTCACCTCAATTTGGTGCCCAGATCATAATTCAACTGTACTGAGTCCTTTTATCATGCAGTTTCCTAAATGTAGAGTACTAGTCCTGGGTGCCACAGCCGAACCCAGTTTGTTTGTGAATTTTCTCTTGCCGGTATCTGATTTAAGTCATTGTTTAGTGGACATAACAAAGAGATGCTGATCGTCCCTCGAGCGCAAAAGCACCTATATGTCCGTTCTTTTGTAACATTACTCCCCCACTAATTCGACTAGCATGCGAATGGTACCTGTACTCTACTGCGCATGCTTAGAATACGGCATTTTTTCCTCTTTACCCCTTGTGAATAGTGGCTTATGCTCTATAGAAAGCCATTCCAATAAATTGGCGAGTACTGAAGGCCTACCCATCCTAAGTACCACCGACCCCACCGATGGGCTCACATTACAATATGGTGCGGGTGACAGTCCATCTTTTCCCGGGTCCTCCACTCTCAGTAAGAATACCAATTATGGTCTTTTGGATGAGATGCAGTCGGCAAACACACAGTTGGGCATTACACCCGGAAGAACAGCTGTTATTGGACAATCAGATGACTTCAGAAACTGGACAGGTAAATCATCTTCCCCATCATTTCCTATTTTTGATGTTTTGTCTAAAGATCAAGATTATCACGGGACCGCGTAGCGAGGGAATGAACCAGTAAAGTTACCTTGTCCTCAGAAACTCCAGTTCTTCCGCACACCGACCTTTCCCATTCCAATTAAATTGATCTCTATTCACTATATTAATTAATACGGACGAAGTGTAAACGCCTTCCTTACGTACAGTAAAGGACTGTTAGTGCATTTAAGCTAATCTGATGTTCTTGCTTAAGCGATCCTTTTCTCCCACTTATATGCCGAATGCACGTGCGTTTTGGACTCAGTGGGTTCGTGAGCAGCGATGTACTAAACAAGATGCATTCTTGACCTCAGAATAGCTAAGTGCTTCTGTGGGCACACTTGACAGCGGATATCAGTGAATTATATGTAACTTGCCGCGGGTTATTTCGAATGCATTGTGGGTAGTCTAACATTCACTGCGATTTCAATTGACGGGAAACGACCTAATCATCAGCTCCATTAAAAGGGGAACAGAGCTACAAGAGGGAACCTCATTGTGATGGAGCTGATTGTTCAGCAGTGAACAGAAAGTGACAAATCACTTGCCTTGATTAACTGCGTATTCGAACGGTGTGCCCTTTATTGGGCGTTAAACATTCATTCACGTGAACATCTCACTTTAATATTGAAAGGTTGGCTTCAAAATGTACGGAGAGTAGCATTAGATTTTCATCCTCTCTGCATCTTAAGTATTTGTGTTCGGTCTATCCACCTAAAATTATTATCGCTGTGATTACTAGGAGTTAAGACGCTTTTGCCCACAATGCAGCGTTATCGGCTTTCCGTACCGATACATAGCTCCGCTGCACCACTTCATACTGACATCTTGCGCCTACTCATTTCAGGACCCCACACGTCGACTCAAGAAACCTGTTTCGATTCAGTATCCAACTATGATACTGCGAGATTTCTGTGCTCTGATGCTCCCAGTCTTGTGGCCTGTTCCGAATCGAACCCGTTTTTTGTCACACCAGATGGTCAATCGATTGGGCAGTCTCCCCCCATGAAAACCTGCCAGTCCTGCCAGCAACTAATCCACCGCAACGCGCCAATATGTCCACTATGTAAGACGAAAAGTCGGTCGCGTCACCCAAAGAAACCTCGCGACAGGACGATACAGCACATTAGTGGCATATCTGTTTCCGTGGATGCCGCTCCCACTCGCGAGCAGTCAGGTCCGACTGAACCAGAATGAATGCGAAGATTTCACTGTACCTTCGTCTCTGACCTCATTGTTCACCTTCTTCCTATACGCGCCTTCTCTTTTCCTATGCTGTGTTGTCTCATGCCTATCGCCGTCCTTTGACTCTCTCCATCTCATTTGTCACATACAATAAATTCTCTGTCAACATGTTACTCCGCAAAGAATGTTCTTATCCGTGACTCAGTTCAATGACTGATAGTGGCTGGGCAGATAACTATCCAATCTTCTGAGGTAGTAGTAACGCTAACGTAATCTAAAAGTCCACTTACCCTCTCCCTTCATAGCTTTGTTGTCTGGGCTTTATCCAGATCAGCCAAGAACCTTTCCTCAGGACCGCTTTATGGGACTTGTTAGCCGATTCACAGAGAATCGTTGAGTTTTAATTTATGCATATTGTGCAAGGAAGCTGTTAGCTTGCCGCAGCCGAACAGAGCAGTTGATTAGACGCCTATGCATATTTTGTCTACGCGCTGATTCGTTCGCTGCAGCGGGCTTGTTTAAATGATTCAAAGGAAGTATCACATGAGTGCAGCAGTATCGTTTATTTATGGAAATGACTTAATTATTTATATGGAGGTTCCTACATGGTTGTCAGGCTGTCATTTTTGCTGAGCTCGCTTTGCTGAATAAACCCTTTATCCCTGAAGGACCGAGTTCTGCGACATAGTGTCCGAGAAAACCAAGCGAAGATCATCCAGTGGTGCTAACTAACTCAGCTGTGCAACCACCTGCCCCACTAAACATGGGAGAACATAATTTGGACAATAATTGGAGAATCTGGAAAAGCAAGTGGGTCGATTTCTGTGTATTGGTGCGGCTGAATGAACAACCGATGTCGTATCGATTGGCGATGTTTAAACATACGATCCGAGATGAAGCACGCCCCGTCTTGGAAACGATTCAGTACGAAAAGTCAGCTGATCTGGAATCTGTCGTCCGAGAATTCAGTGATTTCTGCGAAGGTCAGACTAACGAGACGTATCAGCGGTATCTCTTTTTACCCGAAAACGGTGCCGGAACGAAAGTATGGGGAATTATTTTGCGTTCCTGTAATTTTTGCAATTGTATGGCTGGCAGTGTCATCCAAGATAGAATCGTGCTGGGGATCAATTATGAAAATACCACCAAGCGACTGTTGCGACAACAGCAAGTATCGATCAGACAATGTATTGATATATACCACAGTGAATCATCAGCTGCACTCCACATCTAGCAAATGCGGTTGCCGACTGATGCAGAGTTATGTGCCGTGTATAGTCTACCTGACAAAACTGCGAAGCCTGTTATCAAGACACACGAGACTTGTGAATTCTACGCCTCGAGGCACCCGAAGGATTGCGATCAATGTCCGGCGTGGGGCCAAATTTGCGCCAGATGCAGCAGACGGAATCATATCGCTCGATGTTGTCATTCTTCGAAGGTGAATGCAATCGTGACACACCGCTCTCCGACTCAGAACGTTCTATCAGCAACGTGTCGCAGACAGGACCAAAGAAGTGCGTCTATGCAAGTTGGTGACGAGATGGTGCGTTTCCAGTTGGACGCGGGTGCCCTCTTAAACATAATTCCAACGAAGCGGTGCCCAGGAATTAGTGTGCGACCTGATCAGGGAGTCTTGCGCATGTGGAACGGTTCCAAGTTGCAGCCGCCACTATCAAAGTGATCAATTTCAAAGACGGCTCTTCACATTTGTTGGATTACGTGGCGGTGGAAGAAGAGTTCACGCCGATTCTCGGGGTTGATTCCATCCAGTCTTGGCTTTATTCATTTTAACCATGACCGTTTTGAACATGTATGTAAAGCAGTGACAGACGTTGGTGAACAGTATCCGTCCTTGTTTAACCCAGCTTTAGAGAGGCTTAAAGGTTCCGTTCATTTGTCACTAGGTCCGTCAATACGACCGATTGCGCTGCCAGGTACAAGGGTTCCGTTCGTATTTCGCCACCGAAGTAAGTAACTTGACGCAATTGGGTGTGATTGCTAAAGTCGACGAGCCAACAGACTGGGTTAACCAAGTCGCGATTGTTACGAAAAAGAACGGTGATTTGCGTCTGTGTATAGATCCGGAGCGGTTGAATGAAGCTTTGCGTAGAGAATATTGCAAACATTAGATGTCCTGCCACGTTTGGCTAAGGCGAAGTACTTCACCGAGGTTGACCTTATCGGCGTCCTGCACGTGGTCCTAGATGAGGAATCGTTTCTTGACGACGTTCGCTACACCCTTCGGACGTTTTCGCTGGCTACGTTTACCGTTTGGTTTGAAGGTTTCAACCGAAATTTTTCCGAAGCGGTTACTGCAGGTTGTTGACAACCTAGACGGTGTAACGTGTATAGCAAACGATGTACTGATTTACGATTCAACCGAATAGGAACATGACGCCAATCTACACCACTTTTTTGCAGCGATGCATGCAAAGGAACACAAAGCTCAAATGCGAGAAAATTGAGCTCAGGAACTCGGAAGCGATTTTTCACGGGCAAGTTCTGACATCCGAGGGAATAAAATTCGATCCCGAAAAATTCAAAGCGGTGCAGAAGATGCCGCAACCTAAGAACATCAAGGCTGTTAATCGTTTGAATTGCATGGTGAATTATTTGAGCTGGTTCTTGCCAAAACTTGCTGAAATCATGACGCCCATCCGGAGAATGATTCACAAGGGTGTCAAGTGGAGTTGGGGAGAAGGGCAGGAGACAGCCTTTATAACCATCAAGCGTCTTATTAGCTGTGAACCAGTACTTGGATACTATGACCCAATTCTACCCATGGAGGTGCATTGTGCCAGCATCCAAAACGGAATAGGTGCCGTTCTCCTGCAGAATGGTAAACCCTTGGATTTCCGCTCATAGTGGCAGAACAGCGTTATGCGCGGATCGAAAAAGAGATGTTCGCTGTCGTCTACGCGATGGAGCGATTCAACGACTACGCATTTGGAAGCAAGACTACAGTGTATACTGACCACAAACCGCTCGTGTTAATAGATAGTAAACCGTTACACAGTGTCCCTCGACGTTTACAACGGATACTTATCCGGCTCCAAAAATACGGCAGGGATCTAGTGTACACTCCGGGGACGCAAATGTTCATCGCGGACGCTCTGTCGAGAGCTCATCTTCCAATGGTCGAACACCAACAAGACGAACTTGAGGCAGTCAATCTCTTACATCTGGCGGTAAGGACAGATTGCCTGAAATAGTTAGAGCGTCATACGGAGACAGACGCGACGTGCGTGGCGTTGTGCGACGTGATTTTAAAAAGATGGCCAGATACATAGAATAAACTTCCGAAGGAATTGACGCCGTTCTTTAACTTTTGGAATGAACTTACGATGTATGGTGGTTTGCCGTTTAAAGCAAATCGCATTTTGCTCCCACCGCCGCTTCGCAAAGAAATGCTAGAACACGCTCATCGAGTCCATTTTTGCGTCAATTAGAGTATTAGTAGAGCACGCGAACTGATATTCTGGCCCAGGATGATAGTCAAATCCGAGACCATGTAATAAGATGTTCAATCTGACGGTTCCACGCAGCTCGCCAAGCCAGGTAACCAATGATATTGCGTGAGCTTCCATATCGACCATGGCAGAAAGTAGCGGTGAACTTATTCTGTGACAACGGGAAGGAATCACTGTGGACTATTTCTAGATCGATTCAGTCACCGCTACCACCACGGAAGCAGTTATCAACAAGCTTAGATGTCAGTTTGCCATATACGGAATATCGGAGGAACTGATCTCCGACAATGGCCCGCAATTTACAAATGCTATGTTCCAGACCTTCGCGAACAAGTGGGAATTTTCGCAATGACAAACCAGCCCGTATGACAGTCAAACAAAAAAGCAGAGGCAGCGGTCAAACAAGCCCAGATGCTGTTGTCGAAAGCCAGTGCCACTTATGTGGACCCGTATCTAATGTTATTGGATGTTCCCAATACGCCATTACCGAACAACGGTCTCAGTCCAGTGCAACGTTTGTACAGCAGAAGGACAAGAACCCTAATGCCTTCGTTGGCTGAACTCTTACACCCTGTCTCGACATCGCATAAGCAACTGCAAAGGGGCTTAAGAAAACGGAGGAGCGATCAGAAACGGTATTATGACCGCTGGACCCTGCGCTACCTGAGCTATCAGTAAATGATGAAGTGTGGATCCAACCGATACCTGGTGTCAGCGAACGATGGAAGAAAGGTGTGTTGACCGCGAAGGTTGGATAACGATCTTATGAAATCAGTACCGGAGCGAAGGTAATCAGAAGGAACCGAGTGCAGCTGAGGTGACACTGGGAACGAGAAGATGAACCTGCAGCAAAACACTTGCCGCCTTACGGAGAGGTCACAACGACAGAGGCAGCAAAAACGACGCAGAGCGGGAGGGCATACGGAGTCTTTTGCGACACCGATGCAGCTGGTTCCGAAAATGGAAAAATGTGATGGGATTGTGCAATCAAGAGGCAAGCGTGCTGTATGCGCTCAGAGCAGTTGATTGGACCTCAGCGCATATTTTGGCTGCGCGCTGATTCGTTCGCTAAAGCGGGCTTGTTTCACTGATTCAAAGGAAGAATCTCATGAGTGCATCAACGTCGTTGTTTATGGAAATGACTTAGTTATTTATACAGAGATTCCAGCATGCTTGTCAGGCTGTTACTTTTGCTGAGCTCGCTTTGCTGAATAAGCTGTTTCTCTTTGAAGGACCGAGTTCTGCGACATATACTGCCTTAGTGTATTATCTAACCGAGACGATCTCTTCACATGTCCCAGAAAATCGTTCATTACTTACAAGAGAAATGGCTGCTGTGCGCGTGAGACCTTATGAGACCGGTCGTGTTTGGACGCGATTACCTGTGTCGACAACAACGCTCGTTGAAACTAGCTACTTCATCTCCTCGCATGCATGCTGATAGTTCGCTTCAGTGTGTTTTATGTTGATATTCCCCTAGTCGGGTGACAGTACGATTTTGCCAGTCAAGGAAGCCTGAGGTAACCAGAAAAATTGTTTCAATGGGTTTTTTATCATATGTGTATCGGCTGGATCAACGGTTGAGAATCCCGTAGTACATGATTGTCACAGTTTAGCCATTGCGGAACTAACGCACAGTGGCTGGCTGTTAGCAGAACTATCACACAGCAAAACACGTCAGGCACATGGAAGGCAAAACTGTATTCTAACCGGCATGTTGATCCATTATTCCAAACTAGGCCAATCGACAAATAGGTGAGCGGGTTACCGAGACACGCTAACGGATGTAGGCAACGAATAGAAAGGGCTCAGTACATTAGCTGTGAGGATACCACAATGATCCATTCATCAGGTCAAGGTGTTCTTGTATTCGTCCATCGAACTGTTCGTTGAGTATGACAATTTTGCTGAAAAAGTTTTGTAACTAATCCTGATGATAACGTAAGTGCGTTGTCTCGTAGTGGTCTGGAGATGTGTGAGTACGTGTGAACCGGGTAACCGTGTGCATGTGCTAGTATAAAGTATCCTCATTGGTTGTTTGGAGCATGTAACCTATTCAATTGGCCTCTTCGGTCTGAGCCTCGTGACCCCTGCTTGACTGCCTTCGCAGCTGCAACGACTGCCCACTTTGAAGTCTTGAGCAATTTGATTGCAGATGTTTCACCGCCAATCGACGTGGCATCTTCAATGCGTAATAGCAACTAGCTTATTAGTAGGTACTGAGCTTCGAGTAAACCCGTCTCTGGATTTGTTCGCAGGCGGGGTACTAAACGGTGACAATCAGATTAATTCACTGTAGGGTAGCCTTTGCGTGGGCTCATGACACTTACGGTGGATGGTGCAGAGAGCGAATGAGGTAGAAGTTCGCATGGTAGTAAAAGTGCAGCGACTGAGCTAGGTCTAATTATTTTATCTCGACTTCTAGACGGGAGGAGTCCACTCGACCCACCGTGCTCGACTAGAGATTTCGCAACACATGATTCGCAGTCGACGCCAGTGACGCATATGCAGTCGTCTCCTGGCCAGCTGGCCTGTTCAACATTTGGCTTGTGCTGGATCGTCTGTGAAGTAAGTCTGATTGTGATGCGGGATTTTGAAAGACACAATAGGTTATCACACCGATGCCGGCTTATCTTCGCATGATAGCTGTTTGTCGGCGTGTGTTGTTGACACTGTGTAGGCGCTTAAGGCATCTATATCTTATACTAGATCCCTCTTATCATTCCTCGTTCATTAGGTCTTCATGGTCGTGTGGCAGCGTAACATGCTCAAACTGCTAACCCTTGCCGTTTATGATAATTCAACCAGTTGTGAGAGCGTAGTTATGGCGATATCCGCACGAGTCGTAGACGTTGCCTTTGTAGTTGCAGCAAACGCCAACAGCTGTCGTATACAGCATTGATGTAAGCGCAACCTCATCATCATTATACACGTTAGCTAGAGGTGGGAAACACCTCAGCTACTGTGCCGAAATACATTAAAGAAAAAAGGAGAAAAACTGCAACTAGTGCAAGCCGGCTGAGCTACCGGTAACAGATGGACATCATTCCGATAAGCTACCAGCCGGCTACTGTGCATCAAAAACAAATACTATGCGAAATTATATGAGGCTAAATAGTGAGATCGTGGTTGGAGGGGGAGGCTAAGAGGAATGAGGTGGGACAAAGAAACTCAGCACGAACGCCACTGAGGTCGGCTCCTAGCCATATCAGCAAGTGTATCCAGCCAAACGTCTTCATCGTCTTTCGGACCCCAACCAGGGAGCCGAGACGCTCCAACCCAGGCCAGCTCAGAAGTGAGGGCCTTCATTCCTCTGGAACAAATCATCGCTTGGCCACCTCTCCTCTTCTTCCATCCACACCCCCGACGCGCAAACAACGCACGTCGCGGGAGTCGGTGGGCTGGCATGCGTAACACGTGGCCTAGCCATCGGAGCCTGGTGCGTGAAATAACGGTGCTGAGCGGGTCATTTCCTTTTCCTGTGTCGCGAACAACGCGTCGAACACGCTCGTTGCTCACGCGGTGTTCCTACCAAATGTGATCCAAACTGCGAAGGCACCGGTGGTCGAACGTAACTAGCCTCTTCAGGTCCGCTGCTTTAAGCGGCCAGGTTTCACAACCGTACAGTAGGGTCGAACACACCGTTGCATTGTACACCCTACCCTTCAGAGCAAGAGTGATGTCGCGCCGCCGCCATAAATGGCGAAGGTTAGCAAAAGCGCCTCGAGCTTTTGCTATACGGTTCGTGATTTCATCTTCAATCCCACAGGCGCTGATACAACTTCCCAGGTAGTTGAATTTTTGAACGACTTCTAAATGATCCCCACCATCGGCCAGCGTAGGGGGCGGTCCACACCAATCTCGGAAGAACGATTTGCTCTTCGAAGGTGCGAAGCAAAGCCCGAAGTGATGGACAGCTAGTGCTAATCTGCCCAGTGCCGCTTGGCACGTTTGTGAGCTGTCACAGATCAGGGCAATATCATCAGCATACTCTAAGTCAAGAAGTCGTTCTCCTAGGAGCAGATCCACACCTTCTACGTCGTGTCCTGTGAACGCGATTTCCATGACTTCGTCAACAGCGAAGTTGAAGAGGAAAGTTGACAGCGGGCATCCTTGTCTCACGCCGCTGGAGATATTAAAGGGCGACGACAGCTTGCCGTAAGCCCTCATTCTGCTCGAGCTATGCGCATATAATGCTCGGATAATATTTGCATATTTCTCAGGTACACCTTTTCTAAGTAGACGGTCCCAAAGTGCATATCTATCCACCGAATCGAATGCACCTTTGATATCAAGGAACACGACAACAGTGGGCCGCCAATATATGTGACGGTGCTCCAACAATTGACGCAAAGTGAAGATGTGGTCAATGCAGCCACGACCTCGACGAAATCCGGCTTGTTCTTCACGAATCTGGCTTTCACGAGTGCCAGTCAGTCTGTGAAGAATGACAGAGGCAAGCAATGTGGAGGCGATGGAGATCAGACTGATTCCTCTATGGCTACCGCATTTCGATCATGAGCCTCCCTTGAAAATTGGGACTATGACGGTGCGGCTCTAGTCGGTTGGGCCAGTCTCCCGCTCCCACAGTTTGACTAGTAACTCGTGTAAATCATCCATAAGAGCAGGTCCCCCGAATTAGAGGAAGATCATCTGGTCCCGCGCCTTTATTTAACTTCAACAGTGCGATCTCACGTTCGACTTCTGAGCGAGAGGGTGGATGCAAAAGGATAGCCCACGGAGCGGGGTGATCAGTGGCCGGCGAGAAATCTAACAATTCCGACCGATTAAATTGCCTTTCAAAATGCTCAGCCCAACGCTCCAAGCGTTTTGACAAGTTGTGGGCAGGCTGTCCACTCTCGTCACTTATAGTTTCACTAACACCAGGTGTTCTGCCGCCCGTTTCTGGTATCAGACGGAATAACTTACGATGATGACCAAGGGCAGCGGCCATTTCCATCTCGGAAGCACGCTGAGACCACCAGGATTCGCGGACTCTCTTCAGGCTAGCACGGAATTTTGCCCGGAGCTCTTTGCGAGTTTCATTGTGTTCGCTTCCAGCCGGAACATGCCGGCGAGCATCGATAAGTTCCAGAGACTGCGAACAGACCCGATGTCTATGTTGTCGATTAGACATACCACATGAGGATTTGCCTGCAGCTAGTAAGGACTGGTGAATATGAGACCAGTGATCTACAATTGCATCCAGTGAGCGTTTATCCAACTAGCATGACAGCTTACTTTGATAGGCATTCAGAACAGCTGGTTTCGCCAATTCGCTGGTGTCAATGCGGTCACAACGTCGTCGTGGGCATCCGCCAAAGCGCATCTGCAGGTCAGCACATACAAGTGCATGATCGGTGTCTACACCTGTGCTCCAAATCGAGCGACAGTTCTGGACGCAGCCTCTCCGTCGGTAACTTATCGCAATGTGATCGATTTGCGTCCATAGCTGGTTCAAGGCTGGTGGGCGCCAAGTCACCCTCCGGCGGGTGCTGTGTCGGAAGTTAGTGCTCGCAAGAAATAAGCGAGCATTCTCACACAAATGAAGTAACCGCTCACCGTTATCATTACGGAAGCCTACACCATGTTGACTGCCCAGATGCATTTCATCAGTGGACAACTTTCCAACTTGCGCCTTCAAATCCCCAGCCAGCACTACAGTGTCCGAGCTTCTTCTGTGGCTAAGGAGCTCGTTCAGTTGACGATAGAAGTCGTCTTTTACCGAGTCTTCGCTCGATTTTGTCGATGCACAGGCAGCGATCACGAATAGCCACTTGTTAGTCACACGTTACTTCGAAGCTTTGAACGAGCCAGCCAATCGGACCGCACATATCTGGCTACTGATTGGAATCCAATCAACCAGAGCAGTTTCAGCCAGGGGACTCAGGGCAATACCAACACCGGATTGGCCGGTGCTCGAAGCTGCATCGTCACCGGACAGGCGCAATGAGAAAGTGCTGCTAGTGTCATCCGAAGGGGATCGCAGAGTGAGTACAGCACCCAGGTCTTGCAGGCGGGTCTCCGATAAGCAGCAGATATCGATTAAGAGGGTCTCTAAGGTTCGAGCAAGTGCTGCCTGTTGACCGATCTGAAGGAGGATCGAGGGCTCCGAATGGAAGCCAATGAACTGGGCTGGACCGCTTGCTTGGACATGGGCCTGTTAACAGGGCAGGAATGACGCTCCGCGTTCACATGTGAGTTGAAACTAAAAGACAAGCGACTAATGAAGCAAGGTGGGAAAGGCCGAGAGTTGGGGGTTGAGAACAGGGGGGATAAAAGTGAAGCTGTAACGGGACGATAAGGGTGAAAAAGCGTAGGAGGGGGAATAAGAAGACGGGAAGGCATGAGCAGTAGTATCCAAACTTCTATCCACCCTGCTCGATGCAGCAGATAGAGCGTCTTTGATTATTCCCTGCGGTGGCTAGAGTATCAGAAATTTGTTTGAAGAGAAATTCATTGTATTACGTGCGCAAGATACTGTCAGGTTGCCCAGGCCTAGACAGGAGAACGATTAGGGTTCTCAACCAAAGCCTTTGGTTCAAAAACCTGACCGCAAGGCAGCGGCGTTGTGGCACTGGACTACAAGGAGTCCGTTTTAAGGAATAAGAAGCCACCCTCATTCCAACCCCCAACCTGGAGGACCAGGAGACTGCGTGTGTCTGGCCAATCTGGTATGAGTGGCTATGAAGGTGCAAAAATGCACCATCCAGTGTAGCTTAATGGATCACTGAGGCACACAAACCATCGCACCACGGTAAGGTCCAGCCTCATTGCGATAGGTAAGCGCAACCTATTGGCCTAGTAATGGCGTTGAACATCACCAGAGGAACAGACTAATGTTACTGATGACAGACCGATATGGTGAAATGGATGCAAAAGGCAAACTCCGGTTGTCAGCAACTGCGAGCGGATACCAAAAGATCATTCATATAAATCAGAGAAAATGACGGAAAAGAAAGGAAGGTATCAGGAGTTGTCCGTTTTTGCTTATACACCCTTTTTCATGCAGTGATGATGTTGGAACTCAACGGAGGCCGATAAAATGTGAGTTTGGTAAGTAATCTATTGATGTACTTGGGCTTGGACGCTATCAGGACGATTAACTCTGGGCAATAGAACGATTAGTATCCTCGATCAATGCTTATAGCTCAGAAACCTGACCACAAGGTAGCTATGGCGCAGTAATGGAATATAAGATGAACAGAATTTAAAGAAATGAATGCTATCTCAGTTTCAACTTCGGTGGGCACGAGTTTTGGGATGCGGCGGCAGACACGTTTGACTTTATTCTTAACCTGGTAAGGTTTAGGTTGACATCTATAACTCATCACAAACCTAGCCTCTTCAAGCAGTGACGGAACTTGTCATCAACAGTAAATATCAGTTCGCCCATCTCAGCCTAATGGTCAAATAGACGATCAGTAGCAAAGCAAAGGCCATTGGCAAGTAATATTTAGTTGAACAGTATCATCTGGAGGCACAATATAGTGCAGATTAGAACAGAACATTCTTTATGACGGCGCAATGTTAATTTTGGAGGGATCGAACGGAGTACCGCGAAATGGTGAGCCTTCTTGATTCCAAGCTTTTGCAAGCATATCTTGCATCCGCTGAAGTGAAGGAATTGAAGAGTGATAAAAGTGGGACGTTCAGAATGACAACACAGACAGGAAAGGGGAGCCAAGTGGGAATCAAGAACAATCTGACCCGGGAAGTCAATGCAGACAAGTTGAAACCAATCGGAAACGAAAAGGTGAACCACCTTCACGCACAGCGATGGAAAGCACTAGTGTATCCTAAGAAAAAAGAGACGTGATGTTCCAACTAGTGCTGCGTGATGAACTAGAGAATCCGCGATGGTTTGGCCTGCGGAGGTGTGCGAAATCACCCAAATATGACAAGGGGATAATTTTCTAGTAGATTTGCCACTATGGATCGTTAGTTCTTTGGAAACCCCATGCAGTCTTTCACTGCAGCATGCAATGCACAAAATCGGCACCACTACCATCGCCATTTCTTCCGACAAATGCTAACCTTTGCAAAATGGGCCCCACCGCAGCTGTGCCCACTGAGATCTTATGATCTTTAACAAATGAGACATAACAGCGTTTGCCAATTGTTTTAATTCGAGAGAATTGCGGATCTGAAAACTGACAAGTATCAAGCGTGGATCGTTTCGTAATCTGAAGCGCTAGTGGGGCTCTGAACGAGCATCTGTCGATTGTCGTCACACGTCCACTGTGCTTGAACCAATTTGCGGGTACAATGTATAGGTAAGCCGACATGGAGTCTAGGGGAATATGTGTGTCCAGAGATGGAATGGAAAGTTAATTGTATGTGCGGTATCAGATAATGGAGAAGTGTATGGCTGTACTTTCACGATTTAACTAACTGGAGAGATAAACCCATCTGTACCACATACTATAAATTTCACAGTAATTCTATGTTTCATCCAAGAGTCTAAGTTATGCCCAACACACACGACACGACAGTGGGGCCTCAGCACGATCGCAACTAGCAGCAGCAATGTGAAAGATCAAAACGCAAGACGAAGTGAAGTGGAGGAAGCGACAAGTACTGCTGAATTAATTGGTGAGAAAAGAACTCATGATTTATTCCCCTAAGAGTAAAGTGATGGGTCTTACCTACCAATGGGTGCTCAACACCAGACACCTGTCAACGAGTGACAACTAACCTACATGCTTTCGTTCGAGAAAAACAGTCATCAGCAAGCTGTGATATATAGGATGAATGGGCGCGGACAAAATGAAGTATAAGAATACCTGCTGCTCGCTGGTGGGAAGGCCTTGACGTTTACGCTGTTCATCATACATCAACTGGTGTATTTTAGCCTGTGCTTCTTCATCCAATTCATGCATCGGTCGGGAACAATCAATTTTCCGAGTGTTTATCTTGTCTTCACCTTCGAATGCAGCTTCCCACCACCGCTCTTGTACTTTATCCAAACAGAAATGGATCTGTAAAAAATATGGGGGAGAGTTTGTGTGCTCTGCTGTAACAACTAAGGACGAGTGTCATTGAAACATCAGAAAGATGACGCACAATGTCAAGAGGCTGTCATACCTGAGAGATGTCACCAGACTACCGTTGCATGGCGTATAGGTCAAATTCTTTGCCAACTACTCTGCGATGCGCAGCCTAAGCACATGACCAGTGCCTGTACATGCTGTTTCCTTATTCCGCTGTCCATTTTTCTGTGTACGTTGATTCAGAGGCATCAACAACATTCAAAATGCATTCAGGTCAAACGCTGAAATTAACTGTCTTGACAGATGTGCATGTATGGCAATCGGCAGTAAAAGTTGACTCGTTGGGACTAATTATCGCATGAATTATCCAGACAATTAGTCGTGATGGTGTCGCAAGTCAGTTGGCTCCATCATTAGTAACAGTAGTTACATTACTTCCAGTTTTCAGTTTCACCCACCCCAGCAAATCGATCATCCGTTTAATCACGAAAAATGCCAAGAACACGTTAGAATGAATGAATGAAAGTGCAAAACAACATTCGAGAGCACTACCCGTGTTGTCACAACAAACAAAGTTATTAAGATTGGAAAAGAAAAAATGCATTTCCTAATTCTAGTGTTTCTTCTGACCATTATACCTACCTCAGTCATGTGAGCAACTCAGAGCCACACTCAACTGGGGGCAGCAACGGTGACTACAACCCGAAATCGGTGGTCAGCGGGTATGCGAACATGACACAGACAGCGTAGGAGATGCGAACTCAGTGCAGTGAGGTACCAGAAACTGCAGAATGAAACAAACTGGTGGATAACAGTCCAAACATGAGTAGTGGACAGTGGACACTGGTGATCAAAGATCTGTCGTTAATGCCTTTAACGTGAAACAGTCATGACATTAATACGCACTATCCTGTAGGAAGTTGAATCTCGAAGGGGCATTCATTCCTCGAATCAGAAAACAATTTGAACCAATAGTGTTCAGTAAAAGATGCGAGTCGATTCAAAAGTAACCTGGCCACGTGAAGCATTCACCTAAATACTGTGCAATGATCAAATTAACCACCCTTTAGATGTCTAAGAAACATCCAGGAGCTACAAACTAGACTGATAAATTGCTTGGTAGGCATTATGGGATAGTGAAAGAGGTTACGATAGACCCTCGACTCAATAGACTGTTCATCGGTTAAAAATAAATGTCCGATAAAACGATGTCGAACGGGCGCAGATAGTGGGCTTCAGCGAACAATAAGTAACCTTAACGTCAGGCGCGCTTTATCGAGTTGCAAACAATTAGTGCCACGCTGTTTATCAGAACATGGTAGAAAATGAAAACCATGGACACCTTATGGATAACGTCGATCCTCTGCAGCAGATGTCGGTGTCAACCCGAATGGAGTTTTAGTTAAGCGGATAACATCCGAAGCGATGCGAGCGCTTGTGCTGGGATATCTTGCTACGGAAGCAGAGCTGAAGGAAACGACTACTATCAGCCTAGAGACAATTTTCTAACCGATTCCTTAGTTCTAACTTAGAACTGGGTATTAGCCAGAAAGTAACCGATGTGTCGCCATCAACAAAGATGCCTCAATCAATCTGAATTAATAAATAATAAAACGGTGTTTGTTCCGATTGAGTTTTGGAAACTAACGACCCATCTTAAATAGATAGCACGTATGAACAGGATCCGGGTTGATCTATGACCATCGGATATTATGGTATGGGTTGCTCTGGGGTTACACGAAAAGTGCGACCCGGAGCAAGTCAGTGGATATGCAAAAGAACACCGCAGAATATCAATTTGCAGTCTCACAACAATGGCACTCGGAGCTCGCATAGCTTGTGTGACATTCCGAAGTCACAGTCAATCATGGGATGTTGGGACATCAACCTGCCAGTCAAAGGTAGAGTATAAAACGCTACGATAGGACACGTGTTACGTATGGACCAAAAATGTGAGCATTTCGCACTGAAAACATTTGGAGATGTGTCGCCTTCGATCACCAGGGCAAGCGCAGTATTGATCACAGGTAGTGAATACACTGCGTGTACAATACTAAGGTCTGCCAGATGGTGTTTGGAAAGCAATCTTTCGGCATCTCACTGGAATACCTGCTAGATATGAATCACTTACGAGGCCTAAATTACGTCATCCGTGTGCTGCTGCTGCAACCAAATGGGCTCAAATTGGGAAATGGTCAGCCTATGGCATGGAACAAAGGCAAGAAGAAGAGACTAAGGCACATCGTCTTCATGAATGACGGTCTTGGGATAGGTCGCGTCGGTGGGTGGAGACCCTATGGGACATGACACAGTCGTGCAGTGAGTGGCACTCCTGCATTCGATTTCTCGTACCTAGCTGCCAATATTCCACCCAGATTAATCTCGTGCATTGTTTCCACTCGTTTTTCACTATATTTTGTTTGCGTCCTACCTGATTTTCTTACTAATGTTAGTTAGTTATATCATAGCAACAAGAACCATAGCAACTGCTGCTACCAGACTTCTTTAATGGAGTCATAGTTGTTTAACCGAACTGAACCATGTCGGCAAAACCGTGAGGTGCAGGACACAGGATTACGCCTGATCCACTTAGGATGGAGCAACAAAGGCGCACGTCTACTAGCTCTTCTCTTACATTCCAGCAGATAAGAGTAACTGGAGCATTAGGGAAAAGGATTCAGATCATAAACATGTTTGAATGAAGATATGGCGACCATCACATATCATAATCCTTGTGAAACATGGTGTGCCATAGTCGAGCACTGATGCCGTTGATGAATTGTATGACATAGACCGCCCAGTACGTTGTCATTTGGATTAAAAAGGACAGGGTACTTGATAACTATGTGTAATTCTACCCTAACTGCATCGCGATGGGTTCCAAGTATTGAAGAATAAGAAGAACCGGTCTAAATGATATGTACCACAGGTCTCCTTGATCTTTCTGATTCGTGATAACCATCCAGCACTATCTCATGGCTATGGTAGGTTAACTAACTTCAAACCACTGGACAAATGGCAAGTCCTTTTGGAATCGTCAGCAGTGTACAAACTGGGGGCTGCTCATGAAGAGTAAATTGGTCGGTTTGTTAACTGCAGTTGACTGCAACCTGTCAGATTCTTGGTCGACGATTGTAACCACTGCATATGGAACCGCCGCTTTGATCTAAAGACTGGCTTCACGTCTGGCCGCAGTGAAAAAATGGTCTTGGTTTTCGTGCACAATCCCAGACCATCCTAAAATATCTGCGGACATTTCCACCGTAGAGTTACTGTCAAATTCATAGATAGCTACGTCATTTACTTTGATGCACACATAATTCAGAGGAATATCAAGCTGTTTCACATTATCAATCCAGTCGAGACCGAGCAAGTTCAGATCTGGGTGCCTTGTTATGTAGCAAATGATTCGAAGTAGCCGTCTTTGAAAATTACAGGACAGTGTGAACGGGTTGTCCTGTTCTCCGAGCCGGGTATTTCTGTGGTACACGTTTCGTTACCGAGGTAGACAACATCCTCAATGCGGCTATTGAGTCCTGATTCGCGGAGTATCGCCAACCACTGACAGGTTCTAATGACTATTGATCATTTCATGCTTCGAATGTCAGCCTATGGTTGGTTCATGTGAGTTGGACGAGTGACCACGTCTTCTCCTCGTCGATCTGGTGCCCATTGCTGGCTTAACCTGCAGAACTTCGTAGGCACCCTCCAGCTCCAGGTGTTTGTTAAATGAGTTCCGGCCAGAATGCCAGGCCTCGAGAACTCACCCGCCCACAGTTTCTTGCACTTCCAAGTATCTCAACGTTCTCCAGATCGAACTGATGGTGTATGGCATCCATATGGATGCTGGGGAGAACGTTAAGATACTTGGAAGAGCAAGAACCCGCATGGAGCCTGGCATTTGGGCTGGAACTCAATCCACAAACACCTGGAGCTGGAGGGTGCCTAAGAAGCTATGCAGATCAAGCCAGCAACGACAAACAACAACAAAAGCAGTACATCAGCCAGCTGAACTGATGCTTCGCTGCCATACAACCATGATGACCTAAGGAATAAAGAATACTAAGAGGGAGAGAAGGGGGACTAACCTGAAAACCTTAATGCCCTAAGCAAACATGCAGGATCAAGGCGCCTACACCTTGTGTTAACAACATACTGTCACAAACAGCCGGCTATTGTGCAAAGATAAGGCGGCATCGGCGAGACAGCTTCCTTGCGGCTTTCACTTCCTCGCGTCATAATCAGCCATTACCCCGCAGATAAATCTGCACAAAACACACTTTAAACAGGCAATCCGACTAGGAGACGGCAGCAGACGCGCCACTGATGTCGGTTGCGAGCCATATCCTGTAAACTCTCGATCCAAGCACAAGGCGAGTCACGTGGACTCCAGACCGGAAGGCGAGAAGATCCAACGGCACCCAGTTTGGTGGTCAGAGACTTTATTTTACGCTATTAAGTTAACTTCTGTCCACCTCGAGCCTTGCGCCATCTTACACCTGGTAGACTAAACAAGGCCCTCCTAAGTAAGCGGTGACCAGGCTTACGTAGCACGTACCCAAGCCAACGCAACTTATTCAGTGCTATCTGTTGTTCTAGAGAGCTAGCATGATTATCACTATCTAGTACTCGCCTACGCACATTATCGTCGCGGAAGCGCCAGTGCCATCCGGCACCAGCAATACTTCGCAGACAACGATGATCAAGCCAGTAACAGGCAACAGATCGACAAGAAAAAGACGTGATCATTCGTCCGACTCACATGAACCAATCATAGGCTGACATTCGAAGCATGAAACGATCAATAATCATTCGGATCTGTCAGTGGTTTGCGATACTCCGCAAATCAGGACTCAGTAGCTGCACTGAGGATGTTGTCTACCTCGGTAACGAAACGTGTGCAACAGAAGTGCCCGGTGGGGAGAACAGGGCCATGCTCTCATCCACACCTCGAGCTACGGGCATTCTCAGGAATTTCCAAACAGGGCAGTGTACTACATCAGGTAAGGTAAACGGTTCTCCTGAAGCATTGGTTGTAATACCAATTGTTATTTGAACAAGTGATTCACCGATTTGCCTCCACGTTTTCGCAGATATGACAGTGAGATCTGAAGCAGTGTCAACTTGGAGGCGCACGAGCAGTTATTCGTAACCACCGCAACGAACCATCTGCGCTTTGCGGCCTCTGCATCGAAGGTAGCAAAAATAAGATAAAGCTGAGATCCTTGTTCTGTTAGAGATGTGGGTACGCACATTGTGGAGTATTTGGTGGAGACGTTATAGTGGAATGCTGCTGTAACGCAATGATTCTCCATGCAACCGCGTTTCTTGTATTTCTGACAAAGCTGCTTCTTGAAAGTGCAAATATTGATGAAGTGCCATTTTCCACATTGTCAGCATGTGGATGGTGGTCTGTATGAATTCACTGAGTTTGGGATCCTCGCTGGACCTCCGTGCTGACTTGACACCGCCAGCACATCTAAGGGACATGGACTGTGACCTTGGGCAATCGGGTTGGTGTCGTGTTTCAATTAGATTAATCTCTGACACTCTGAGGTGATAGACATGAGGTTGATGGACGGGTCTTGCTCAATTTTGTTAAACAGCCTCATGCGTACTTCGGTAGCCTCGGGCGCTTGGATACAACAAACACTTTTAGCTGGAAACGCTCGCAATGACGGCCATAACGGTACTCGCATTAGTTACGGAATCGTCTGATGCGCACTTAACAAGCTTCCTGTAGCTGTATCGGATGTTGAATAAGGAAGACTGTTCGCCAAAAACGCCTTTAACAGGTACGAGTTGATCGATGGTAAAATCATTAGGGCAATTGGGCAAAATAAGATTGAGAAACCTGTCGTGCTCCTTAGTTCTCAGCATCCGCAAAAGCAATCTGCACTTTTAACCGTAGTCAGTATCGGCAAATTCGGATCGGAAAACGTCTTCGTATCTGCTGAACAAAGATTCAAACGTTAGGCCGGCATCCGGGTTATACTGAAACTCAGAAGTTCTCTTAGCGACGGCATCCACAGATGATCGCTGTTTTTCATTGTTTGTAGCGCAAGCCACCGAAAGATATTTTCGATCAATCATGTCTGCTTGACTTCAAATTGTTCCTGTTGAGGTTGAAGTACTGCAGTAAACTCCTCCACTGAAAACGACATTTTCAGGTTCTGAAATTAAAAATTATCTGTCGCCAGTTGCTATAGTCACCATGGTCGCACAGGGCCGCTCTAACTAAATGTTCGAGAAAAGTTGTCCGCCCGGATTGGCCCATCAAAAGGACAAGGACGCAGGTGCGCTTTAATGGCCGCCAGACACGAGATAATTAAGATAGCACGTGCTATCGCTATTTATGGGGTTTGGTGCCAGCCCGTAGTCTCAAGGATCACAAACCTGACTTGCGATCCGAGAGCACGGATGCGAGCCTGCGTAGGGACCGGGTGACCCTCACAGTATCCTTAGCACACGAGGGACTGGTGGTGGTTTCGCGGCATCGAAGCATCGGTACTGCGTGCCGGCATATTGCTGGTCCCTTATGGGTTGTTGGTGAGTTATTTGAACGTTCCTTTTGCTCTTCTGTCCTTTACTTACCAATCATAGCATAAGGTTATCCGAGAACATTTTTCGTTGACCAATGCGATTATTCTACTGTATTTCTGGAAAAAGGTTGAATTTTGGTCTATTGTGGGTTCAATAATTCATTCTTTGGAAGGTGCTCCTCTTAATAGCTGTAACCCGCAACTCGACTGTTACCAGTCCATGATGAGGACACTGTGCAATGGGAAAGGAGACAACAGGCCTCTATTAATTTAGTCATGTAGATCGTTGCCATTACCCGTAGCCCAGTGGAGCGAAACACAGGTTACAGGCTCCACTGCCACGGGGGTCAAATGGAATACGCACTGCTGGCGATTCACGAAAAGAGGAAACAGTCTTAGTGTTTTTCCGGGCGTGTGATGGATATTTAACTGAGTCTGGACGTAAGGAATTTATACTTACACCAATTAAATCTCCCAAATAATCCCTTGTAATGAGTATGCAGGCCAAGCGCCTTACAATGCCACAAGCTAATTGAAGGCTTAGGTTTGGTAAGTGGTTGCTCGGAGGCTACCCTGTCCTCTGCACGATAGTAACTTGTAAATGTGTAGAGAGAGGGTCACGCCATATCAAATCTATTAACTTCGGTGTAACGGTCGTTGCGACACTCCGTAGACCAGTGGTCCTACCAAGAATTGGTAACAATGGGGTTTCGGATTCCAGTCTCTCAAGGGTCAGATGGAATGAGCACTGCTGACGATTCCCAAAGGGATGAAACGGTCGTCCAGTGCATTTCCGGGAGCATGGAGGCTGTCTGATTGAGTCCAGATGTAACGTATCCAACTTACAACGCCAAAAGAGTGATGAAGCTAGTGTATGTTTTACATGTCGATCAATGTTTGACCGTTTTACAAACTGAGCAGTGCTTCGGCACATCGGTGGTGCCGTTGCTTATACGGGAGACGGGAAGGTTGATGGATAGAGTGGGTTGGTGGAGAAACATAACAAAAACCAACGGATGACTCGAAAAATGGTAGTCCAGCTAGCCAGTTTAATTTCGAATCAAGTGTCACATTGAGAACTTATCTGGAAAGTTAAGACTTGTCTGGTGGCTCACATGATTCTCTTTTGGATGCAATGTCCAAACGGCGTCATCTTTGAGAATGTCCCAGCAAAGGATTCCATCAAAATAAGGCCTGTTCACTTCGTCAGCTTTTAACGCGATCTGGATACGTTTCCGATCGACTGCCACTCGCAAATCCTTCGCAGTTTTAACACTCGGTGGAACCTGTAAACTATCGATAGCCAATGAGTTAACTCACCTTTACTCTGATGTCAATATCTTTGATAGTCTGACTCCACGTATATGCATCTCGTGTGGCTCCATTATAGCATTCGGGATCCGACTGGTAAACTGTTGGCGAGCTAGGTTGGTCAGACTTCACAAGATCGAACAATTACCTCTTGGAGTCGTCGTTAGCCACCGGAATCTGGCTGGGAACTTCTTGCGCAGCAACCCTTGGAGTGTTCTCGACGTCTCCATTTACTTCCTGTATCGTAGAATCAAGCACAGGTTTCGTGGAGTCCACCTTTGGAGTCTGGTCACTGGGCACAGGATTGGAGCGGGAGGTGAGATCAGCCTGTCTTTCTTCTTCATACCTTTCGAATAACGACTTGTAGCGTTCGAAAGACTTCAAGAACGGAAATGAGGGTGAACTCGACAGACGCTCACCTGAATAACCATTCGTGCACTGACACCGGGAGGAAAGCCAAGCTTTTTCTGATCTGGTGTCATGATATGGTAGAAGTCCGTTCTGGTCCGTATGAAAGATCACGATTATCACGAGTCCTTACCGACGCATAAGGAAGCCGAAAATGACATCCAAAAATTTCTCAATCTTTCCTTCATGTTGTAATATACCAAGTAATGCACTGTCATACTTTTCATTCATTAGGGATTACCTGAGATAAGACGCGAGGGAAGATAATTGCCAGTTGAAAAGTGTGAAGCAACAAAAACAATGCAACATGAAAATCGCTTAAGGGTTGTGCAATCATTGGGTTTACAAATACACACATCGACTCTAATCAAGAAGAAAATGTTTAAGAATACACTTTAGTTACATCCACATATCGACAGTATTCTCCCGATTCCACCATAGTGCCAAGGAACATTTGTTGTCGGAAAGACTGGAGGGGACGCGGAAGCTAGGCTTGCAAGCTTAGCGACACGATGACGCGCCCACCTGATAATGCGCCGCGGTGTACTCTCAACTCTATCGTTTCAATACTATATAAAATCGTGCAAACCTAGTATTCAATGCGGATTGTATTTAGTTTTGGTGGACGCTCATCAATTCTACTCAAGATAAATAGTGACACCAGCACATTGTTGTACACCTGAACTAATCTTTTGCATCGAATTTGAAGGTTGTGCGCCCAAGATATTTCACTGACCTCAGCTATTAGATGCACGCCAACATTTACATGTCCATGAAATCATCCCGCTTCAGTTCAGTTTCGTTGACCAGATATGATGTGCGGCCTAAATGTGTTGGATGCATTTGCATTGATTTATATAAACTCCACAATAATAGTTGTGGCGAAGAGTGGAAAGTGGGAAAGCTAAGCTGCAAGCATTTGGGAACGATCAGAGGTGGAACATTTGTAGCCCACTTGTCAAGCAATTTTACATGCCGATAGAATATCCAAGCACTGATGTGACCGACCTGCGGATTCCTACAAGGGAAGAGAGCACCATCCGAGCTGTCAAGCGCTTTCAAGGCTGAAATAGGCGGCAAGTGCGTTATGGCGCTGTCGTGATGCAACAGGTAAGAGTTCCGTGGGTCCGGTGATGATTAAGAGGAGTGAGAGTACCGGTGCTGAGGATGTTACGAAATTCATGATCAACATTATTAGCGAGAGCAACCAACTCGAGATTTACTGGAGTAACTCAACGCAGCCTGGTTAAAAAGTTATGGCTCCGGGACAACACTGCAATGGATCAACGTATCTCGCACTTGTCATTGCAGAAATAACAGTCAGAAAAGTCAAAGAAGGTGAAACAAGTCAAACGGAAAGTAGTATATGAGCCGCAAGGAAGGCAGTGAGAGAAAAAACATAGATAGCCTCAACCACGCTTGGCCTCAATAGGCCAAATGAACAAGGAAACTCTTTTAGAAAGACAAGTAGTGAGCTAACCCAAGTACGTATTCATCCTTTCTATCATACATCATGATCATCATCATTGTTACACCCAAGCAAAATCAGAACAGCGGTATGGTAGTATGGAAACTTTAGTATCCATATCATGGTGTGCCTCGCTTTATCGTGAATAAAACACTTATTTATTTGTTTAGTTAAAGCGATACACTCCACTCAGCACGTGAAAACTGTTTGTCACAAGTCACATGAACGCGAAAACGATTTCCAGTTCGAAGCGAATCAACAGCGAACACTGATTGGATGGTACACAAACACGCACGCACTCAAGTACACGCGCTCCTATGCAGCAGTCTTTCCGGCTATAGCGGGAGATGGATTTGACATGACTAATGGCCGTATCATTCCCCCTTGGCTTGGACTAACCGGCCTGGAAGCGCTCGACTGGTCGGCGTTGACGATTAGAGCGACGTAACAGTTCAGTTACTGGCAGTGCGTCAGTCTCCCACATATCGGTCGCTGATTGGAATGGTAGATCTGGTTCAGCACCTTTTTCTCAGTTCGACAGTTTTGGTCCCACATGGTCCAAATGGTGCCGCAACGATCCAGCCATCCTTAGTCTCTGCTTCTGCGATCCGTCCGGTAGTTGATTTTACGGTGGCTCGCTCTCACCCAGAGTCCGTAGGTAAACGGACGTAAATAGGGTCTCACTCTGTCGCAAATCTGTCCCTGCTGCAATTATCAGGTTTCTCTGCCCGTTGTTGCCTTTCAACAACTTGTGACTCAATAGTCCCATGCAGTAAATCTAATCGTTCACACAAGTGTTGACCGAACATTATTTCTGCAGATCGTGTCGTTTGGGACGTTCCCGTAGGCTAGCAGGGAACGATCCAAACGCACACTTAGTAAAGCATTTGATTGTTTTCTTAGTAGATTTTTCAATATCTGTACCGCCCTCTCTGCCAACCCGTTGAAAGACAGATGATAAGACGTAATAGTTATGTGTCTAACGCCGTGCGAGCGAAAAAAGGTAGAAAAGTCGGCACTGGAATACGCTGGCCCATTGACAGACATTAACGCTTCAGGGAAAGCAAATATCGCGAACGTTGTGTCTAGTTTAGTTATGGTGCTAGCTGAAGTTACTGAAGTCAGAATGTGGGCTCCGTTCCATTTAGAATGGGAGTCAACGATCAATAAAATCATCTGACCCACGAAAGGACCAAAAAAGTATACATGGACGCGTCTTCAGAGTGTTTCTGGTCACTTCCAAGGCTGCATTGGCGCATGGAGGCAGTTTCGGCTTTCTTGACAGTGTCCACAACTTCCAACATTCGCTACAATGTCATGGTATAATTCGGGCCACCACAAATAAAAGCGAGCTATTGAATTTATTTTTGTAACTCCTGAGTGTGTATTATGTAGTTCATTGAGGATACGTGACCGAAATCTTTTGGGGACTATAAGTCGTGCACCACACTGTAAACATCCGTTATGGAGCCTGTACCCAGATATCGTATTACGGAAAGGCATGAGTTCTTTGGATGTGTAATTCGGAAACCCGCCTTGAGCGTAACATTGCACCAGCGATAAAACTGGATCTTTATCAGTCTCCTGACGTGTGTCCGTCGACGTGAGCTGGGAATCACTGAGATGCTGAACCAAGTTTAGAAGCTCTTGTGGAGTGAACTCCTCCGAAGGTACCTCTGATGAAGGAAGTCGACTAAGAACATCAACTGTGGTATTCTGCTGACTGGGAATGTACTGGATTTTATATTTATATGCAGATAGAATGAGGGGCCAATGAATCATTCTGGGTGAAGCCATTTGTTGGATTCCGTTCTGGTGGCCAAGGAGGGAAACTAGAGGTTTATGATCCCTATGTATCACGGTCGGCCAAGTACACATGGGTTAAACCGGGTAGTACCGAAGATAAGAGCTGCCGCCTCTCGATCAAGCTGCGAGTAATTTCGTTTCGCTGCTGTCAGTGTATTTGAAGCATAAGCAATGTGTCGCTGATAGCTCTCCGGTAATTCATGCAGTAGAACAGCTCCAAGACCGTATGGTGAAGCACCATAAGAGAGAACGACAGGTCTTTGGCAGCTGACCACAACTCCACAGATCACAGAGCAAATCACAAATGAAGTCAAGGAAAAATTTGCACAGGTTTTCCAGGATGGTCTCGGTTGCTGCACCAAGCTCAAGGCCAATCTTCAACTACAACCAGATGTTATACCAGTTTTTAGACCGAAACGTCAAGTAACATATGCCGCTCTAATAACGGTAGATAAAGAGCTAGATCGTCTTCACTAATCTGGAGTTATTCAGCCTGTCAGTTATTCATCGTTGGTAGCTCCTAATGTTATCGTTAAAAAGGCAAATGTCAAAGTAAATATATGTGCCGATTACTCGACTGGACTTAACTCTGTGTTAGACTCACATCAGTACCCACTACCAGTTCCAAAGGATTTGTTCACCAAACTCAATGGTGGCACCTGTTTCGCGAAACTGGATCTCGCCGATACATACCTGCAAATAGAAGTCATATATGCTTGCAAAGAACTCCTTACGATTAACACACCGCGGATTACTCCAATTTAATCATTTACTATTTGGTGTAAAATCGGCACCAGACATATTCCGGCAAACAATAGATTCCATATTAACTCGGCTATCAGGAGTAGTTACTTATCCTGATGACATCATCGTCACTGGCTGCAGCCAGGAAAAATTGTCACGTCATTTACAGTACGTACTCGACCGAATTCAACAATATGGTTTTCGTCTACGCGCAGAAATATGTTTTTTGGACTCCATTAAATCTCACGAATTTATTTCCGATAAAAGTGGTCGTCATCCTGATCCAGAAAACATTTCTGCCATCCAACAAATGTCCCCTACGATCTTTTCTCGGATTGGTAAGCCATTATAGTACTTTCTTACTGGATATGCATCACGTTCGAGTCCCACATAACTATCTTTTAATGAAGGATATGCTGTGGAATTGGTCAAAAGAATTTCAGTCCGTGTTTGACAAAGTTAAATTACTGCTGAGTTCTGACTTGCTTCTCATATAATACAACCCCGCTTAGATATGTCGTTTAAGACGCTTCAAATTACGGAATCGGAGCTGTCATCTCTCAGGTTTGAACAGATGGTTCAGAAAAAGCAATCGCTCATGCAGCTAGATCACCAACTGTTACGGAACGCAATTATGATCAGGTCGAAAAAAGCTCTAGCCATTGTCTTCGCTATCAAGAAGTTCCATAAAATGCTTTACGGACGTCATTTTACTCTCATGACAGATCACAAGCCTCTTCTCAGTATCTTCGGATCCAAGAAAGGTGTCCCAATTTACACAGCTACTCGGCTTCAACAATGGGCTACTATGCTACTTGGGTATGAATTTTTCATAAAATACCATTCGAGTGAAGATATTGGCCAGGCAGATGCATTGTCACGACTCATGGAATCGCACCGCTAACCACCTGAAGACAAAGTTGTTGCGTCAGTAACCGTAGAGCCAGAAATAATCTCCGTGCTTGTTAGTTCGGTCCGCGCACTACCAGTTACTTCTACTAGGACCCGCGAGTGCACTGCTCATGATCCGTTGCTACAGGAAGTTATTCCTTTTCATAGCACTCACTGGCCGTCATCGTGCCCTTCTCATCAAGTTGAATCGTTCTACCAAAGTCGTTCTTCTCTGACCGAGGTCAACGGGTGTATTTTCTTTGCCGAACATGTTGTAATACCTACAAATTTGCAGGAATGTGTTCTGAAGCAGTTTCTCTTCGGGCACCCTGGGATAAATCGTATGAAAGCCTTAGCATGTAGTTACGTGTATTGGGCAAACAAAGATAAGCAGCTGGAAGAACTTGTCCGAACATGTTCGAAATGCCAACTGTCTGCAAAATCCGTTCGCAAAAGTGAATTGCGTTCCTGGCCAGTATCAGATACCGGTTGGTCACGACTTCATGTTGACTTTGCAGGACTAATCAATGGCCAACACTATCTGCTCCTGGTTGATGCCTGCAGTAAATGGCCGGAAGTTTTCACCATTGATTGAATTACAACTCGTGCTACCATCTTAAAGCTACGGCACGTGTTTAGTCGTTTTGGGTTTCCAAAGACGCTTGTCTCAGACGAAGGGACAGCGTTCATGTCCGCAGTATTCTCCGTTTTTTGTGAACAAAACAATATCTAACATATCCGATCGCCACCAGTCCACCCACAGCCCAACGGCCAAGTGGAACGTTACGTTGAGATTTTCCAGCGATCGTTGTTAAAGCTCCGGATATAATCGAAACCTTCTTATTGAGTTATAGGTTAACGCCAAATGTTAATGCAATAAATAAAATAATAATTTATTGCATTAACATGTTAATGCACCAAATGGAAATTCACCGGCAGAAGCTTCAGTGAACCGGAAGCTATGCATACCCCTCGATGTCATTCGTCCAGCTTTACGTCCGCCGATTGGTCGGGACCTCCGCATGGAGAATCATTTCGACCGTCATCGAGGGTGCCGTGAATCGCAAGTTTCACATAGGCCAAACTGTGTTGGCTAAGGATTATCGTGACGGCGATGAAAATGGATGCAAGATCTGATAGTTCACTGCACAGGTCAGGTAACCTAGGAAGTGGATGTACGCTCCTTAATATGGGTCCACCATACCAACCAGTTGTGTTCGTCACCCTGCCAAACGACGTCTCACGATCCTAATCTTCACATCGACATTCTTTTGGATATTTTGAGTCACCACAGAGGTGTGAAACCCAGGAATAAATCACTCAACCAGTCCATACAGTCGATTACACAGCGAAGCAGACGGCAGCGTGTGCCTATGCAGCTGGATCCACGACAACAATCATACGAACATCCAATCCCAAGGGGAGTGTTAGAAGGGCTGCCTCCAAACGGATTCATTTCCTTTGTTGACACTTTTGTTCATTAACGATAACTATAGTTTCCTCCATTTCAGCTCGTCATTGACCCTATCCTGGACTTTGACGCTCTTTCCTTTCCACCGCACTACGTTTAATCTCTCCGGACTTTCTCACCCGGAGATACATCTTCCATCAGTGCTTGTTCGTCTTCTCACCTTCCGTGAATTGACATTGTGGTTGATTGAAGGATACCAAGAACATAACAGATGTAAACTGATTAGCTGATTCCTCTGTCCAAGCGAGCTATCAGTCTTCCCTGGCATACGCGCTCAGTTGCAATCCACCGCAAGACATAGAGCAACAGTGGACTAGTATATAGAAAGCGATGAACAATTCTAGGCAGTCACGCTGTGGCCTAGCTCGACGCCCCTCAAAGGCTCGGGTCACTGCTCGCTCTATGGGGCTGTTCGACCGCCTCAAAGATATCCCGGCGGAATCAGATTGCAACGAGCGGCGCCGTTTTGCCAACCAGCTGCTCAAACAAAGCCTACGCATCGATCGCGAGGCATGGTGGTCTGAGTGTGCTTTAGAGATAAAGACTGCTGCCTTCTCTGGCAACACTTTCTCACCACTGGCCTCAGAAAGCCTGGTGTCCGTGATGTTATTTGCAAGAAGGAAGTCTCCGATCACCAAGAAACAGAGGCGTTTGGACCGCTGGGCCGAGCACTTGCACTCGCAATTCGACTGGCCTCCACCGTCCATCAGTGCATGTAGTGCACCTTATGGTCTAACCTGGCTAGTCCCAGTGAATCCACCTAGTGAAGCGGTAGTCTGCCTCGAGATTCGACGCTTGAAGCGGTTCAAGGCCGCCGGCTCAGATGAACTTCCTCCAGAGCTGTTCAGGTACGGCGGCGTGGCGACTGTTAACCAGCGGACCTCGTTCGCAAAAATCTAACACGAAAACAAAGTGCCTTCCCCTTGGGGCGACTCAGTTATTGTCTTGATTTGCAAGAAAGGAGCTCGCACTTCATGAGTGAATTATCGCGAGGTTAGTCTTATTTCAGTTGCTTCCAAGCTATTGGCATCCATTCCGCTTCGTAGACTAGCTCCACAGCATTTGAACCGCAGTCGGTGGGAGCATAAGCGGAAACCACGAACAAACAGCGTTTTGTACTACTTCGTGAATCAACGTTAGCTGATGTCGTCAGACGGTCTGCACATAAACGGCTGTTCACCGGAATCCAATCAACCAACGATGGCTCAGCATTGGAGCTTAGAATGATACCTACACCAGCTTGACCCGTGAGTGCCGCATCGGCGTCTCCGGATACGTGCAATCAATAACGAGAGGATAAGCCGGGTGCAGTTAATTCAACAACCCCGTTAGGGATATTGATCCTAGTTTCGGACTCACAACACGCATCAATACCCAGTGTGTCCAAGGTGCGTGCGAGTGCAGCCTGTTGACCTGTGTCTTAGAGTGCGAACGTTGAATGTCGCCATGGAAACGGGATAGCGTGGCCTTATAAGGGACTTTTGCCGATAGGTGTACGATAGGTGCGGTGGGATGGCGGCTGCAGATGGTTCTAATCCGGTGGCACTTCGGTTGCTATCAATTAAGCTGGGAATTATAGCAGGAAGGTTAGTAATGGGGGTCCGGATGGGAGTAAGAGAAAAAGGGGGAAAAGAAAGAAGGGAGGTGCCAGCAGTAGCATGTTTTCGCTTATCCGCCCTGCTGTATGCAGCAGGTAAGGCGACCCTTGATAATCTGCACGACGGCCGATGCAGGATGAAGTTTAGGTTTGAAGAAAAAGTCATGGTTGTATGTGGGCTGAGATACTGCAAGGGCGTCCAGACCTAGACAGGGGCGGTAACCCTGTAACGACCAGTACCATCCACATCTGGTGACGATCTGCGACAAAAAAAGCAAGACGAGTACTGAAGTGATGAGCGGACTGCTTAAGCAAACTTGTCCCTCGCAACAACCACGATATCACCCCAATGGTCACTCAAAAAGAGTGGAACCTTTCAGTGAAAAAATTAAAGTCAATGCCACACTCTCGATGTCAGCAAATCTTTTACTCACAACGATGAGAAGGACGCCTACTTCCGTATGATCAATGAGATGCAATCAAGTGGAGAACACAGATTATAGGCTGAGCAGAAACACGCAATAATTGCTGTCAGTTACAGTAGCAAGGATGATACATGAGTACATTCAGTTTCGGGCTATGGTTTGCACTCTCGAATTGCAAAAGCTTCCCTCCAAGATCGGCAAGGGCCGCCTCCTGTACTGACCCTTGGTGGGGATCAGCTGGAAGTCATGCAAAAATTCAACTACCTGGGAAGTTGTAGTATCAGCGCCCTTGGGATCGAATACGAGATCACGAACCGTATGGCGAAGGCTCGAGGCGCTTTTGCTAACCTTCGCCACTTCTGGCGCCGGCGCAACAACACTTTCGCCTTGAAGGGTAGTGTACAATGCAGCCGTCCGTTCAACATTCCTTTATGGCTGCGGAACCTGGCCCATTAAATCGGCGAACGTAAGGAGGTTAAGTACGTTAGACCACCGCAGTTTGGTTCACGTCTGGTGGGAACACCGCGTGAACAATGAGCGTGTTCGACGCCTTGCTAGTGGCACAGGAAGAAGTTAACCGCTCAGCACCGTTATTTCATGTACCAGGCTCCGATGGCTGGGCCACGTGTTGCGCATGCCATCTCACTGACTCCCGCGAAGTGCGTTGTTTGCACGCCGTGGGTGTGGATGGAAGAAGAGGAGAGGTGGCCAAGTGATGACTTGATCAAGAGCAATGAAGGCCCTTACTTCGACGTTAACCTCTGTTGGAGCCTCTCGGCTCTCTGGTTGGGGTCCGAAACACCATGAACACGTTTGGCTGGACACACTTTCTGATATGGCTAGCAGCGGACCTCAGTGGCGCTCATGCTGTGAGTCTGTCCCTCCCAGCCCATTTAGTCCCCCTCTAATTCCATTTTAAAGCATAATACAAATTTTGCATAATGGTTTTACTGCATAGTAGCCGGCTAGTAGCTTTACGGAACGATACCCATTTGTTACTGGTAGCTCAGCTGGCGTGCACCTGTTTTAGGTTTTTTCCTTTTCTTATGTATTGCGGTACAGTGGCTGAGATATTCCCACCTCTAGCTAAGGCATATAATGGTGATGATAATCCATTGTAGGGACGTGTATATGGCTGCAATAACAAATTTTTTACAAGAAAATTGGACGTATTGTCCAAAAGCTAATTGGAAAGTATAAACATAATTTTGGGAAGCAACTGTGGTTTGAAGAAACAAGTTTTGAAGTGGTTGCGCAGATATGAAGTAAATTGACGGTAGAACTGCAAATTGTGTACGAAGTGTTATGCCGCTTATGTGCGGTCAAATAAAAATCTTGAACGAAGATGGACAAGTGTGGGTCGATTAAAGAATTGGTAGGCTGCAAGGTTTCAAGTCTCGGAATCAATCGAACATATTTAGCGTGATTATGCGGAGCAATAAGGGTTGAATATTTCAGGTAAGTAGAAGATGACGAGTTCGTCGTCCAGCTTCCACAAGAGATCCACGGGTTGCAGTGAATCGCTATATAACAGCATTTCGATTGTAGCGAGGTCGAACGAAATGGAGAAATATTTTCTGTGGAGAATGACAGGATATCTGTGCTGTTGCAAAGTGAGCACTTCATAACTAACGGTAGCACATAGGGTTCCTTTTCGGTTTACCAATTATTTATCAGAAGTGAAGAATCAGATAAAAAAATCGTCTCTAAGCTGATAGTCGTTGCACAGACAGTCGTTTCCTTTAGCTCTGCACCAGCCACGGCAGTTGATTCTGCAACAGCACCATCCAGCAAAAGCGCTCGCTTCGCTTCGTATGTTATTCGCTTAACTTAACCACATTCGGTCTGACACCGATATTTACCGCAAAGGGTTGACGTTATTAAAAAGTGTCGATTGGCCTTCCTTCGTTTTCAGCCATGTTCCAATAAACAGCATCAAACCGCTCGTTGTTTGTAATTCAGTAAAGTGTGCCTAATGTTGAGGTTGTTTATTGTTTACTGAAGCACACGATCTGCGCCCCATCAACATCAAGTTATACTGGACCTTTAGTGGTAATTGACGAACAGTCTATTGAGTCGAGGACCAATCGTAACTTCTTACATTATCCCATAAGGCCTAACAAGCAATTCGTTCGTCCAATTGAAAACAGCATAATGGAGACTCAAACCTCCGGACTACAGAAAGAGTTAAATCCATCTAAAGCTGCCGGACCTGATTCGATTTCTCCGAAGGTGCTGCATGAAGTGGCCTTTGAACTGTGTTCCTATGGTATCCGTGTTTCCAAGGTCACTTAAAAGCTATGCCTTACCTTCGGAATGGAAGCAGGCCAACATCCATCCGATTCTTAACAGCGATGACGGTGACCTGCGACCAAACTACCGGCACCATCATCAACAGCAGTAAATCATCCAGATGAACTGATGCTTCGCTGCCATACAAGTATAAGGATCTATGAAATAAAGAATAATAAGAGGGGGAGATGGAGGACTTACCTGCAAACCTTAATGCCCGAAGCAAACATTCAGGATAAAGGCGGCTACACCTTGTGTTAACAACATACCGTCACAAGCAGCTGACTATCGTGAAAAGATAAGGTGGTATTGGCGAGACAGCTTCCTTGCGGGTTTCACTGCCCCTCGTCATAATCAGCCATTACCCAGCAGATAACTCAGCACCAAACACGATTTAAACAGGTAATCCGACTCGGAGACGGCATCAGACGCGCCACTGATGTCGGTTGCGAACTATATCCTGTAAATATTCAAGCCAAACACAAGGCGAGTCACGTGAACTCCAGTCTGGAGGGTGAGACGGACTGACGATACCAAATTCGACCGTCAGTGATAGCATTTCCCGCTGTCAAGTCAACATTTGACTATTGCGAGCCTTGCGCCACCTTACATCCGGTAGACAAAACAAGGTCTTCCTAGGTAAGCGGTGACCGGGTATACGTAGTACGTGCCTAAGCCAACGCAACTTATTCAGTGCTATCTGTTGTTTGAATGAACTACCTTGGTTATCACTGCCAAGTACTCGCCTATGCATATCATCATTGCGGAAACACTAGTGCCACCCGACACAAGCAATGCTCCGCAGAAAGCGATGATCAAAGACTTGAAGGCGCCTTTACTCAGATCATCAGACCGAAGAGACCAAGTCTCACTACGATATAGTAGGACGCACTCTCACTGTGGCCTTGTATACACGGTCTTCCAGACGGAGAGAAACCCCTTTATGTCGCCAAAGATGTAGCAGATTCAAAAAGACAGTTCTGGCTTTTGCAATAGGTGAAATGTTCTCCGTAGCTATATACCCATCGTTGCTGATACAGCTGCTAAGGTAAGTGAACTGAGCAACTACCTCGAGTTCCTCGCTAGCTAGGGTCAAGGGATCAACAAGAGACTGATGGTCCTGCAGCAACGCTTTGCACTTTGAAGGTGCAAAGCGCATCCCAAACAATGGGACCACTCTATTCAGGGTTGATTGTGCCGCGCCAACATCCTTAAAGTGCAACACGATATTGTGCGTGTAACCAAGATCAACTAACCTTTCACTAAGCAGGACCTCAACGCCTACAACGTGAGAACACTCTATGATGGAGTCCACAGCGAAATCGAGCAAAAACAGAGAAATCGGACAAGCTTGACGAACGTCACTTGTTGTCGGAAAGCTATCCGATAAGTCACCGTAGACCCTGACGCGGCTTGCAGTGTTCGAGTATAGGACACGTAAAATGTTCACATTCACAGGTATTTTGAAAAGAATGCATCGATCGACTGAAGCAAACGCACTCCTGTAATCGAGGAACACAGCTATTGTCGACCTGCGGTATGCTTAGCGCTGTACTAGCATCTGCCGCAGAGCGATTATATGGTCTACACACCCAAGTCCTGGACAGAAACCTGCTTGCTCTTCCCTAGTCCGGGATTCCCGTTCCGCAGTAAAGTGAAGAACGAGAATTGAGGTCATTAATTTTACCCCAACTAGCGTTAGGCTAATACCCTAGTGGTTAGCACAGTAGGTGCAACTACCGTTCTTGTATATCGCCACCATAATCGATTCACTCCAGTGAGTCGGGATGGTCTCTCCCTTCCAGACATGTTAGAAAAGGGAGGACAGTGCTTTGCATAGGACCTCACCACCATCTTTAAATAGTGCAGGTGGGAGGAAATCCGGGCCAACAGCACGAAAACGATTGAGGGCTGTGATCGCGTTTCAGAACTCAGCCTCTGATGAAGCCTCTAAGCTAACCGTGCACGGCTCATCCTGCATCACCTGAGTAGGAAGAGTTCTGGAAGTAGGCCAACTGAACTGACCTTGAGTGTTCCGTCCAACGAGTCGTACGGTGCTCCTTGTTGTGAATCAGTGCACTCTCACTGACGCCTGGTTTTCTGGGACCGGTGGTGTGTATCAGTTGGAAGAGCTAGTGATAGTTCCCTACTGTTCTCGCCTCCTCCATTTCTCGATCCCGACTGGTCCACCAGGCTCCGCTTTAATTAGCGCCTACTAGTCCATCTGGTCACATTGTGTTCAGAGCCAGCCGAGAGGTTTCTTCTGAATTCCAACAGGTTCACCGACCTCTCGGATATCCAGTGACTGGTGCGGTGACGATTTGATAATACCACAAGCAGATGCTCCTGCGTCGTGCATGGCGACCGAAATACTATTGCACAGAGGCTGAGTCATTAGCACAAGAGAGCGCAAGTTCGGTGCGCAGTGTATCTTGTTAAGCTTGCCTGACCGAGGGCTGGGATAATTTCTCCATTACCAATCAAGAGAAACGCTTGGTGCGCCTCCCGGTAAATTTCATGGGGAAACGACAGCGTAATAAGGTATGACCAGTGTCGACGCAGATACTCCAGAATGAGCGGTAATCCAGGATGAAACCACGCCACCGATAACTTATGGCAACGTGATCTAGTTGGGTTCGTCGCTGGCCAGCTACAGGAGGACGCCAAGTGACACTTCGGCGCACACTGTATCTGAAAGCAGTTCTACTAAGAAACAGCTGATGTTCTGAATCCAGTTGCAAAAGACGCTTGCCGCTGCCCGTCTGGTCGGAGTTAAGTCCATACTCACCACCTAGCACAGCTTCTGCAGAGCTCAGACGACCTACTTGTGCTGATGGCGGTTGGAGATGAAGTCTCACAACGGATTGCAAAGGCCCGCCTTACATTCACCAAACTGAGACACCTATGGCGTAGTCGTAATGTCAGTCTCAAGCTCAAAGGCAAGGTGTACAATGCTTCCGTCCGTGCAGTACTCTTGTACGGCTGTGAGACGGCCTATTTGCTCAGAAGATATGAAGCGGCTGTCAGTCTTCGACAATCGTTGTCTATGAAGGATTGCTCGGGTGTGGTGGCAACACCACGTAAGCAACGCAGAGGTGCGAGACCGCGTGCTTGGGGCGAATAGTGTCAGTCTTCAGGACGTTATTCTTCGACATCGCATGCGTTGGCTCGGACACGTTCTGCGCATGCCAGCCCATCTCCTTCCAGGGCGAGCGCTATTTGCACTCCCAGAGAGTGATTGGAAAAAGTGCCGCGGTGGACAGCCAATGACGTGGAGAAAGAACATGAAGGCAACCACAAGTTTGGCGGCAGTCGGACCTGTCCGTCTTCCAGGTTGGGGAGCACGAGATGCTGAATCGCAGTAGTTGGAAACATTATACATCATGGCCCGCAACAAACAGCAGTGGTGCTCTGCCATTTTACCATACTTTTGATGTACACAAAAGCTCAAAAAAGAAAACAAAAAATACAAAATAGCGTGTGTAAAACCAAAAAATCGTTTCCCAGATTTTTAATCAGTTTTTGTTCCCATCTTCTTCACCTTTTTCTTCTGTCATGATGCTGATGGCACAATTTATGTTATTAGACTGTGAATATATATATATATATATATATATATATATATATATATATATATATATATATATATATATATACTCATCCACTGCAAGAACTATGTCTGAACTGGTAGAACTGCATAGTTGCATGTTCAGTTCTTGGTAGAATGTCTTTGGCAGCATCAGAATTGCAGTCGATGGGAGCATAAGCGTCTTGTACTACATCGTGAACCAACCTTAGTTAATGTTCAACGGACTGCCCATAAACGGCTGTTCACCGGAATACAATCAACCAACGATGATTCAGACCTGGAGTTGAGAACAACGGCCACCACAGTTTGACCAGAGGCTGCCGCATCAGCATCTCCGGATGCGTGCAACCAATAGCGAGAGGACAAGCTGGGCGCAGCTGCTTCAACAACGAATGAGAGTTATTGATCCCAGTTTCGGATACGCAACACACATCAATACTCAGTGAGTCCAACGTGCGTGCGAGTGCCGTCTGTTAACCTACTTGTCTCGGTCATCATCAGAATTATACCCATTAGCTAGAGGTGGAAATACCTCAGCTATTGTACCGCAATACATTAAAAAGAAAAGAAAAAAGCAACGAAGGCACGCCAGCTGATTCACCAGTAACAGATGGACACCATTCTGGAGAGCTAACAGCCGGCTATTGTGTCGCAAAAAGAAGTATTATTTTATGCAGGTGAATTGAGATCGTGGTTGGAAGGGGAGGCTAACTGGGAGGAGAGACAAAGAAACTCACAACACGAACGCCACAGAGGTCGGCTCCTAGTCTAATTAACAAGTGAATCCAGCCAAACGTATTCATGGTGTTTCGGACTCCAACCAGGGAGCCAAGAGGCTCCAACCGAAGCCAACTTCGAACTAATGGCGTTCATCTCTCTTGACCAAGTTATAGCTTGGTCACCTCTCTTCTTCTTCCGCCCTACATCTACGGCGTGCAAACAACGCATGTCGCGAGAGTCAGAGAGATGGCATGCGCAACACGTGGCCCAGCCATCGGAGCCTGGTGTGTGATCTAACGGTGCCGCGCTGTTCACTCCTTTTTCCTGTGTCATAAACGAGGCGTCGAACAGTCATTGCTTACTCGGTGTTCCCACCAGATATGAACCAAACAGCGAAGGCACGGGTTGTCGAACGTAACCCCATGTTGAGACTGCTGCTTCATCTGCGCACATCAAGCAACACAAGAGGACACCGGTACAAGCTTGTCGTACCGCATTTGAAGCGGGTCGCTCACCAACTCTGTTTCGAACGGAGAGTGGTGAACGTATAGAACGACCTACCGCAGCACATAGTTGAGGCAAAGTCGGTGTCGGAATGTAAGTAGTTCCTGGAAAAACAATTTGCCGACGCAAAATATACTGAGCGCAACACAACATAACGGGTCTTTGTCCCTGAGTGACATTAGATGCAGCTACACAGAGCAAACTCTACTTGCTACTTCCAACCAGTAATAATAATAATAATAATAACCAGCATCTTTACGTATGCGGATTTAATGGGTCAGGTTTCAAAACCGTACAGTAAGGTTGAATGTATGGTGAAGGTTGAACGCCGCCACGGAATCGGGACAGCGTGGCCTTACAAGGGACTGTTGCTGATAGGCGTCTAGTGGGTGATAGAAGATAGCTGCAGATGGTTCGACTCTAGCGGCATTACGGCTGCTGCCAATTAAGATGGGATTTAAAGCAGGAAGGTTAGTAATGGGGATCGGGAGTTGAGTAAAAGTAACAAGTGGAAAAGGAAGAAGGGAGTAGTAGCAAGTTTTCGTTAATCCGCCCGGCTGTATGCAGCAGATAAGGTGACCTCTGATAAGCCACGCGACGGCTGATGCAGGAAATAGTTAATGTTTGAGGTAATTGTCGTGGTTGTATGTGGGCTGAGAGACTACCAGGGCGCCCACATCTAGACAGGACGATTAGGGTCCTCAACCAAAGCCTTCGGCCCAAAAGACTGCGGGCAGGTGACAATGACTTCGTTTTACAGAAACCGAAGCAATCACACTTCAAAGCCCAAACCTGGAGGACCACGAGATTGAGTTTGTCTGACATCGGATCACTGACCAACCTGCTCTCCAGCAGCGCGCGGGCACCAACCAGTATAGCTCAGTGGGTTAAGAAGTTAAGCAAACTATCGCACCACGTTAAGATCTAGTTTCATTGCGATGGCCGAGGTATCAGCATGTCAATTTGATAAGCATGGTCGTCAATTAATTTGAAAAATCAGGGAGAGATTCAAAAGAAAATCACCTAAATAAATTTAACCTTCTCGATGCTGTGCAACACGGATTACGAAAAAATTTTCATGCCTGAAGAATTTACTTGTGGCCCGCGAAAGCTGGGCTGTGGCAGCAGACAGAAGCCACGCTGTTGACGTGTGTTTAGCTCTTTTCGAAAGCCTTTGATGTCGTTCCCCAGCTACGACTCTCACTAAAGTTAAGGCCTTAGGAGATAACTAGTGGCGACCTTAAGAGGTATCTGCAGTTCGGGAGGGGTACAACAGTGTGTACGCGTAGGGCGTATTCCTTCACCCAGGTAAGCTGTTCTTAGTGGTGGTCTGTAGGATTCGTTATCATGGCCAGTATTGTTGACAATCTACACAAGTAATTTGCCTGAGGAGCTCGCCGTATCGTTTCTAGAATATTGTGTATATCCTTAGTAGTCATGAGACAACCCAGAGTGTCATGGTTAAGTTGTGGAATCGGCCAACCCTATGGTTGATCTCCATTAATTAACAATAACCGGTATGCAACTATATACTTAAATATGTGTGTGACCGAATAAGCATAAGGTGAAAAATGAATGACGGAAGTTCCACACTTATGTCCACGGCAGTCTTAAGCTGATAAATAATTGCTTTTTAACACACAGGGCCGGCTTCATCCGGCTTATCGCAACCGCCTCGGCGAAACGGAGGAAGCGGGGATTAGGGTGACGTAATACAAGTGTGAACGCTGATCCGAGCTCTATCCGGTGACGCGTAGTCAGTAGGTGTTTACCTATTGAGGAAGCTGGCGGTTTGCGCAAGCACGGAATTTCAGTGGGACAGGGATTCTGGTCAATTTCACGTTGAACCCACCTTGGCACGTGTTCCTTTATTCGGGAAGTCAAAGACCGATTGGTTCTGCCTATGTAACTGTCTCCGCAT
>OX104063.1:236965183-237021773 GCA_944474145.2 Dicrocoelium dendriticum
AAACAAAACAAAACGCAAGTCATTCAAAGTGGTATAAAAGGTCCGTAGGTGCGTCAAATGGGAAACATGTTCATAACGATTCATTCATTGTTCAACGTGTTCGAGTCTGAAAAAGGAAAGAAGAAAGAGAGTTAAAAGTGGCGGTTCGTTCAAAGTCCCGTTACAGTTTCGGTTTCGTTACAATTCATCATTTCGGATTTCCGGGGCATGTGTTACCATGGATACTGTAAACTACTTCACCACGAGAGTTAGATTGCTTCACCTCCTTATAAATATATTAAGTGCATTCCTTTTGATTATTTAAAACTTATTAATCATTTATTAACGCACGCCATTGATTTCTTCGTGATTGCTGTTACATTTCACCACAGCCCGTAATAAAAATCCCGCCCTTGGTTAGAGCCCAGCTCCCTTTCACTGTAATTCATCATTTCGGATTTCCGGGGCATGTGTTACCATGGATACTGTAAACTACTTCACCACAAGAGTTAGATTGCTTCACCTCCTTATAAATATATTAAGTGCATTCCTTTTGATTATTTAAAACTTATTAATCATTTATTAACGCACGCCATTGATTTCTTCGTGATTGCTGTTACATTTCACCACAGCCCGTAATAAAAATCCCGCCCTTGGTTAGAGCCCAGCTCCCTTAGATCGATCGGACCACGGTTTGTCCAGCATCATACAACGCTCGCGGAGACCAGATTAGCTAGCAGGACAAATCCAGGCCAACGCTCGCAGTAAAAATACGGTAGGTTAGCATTAGGTCCCCTCTAACCCTTCGATGGTGCATTGAATGCATAAACGGGTACGTTTGCCTTCATAACCTCTCGATCAGCCTGGTATCAACAAGGAACACGCTGTCTAGCGCCATTGCCCCGGGCAAAGCATGTGGACGAACACGTTTTTATATTTATCTACCTAATTCCCACTCCAATGTACCTGTTACATTATTGGAATGATCCCAGTCTGAATGTGAAAATTCAGGACCCCAAGTACAACAAAAACAGGTGCATCACCTTCGCATGACAACATTCAAGGTCAGTTCAGTTCAGTTCAGTTCAGTTCAGATGGGGACTGGAACGATAGGAGAATCCCGTGAGTGTTTCATCTTGAGTGGATCGTTGAGCCAGGAATTGATGAAGTGCTCAGTTATTGATGGATCTAAAACGGAAAAACCCGTATCGCACCCTGGCCAACCAGTTAATGCCCATGTTTCAGGTCAGGTCAGGTCAGATGGACAATAGAGGCTTCCGCCTAACGAGCGTCCAGTTCTTGTGCCGGTAAGTGAATCGGCCCCCAGCACTTCGACGTTGGATTGTTTCTTGCTTCTGCAATGGAATGATGCAAGAACAAGAGCAGTCACTGCACTTTCATATGCCAGCATCAAGATACACTACATATACTAGTAACTACAATAGCTCTGGAAAAAGGGTGGACCAACAATTGTCTAAGCCCCTTTTGAAGGCTGCTACGGTTTCAGACTCCACTAAATCAGAAGGAAGTTTATTCCAGTAGTTAACTACTCGGTTCGTAAAAAATTTTGCCCTGATGTCCAAACGAGCTCTGTGATGTTTGAGCTTCAGGCGATGCCCGCGCAGATGGTCTGACGTAGCCAACTCAAACAGATGGGTGGAACGAATACCACTAAGTCCCTTAATGATCTTAAACGTCTCTATCAAATCCCCTCTCAACCTACGCCGCTCCAAGGAAAGTAATCCTAAGCTACTTAGACGATCTTCGTAAGACTTCCCTCGTTGACCTTCAATCATCCTGGTCGCAAGTTTCTGAATCTTTTCTATACATATGATGTCACTCCGGAGGTACGGTGACCAGGCCTGAACACAATACTCTATACACACAATACACAATACGCCCTAGCAGTCCCTGCTTTGGCAGTCACGTGAAATAAGCAAAGGATAGGAAGAGAAATCGAAGGTACAGAATAGGAAAGTGCACTTAAATAAGAAAATAATACCAATACGTGAAGAAAAGTAGAGAAAAGAAAATCGAAGTACCAAGATGCGAGTTACTCAGGAAAATGGAAAGGTTTCGTGTTCAGTTCAGTTCAGTTCAGATGGGGACTGGAACGATAGGAGAATCCCGTGAGTGTTCCATCTTGAGTGGATCGTTGAGCCAGGAATTGATGAAGTGCTCAGTTATTGATGGATCTAAAACGGAAACACCCGTATCGCACCCTGGCCAACCAGTTAATGCCCACGTATCCTGCCCTAGCAGTCCCTGCTTTGGCAGTCACGTGAAATAAGCAAAGGATAGGAAGAGAAATCGAAGGTACAGAATAGGGAAGTGCACTTAAATAAGAAAATACTACCAATACGTGAAGAAAAGTAGAGAAAAGAAAATCGAAGTACGAAGATGCGTTACTCAGGAAAATGGAAAGGTTTCGTGTTGCCACCCAAGAGCGTCAAGTTGCCGCTCAAACCCCTTAACCGTAGATTCCCTGATAACACTTTCCGGAAGCATGTTCCAGCGGTCGATAACTCGGCGTGACAGCCGGATTTCCGCCCTAATCCGATCGGACCGCGGTTTGTCCAGCTTCAACGAATGACCGCGTAGAACAGACAATCTAGCGGGACTGAATAGCCAAGATAAATCTGGACCAACCTTCCCAGTCAAGATACGGTAGGTTAGGATTAGGTCTCCTCTAAGCCTTCGGTAGTGCATAGAATGCATTCCCAACCTAAGTAGACGCTCGGGGTACGTCCGTCTCCGTAATCCCTCGACTAACCTAGTACCCACTCGTAAAACCCTCTCCAGCTCCATTTTGTCCAGGACGAGGCAGGGCGGACAAGCCTGGACGCAGTATTCCAGATGAGGGCGAACGAAAGCCGAGAACAGCCTCGTAAAGATGCCGCCCGTCAAGACTCCGAAAGAACGTCGGATTGACCACAACATGCGGAAACCTCTGCTTGCGGCCTTCTTCCAGTTGTCGCCGGAGTGTAAAGCCGAAGAGTGTACGACGCCTAGGTACACCTGGCTAGATACACGGGGGAGTTCGACCCCACTGCCTAAGTACTTCGCAGGAGGACAGCCTCCTCCAATTCGAAGAACGGAGCACTTTGCCTGATTTATGGGCAGTAACCATAAAGTAGACCAGTCCCAAAGCTTATCCAATGCTCGCTGAATAGCTTCGGAACCCCCAGGAACATCAACAATGTTCCACAGCTTCAGGTCATCAGCAAATAGCAGCGATGGTACCTCAAGCTCCGTGGGTAGGTCATTCACATAGATAGAGAACAACAGCGGTCCAAGGACCGAGCCCTGCGGCACGCCGCTGAGGACAGATTGCCTAAATGATAGACCCCGGCCTACCCGTACACATTGTTCTCTACCCTCCAAGAAGGCAGTCACCCAATGAAGGGCGCGGCCAGATACCCCGTAGGAGGACAGCTTTTGCGCGAGCCTCAAATGGGGGTACCTTGTCAAATGCCTTCGAAAAGTCGACGAAAAGCACGTCCAGTGTGTGGCCGTTATCCACTGCATCCGCCCAATTTTCGCGAGCTACCAACAGATTCGTCAGACACGAAAATCCCTTCCGGAATCCGTGTTGTACATTGCTAAGTAGATTAAATCTACTCAGATGACTCTCCAATGAATCTCTCACCAGTTTCTCGAGGAGTTTGACTACTACACTCGTCAGACTAACTGGCCTGTAATTTGCAGGCAGACCCCTGTCCCCATGTTTAAAGATGGGACAGATGACAGCTTCCTTCCATTCGGAAGGCAATGCACAACTGTCAAGCGATTTCTGAAACACAATAGCGAGCGGTCCACTTAGTTCCGCAGCCAACTCATGCAACAGTTTCGGGTGAATTAAATCAGGCCCAGAGGCCTTAGAAGGGTTCAGCCCTTGTAACAGCCTACGAACTGCAGTCTCCGCTACAATAAATTCAGATAGTTCTGAACCCTCTGGGGTCCTGCAAACCAGCTCAACGCCTGTCAAAGAGGTTTCCCTTACAAACGCTGCCGCATATTGCCCACTGAGTACGCAGGCCTTGTCCTAATCCGTATGCGCATGAGTACCGTCATCACGCATCAACACTGGAATTGACATGTTCGAAGCGCAGCGCCTTTTGACATAAGCGAAGAATCTTTTTGGATTCTCTGAAGCATCGTCCGCTAACCCTTTTTCAAAATTGAGCCGAGCATCCCTTAGGTGTTGCTTACACCTATTTCTAGCTTTACGGTACCTGTCATAAGTATCGGTGGACGGAGCGTCTCGGTAAGTCCGCCAACATCTAGACCTCTTTGTGAGCAGATGCCTGCCAGTGGGATCTATCCAGGGCGGCTGTGCTCGGGCCTCCTTTCTCCTTGTGACTGGTATGAAGGGAGCAGAGACCTCTGTGAGGTAGGACTTAAATTTATCCCAGGCAACCTGGACAGTATCGTCGTCTGAGATCTCACAATGGAAACCAGAAGCCTTGGCTCTCATTGATTGATAGTCTGCTTGCCATATGTTCGGGCGAGACTCAACCGTACTCTGGTAGCGTCTAGACAGAGTACAATTGAAGAGCAAACAAACATGATCACTGGAACCCAGTGGAGGTCCGTAAGTAATGTCATCAACAAAATCGAGTGACTTAGCGAATACAAGGTCCAAAATAGACGGCACTTGGGCGTCCATGTACCTAGTGGGGAGGTCAATGAACTGGTGCAAAGATACTTGGAGCGTAAGTTCAAGCAGATCAGCGCCAAATGTGCCTGACGCTGAGTCGCAAGAAAGATCTGCCCAGCAAATCTCTGGGAGGTTGAAGTCGCCCATCACCAAACACTTATTTGAGGACTGGGAGCGAATGAATTCAAGTACCTCTTTGGATACGCTCCCAGGGCTTCTATACACAATTACAACTGTAACCTGAGCCGAGGATGTGCTAATAACAGCCGATAGAGCTTCAACAGTTTTGTCTGCCGACTGAAATAAGCAAGTCTTCAAAACGTCCAGTTTACAGCTCACATAAAGAGCGACGCCCCCTCCCTGTCGGCCAGCAGAGCGATCGCATCTAAATAGTGCGTAGCCAGATAGATGTACTTCACCATCCGTGATGTCCTGAGACAGCCACGTTTCAGTGAATGCGAGTATATCGGGATGAGACCCATCTACAAGCAGACCTAACTCGTACACCTTATTCCTTAGGCTGCGCACATTACTTAGCACTATCTGAAGTTTTTCGTTAGATCCAGACCTGGGTCGTGCGCTACCAGCATGGGCACTGGTAGGGCGGAAAAGGACCGCCGGCTGACCACCCGAAAACCCACTAACCGGAGACCTTGTTCACCGGCCGCTCGCCTGCTTTTGAGGTCCTTGATGGCCTCCCTTAGCTTCAGCCTATCGGCTAGCGGAAGGTCCGGCTGAACGCTAATATTTGTACCTTTCAGCTTAAACGCAAACCGCATGAGAGCATTGCGTTCCTCCGGGGTAGAGAGTACCACACGAAGTAGCCGCGGTCGCGGGTTTGGTACGTTAACTGGGACGTTCCCCAGTCTAATCAGCTTCCTGACAGTAACGCCTGGAAAACCAGGCGGAAGAAGCTTCGTTACGCACATTTTAAACCATTGAAGGTCGTCCAACATGCGATCAGCGGGAAGGACAGCAGTAGATTCAGCCGCGTTACGGAATATAACGCTACTATCCGTGAAAGAATCGCCACGACGGGGTGTATTAACCCCACGGGTCTTTGATTCGGCACTCGGAGCAGGTGGCTTCACTACTGGTGATGGGACTGTCTTTAGCCCCTCCGATGATGTAGCAACGGCAGCGTATGTTTTTCGCTCCATTGTCGATGTCTTACTTTTGTTAGGTTCATCGATTGTACCGGAAGGCTTTATAGCAGATTTTATCTGCTTTTTCTTCTTGATAACAGGAGTAGGGTCCCGTGAGGCTTTTTCGCTTTGAGCAGAATCAAGCACACCTTCAGAATATGTCTTCTCGGTGAGAACCAAGATTTTCGGCTGATAAGTAGTGCGGGTTGTGATCTTCGCCTTCGCACAACCTTCAGACGGTTTGCCAAGTAACGACACTTGGCTTGTTTCCGGTGCCGAGACAACTTCTTGTTTAGCAGAGAGCTTACGAGGTTTCCTGGCTCTTCTTCGCTTAACTCGAAGTGACCCAAGGTCAAGGTCAGAATCAGAATCAACCTATTAGGAGAATAAGATAGGAATCTATGTGATCTCACGGGTTACACGGGTTTCACGGGTTTGCGCAGAACGAGTAAGCGTAGCTTTTTGGTGATGCTGCCTCGGGAGCTTACGGCAAGGTCCTGATCTCGTCATAAGTAAAGCAAAAATGACGCATGCCGAATATGGGTCTGTGTGAATGCACATCAATAGTCGTTTAGTAATAAGCAAACAAAATACCGATATATAAACACAAAGAAAGCACTACGTGTCTTGGTCTTTTAGGGTTGCTAGTGTAGCCGTGACATAACCACGCGACGAAAGGAGGTCAAATATGGCGTCTGCATCGAAACGCAAGTCTGAAAAATGTTTGTCAATGCTTCGTTTGAAACACTGCACTGAATCAGAAAGAACAACGGAACTGGGCAACCAGTTCCAGAAATGTATCACACGTCGCGCGAAACAATGAATATGAGTGACATTGTCCATACGTGGAACTTCCAGCTTGTAAGAATGCCCTCGGGTGCTAGGTGCATCCACAATACAGAACATATGTCTCAGGTGAGGAAAATATCTCAGGTGAAGGATTCTAAACGTTGTAATGAGGTCTATTCGTAATCTCCTGTATACTAGTGCATGGAGACGTAACTTGTGGCATCTCTGGTGTTAAGATAAGCCTCGAAGCGTGGGGATCAGGCGAGTGACTAGGTGCTGGACTTTTTCCAGTTTTCTCATCTCACTTTTCGTACTTAGGTAATAGGTCGGTGCCCCGTATTCTAAAAGCGGGCGCACCATGGAGACATTTAGCCTGACAGCAATTTCCTCCGACCAAAGGTGGAAGGTCCGCTTTTACGACCAAAACATGCGGAGGCTGGAACAGTAGACCTTGTGCCTATTGTCTGACGATTTTAAGTCCCATCGGGATAGTACTCCTAGATCTCTATCCGTCGCAGCCGAGCACAGTAGACGTCCACCGACACCGTAAGTTCTGTCCTGACAGCACTTGCCAATGCGGAGCAATTCGGACTTTTCAGCATTCAGTGGAAGACAGTTTGTTGATGCCCATGAGGATATTGTATCGAGATCCCTTTGCAGTATATCCTCATCGACGGGGGTCGATATTTTCCTCCAAACTTTCAAATCATCTGCAAACAGCGCGCAAGTAGATGTCAAACGTCCTGGTAAGTCGTTGATATGAAACAGAAAAAGCTTTGGGCCAAGTACTGTGCCCCGTGGCACACCACTAGAGGCAGTACACCATTTCGTTCGGTAGTCATTGACCTGGACGCACCACTTCCGCTTGTCCAGAAAAGACTGAATCCATTTCAGCAATTTTCCACCCACGCCATAACTGTTGAGTTTAGATAGCAAGATAAAGTGATTCACTCTCTCAAATGCTTTGCTAAAGTCAATCAGCAAGGCATCAACGCTCCTACCGTCATTAACTGCTTCAATCCAACTGTGTCGGGAAGTCAGAAGATTCGTGGTACAAGACCGTCCTCTTAGGAAACCATGTTGAACTGATGTAAGCACACCGTGTGATTCTGTGAACTCAAGCAGCGCCTTCTTGACCACTTTCTCTAGCAATTTGGCCAGCACTGGTGTCAGGCAAATTGGTCCATAGTTCTCTACTCTGCTTCTGTTTCCTCCTTTCGGGAAGGGCCGTACGATCGCTTGCTTCCATTCACGTGGGACGTTCCCTTGTGTCAAAGAGGCCTCGAACAATTCCGTCACTGCAGGTGCGATAACAGGTGCCAGCCTTTTGAGAAGTAGTGGATGCAAGCCGTCAGGTCCTGGCGGTTTGGAGCAGTCTAGATTAGCAAGCAATCTCCTTACTTGGTCCTCTGAACAGGATACTGTATCCAGTTTGGCGTCGACTTGGGTACGCTGAAATGCTGAAGAAGCTGAGTCGAACACTGACTCGAAATGTGAAGCAAGTGCGATAGCTCGGTCTTTGTCGGCGGTCAACATTGCACCAAGCGAATTTTCCAAAGCAGGTAACTCGTCAGTTGGCTTAAGCTTGCGCTTGATGTATGCAAAAGCCTTTTGGCTGTCTCCTTCGCATTAGCTGATAAGCGTGTTTCATAAGCCGCAGGCTTCTGTAGTTTCACTGAATTGCAACAGTTTCTTTGTTTTTTGTAGGCTGTGTAATCTTCGGCGCTATGAGTTTGTTTGAACCTCTTCCACAATTTTGCACGTAGCCTCGACATGACAACATATTTGCTATCCATCCATGACGGCCTCTTCCGACATTTTGTTGGTGTTAAGGGAGCAAATTGGTCTAGTAACTGAACAAGGTTTTGCTTCAGCACCCCCCAACACGCTTCAACACCGTCATTCAAAGGTAATGACCAGTCCATGTGTTCCGCAGTACTCATCAACCGATCCCAGTTTGCTTTCCAAATGTTACGACGGGGTATTCGTAATGATACAACAGATGGCAAAAGTAGGACGGCTGAAAGCGTGGAGTGATCGCTGGACCCAATGGGTTCAAATACTTTAGCGGATTCGACATGTTGCTCATCGTTCGTGAAAAGTAGCTCAAGACAGCTTTCAGGTTGCCCCGGAAGCTGCCTTGTTGGTTGCAGGATATGTTGCACAGCGTGCACCTCCGCCATTGTATCGACAAAAGAGCATTCGAGGTTGCTACTGCCAGGTAGAGCTTTATAATGCGGCCAATCAACTTGTGGAAAGTTAAAATCACCAAGCAACAGAAAATTTCGGCAGTTTAAGCGCCGCTGCCCTACGTCGATCCAATCACGGAAAGTGTTTGAAGGACTGCGATAAATGGCCCCCACTCTCAGTTCATTCGGTCATTAGATTAAGTTCAACTTCAAGTTCAGTTGGGACCAGAACGATAAGATAATCCCGTGAATGTTCATTCCTTTGCGTATCGTCGGATCGGGAAATGATAGGTCTGCTTGAGATGTTGAAAAGCCTAAAACAGAGACCGCATCACACCCTGTTCAACCAATTAATGCCCACATTTTCCTACACAGCAGTCCCTGTCAGGCCGGTTTATGTGAAGTAAAAGAGTGAATGGTAAGCGAAGAAAACAAGGGGAGGAATGTCAGCTGAATAATGATAACACCATGTTGAGAAGAAACTTAAAAAAGAACGAAGTGAAAGTTGAAGATACAAGTCGGTTAGCAGAAGGGGAAAGTTTGGTACTGCCACCCTAGAGCATCTAACTGACGCTCGAAACCCTTTACCGTAGACTCCCTAACCACGTGCGCCGGAAGCGAGTTCCAACGTTCAATAACTCAAAGCGACAAGCGAGTTTCCGTCCTTACCCGATCAGAACGCTGTTTGCGCAGCTTCAACGGGTGACCTCGGATACTAGACAGCTTGGCGGGACTAAATAGCCAGGACAAGTCTGGACCGATCTTACCCGTTAAGATACGGTACGTGAGGATCAAGTCTCCTCTATTTCTGTGGTAGTGCATTGAGTACATACCCAATCTAAGCAAACGTTCGGGATACGTTTGCCCCGTAATCCTTGCAATAACCTTGTACCCAGTCGCAAAACCCTCTCCAGTTCCATTTTGTCCCTTACAAGACGAGGTGGACAAGCCTGGATACAGTACTCTAAGTGAGGTCGAACAAAAGCTGAGAACAGCTTCACAAATATATTGGCCGTTAGGACACCGAAGGAGCGGCGAATAAACCACATCATGCGGAACTCTTTACAAGCAGCCTTCCTCCAAGTTTCCCCAGAGTGAAGCAATGAGGTATGGGTGATATTTAGATCAACCTGCTGAATGAAAACAGGGAGTCACTTCCACCAACTACATAGTGCGTGGGGGACTAGCACCTCCAATGCTGAGGATAGAACATTTCGCCTGATTTATAGGCATCAACCATAAGGCTGACCGACCCCATAGCCTATCCAAGGCACCCTGAAGTGCCTCAGAGCCACCAAGGATATCCACAATATTTCAGAGCTTGAGGCCATCAGCAAACATTAGAGACGGTACTCCGAGCTCCTGGGGTAGGTCACTGACATAAATTACGAAAAGAAACGGCCCTATAACCGAGCCCTGCGGAACGCCACTAAGAACAGCTTGTCTAAGCGAAAGGCTACGCCCCACGGGTACACAATGTTCCCTCCCCTCAAGGAAAGCAGAAACCCAGTTAAGGGCGGCACCAGATATCCCATACAATTTCAACTTCAATGGGAGTCGTTGATGTGGGACAGTATCAAAGGCTTTCGAGAGGTCAACGAAAAGCACGTCGATGGCGTGACCGTTGTCTACTGTCTCAGCCCAGCTTTCACGAGCTACAATTAAATTTCTCAGAGAAGAAAATCCCTTACGGAATCCGTGCTGGGCCGCACTGAGAAGGTTAAACTTAGTCAGGTGATTCACCACCGAATCCCTGACCAATTTTTCAAACAATTTGACTACTACAATTGCTAAGCTGACAGGCCGGTAGTTCGCGGGCAGAACTCTGTCCCCGCCCTTAAAAATCGGACAGATGATCGCCTTCTTCCATTCCGAAGGTAAGGCACAGCTGTCGAGTGATATTGTAAACATGCATGTCAGAGGGCCACTTAGCTCAGCGGCCAATTCATGCCTCACCTTCGGATGAAGTGAATCAGGGCCAGAAGCTTTGGAAGGATTTAGCCCTTGCAATAGCCCGAAGACTTGTGTCTCTGTTATGCTGATTTCAGTTAGGCAAGAAGCCTCCGGAACTTTTGTGACCAGCTCAACCTGAGGTAGAGAGGCCTCATGAGAAAAGACACCAGTATACTGTTCGATAAGTATACAGGCATTATCATAGTCGGTATGCCCATGGGTCCTGTCTGCTCGTAGTAAAGCCGGTATAGATGAGTTTGTACCACTACGTCTCTTTACGTAAGCAAAGAAATTTGGATTTGTTACGGCTGTCAGCCGAATCCTGCTCGTACTGAAGACGAAGAGTCCTAAGATGTTGCTTGCATTTATTTCTAACCGCTCGATAGTTTTCGTAGGTGCTGTTTGATGAAGCCGCATGGTAAGTTCGCCAGCACTTAGAGCGCTTCCTGAGCAGGTATTTACCTGTATGATCTATCCATGGAGGCTGCGCCCGTGTCACCCTTCTCTTAGTGAGTGTGATGTGGGGAGCAGAGGTCTCGGTGAGTTATGCCTTAAATTTCTCCCAGGCTGTCTCAACGGTGTCAGCCACGGTGATCGCACAACGCAAAACTGAAGCTTTGTCTAGCATTGCATTAAAGTCTGCCCTCCAAATATTTGGATATGCCTCAGCGGTAGCTTGATGACACTTAGTTACAACACATCGAACGGATACGCAGACATGGTCACTGGCTCCTAGAGGACAGTCGTAGGTAATATCACTTACGAAATCGTGTGACTTCGCAAAAATGAGGTCAAAGGTAGACGGAATTTTGTTGCGCATATATCTAGTCGGACGTTCCACGAACTGATGCCAAGGCAGTTGCAACGTTAGTTCAAAGAGATCAGAACCGAAAGTGCCCACCGCCGAACTGCAAGATAGACCAGCCCAGCAGACTTCAGGGAGGCTGAAGTCACTCAGTATTGGAACCTATTGACAGCCTGAGTACGAATAAATTCAATAAACTCCCTGGAGCTACTTCCAGGACTTCGATATACCACTACAACTGTAAACTGAGCAGAGGAAGTGCACACAATAGTCGAGAGGGCTTCAACAGTTTGATCCGGCGACTGGAACACACAAGTTCTCAACACGTCGAGTTTACTACTCACCTAAGTAGCGACGCCCTCACCTTGGCGGCCAACGGAGCGATCGCATCTAAGCAGTGCGTAGCCAGGAAAACATACATCACCGTCTGTGATATCCGGGGACAGCCACGTTTCGGTGATAGCAAGTATGTCGGAACGAGATTTGTCCACAAGTAGACCCACCTCGTGTACCTTGTTCCTTAGGCTGCGCACAGTACTAAGCACTACCTGAAGGAACTCGGCACGACCAGCCCTGGCTCGTACGCTACCAGGAGAGGTTCTGGTGGGGCAGCATTTGACTTCCGGCTGACCACCTGACAACCCACAAGACGAAGGCCTTGCTCACCAGCCGCCCGCCAACTTTTGAGGCTTTTGATGGCTTCCTTTAACTTCGGTCGATCTGCCAGTGGGAGGTCGGGCTGAACGCTGACATTACTAACCTTGAGTTTGAATGCAGAGCGCATTAACGCTTTGCGTTCCTCCGAGGTTGAGAGGACTACACGCCGTAGTCGGGGTCGCGGATTTGGCGTGTCTACAGGGACGTTCCCCAATCTGGTTAGTTTCCTGATAGTGACACCGGGGAAACCAGGTGGAAGCATCTTGTTGACGCAGAGCTTGAACCACTGGGGGTCATCCAGCATGCGTTCCTTTGGAAAAGCTGCCGCGGATTCAGCAACGTTACGCTACTATCAGTAAAAGAATCACTTCGACGAGGCGTATTCACTCCACGCGTCTTCGAAGCGACCTCAGTTTTGACCGGTTTCGCAGATGACACGGCGCGTTTCTTCACCAAATGAGCTGGAGTAATTGAGGTTGAGGCTTTATTCTCTGCCTCCAACTCCCTCACCGGTCTAGTCTTTGCAGACTTTGCGGGTGTGGCCGAAATCGACACGGCGCGTTGCTTCGCCAATAAAACTGGAGTGATTGGTTAGATTTTGTGTTCTACCTCCAATACCTTAATGCTTTCGGTACCTTCAGGCTTTGAGGCAGCATTACGGACTTTCTTAGTCCTCTTCCTCTTGCTTTTATTGGGCCCAGGGGCCATAAGTTCGGTCTCACTTTGGACGGCTTCCAAGACGACATCAGAGGCCCCTTTGGAGGCATTCTGGACCGCTGGGACACACGACACGGTAGCCATGATCTCAGTCGGATTTTCATCGACAGCAATTGAGGTTAGTTGCGTGTCTTCCTCCAATGATCCGACATCAATAGAGCCTCCCATATTCCTCATCAGTAACTCCACTTTCCGATCAAGGTATTTGAGGAAGGACCACAACTGCTGGTTACCCAGCCCGACGTTGCTGGATGTCTCCACAGTGACCTCAAGCCGCGTAGATCGACGGCGACGACATAGAAGACAATTGAACAGCATGCTATCGCTAGTGGAAAGCATTGCGTACCGATCAGGGCTCAAATCGGTACAGGTCTCATGGTACCAGTAGTTGCATACATAGCACTGCATGCCACCAGACTCGTCCGTCACGGGCTATGAGCAACTCCCGCTGCCGCATACAGCATTAGATTCGCTGACCAATGCAGCCAAAGACACATTAGCGCCGGTATTCAGTGCATCTAACATGACGCTATCAAAGAGTGTGAGACAAGTATCAAAACGTAAACCCGACAAGCTGTTACCTTCAGGCCCGTCAACAGAAACAGTTATGGGTAAGACAAGGTGCAGTAAGGATTACAAAACACAAAATGACCGGAAAAATAGGCAGAGGCTGAACCCGGTAAAGATGGATGACATTGGTAAGTATCCGAAAACGGGTACGACGTAATCCGGGGAAGACGATGATCCAAAAAGCTTTAGATCAAGCGAAATTTGACAAAGTCTAATTTTTGCACAACCCTTGTAAACACTGTTCCGGAACTGTCCTTTGAAAATAAAACCTCAAAAAGACAGCAGGCTCAAAAATTTCAATTTACCGCCAAGAAGAATCAAATTCAAGTTAGGGTTCAGATGGCACTGGAAAGATAGGAGGATCCTGTGTGTTCCATTATCAGTGGTTCGTTGTGCCAGGAACTGATGAAGTGCTCAGTTATTGATGGATCTAAAACGGAAACACCCGTATCGCACCCTGGCCAACCAGTTAATGCCCACGTTTCCTGCCCTAGCAGTCTCTGCTGTGGCAGTCACGTGAAGTAACCAAAGGATATGAAGAGAAATCTTTGGTACAGAATATGGAAGTGGAACTAAGAAAATAATACCAATGCGTGGAGAAAAGTAGAGAACAGAAAAGCGAAGTACGAAGATGCGAGTTACTCGGGAAAATGGAAAGGTTTCGTGTTACCACCCAAGAGCGTCAGGTTGCCGCTCTAACCCTTAACAGTAGATTCGCTGCTAACCTTTTCCGAAAGCATGGTCCGGCGGTCGGTGACTCTACGGGACAGCCGGATTTCCGCCCCTAATCCGAACGGACCGCGTTTTGTCCAGCTTCAACGAATGACCGCGCAGAACAGACAAGCTAGCGAGCTTGAATATCTCAGATAAATCTGGACCAACCTTTCCAGTTAAGGTACGGTAGGTTATGATTAGGTCTTCTCTTAATCTTCGGTAGTGCATTGAATGCATTCCCAACCTAAGTAGACGCTCGGGGTACGTCCGTCCCCGTACTCCCTCGACTAATCTAGTACCCACTCGTAAAACCCTGTCTAGCTCCAGTTTGTCCCCGACGAGGCAGGGCGGACAAGCCTGGACGCAGTATTCCAGATGAGGGCGAACGAAAGTCGAGAACAGTCCCGTACAGATGCCGCCCGTCAAGACTCCGAAAGAACGTCGTATTAAGCACAACTTGCGTAAACCTCTGCTTGCGGCCTTCTTCCAGTTGTCGCCGGAGTGTAAAGCCGAAGAGTATACGACGCCTAGGTCAACCTGGCTAGATACGCGGGGGAGTTCGACCCCACTGACTAAGTACTTCATAGGAGGACAGCTTCTTCCAATTCGAAGAACGAAGCACTTTGCCTGATTTATGGGCAATAACGGTAAAGTAGACCAGTCCCGAAGCATATCCAAGGCTCGTTGAGTATCTTCGGAACCCCCAGGAACATCGACAATGTTCCACAGCTTCAGGTCATCAGCACCTAGCAGCGATGGTACCGCAAGGTCCGCGGGTAGGTCATTCACATAGATAGAGAACAGCAGCGGTCCAAGGACCGAGCCCTGCGGCACGCCACTGCGGGCAGACTGCCTAAACGATAGGCCCCGGCCTACCAGTACACACTGTTTTCTACACTCCAACAGGCAGTCACTCAATGAAGGGCCGGCCAGATACCCTGTAGGAGGACAGCTTTTGCGCGAGCCTCAAATGGGGTACCTTGTCAAATGCCTTCGTAGTCGACGAAAAGCACGTCCAATGTGTGGCCGTTATCCACTGCATCCGCCCAATTTTCGCGAGCTACCAACAGATTCGTCAGACACGAAAATCCCTTCCGGAATCCGTGTTGTACATTGCTAAGTAGATTAAATCTACTCAGATGACTCTCCAATGAATCTCTCACCGGTTTCTCGAGGAGTTTGACTACTATACTCGTCAGACTAACTGGCCTGCAATATGCAGGCAGACCCCTGTCCCCACTTTTAAAGATGGGACAGATGACAGCTTCCTTCCATTCGGAAGGCAATGCACAGCTGTCAAGCGATTTCTGAAACACAATAGCGAGCGGTCCACTTAGTTCCGCAGCCAACTCATGCAACAGTTTCGGGTGAATTAAATCAGGCCCAGAGGCCTTAGAAGGGTTCAGCCCTTGTAACAGCCCACGAACTGCAGTCTCCACTACAATAAATTCAGATAGTTCTGAACCCTCTGGGGTCCTGCAAACCAGCTCAACGCCTGTCAAAGAGGTTTCCCTTACAAACGCTACCGCATATTGCCCACTGAGTACGCAGGCCTTGTCCTAATCCGTATGCGCATGAGTTCCGTCATCACGCATCAACACTGGAATTGACATGTTCGAAGCGCAGCGCCTTTTGACATAAGTGAAGAATCTTTTTGGATTCTCTGAAGCATCGCCCGCTAACCCTTTTTCAAAATTGAGCCGAGCATCCCTTAGGTGTTGCTTACACCTATTTCTAGCCTTACGGTACCTGTCATAAGTATCGGTGGACGAAGCGTCTCGGTAAGTCCGCCAACCTCTAGACTTCTTTGTGTGCCTATGCCTGCCATTGGGATCGATCCAAGGCGGCTCTGCTCGTGCCTCCTTTCTCTTTGTAACTGAGATGAAGGGAGCAGAGACCTCTCTAAGGTAGGACTTAAATTTATCCCAGGCAGCCTGGACAGTATGGTCGTCTGAGGTCTCACAATGGAAAGCTGAAGCCTTGGCTCTCATTGCCTGATAGCCTGCGTGTCATGTGTTCGGGCGAGACTGAGCTGTACCCTGGTAGCGTCTAGACAGCGTACAACTGAAGAGCAAGCCAACATTAGCACTGGAACCCAGTAGAGGTCCGTGAGTAATGTCACCAACATAATCGAGTGACTTAGCAAATACAAGGTCTAAGATAGACGGTACTTGAGCGTCCATGTACCTAGTGGGAAGGTTAATGAACTGGTGCAAAGATACTTGGAGCGTAAGCTCAAGCCTATCAGCGCCGAATGTGTCTGAGTTGCAAGAAGGATCTGCCCAGCAAAACTCTGAGAGGTTGCAGTCGCCAATCACCAAACACTTGTTTGCGGACTGGGCGCGAATGAAGTCAAGTACCTCTTTGGAAACACTCCCAGGGCTTCTATATACAATTACAACTATAACCTGAGCCGAGGATGTGATAATAACAGCCGATAGAGCTTCGACAGTTTTGTCTGCTGACTGCAATACGCAACTCCTCAAAACGTCAAGTTTGCGGCTCACCTAAAGAGCCGCGCCCACCTCCTTTCGGCCAGCGGAGCGATCGCATCTAAATAGTGCGTAGCCAGATAGACGTGCCTCACCATCCGTGATAACCTGAGATAATCACGTTTATGTGAATGCGAGTATATCGAGATGAGTCCCATTTACAAGCAAAGCTAACGCATACCTTTTATTCCTTAGGCTGCGCACATTGCTTAGCACTATCTGAAGGTATTCGTTAGATCGAGACCTAGGTCGTGCGCTACCAGAATTGGCAGTGATAGGGCGGAAAATGACCGCCGGCTGACCACCCGAACACCCACTAACCGGAGACCTTGTTCACCGGCCGCTCGCCTGTTGTTGATGTCCTTGATGGCCTCCCTTATCTTCAGCCTATCGGCAAGAGGAAGGTCCGGCTGAAGGCTAATATTTGTACCTTTAAGCTAAAGCGCAAACCGCATGAGAGCGCTTTGTCCTTCAGGGGTAGAGAGTACTGCACGAAGTAGCCGCGGTCGAGGGTTTGGTACATTAAATGGAACGTCCCCCTGTTTAGTTAGCTTCATGACAGTAACGTCTAGAAAACCAGGCGGAAGAAACTTTGTTACGCACATTTTAAACCATTGAAGGTAGTCCAACATACGAACAGCAGGAAGGACAGCATTAGATTCAGCCGCCTTAGGAAATATAACGCTACTATCCGTGAAAGAATCGCCACGGCGGGGTGTAGTAACCCCGCGGGTCTTTGCTTCGCTACTTGGAATAGTTGGCTTCACCACTGGTGATTGGACGGTCTTTAGCCACTCCGATGATGTGGCAATGGCAGCGTATGTTTTTCGCTCCATTGTCGATGTCTTACTTTGTCCGGATCCATTCCATCGAAAGGCTTTATGGCAGATTTGGTCTGCCTTTTCTTCCTGATAACGGGCGCAGGGTCCCGTGACGAAATTTTGCTTTGAGCAGAGTCAAGCAAAACTTCAGAACATGCCTTCTCGGTGAGAACCGAGACATACGGCAATTTCAGCTGACAAGTAGTGCCTGTTGGAATCGCCACTCTCGCACAACCGTCAGACAGTCTGACAAGTAACGACACTTGGCATTTGCCGGTGCTGTGACAACTAAAACTTCTTGTTTAACAGAGAACATACCGGGTTTCCTGGCTCTCGTTCGCTATACACGAAGGCAGCCTTGAACCAGCAATTCCGTGTAGATCAGGGTGACGCGTTCCATACCCATTGGTGTCGCGTTCATGATGGACGGAGTTTTCTCACACGCGGTGTCTTCTGCAGAGCGCCTTCAGAATCCGGTGCCCGCTTGGTGAACTTGATCAGGAGGCATGGTGCAGGAAAGAACTGTCATCTATGGGGATTCCAAATGCTCTTACATTTGACTGGGACCTGCTGCTTTGTGATCGGGCTTCAGACTCTTTTGAGGCCAGCCTACTCGAGACCGCCCTTCATTGTAATCTGTTTCAATCGGTCACTAATAAATAGCTTATTCTTGAATGTACCGTAGCACGCCAAATTAGGCGTGGTCAAAATTACAGGCAATCACGTTTTGCAGCAGCCACGTTGCTATGTATGTAATCGGCAGTAACCCGAAAGCTGTACAGGCTGCAAAAGTTAAATAAATAAATAAATAACTATTTTATTCTCGACAAAGCGAGGCACGCCTTTTGGGCATGATCAGCATTTATGCAATATTGTACATGATAGCATGATTAGAAGCACCGAGAACGGGAGTAGTACACATGGAGTCAGTAGTGTGGGCCAATATGGCCCAAAGGTTGTATGAAGTCTATGTCCACAGAATGCGAGGTGTAGAGATAAGTATTCAGATCACAAATGTGGAGTATGTTGATGAGGAACTAGTCCGATGAGGTTTTGTACACACTGCGGGTCAAGTGAGTGAAGCATGAGGAAAGAGCTGCAGGAATATTTAAGGATAGTGGCATGTAACTGATCACATATGTAGGCGTCTTGGTACGGGAGCAGATTTATGCACAAGATATGTAAATGTGATATCGGTCAATTTGCCAACGTGAGATTGGGGCAGTGACTTCATTGAGTGGCGAGTCACATCCGCCACTTCACAGTGTTGTTAAACAGACATTTGTGGCTCTTTGTAGGGAAAACGCTAGCCAGACGAAGACCCACCACGTCCTGGAACACTGCCGACTGGTGATATGACATTGACAAGCTTGCATCTGACCTAATACCCGAATACCCGAATGTTCGCAGTCAAGCTTCACAAAGTTGTTTCCCATCTGAACTGAACTGGTTGTGTGGTCTCCTCCGAAGGAATAAGTCGTCAATGAATGAAGCTACTTTGCGTTCCTTGGTTGGTAGAGAGCAGAAGGAAGTTTCTTTGTCAGCTCCACCACTTCCCAAACGTTGCGGATTGCTGGGTTCTGCGGAACCTTATTCCGCAAAAGATCGCTATGTTGGCATTATGGGAAGCAGTGTACCTGCGCACTCAGAGAGTGAGAATCCAACAGTCGTTTGAAACTTTCCGCTGGATCCGCATCGACGACAGTCCCCGGCAAGCTGTTCCTGTCATTCACCACCCAGCTGGATAGGACCAGATCGGGCCGCACATCAGGAACCTTTTAGTTCTATAGCCCAATGGCCCCAGTGAGCACTGTACTGTCTCATTCTAGTGAAAACATCATTTCGCTGTTTAAATCCAGCGCGACGATCTTCGGAATTTCTGGCGTGCCGATACACTTTGTCTGACAACGGCCGCAAGCGTTGTCGATTGGAGTATTGCTGAACACCTCAATGTTGACGATGCGTGGACCCGCTTGTACTCCAACCTAACGTTGTTCATTCGACAAGTCATCCCCTTCACTAAAAGAAGACCCTTCTCCAAAGTCTTCCTTGTTTCAAACACGAATTGCGGCCAATGACGTAAACATGACGTAAACTGTGGGATCCTTCCAGAATTACGCGACTTGAGCTAGAATTATGTAACTGCAAAACGGTCAGGAATGTTTGCAACATAAAAACGCGAGTAGCGTCAAAAATACGTGCTTACACTAGCTGCGCCTTCTAGAAGGACATCCGAGGCGATCATCTCCTGCCTCAAAGGAAGCACCAAATATGGCAGGTGTCCCTGCCTTGTCCCCTTGTGAGGAAGCAGACCTAATTTACGAAGACGTTGCGAAACATTGGCTTTTGGCCCAGCAATTTTTCTGTCTACTCAGCCGAAAGTCCACACATGGATGGTGTTGCGTCCAAACCTCCTCCCCTGTTGGAGCACGTGGATGTTAACAATGAAGTTGTATCGAAAATTCATGACCTACACCCGTATTCTCCGCCTGGTCCTGAAGATTTACACTCATTATTCCTCAAAATCGTGGCTGGGCGCATTGCCGCTCCCGACTCACAAATCTTCCGTCGTTCTTTTGAAGTCGGGTGGCTTCCAACTGTCTGGAAGGTGGGAATCGTAAACCCATTTACAAAAGAGGGAACCGACAGGATTCAGCCAGCAATCATCCCATCTGTCGGACTACGATTTGTTTGGATTGGTTGCAGAAGCGTGCTTTTTGCCTTAATCTCGAGGAGCTGGAGTTTATCTCTCATGCCCAGCATTGTTTCCGAATAACGCGTTCGTTCGCCACAAATTTGCTGGTGGCTATGGAAAATGGGCAGGATATTTAGATGCCGATGAACGCCTGAATGTTCTGATTGTTGATTTCAGCAAGAGCCAAATGGACACTGAACTGTCTTGGATTGTCCATGTGGACCAGACTCACGTAGCTGCGGGACAAACTTCACAACGGCTTAAAGTTCAATAATTTTGGTGCTTTTACTTATACAATAATTTCTTTGACCAAGTGGCCACTGAACACGACACACTGAAGTCTTTCGACCATTACCTAATTACAAGGACTCATGTAATTCCGCGCATTCAAAACCTTCTATGATGGCTTTCGAGCATTTGCGGTTATGTTTCAAGTATCCGTCCAAGTTTTATTATCTACTTTTGGAGATGTATTTTGTGGCCACTTCGTCGTATATTCTAAGTATGGCTACCTTAGAGCTATATTGTACATTGCCAGATACGCAATCCTATTAAGTAGCTATAGCAATTAACCACTTTGTACACTTACTCTTAGTTTCTCCGTACATGTGTTAAAAGAAATACAGCATCTGTATCAAGAATTTTGGCTATGTTATTGGCAGTCCCTCCAGAACGCTTGAAATACCACAAGTATTGCGATGTATACAAAGTAAGCGGTGCTCGGATTATTGTATCTAAGTTCTACGTTTAGCGACGCATTTCCTTCCAAACAGGTTTATAAGTTTGGCAGCGCTTAAAGTCATTTGATTTTGGCGCTGGGGTCATCCATTAATCAGATATATTTGTTATATTTTTAGATTTACGCTTTCCAACTAAATACGCGTGCCTTTTGTTTTTAAGTATTTGTTTTAAAATTATAAAATTTATTTTTTACTAGCAATCATTACAAACCTCTATTTTTCGACCATTTTGATGCCCTCGCTTTTGTGTCTTTTCATAAGCCCACCATTTATTAGGTCTCCCAGGCCACCGAAAATGGCTTATGGAGCTAAAATGAATATCGTTGAGAGACAGTTCCTGCAGTTTTGGCGTATTGTAGTAAGAAGGTGCACCAACGGGCCATGGTGAAATAAATATATACATATAAGTGTCTTCTCGAATGCTTCGAGGCACCCCAAACCGAGCACGCTCAAACTTGCACAAGCAATGGCTATTTGTCAAGTTCAGGAACGATTACACGCAGGAATGTGCAAATGTAAAGTCACCTTGTAAGCAGCAGCATAGTCAGCGCTGCATTGGTAAGGAAAGATTGAACCTGCTTAACAAAATATGTAAACGTGTGTGAGCCTACGCATCTGAATTGGTGGGGTGTGAAGTAGCGGACTTGCCAGTGTGATGCAAAGGGCAGTGACTTTATTTTGTGGCTAGTCACATCCGCCACGTCGCGGTGTTGTTAAGCAGACGTCTGTGACTATTTATAGGAAGAAGGCTTGCTAGGCGAAAACCCATCACGCCCTGGAACACTGCCCTCAATCGTAAGTTAAGCCAAACGTCACAGGCAAGGCTGCATTCTAACGAGTTATCTCGAAGCTATTCGCAGTCACGCTGTGTCCAATATCCGTCGTTGGCTAAGTGTCTTAGTCAGGATCCACGGTGGACGAAAGAGCGCAGCGATACCGTCGAGGATGTTCAAAGTTCATGGAAATAAAGCGGTAGCATTGTGCAGCTTGGGTAGGATGCGGAAATATTGCTGAGTTTTGTATGCTTGCTTGTCCATGTCCAGGCGGTTGACCCAAGTGCCCGGTGGGTTGCAGGCAGTTCCTCCGTAGAGAAGCTTCGCTGTTAATCCTCCCATCCTTTAGATGTTTGGGAAGCGAAAGAGGAAGGCTAAGCACTTGTGCCATTAAATCTGGTTAAACTGAAATAAATGCATTATTAAAGATGTTGTAGTGTGTGAATGATAACCATACTGATGCTATTGATAAAGAAGATTGTTTTATAGCGGAAATACTGTTTTGAGTTAACCGCTAGTACGTCATAAGTAGTAGCTAAAGTTGCAGTATGTCAACCGGAGACCAGAAGGCGGCTAGGTAAGCTCAATTGGTTGCATTCAGAAACCAGAAGTTACGGTGATGATATGGCGAGATTTAGACATATTCCACCGGATGAAGATTATTGAAGGACGCGTGATAAATAACCCGTACACGGGTATACGAAGATAAAAAGCTGAGCCAAGTGGAAGCCAGCTGGAAGGAAGTATATTTGAATGAGAGACTAGGAGATGAATGATGAGTAACTGTGAAACCCATCTCTGTATCACGAAACAGGCAGAAGTTTGTTCACAAGTTGCTTTCAGCCAAAGTAATAGACTATTCAACTATCAAGTGCCACAAATGCCATTTACGCTGTTCTGATGCAGTACTCGTGATCGAGGAGTACATACACTCAACTCCATTATTACTCATGCAAGAGCATATGATTGCTGTACGGTATGGTCTGTCTCTTCGAGGGCATAGCTTCTAGCCAAGTATAACAATATACATCTATTTGTTTAGTTTACAAGGTCCCGCAAGATCGGCTCCCCTACAAACTCCGGGAAATCCGCGTCCCTGGGATCTCTGGCGTCACCTATTTCCTGGATGGTCACTGCATACAGTTTAAAGTGAAAGAACCGCCTTCTGCTCAAGTGCTCGTGACCAGTGGCGTCCCCTAGGGTTCTGCACCCGGCCACGAAATCTTCAATACATTTATCAACGAGCTGTCAGCCGAACTGCAGACAACCTGCGTAACCTACGCGGGTGAACTAAAGCTGCGAATTCAGTTATAAAGTCTGGAACATGCAGGCGAATTTTAAACAAAGCTTGATCTGCTTTAGGAATGATTAATAAAGTGGCAGTTGCTCATTAAGCGGGACAAATGCACTGTTCTTCCAATCGGTGCTCTTGGGCCAGTTCGCGCGTACAAATTTGGCGCTCTTGCTCAGAATTGCCCACGAGAAGAGGGATCTCTGAGTGCCTATGCCTTCTGATCTCAAAGTAACCGAGAACACACGAAAGAGGGTCAGCGCTGCCTACAGAATATGTTAAGCTTTACCAAAAGCGTTTTCACGCCTGACCCCAGCACTATTCAGACTGTTGTTTGATCTGCAAGTGAGCCCAATGCTTGAGTACGGATTGCCTGCTGCGCATCCGCTCATCAATTGCAATCGTGTCCTGATCGAGAAGGTTCAACGGCTTGGATCCAAATGCGTTCCAGGATTGCGGGCCTTATCTCTCCCCCATGGCTTCAGCAGCTAAACCTGTTCCCTTTTGCTTATCGTCGTCGCCACGGAGATATGATATTCACTCAACTTATTCTAAAAGGTTTATTGTAGGGTGACTTGCAACCGATCTTTTGTCTCGACACAAAGTGCAACTCGAGGAAACCGGTGGAAAGTTTCCAAGACGCACCTACTCCGTGTGCGGCCCCGTCTGGCTCTATCCACTTGGGTAGTGAATGACTGAAACAGCTTGCCGTGGGCCTCGTTTATGAGGAGGCAGATATAATTTATAAACCACTGTTGGACTCCCACTCTCTGAGTGAGCAAGGATTTTGCGGCCAACAATACCACTACAGCGGTCCGCCGCGAAATCTTGTTCCGCAATGAGCCCAGCGATCTTTCCAATGGTCGGGAAGTGGCGAAACTGTAAAAAGAAATTCCTTCTGTTCTCTACCATCCACTGAACAAGTAACCAACGCCACGTTTTGAGTACTCGTGCGGATAAGGAGCCTTGGTGTCGTCGACAGATTATGAAGATAATTTGGTTACAACGAAACGTGAAATAACGTCTTGTATTTCCAGTACAAATGCCTAAAAGTTAGGTCAACAATTTAATCGGAAATATTGTGGCTGTAGGCTAGCAGAGGAAAGTATGATCTTTGCGGTGACTACATATACCCTCTCAAACCTTAGAAAATATTAAGGCGAAGCATCACACTGAGGATTATATATCATAATATAACGCTGGTTGGAACTGCTTTACTACGCGTCTACTCACCAGGTTGATTTAAGCACTTCGTCATACTCGACTTCAATTTTCGTAAGAACTGAACGACTTCTGAGCATAAGGATTTCGGTGTACTCCGGATGATCCGTAGATGGTTAGGATTCTTAACAAAAGAAAGGCTTCTTCGAAACTGGCCCTGATATAGCTTAAGGAGGCCTAAGAAACTTGAGCTCATAAATCATCCGCATACATTATCGTTAACGTCTTAACACCTAGAAGACGGTAGCGCTATCCGTCTCAAGCATTTTCATGGTTTTATGTGCCGAAATCTGAGTACAAGATGACTTTAGTTTGCAAGGACCTCTTGTTGACCTGTGTTGATTTATCCTACGGACAACACGGCCACAAGGCTGCAATATGGGCAGAGTGGCTTCCAGTAAAAACGCAGTCTGTAAAAGCTAATTAGTAGCCTAACCCCTATGAATTTTTACCAATGGTGGCCGCTATTGTTTTCAGCTGATTTATTGCCACAGTCACAACACCCAGGAGGCCTCAGTCGGATCAGTCGCACGCACCTTACAAGCGCTAACACTGGAATCCCGTATGCAACACGTAGTAAGTCAACCTGGTTACTTCCTGACTAGCTTCGGTTCCTTCACTGACACGTTGGTCAAAAGGCTGTCTGGAATAACCGGTATCTACACCCTGCCGGCTTCATTTTGTCCATAACCGCATTGTAAATGTATAAAATGTTTAACAAACAGTACAGCCTCACTTACTGAATGGCAGGTTCGCAACACCGTAGGCGATCGTCAAGTAGGATATGGCAAAGCGAAAACGAATCCATCCAAGCAGTCAAACTATACTATATACATCTTACCTGCACCTTCATTCCTTAGTTATCAGCCTTAATTTTTATCATTTTCCAAATGCTCAGGCCACTAAATGCTTGAAAAATATTGGGCTTATAAGCTCTGTTGTACGCTTAGTAAAGGCATTCTAAGTGACCTTAACCTTGTATAAGATGTTAAAAGCTATTGTTGCTGTCAACCCACTTAATGCACCCAAGGTTAGTATTAGAATTTTCCAAAACACTGTCTAACTACCAGCTATAGGTATCGCTCTATGCACCTTCGTAGATGTCAGCTGGTAGTTAGCCTTGATTGACGCGATTGCCTTAAGCCTGCGTACTCACTACTTAACTCCGCCGCCTGCGACTACAATCGGTCTGCATACCGGACTCCCACAAGCAAACCTGCACACAAGCCACAGCCTTGTGTGTCAAGCTATTGATCCATAGGTGCTGTGTGGATTACCTCAAGTAAACCTCCGAAGCACGACCGCCACCTCGCTTGTGGTTGCCCAGCAATGCAATCGTATGCCTGCGCGCAAAGCTCTCAGCATCGGGTGCTGGAAAGTGCGCACACTACTGCACCGGAACTCGAGTGAGCGTCCCGAGCGACGCACTATAAAACAGCAATGGAACTGGTGTGCTAAAACATTGACATTTTAGCGCTTAGTGAAACGCGGCTCGCTGAGCAAGGTAAGTTACATGAAGCAGGTGCTGCCTACACGTTCTACTGAATGGGTAACGCCGCCTCAGCACCATGCGAACACGGGTCGGATTTGCAATATCCGATCGCCTCCATGGCTAGCTGGTGGGTGAAACAACAGGCACCAGCGCGCGACAGTTGACCGCTCGCCTACGAATAGGAAGAGGTAACTTTACCTCAAGTATAAGCACGGACCGTATGACTGTGTGCTATATTGATGGCACGCGTGGTCAATTCTACATCCAGCTATCCTCCGTGCTACGGGATGTGTCGAGGAGCGGCCGACTATTGCTGCTAGGGGCTTTCAACGTGCGCACCAGGCTTGATGTATCGGTGTAAACAGATGTTATCGGTCCGTATGGCATTGCTTCAGAGAATGCGAACGGTGACAGGCTGGTCTGTTTGTGTGCCACTCACGGCCTGACGATCACGTACACAGGGTCTACACTGAGCGCGATTGGTACTGCAACTTGTACGCCCCCACGGAGTGGTCACGCTCACCTGCTTGACAATGGCATCGGACGTAAGCGTGATATGCATGAAGTGCGCATGACCGGTGTACTGCGTGGAGCTGTGTGCCCCTGATCATACTTTGGTGCGGATCGTACTGTATATACATTTCCGCACATCTATTTATTACGCTTCCGCCGTGAATCAGCGTAAAGTTAACCTTATCTGCTTTGGCACGGCGGGGAAACTATTGAGCTGGAGAAGGCGATGACCACACGCCTGTGTGCCGTAGAATGTATAGCCACAGTGGGCGACCTGTGGCATTGTGTTCACGACCAGCTGACAGCTGCTGTGGAAGAGACCATCAGGTTCGCATACTGTAACCGTCCTAATTGGTTTGCTGCGAAGGATGCAGCGATTGGCGCATTGATGTCGGAGAAGAATGCAGCATTCACTGCACATGTGGCAGACTCTAGTGACTTGAGAAAGAAGAGTCAGCTTCTCAGAAATTGACGGCGACCGACTCGCGACTGCTGTCGTATTAAATATGCATGGCAAACAAAGAAGACGAAACAGAGAAACTGCTACTCCAAACGCGGCCATCACAAGGAATTCATTGACTCAATGTAGGCGGTGTATGGACCGAGTTTGGAGCCCCTACGGAAGCTGATCAATGGTAGTTCAAGCGCTACCTGTACACAGACTGCAGATATGATGCAGATCTGGCGGAAACACTGCTTGTCGCTTAACCAACCGTTCAGAGGTCCACTGGCCTAAGTTGAACGGTCTCAAGCAATACGATGTGGAGGCCAGTCTGGCGGACACGCCGACACTTGATGAGACGCAGAGAGCACATGCTCAGCTGCAAAACGGCAAGTGTGCCAATGCCGACGGGATCCCGCCTGATGTAGTGAAACACGGCGGACCCGCGTTGGTGACTACGCTGCACCACGGTGCAAGGCCTATGGATGTAGGAAAAATTGCCTTCTGATTTGAAGAATGTTCTTGTGCTACCACTGTGCAAGGGCAAAGGAAGCAAGCAATGTTGCACGGATTATCGTGACATCAACTTACTGAGTTGTATAGGCAAGGTGATTACCCGAACCCTGCTCAACCGCCTCGTCAGTCAGGTAGTGGAACCTAATGTGGCGAAATAGCAGTGTGGATTCCGTTCGAGTCGTAGCACTACAGATATGATGTTTGCGGCTCGTCAGTTGCAGGAGACGTGCAAGCTACAACGCCAGCCGTTTTACTCGCTTTTTCCTGATTTCACCAAGGCATTTGATACGGTGAACCGCGAGGCATTGTGGCTGTTTTTGGGTAAGTTTGGTTGCCCGCGAAATTTTGTAAGTTTAATTGGGTGTCTGACAGTGGAATGCGGGCAAGGGTGAAGCTGTGTGGAGAGACCTGGGATGATTTTGCAGTTGTCGCTTGTCTCTGTATTAGCTCCTGCTCTGTTTAATATAGACCCACAGGCGATGGTGTCTTATGCTTTTGAAGCGGCTTGTGCTTACATTGTTCGTGTGGAACACCGTATTGATGGTGGGTGGCTGAACCGCCGTCGTTTCGGTGTGAGAGTCCTAGTCTATGAGACAACTATCCGTATATTGCTGTTTGCTGACGACTGTGCGTTGTTTGCACACAGCGCGGATGAGTTGCAAAACATGACTAGTGTTCGGGCTTCCACAGCGACCAACTTCCGGCTCAGCAACAAAACAAACGAAACCGTCTGTTTAGTGCAGCCTTCACAGAATTTGCGAGCTTCAATATTGCCGCTAATCAGCTTTTGTGCTGAAGTATTGGAGACCACCTCCCGGTTCTGCTACCTTGGGAGTGAGATGTCGACTTACCAGCAGTTACACACTGAGCTGCTCATGCGCGTCTTGAAGGCAGCGGTGGCTTTTCGGAAGCTAGCGAACCGCGTGTGGCACCACCATCAGCATACTACTGGCACCAAGCTGATGATGTATAAATCTAAGTTGCTCTCCGTTATTATATACGGCAGTCATACGTGGACCATATAACGACATCTTTTTCGATAATTCCAGCGGATCCGTCAAAGTGTTTGCGGCGGATTATGCCTTTGGGATGGAGCGAGAGAGTTGCAGACAAGGAACTGTGGCGTCGGAGTGGAAGGTATGCAGTGGATTGCATACATTTGCTGTGACTTCTGAGGCTAGTCGGTCATGTGAGCCGCATGGATTCAATGCGGATACCGAAACAACTCTTATATGGTTAGCTGAGTATTGGGAAGCGGCTGGTGGGAGACCAAAGTTAAATTACCAGGACATGATCAAAGTGAGCCTCTCACGTTCTAATCTTGATTGCAGGTCATGGGAATCGAAGGCGGTTGGTCGGCGTGCATGGCGTGATCTGAGCACGAAGGCAGTTGCCGAAGTGTGGGGGAAAGACCTCATACATGCAGAAGTAGCGGCGTGCGGAAGCAGCAAGCGCCGATGGGTTGTACTTTACGGACATTGTGCGCATGGTGCTGTAGCACTTGCGGTCGCGAGTGCCTGCGTCAGGCAGACCAAGTAAGCCATGAGCGAGGCTACTAGGGACTAGCACCGAAGCGACAACAAGTCCTGCAGAGAAGGTAGGCAGAACTGGCGCAGCATTTGTAGGTATGCCGCATTCAATTTCGTAACCGGATGCTTGAATACCAAGTCACTTTATTTCAGGTGGTGAGCTTTTAATTTTGCCCTTATTATTTTCTTCCTCATATTATTGCCTACCAGTACTATCATATATAAACTTGGGCACATTGCTGACGCCAATTGCAGTTAGTTTTCATAACAGTTTTGAATTTGTGGCAGTTCCACAAAATATATTTTCTGACCCCTTACACTTATCGCGGATCCTTCATAGACAATTTTTATCCCCATAGTTGTTGAAGAGTTTGTCTCTTTATCTGTTTTTCCTATCCGAGTTACCTTTTATCTCATCGTGTCGCGGGATTGGCTGTTACTTGATATCTTCGGTGTGGCTGCGCTTGAGGTGAATGTTGGCGAGATGCCTACCTGTCTATTACCCTCTGCCTCGTCCATACTGGCTCTAGGAGATAGTTGGTCGTTGCTGGAGCGAATGGGGTGCACGGTCTTTGTGGTAGTGTTAGGATAAAGAGTGCCTTTATGCACTCCGTGTGGAGCGGACTACTGTCCAGTCATCGCCTTATGTGCGCTTGCTTCCTAAATACGGCGTGTTTGTGTTTGACTTTGGAGGAGTGTGGGCCGGCTCCGTTGATGACACGTAGTTTCCAACCACACACCCCCGGTCTTTTTCCTTCGGGTTTACACTGCATATGATGTGTGTGGTTGGAGCAGTGAGTGATACAGCGCAAGCCATCCATGCTCCCTCTATAGGCGCAAGCATTCTGTCGCTGGAAACAGTGACAGGCAAATCCGAAACCCGATGCCCCAACCATATATAGATATTGGCATGGCGGCTTCCATATCCGGGTTTACCTGTAACTGGACCCTCCATGGATACAGCCACCGGACGCATACGCCCAAAAGGAGGACCATCGGTGGCGTGCGCTGCACCACCCGCCGTTTCACCCACACCCTCTATAACCGGTTTATACCCGAAGGATTAAGCCCGGAAGGCATGTGGATGGGAGCCAGATTTCATCGATGGAGCCAGTCCCCTCATCTTTAAGCAGCAGAGCAGGAGCATCTCGGCCTAATTGGGAAATCATGTCGGGATCTAGTTTTACTGACCAGTCTATTTCGCTCTGACTGCTCCTATTTTGCCTATACTTGAGCAGTAGCGGCTCTACATACTTATCTCTCTGGTTCCACTACCCCGAGAAGTTACAAGGCTTGTTAACACTCTAATGTCAGCCATTTTGTCTTTCTTTTATGTGCGTCCTAATCCAACGCGCCGATTATTCGAGTCGCGCCTGGTCGGCCACCTGTTATCCGAATTCACTCAGACTTCTGAGAGGTTACCTATAATGGTTCGGCTAACGCAAACACCTACTTACCTTACCTGGAAAGCCTCGTGGGGTTCTCCATTGTTTATCACCCATGCTTTGCATTTGCCTTCCCTTTTGGTACGCTGCTATATGACCTGACTGCTCTTGCTATGCATCGTAATCCAGTTGGCCTTAGCTTTACGTAAGCTGTTACTCGTTCCCTGCTGGCTGCCACCAAGGATAATTGAGGCCTTCGTTTATCAGTTCGCCGATTTATCTATGCACATTTCCAGTACCCGTACTTTTCGTTGAACGTACGTTTCGTTGAACCCACCCACTGGAATTGTCTTTAGCTGGATCGCCTGTTTTACTATGAAAACAGATTCGTCTAGCACAATTACTTTACTTGACATGGACAGCATTACTGCCTTTCACTGCAGTTCGAACGATTAGGTTCGGCGTCTTACGTTTCTGCAAGAATCTTTTAATACTTGTCTTACCTGGAGCATTTCTGAGGACACATCATGGAGTTATTACTGGACATGAAGACAAGTGCTTTTGACAATAACACCTGTGGAGGAACGTGCACCTGTTCTGTGAACACGCTGTGCTGTTACGTGGCCTGAACTCAGGGGTTCGGCCCTAGTACTCTGATCATCAACTTATGGTCTGAAAAGCGGTAATGCGAAATTCCTGTGGATCCTGCATTTATAGGAGGAATAGCATTTCCGTCGGAGGTAGGACAAGTTTAGCTTTAAGGATCAAATGCACTCTGCGCCTAACAGGCACAGTGTGAATACCTAGATACGAAGTCTTCATGCCAGGATCATATCCCACAAAGCGAACGCCAAATTCCAATATTTCAGGAAACCGCACACTCCTGCGCAATCCTTCACTCAACTTTACTGGTCATTTCATCTCTTGACCGGTTTCATTGATGAGTGGTGGAACTAGACTAAGCAAATCGGGTAATTAGCGCGGAGAATTGGAGCGCACATGACTGCGAATATCCGAGCGTACATTCGGTTCATACGATTCATTGCCAGTTATCCATTGCCATACAAGCGGATTGATGATAGTGTTCCAGGTCGTGTTGGATGTTCGGCTGGCAAGCGCTCTCCTTATAAATGGCTACAAATATCCGTTTGTAATTACTGTGACTTGGTGGGTATGACTCGTCAAGGGATAAAGTCACTGCACGGAAACTCACACAGGCAAGGTAAGCAGCGCGACCTATCAGAATTATTTGAATATTTGCACAGAAAATCTTCCCTGTTCCAGCCATCCGTCTCCCTGCTATATGTTGCGCTGGTACACATGCTTAAACCCAGAACTTAGCCACACCAGTAACGAGTTCGTTCCTCACAAGTGCATTCGCCATCACGATAGCGTATGTATATTGTGCGAACCGCGTATTTCGCGCCAAGCAAATGTCCGGTTACGGAACAGTAACTAGTTATGTGTCTCGAAGTATTCCAGAATAAGTTACTCATTTCATTATTTACACATGGAGGGGCTGTATCGGAGCTCGTTCCACGCAGAATGCAAACACACGTTGAGCCTAGCGCCGCCACGAGGACGATGCTCCCCATTCCTTCTAGCAGCGACCAACTGTCTCCTGGAGACAGTATAGACGTGGTAGTGGATGTTAAACAAGTTGGCACCCTAGCAATATGCACATTAGGCGCAGCCACTCTGAGGAGCTCAAAAAGCATTTACTTCTGAAATGCAAGATTACTCAACATGCAAGTTAAAGTACCACCTGCGCCGCAATATTAGTCTTAATTAGTACCTCGAATAGTCGCGTACGCATCATGCTAATTTTCTGCGCGCAATAGTGCCTTTTCTTGAACTTCAGCAATCACCCTTTTGAGCAGTTCACGGAATTTGCATCGACCAAAGTTGCCTTAGATTCGCAACACCTGAAATCAAAATGAGTTTGTCTTAAACTCCGTTTCGTCCTATCCTGGTATCGTTGTTTTCCGTTTGCTCGATTGCCGCTTCTATGCACTAATTTGGCCGTACAAAAGCGGTATGAGTATCCTAGTGGATTTCATTCGGTATACATATATACATGGATTGGCCTCATCCTTGTCTACTGGCAGCTCAAATACAACATATGCACGTGCTTTCATCCTGACTTAAATGTGATCAGTCGTCAACTGCATAGAGACACAACAGGCCTCATAAACCATAGTACTACAAACTTGGATGGGTTTCGTTTGGAGGTCAACCCAACGGCCACATTCGCTGGCAGGACGATTAGTACCCAATAAGAACTGTTGATAAGTCCTTCGACATTTAGACATGACAGCCATAGATTTGGGGCATCCGTATTTGAAGGAACCCGATATAGGAATAGTGAAGCAACTGCTGGGTAGACTGATAAATAAACAAGTGGTATAGCACTTAAGGGTTTCCGTCTATAGGTACAATCTGGTTTGCGTAACTGATAGGAGAGATCGCAGAGCAAGTGCAGGCCATGGTGTGTCCACTTCTGGCTCTCTGTGTCGCGCACGGCTTCGGTCATCTGTTGCCCGCGGTACGTACGTTTAAGCAGAGAGCTATATATATATCAGCTGGACTATAAAGATGCCAGTTTAAAAGTTGTGGGCCTAAGAGCCATGAATTCTGATCTCTAATTATCCTCACTTTGCTCCATTTGGTTGGCATTATAAGACTTCTACATGTAGCTAGCACTGATGCAACATTAGTAGACAGGCATCATAAACACTGGCTACGCTTTTTCAACTGCCGTCTCCGCTAAAACATTCGGATTGCTAGATTCCATTTTACCGGCAAAAATGCTAAGAAGCCACAGAGAGGCCATTGTCACACTGGTTGGCTGGATATCCAGGAACTTTAGACCACCTCTTCGCTTTTTCTCCGCCGCCTGTGCGTTATGTATCTTTTAACTTCTCCAAAGCTTACCACGCGTTATGCGTAATGTTTGGTGAACCAACAGCTCTCTCGTTTTTACTTACTTACCGAATCTTGATTTACCTCCTCACACTTTGCTTAAGGCTCTAGAACAGCTTCTATCAAGAAAATCAACCAAGGAAATACCTGCTGCGAAATTACGGTAGTGATTGACGTTGCCGATTACTGGACAGAGCTGACACTTGCCTCAGAACCTGAATTTTTAGAGAATAGGCTCGAAATATTACAATGATGCAAAGTAGTGTGTGGCAACACATGTGGCACAAGAATCTATCATGTTCCGGTAAGCTCAACCCTCAGTAGCCGAGTTGCTAGTGCCCCATCAACGCAATGCCGGATGGATTTTAGGCCTGGAAGCATTTTTAAGTATGCTGACACTCATTGCTTTATCATGTTGACAGACAACTCTAGTTTACTGGTGTTTTTGACATAGTTTTACGTATATCGAGAATAGACTTTCAGTGATATAACTTACGATATTTTTCTAAGAAATGTTTGCATTTTTCAGGTAAAAGCGTGTCAAAGTATTCTAACGCTCTCATGCATTATTCAGGTAGATCTAGCTCACGCAGCCTTGCTGTAAAATTGGCAAGCCCTTAGAGGTATAACAAATACGCAACTTCATATTCATAGCGGTTTATAAATAAATAAATAAATTGTGTATTCTCGACTAAGCGAGGCACGCCAGCGCAGGCATGATCATGTTAAGAGTACAAAATGTGATCAGTTAATGTACAATGGAACAATGGGATCGTTGCATATGTTTATATATGAATGTATGTAAGTTTGCATGTAGGCGAGTTTAGCTTTGTTTTTGGGATTGGTAAATGTTTCCTGTCATTTTGCTTGAATGTGTTTGAAGGTGTCGCCAGTGCTTGCTAGCTGTGGACTTGAAGCGATTGTTCGGATAAGCGAAGGGTGACTTTAGTTACTGGCGAGTCACAACCGCCACGTCACAGTGTTGTTAAACGGACATATGTGGCTTTTTATAGGGAGAACGTTTGCCAGGCGAAAACCCACCACGTCCTGGAACACTGCCGCTGAACTAATTGCTGAAAGGGGGTAAACCCGGATCACCCAGCTGGCACCACGAGGAGGTTGTTCGGTATCCTTTGAAAATGGTACGCTGAGGCCTACAGGCGGTGGGGGAATAAAATGTTGTTCTAAAGTTTCTTGCATATATAACATTCCTTACTAGATTCCTAGCATTTTTGCGAAAGCTTATCACCTGTTTGCCCATATTTGTTTAGATTCCTGAAAAGTTAGCTTTTCGGCCACTTACGTCATACCTAGTAGTTGACGGGTAGTTCGGGATGTGCAGATATGCCTATGTAGAACGTATACCGCATTGCCAAAGGTTACATTTTTCCCTTTGCTGATATCAGCACACATAGCAGAAAGCCATTTGTAGCGATAAAGCTAATGACTTTATTAGCAAAACGACATTCAATCGCGAATAACCCACGAAATACATAAATAATTAGGTCGTTTATTCTCGAATTTGTCGAGACACACCAAACCAGACATGATCAACATTTACAGGTAATTATGTTTCGCAACAAACACGTTGCTATGTATGTAATCGGCAGTAAACCGAAAGTTGTACAGGTTGCGGCAATTGTAAAAGTACGCGTGAAAAATAACGTCGTCAAAGAATGACAATACGTTGGGTTCTAGCTCGCATGGTATAAACAGTCAGTGCACTATATGTGTAGTGAACACGATACATGTAGGCAGGGAGTATCTTATACTTGAGGGTGACAGGAAATTATTGAACTATGATTCTAGTCAACCTGCCAGGATGTAGTTGTGAGCAGTGACTTTATTCAGTGGCGAGTCACATCCGTCATGTCGCAGTGTTGTTAAGCGGAAAATTGTAGCTTTTTATAGGGAGAACGCTTGCCAGGCGAAAACCTACCACGTCCTGGAACACTGTCAGAACTCGGTTTGTACACTAATGTGCAACTGGCAGCGCAGCTTGCCGACTGAGTTTACACTCGGTTATGCGCAGTCAAGTGACTTCCATTTTCCTCTTTTATTTGATCAGGTATCTTGGTCAGGGCCGTCATAATGGCTGAGGCCAATCGAGGATGGGGGCCTCTAAAAGAATCGTCTTTGTGAGTGTCCCGATGAGCAAAAGGTCAGTTTCTTGACTCTGGATTATTCAGGTTGATGTATACTTTTCAGGAGTGTGAAGGCCACGTGTCCAGCTATCATTGCTGGACGAAGGTCGTGGTAGTGAGTGCGCTTGTATCCATTTATTGTGCAGCCATGTTCTTTGTAGGTCCTTTTGGGTTACTATGTCCTGTCCCGGGCAAAAGCGGTTACTCGGTCCAATTGCAGATCCCCAAGCAATTCCGGACCTCGGAAAAAAGGGAAGGTGAGAGGCAACCAAGGCCGCCAAGCACAGGCGTGGAAACAAACATTATTAAATTCCTATGGTTTAACATTTAGTGGAGACAAATGATGTACCATGTGCCACAATGATTGTGCTGAAAGATGCTTTTAAATGTTCTACGAAAGCAATGGCCGTATAGGTTGGTTGCTAACATCTACATGGAATACAGCTCGTTGCGCCATTAAGCAAACCACGCAGTATCGGTTTGCTATGATGCAACTATTGCGTAGGAAGCTAGAAAGCAAAATTCAAAGACCAGCGGCGTGTGAGTGTTGGATGATTGGCTGGTAGCCAGCCTACATACATAGGGAGCGCAGAATAAGTGAGTGAAGGTATAATTGGCTTGCAACGAGAGATTCCAAGGTCAATTGGTGGTAAATCAGCGGATAGATAAGACTCAAGTGCTGAGTAACAAGCTTCGGGGGATCAAGACAGAAAGACGACACGAGGGTACTAAGAGTATAGCGCTACGAACGACTAAGATAGGAAAAGCCTGTGAGTGCGCGTACCTCCTATATAAGTAAGTGTAGAAATCGTTTCCGCCAAAACCAGACACAGTACACTAGGTGAGAAAAGATTGATCGATAGAAGTGCTGTAATAAAAATCAGTCAAAGGTAAGCGGACGTGCGGAATCAGAGTATACGTAGCGTCGCGCTGAGAATCGAGTTATTCTAGGATGCTAAGAAAATGGTATTATGGTATGTTGATCCAGGAAAAGCCAGTGAGTCTGTTGGACTCATACATGAGTAAGTACCGCAAACATCTCAGCTAGTAAGTGAGAAATGAACACCTAGCAATGAGAGGCCTACGGGCGTCTGTGTGCTGACCAGATGAGAGGAGCGATGGACTAAAATGCTAAATAAGCTTAATTGACGGAAGGGCAGCGAATAGGCGGAATGCAAGCGACATTAAGATTGCTGAGGATCTCAGAACATAAGGCCTAACCGCAGCAGCTAGGGTACTAAGCTAATAATACCAAGCTAGATAGAGCCAGAGAATGCTAGCCCGACAGCTAGAGGATTGCAAGTAAAATGTCTAAGACAATACAGCGAGTAAGTGATAAATGAGCATCTGGAAAGGTGAGACAAAACAGCAACTGGCGCCGAATACATGGATATGCTTGCACAACAGAAGAAAGCCAAGAGCTGTTTCGTGATGGAATGACAGCGAACGCGAAAAGCCCAAGCATACAGTGAGGTCGTCAAACAGTTCAGAGCACAAAAATCTAAGACGCTTCTACGCGCAGATACGCAAAACATGCTGGGGTGCTAATGGAACATAACTAAGGAAGCCTGACCTTGGAGAAGCCAGGGAGAGATCTGAACTACAAGTAAATAAATAAATAAATATTTCACTCGACAAAGCTTGACACGCCTTTTGGGCGTGATCAGCATATTGCAATATTGTACATGATAGCAGAATAAGCTGCACCAAGCGCGGGTGTAGTACAGAGGGAGACAGTAGGTTGGGTCCATATGGCCCAAAGGTTGTATGAAGTCTATGTACATAGAATGCGGGAGGTAGGGAAGCAGATATCTGATGTGGAGTATGTTGATGAGGAACTAGTCCGATGAGGTCCCGTAAGCAGTGTGGGTCTGGTGAGTGAAGTATGAGGAAACGGCTGAAAAATACTTAAGAATAGTGGCATGTCACTACTCAAATGTGTAGGCGTGTTCGTGCAAGAGCAGATATATGCACCGAACTTGTAAATGTGATATCGGTCAACTTGCCAATGTGTTTTAGGGGCGGTGAATTTATTGAGTGGCGAGGCACATCCGCCACGTCGCAGTGTTGTTAAACAGACATTTGTGGCTTTTTGTAGGGAAAATGCCTGCCAGACGAAAACCCACCATGTCCTGGAACACTGCCCGCTGGTGATATGACATTGACAATATTGCATCTGACCGATTACCCTCGCGGATATTTGCAGTCATGTAACGCCAACTTGTTTCCCATGGCTGTGTAGTCGCCTTCGGAGTCGACTGCAAGTGGTTGGAGCTGTTGAAGTCGGACGACTCAGGTGACTTGTATTGAGTTAATTAGTTTTCTAGGTTCTTTATTTTGTCAGGATTAAGAAGTGCTGGTTCTTTTTTGTTCTTTATTGATTCCGTGCCCATGGCAGCGTCGCAGATATGTCCTCAGCAGTGTTCCGTGCAGGTAATGTTACCCTGTAGTACAAGGAAGAGAAAAAAACGGACACAGCAAACCGCCAACAAAATTTAACAGGACTATGTCATTATATAAATATAAAATTTATGGTAAAGTTGTGCTAGTTGAAAGCAATGGAGGGACCGTATGTGTTATACAGCATATTCATAGTTTTACGTTCAAGCACGAGACCCGATATTTGCTGAATGTGAGGGGAAGATGCTGGCCGAAGTCGCCTAGCCTACGCAAAAGTTGTCCTGTTTGGAAACCGTGAATATCAGGTGTTGTTAACCGGTAAATGAGTTGAGGGAATCAGAAGAACATATTGAGTAGTTTAATAAGCGCTTAAGATATAGGTTGAGCGATCTGTTGACAGTGCTAGAGCTTATCGTTCGAAAATGTACGAGAGCCAGTGAAGTTATGACGCCGGGTTTGAGACCCATGAAAACAAAAACGTTACATGTTCAGTAATCGGATGCTAAACAGCCGGGTGAAGGGGTGAGACGGAGTGTCAAATTTGTGACGAGAATGGGATTTATATACTACAGCTGTAGCGACAATACAGTTGCAAAGCTAGCCCTAAAGGGACCTGGAATAGCGGAAAAAGATAGGGACTTCTACAGTTCAGCAAACCAGTCAAATATACGACAGGAAAGGGTGATACTGGGAGTCGGGTTAGTCATGTGGAAGAAACTGCTTGCTGATAGGCCTTCAACTTTAATAACAGGAGAGAGAAGGGCTTGAATACTACAGGTTTAGTTAGAAAATGGTTGTAGGGCCAACGCTGAAGGGGACCTGGAATATCAGTATTGTGAGCAGCAGCCGCAAAAGATACTAGGTGTGCCACTCTGATGTGGACATCCGCGGTGGAACGTTGAAGTCAAATAGACGGCTAGTTATAACGCACTAATCGGTGAGTTCCTTGCAGCCTGATTATTTCTTATACAGGGGCGGCACACTTTATTAGGCTCAGCATAGTCTGATAGGTATACAGTGTGGAATACAAGAGAGATAACAGACGGCAATACTTGTGACAGCTGTAGAGAGAAAACGAGTGGTGCCGGCTCCGGAAGTGACCAAGAGTAAGGGAATAATACAGACAGCACCGCCAATTGCTAAGTTTTCACCCCAGGAGTTGCGATGACCAGAGGAGGTGCCGAAAAAGTATGCATTAGAGTATGGTTAAACATAGGCGTGGATGAGACCCGAAGAAGTACAAGGGCTCAGGATCTGGCGCTGGTGGAATAAAGAAGCCATCAGCTCAATAGACGGGGATGTGAAAACTAAAAATAGTATTGCAGCCGATGCGCTGAGGCTAGTGGTACCCATACCACCATTGAATAGTTGCGACATGGACCAAGAGAGAGGTCAAACAAGAGAGAGACGCTAGTGTGAGCTGAGATGCATGCTAGTGGAGCCGAGAGGCAAAACTCAATCAGAGACCGGAAATTTCGATTTCGGTAGAGGGACCAAGCATACATATAATGAATCATACGGAGGCGTGTATCACGAGGCTGTTACTATATGGACCGAAAGATATGCCGAATGAGAGATGAAAACATTATTGTGAACCGAAAAGATTGGTTGTGAAGCCGAGAGGAAAAACGCAAACAGAGACCGGAAATTTCAGTTTCGGTATCGAGCAAATAAGCATACAGACAATGAATCAGACGGAAACTAGCCCCGAAGCTTTTGCTTTTACCATTGAGTATGTTGGTCAATGGCAGCCGATGCGAAAAAGAAGATAGGCGTTGGTTGGGGATCTGTGAGCATTTGCAGTCTGAGGGGCCGGACTGGTCCAAAAGGTTAAAGAATGAGGCAAAGCGGCGAAGCGAATCTAGCGAGAACTGGGATGCTGTTTTGGTGCTATGGAGGTACATAGACTACTATAAAAGTGTTACTATGTAGAACGAGAGATGCAGAATGTGAAAGGGAGACAATATGTGAGCTAAAAGGCTTGGTAGTGAAGCCAAGCGGAAAAACCCAATCAGAGACCGGCAATTACAATTTCGGAAGGCGAAACCAAGCATAGAGATAATGATTCAGACAAAGACGAGCATCATGAGGTTGTAACTTATACCAATGAGAACGTTAGTCGATGGCAGCCGATGCTCAAACTAAGAGAGGCCTTAGTTTGAAACCTATAGGCATTTAAAGCCTGAGAGGCCGGACTTGTCCGAAATGTTTTGGAATGAGGCACAGTAGGAAAGAGAGTCTAACGAGGCCTAGGGTGTTGCGCTGACGTTATTGATACCTATACCGCCATTGAACAGCTGCGATATGGACCAAAAGAGAGGTCAAACAAGAGAGGGAGACGTTAATGTGAGTTGAGATGCATAATAGGGGAGCCGCGAGGCAAAACTCAATCAGAGACCGGAAATTTCAATTTCGGTAGGGGGAGCACGCAGACAAATAATGAATCGGACGAAGACAAGTGTCATGATGCTGTTACTTATACCAGTGAGAACCTTAAGTGCTAGCAGCCGAGCCCAAAAGAAGAGAAGACTTGGTTGTGGACCTTTGGGCATTTGGAGCCTGAGACGTCGGACCAGTCCAAAAGGTTTAAGCATGAGAGGCACAGTAGCAAAGAGAATCAAACGAGGCCTAGGATATTGCGTTGACGCTAGTGGTACCTATACCGCCATTGAACCGATGCAATATGTACCAACAGAGAGGCCAAGCATGCGAGGGGGCGTAATTGTGAGCTGAGATGCATGATAGTGGAGCCGAGAGGCAAAACTCAATAACAGACCTGAAACTGCAATTTCGGTAGAAGGACCAAGCATGCAGATAATGTATCAGACGGAGGCGAGAATCATGAGGCTAATACTTATGCCAATGAGAATGTTAGTCGATGCTCAAAGGAAGAGAAGCTTTGGTTTTATACCTATAGGCATCTGGAGCCCGACAGGCCGGTCTGGTCCAAAAGGTTTAAGAATGAGAGCCACAGTAGCAAAGAACATATAGCGATGCCTAAGATTAGGCATACGGATGATGAATAGGACCGAGACGAGAACGATGGGGCTGTTACTTATACCAGTGAGAACCTTAATCGCTGGCAGCCGATCCTCAAAGAAAGAGAGGCCTTGGTTTGAGACCTACAGGCATTTGGAGCCTGAGAGGTCGGACCAGTCCAAAAGGTTTACGAATGAGAGGCACCGTAGGAAAGATAAGCAAACGAGGCCTAGGATGTTGCGCTGACGCTATGCGTACCTATACCGCCATTGAACGGTTGCGATATGGACCAAAAGCGAGGCCAAACAAGATAGGGAGACAGTACTTGTGAACTGAGAAGTATGATAGTGCAGCCGAGAGGCAAAACTCAACCAGAGACTTAAATTGCAATTTTGGTAGAAGGACAAAGCATGCAGATAATGTATCAGACGGAGGCGTGTACGTGAGGCCGTTACTTATACCAATGAGAATATTAATTGCTGGAAACTGATCCTCAAAGGAAGAGAGGCCTTGGTTTGGGACCTATAGGCATTTGAAGCCTGAGAAGTCTGACCAGTCCAAAAGGTTTAAGAATGAGTGGGACAGTAGGAAAGATAATAAAACGAGGCCTAGGATGTTGTGCTGACACTATGGGTGCCTATATCGCCATTGGACCGATGCGATATTGACCAAAAGCGAGGCCAAACAAGATAGGGAGACAGTAATTGTGAGCTGAGAAGTATGACAGTGGAGACGAGAGGCAACACTCAATAAGAGACCGGAACTTTCGATTTCGGTTGGGGGACAAAGCATACAGATAATGTATCAGACGGAGACGAGTATCATGAGGTGTCGCGGACAAGTAAGTGACGGCTGAGCATCTAGCAAGGATTAACTGTGCGCGGACCGGATGAGATAAGAATGGTCGCCAGGGGAGAGCTACAAAGTTGAAGGAAGAAAGGACAGCAGACAGGAAGAGTACAAGCATTTATTATTTTACTGTGGGAGTCACAGCATATAAGGCTAAAGCACGGCGGTACGTATGTAAATAAATAAATAAATAAATATTTTATTCTCGACTGTGCGAGGCACGCTCGTGGAGACATGATCAGATATGTACAACGGTACAAACATTTTAATGCAATTGTAACAGTAACGTAGAAAATTGTTCATATATCCATGATTGGAACCGTACAATGTTGAAAATGCGAAACAATAAGTTGGCTGTCATGAGGTACGGGACCTCAGCTAATAAGAGCTTGAGAATCCTGAATGATCCATTGAAAGGTAATGGAAGAGCCCGCACACAAGGAAGGAAAAGGGCAACGTATCGTAGGATGTAAAAAGACAACAGTATTTGCAGATGTAGAAGTCCCAGTGTAACGATCCTATGTAGAATTGTGACGCTAGTTGACCTGCCAGTGTAAAGTTATGGGCCGTGACTTTATTCGGTGGCGATTTCAATCTGCCCCGTCTATTTCACTCTGTCCCGTCTACTAACTCCTTTGCATCAGGCCTCATTAATCTTCTTCACACGGCCACGTTGTACAACCACACGTATCAGCCGACTAGATTCCGATCCAACAACCAACCGTCCCTGCTAGATCTCGTCCTCACTAACGAAGAACTGATGGTTGAGCACATTGAGTATGATGCCCCTTTGGGGCTTAACGACCACTGCGTCCTCCGTTTCGATTTTATATGCTTCGCCGAAAAACTCGTCAGCACGCCAACTTATATCAAACGCTGGACTGATTACGGAAAGTTGAACCTTCTCATTTCCGCTAACAACTGGTCACCCGAACCCCAATCGAGCGCCGACAGCGTGTGGTCAAGCTTTTGCCTTACCCTACGTGAACTCTGCTCCACTACGACGACGTGCAAAGAAGTTTCCATAGGGAAGGGACGCCCAGCACTCATCCGAAGTCGTACACGGAAATGGATTGCCTCCAGGAACACGGCATGGAGAAACTATTGCTCCCATCCAACGGCCACTCAGTGGGTATATTACCGATCCATCCGTAACCAATGCGTCCATCTTGTACGAGAAGATAAGAGTGAGCACCAGCGTCAACTTATGCGTAAATTTTCATCCAATCCCAAAGCCTTGTATAGACACGTCAATAGTCTTCGACAAGTCAAACACGGTGTCACCGCATTGACGACCCCACAGGGCTCACGAAATCAGCTACCGAGGCAGCAGAAGTCCTGTGCAAGTAGTACGCATCCACATTCTCCGTTCCATCACTGCACACAACGACGGTACCTTCTTCGGTTTCACTCTCAACTTCCCTGACGACTGTTCATTTCACTCCGGAGAAGGTCTTGGCGAAACTCAAATCCCTGCGGCTAACGGCCTCTCCTGGCGCTGATGGTTTCCACCCACGGCTCTTGCGAGCGTGCGCTGCAGCTCTAGCTTTACCCCTAGCGGAGCTGTTCACCCACTTCTTCTTGCAAAGCAAAGTTCCCAATGATTGGAAATGTGGGACTATTACACCAATCTACAATGACGGTACTCGCAAAGATCCGGCCAATTACCGACCGATAACTCTCCCATCTACGATCTCCAAAGTGATGGAATCGATCGTCGCAGACGCTTTAACGGATCACATGGAGGCCCAGAAACTGCTCTCTGATTGCCAGCACGGTTTCCGGCGTCAACGGTCTTGCCTGAGTAACCTGCTACTTGCCAGGGACAGCTGGACGACTGCAGCCGACTCTGGCCAAGAAACGCATGTTATCTTAATGGATTTCGCCAAAGCCTTCGACAAGGTCGACCACAAGTTTCTGCTGCGAAAACTGTCATCTTACGGCCTTTCAGGGGACTTGATGGATTGGATCCGGAACTACCTCCAAAACCGTACCTTCCAAGTACGCGTCGACGGAGCGTTGTCTCCCCGCATCCTTGCCATAAGCGGAGTTCCACAGGGGTCTGTTCTCGGACCGCACCTCTTCCTAGCCTTCATTGATGACATCACACCGCAAGTGGAGTCTTCGCTGCTACTATACGCGGACGACGCCAAGCTGTGGCGCACAATTAACCTTCCGGATGATGCCCACGCACTTCAGACGGACCTCGACCGTCTACATCAGTTGTCCATAGAAAATAACCTTCCATTTAACGCTTCGAAATGTCGCGTCCTTTCTACCCGCCCTTCCGCTTTTTCTCCTGTATATTACCTGGGAGCGTCTAACCTCCAGATCTCTTCAGCCGAAAGAGACTTGGGTATCATTACCCAGACGAGTCTTTCCGTATCCGCTTCCTGCCGGAAAGCAGCTGCTGCTGCTAACCGCATGGTGGGATTGCTGAAACGAGCCTTCGGTCAAATTGACCCCAGCAATTTCCGCCTCCTCCTTAACGCTTTTCTCCGACCCCACTTGGAGTTCGCTATTCAGGCTTGGAGCCCTTTGTTGTTGAAGGATCAACGCATACTCGAAGCCCCACAACGTCGAGCAACCAAACTGGTCCGAGGTCTCAAGCACCTAGATTATCCACAACGACTTCAGGGCCTGGGCCTCTACTCGCTTAAGTACCGACGTCTACGGGGTGACCTGATTCTCGTATTCATGATCTTATCCAACCCTGGACAGCCCTGTCGCCACCTACTCACACTGCACCAATCGGGCTCCCACCTACGTGGCCACCCACTGAGGCTCACACGTCAGCACAGTCGGCTGAACTGCAGACGACACTACTTCTCTTTGCGAATCTGCCGACCGTGGAATGCTCTGCCGGCCGATTTAGTCTTGGCACCCACTGTGGCGGACTTTAAGGCCCGCTTGGACTGTCATCTGGCCGAGCTACACCGCGATATTCCCTAATTTAATTACATTCTACTGGATGGAATTTCTTTCTTTTTTTCTTCCACCTACTTCCTTTCCAAAGCCGTTTCGGAGGACGTGGTGGGATGTCACGCTTTGCGTCGGCGTGCATTCTGTTTTAAATGCCACATAAGCCCGATGAAGATACGGCTAACACGCGAGTCCAACCCGCTATAAGGTTGCTTGGCCTTTCATTAGACCCGACCCGTACTCTTTTTACCCTTTCGGTCATGTAAAGCTCCAGCTTTTATTCCCATCAAATACAATGTTCAATGTTCAATGAGTCACATACGCCACGTTGCAGTGCTGTTAAACGGACATTTGTGGCTTTTTGTAGGGAGAACGCTTGCCAGGCGAAAACCCACCACGTCCTGAAACACTGCCACCAATACATTGAATGGCAAATTGTAACTGGTTATGTTTCTTGTTAAAAGTCTGTTTGCTCGGTTATTCGCAGTCAGGTTGCGTCCCATTTTTTCTGCTGGTTGATGCAATAACTGGTTGCCTATTGCGTTCCTGGGTCCTGTCCATTGGTAGGTCGGGTACTAAACATTCTTATTGAAAATGATGTGTTGATCCTTTGCAGAACCAAGTGAAGTCTTCTCTGATTATGTATATTTGCCGGGGAGCGAAGAATTCGTGTCCAGCTACCCTCACTGGACATCGGTGGTTGGGTGCAAATAGTTAGAGTGGAAGTGAGGCCATGGTCCAGGTAAGTACTTGTTGGTTATTTCGTCCCATCCCAGACGGAGGCAGTTCCTCAGTTCAATCCCGAAGCTCTCCGATGTTCCTGACCTCAGAGAAAAGGGAGAGAGGAACAAGCCGAGAGGACCGAAAAGGGACAGTCAATGTACCTAGCGTTTGATCAAAATCCTACCTTAAGACATTTATTTGAGACAACTAGTGTACAAGGCGTAACAGATATTACGCTAAAGATGTTTTTACTTATGCAGAAGGCATGGCCTGATGGGTAGAATACTTTCATGTGCAACGGGATGAAGAGCAGGATTCCGGTAAGATATTCATGAGGTGTAAGCTGACAATGTTCGAATTCTACCTGAGACTAGAAAGTGGGTGTGTAGTCACGATTGGTGGTTATCGGAAACCCAAAGAAAGTGACGATGTGGCGGTATTTATATATGCTCCACGGGATAAGGATTACCTAAGACACCTTAAACAACAATGTACATAGGTATATGAAGATAGGAAGCTGAGCATATTAGAAGCAGGCTAAGATTAAATGGGTATCAAAGGAAGACTAAGTGTTGAAGGTAAGACGATCAGAAGATATCGATAATGGACCGGGTTTCAGTGGCCAAAGGTGCCTGTTGGGTTAATCATTCTAGTTAATAATGAATAACTACCGTGTCAAAGGATCGGACAGCAAACCAGCTGAGCGTTGAAAAACTATACCAAGAGAATAACCATTCTACAGAAGGACTGACCCCTAGCGAGCTAAGGGGTATTCCCAAAGTTGAATAGGGCCTACAGCGAAATGCTGCTGCAGAGCAAAGATAGTGGCTAAAGGAAAGAATGTATCAGTGGCTGATTCAAACATATCATTAAGAATTTTAACCACATGTCCTGTAAACGCGAGTAAGAAAGACGGCGGATAACGGCGCGCTAGGAGAGATAAAGGGCTAGCAACAGAGTTCGGATTAAGGCTTCAGTTACTAGCGGATCCTACGGTGGCACAGAATAGGTCAACAAACAGCTGAGCTGTGACGCAAACAATCAAAGAGAATGAACATTGTAAGAAATGAGAAGCATCTAAAACGCTCCGGGTATCAGCAAAGTTGAATTGAGGCTATGTCGACTAGCTGCTATAAGCAGAGATAGTGGCACTAGAAATGGATGTATCAGTGGCTGGTTAAGCCATATGATTAAAAAGTTTGACCACTACTGGATACCTACAGTTTCAATGAATAAGTCAACAGACGAACGCCGATTAAGGAGACAGACGTCAGAGGAAAATGAAGGCTGAAGTGTCAAGTTGTGGCTCTTTGCAGGTTACATGGGGCCAAAAATGACTAGCTACTGCCAAGAAGCGTGACGCGACTAAGAAGAGCGGCGCGCTATTAGTGAGATGAGTGGCCAGCCATAGAATTCGGATTAAGACTTCAGTTACTAGTGGATCCTACGGTGGCGCAGAATAGGTCCACAAACAGCTGAGCTGTGACGCAAACAATCAAAGAGAATGAACATTGTAAGAAGGGAGCGAGCTCCGGGTATCCGCAAATTTAAATTGAGGCTATGTCGGCTAGCTGCTGCTAAGCAGAATTAGTGGCACTAGAAAAGGATGTATCAGAGGCTGGTGTAGCCATATGATTAAGAAGTTTGACCACTACTGGCAAGTTGATTGACACCACATTTACAAGTTCTGTGCATATATCGGCTCTCGCATGAACACGCCTACATATCTGACTAGTGACATACCACAATTCTTAAGTATTTTCCACCCGTTTCCTCATACTTCACTCACTGACTTACATTGCTTACGGGACCTCATCGGACTAGTTCCTCATCAACATACCATATAAGTGATCTGATCACTATTTTTACCTCTCGCATTCTGTGTACCTAGACTACATACAACCTTTGGGCTCTATGGGCCCACACTACTGTCTCCAACTTCACTACTCCCACTGTTGGTGCTGCTTATTCCGCTATAATGTGCAATACTGCAATGTGCTGATCATGCCTAAAAGGCGTGTCTCGCTTTGTCGAGAATAAAATATTTATTTATTTATTTATTTATTTACAGTTTCAATGAATAAGTCAACAGACGAGCGTCGATTAAGGAGACAGACGTCAGAGGAAAATGAAGGCTGTAGGGTCAAGTTGTGGCTCTTTGCAGGTTACATGGAGCCAACAATGACTGGCTACTGCCAAGAAGAGTGAAGCGACTAAGAAGAACGGCGGATAACGGCGCGCCAGGAGTGAGATAAGCGGCCAGCCATAGAATTCGGTTTAAGGCATCAGTTACTAGTGGATCCTACGGTGGCTCAGAATAGGTCAACAAACAGCTGAGCTGTGACGCAAACAATCAAAGAGAATGAACATTGTAAGAAATGAGCAGCGTCTAAAACGCTCCGGGTATCAGCAAAGTTGAATTGAGGCCATGGCGTCTAGCTGCCATAAGCAGAAATAGTTGCACTAGAGAAGGATGTATTAGTGGCTGGTTAAGCCATATGATTAAGAAGTTTGACCACTACTGGATACCTACAGTTTCAATGAATAAGTCAACAGACGAGCGCCGAATAAGGAGACAGACGTCAGGGGAAAATGAAGTCTGGAGAGTCAAGGAGTGGCTCATTGCAGGCAACATGGAGCCAACAACGACTAGCTACTGCCAATAAGCAAATTGCACGCGAGTAAGACGAACAACGGATAACGGCGCGCTAGGAGAGCGATGAATGGCAGCAACAGAATTCGGATTACGGCATCAGTTACTAGTGGATCCTACGGTAGCACAGAATAGGTCAACAAACAGCTGAGCTGTGACGCAAACAATCAAAGCGAATGAACGTTGTAAGAAGGGAGCGAGCTCCGGGTATCCGCAAAGTTGAATTGAGGTTATGGCGACTAGCTGCTGCTACGCAGAATTAGTGGCTCTAGGAAGGGATTTATCAGTGGCTGGTGCAGCCATATGATTAAGAAGTTTGACCACTACTGGATACCAAATGTTTCGATGAAGAAATCAACATGCTGGCGAAGCTTAGAGAGACAGACTGCAGAAGAATGAAGGCTGGAGATTCTGGGAGTGGCTCCTTTCAAACTGCATAAAGCCAACAATGGCTAGCTGCTGTCAAGAAGATTTTACATGAGTAAGAGGAACGACGCATAACGGCGTGCTAGGTAGTTGGAGCTGTGTAAAAGCCGGTAAGGAAGCTGAACTACAAATACTTAAGTGTTACAGACAGGTAAGTGACAGCTGGACGTTTATCAAGCAGCGGCTGTGCGCTGGTGTAGTGCAACAGAAAACATGCTCTTTCAGTATCTTGTAACATTGGAGTTTATGGTTGTTTTAACCTTCGAAACGTCCATTTGTTTAACTGACTGAATGTCCGTTGTCACAAACCGTTTTGGTGAGTTCCTCGCTGCACGTTTCTCGCTCCGTCTGATTCGCTTCCTATTCTTGTAGCCTGCACAATACACGTTGTGTTCAGTCTCCCCTGACTTCTATACTGTCGTATTTGACACGTATTACGTGTCATTGCTTACCGACTAGTATCCCAGGTTCCGCCCAACAATTGGTGACCCCCTGTCAGGAACATGCCGTCCGCCACTGTGAATTTTCATTTTGGTGAGCTCGTTCCAGTGCTTTTCTGATTCATTACTCGTTATCGTTTTGTTTTGTTATTTGCCGCATACACTTATTCATTTCTCACGATGAATAGTGCTGATGATAAACGTACGTGGTTAGTGCCGTAGAGCTAGCCTCCCCACCTTTTTGGGAGAATGACCCGTTGTTATGGTTTGCACATTTAGAATCCACTTTTTACAATTGTAAAATTTCATCTGATAATTCTAAATATCATCAGCTTATGTCCCGGCTTCCGCAAAGCGTATCCTCCCAGGTGAGGGACATCATAGCTTGCCCGCCCCCGATGCGAAATATGCTACTTTAAAGCAGGCGATCAATCAGCGAATCACGCCCTCTGACAAGGTCCGACTTCAGCAACTGTTTAGGGATCTGCAGCTAGGGGACAGGATGACTTCAGCCTTGTTACGACAGAGGCAACAGCTCCTAGGCACATCCAGCATGGATGAAGGTATTCTCCGCGAAATGTGGATGCAACGTCTCCCAGAAAGCACACAAGCCATCCTTGCGGTGGCAAGCGTCCTGCCTCTCACAGCAGTTGCGGAACTAGCAGATCGTGTCATGGAACGACATCAGCCAGCTAACGAATCTAGGACGTTCACTCGACTTAGCCCCGTCACAGCCCCGGCGACATACGAGACTAGTGAGCCGTCAGCAATCGACGCTTTATCATCGCAGATAGCGTCATTACAACGCCACGTCGAGAAACTCACCCTAGATAGTAAGCAGCGCAGCCGCTCTAACTCATCAACTCGCCGCACGAAACCTAACAATTCAGGCTTTTGCTTTTACCACATGCGTTTTGGTAACAAAGCACGCAAGTGCCAGCAGCCATGAAGTTTTTCCGCCGCCAAGCAGGGAAACTTCCACGCCGGCCCGTAATGGCGACTAACGGTGGCGGCAAAGCTCAAAGTCGTCTCATCTACGTTAGGGAGTATGGCTCCGATACCCAGTTCTTAGTTGATACTGGGGCGGAAGTCAGCGTCATTCCTCTATGCCAGGTGAGCCTACCCCTTCGCTGTCGACAAGCCTCAGTGCCGTCAATGTCACGCCAATAGCCACCTACGGCCATCGGTCGCTTACCCTGGACCTAGGTCTCCGGTGCACCTTCCGCTGGGTATGCACTGTCGCTGCAGTCCCCTTTGCCATCATCGTCAGTAAGTATCTCAGGCATTTCGACCTTTTTGTCGATGCGAAACGCCAGATGATAGTCGAGCCTGCAACAAAACTCAGTGTACGTGGCATCACCGTCGATGTGCTATCTATATCCCCGGTCTATGCATTTCCCTAGACCTCGCCAGACTACGCTATTCTCTTTTCTCAATATCCCAAGCTAGTTCAGCCAATGAACGTAGCTTTGCGCGTGGCAGCTCAAGTCACGCACCACATACGGACGAACTGCCCACCTGTGTCATGTCGTCCACGCCGACCATCGCCTGAGAAACTAAAGGTAGCTAGGGCGGAGTTTGAGCACATGCTTGAACTTGGAATAATCCGCCCTTCCGACAGCCCTTGGTCCTCGCCCCTACAGATGGTCCCCAAGAAATCTGGTGACTGGCGTCCTTGCGGTGCTTACCGCGCACTCAATCGCCTAACCGTCCCAGATAGGTATCCCGTCCCACACATGCAGGTCCTTACCGCATGCCTCACAAGTAAGACGATCTTCAGAAATATCGATCTGGTTCGCGCCTATCACCAGATACCTGTGGAAGACAATGACATTCCTAAAACAGCCGTCATTACTCCTTTCGGCTTGTTTGAATTTTTAAGAATGCCATTTGGACTGTGCAACGCTGCACAAAACTTCCAACGCTTCATCCACGATGTCACTCGTGGCCTTGACTTTGCATATTCCTACCTCGATGATATCTTAGTAGCCAGTTAATCGGAACAAGAGCACCTCGAGTAGCTTCGAGCTCTCTTCCAGCGCTTGACCCAACACGGTGTCACAGTCAACCCGACTAAGTGCGAACTCGGCAAATCAACGGTAGAATTACTAGGCCACCTCGTTTCATCGTCTGGTATCGAAGTCCTTCCTGATAAGATCCAGGCAATCAAGGACTTCCCAGCTCCGACCTCCTTCAAGCACCTCCGTCGATTTTGTCGTTTGGTCAACTACCATCGATGCTTCATTCCGCGCTGCGCTCAGCTCATGCAGCCACTGACAGACCTACTCAGAGGAAATGAACGTAAGTTCGCTTTCCCTGACACAGCACAGGCAGCCTTCGCCGAGCTCAAGGATGCTATCTCTAGCAAAGCTTTCCTCGCTCATTCCGAATCGACTGCACCTCTTTCTATTACGACTGATGCCTCAGACGTCGCGGTAGGAGCCGTCCTCCAACAACACGTTGGTGGGCAATGGCAACCCCTTGATTTTTCTCCAAGCGCCTGCAGCCAGCGGAATCCCGCCACAGCACGTTTGGCAGAGAACTGCTCGCCATTTACCTAGCAATACGTTACTTCCGGCACACGCTCGAAGGCCGCGCTTTCACGGTCTACACTGACCACAAGCCCCTTATCTTTGCCTTCAACTCTGCTAGCGACAAATACCCACCACGGGAAACAAGACACCTAGATTTTGTCACGCAGTTTACTGCTGACATACGTCATGTCTCAGGTGTCGACAATCCCGTCGCCGACGCTCTCTCACGCGTCAACCTCACTCTGCAGTCTTTGCCTACCGTCGACCTTGCCGCCATGGCATCGGCGCAGGCTCAAGACGAAGGTTTACAGTGCACTCTGTAGTCCACTTCGCTGCATGTGCAACATGTTCCTCTCCAAACCACGGAAGGAACCATCCTTTGTGACACTTCCACAGGTTGTCCTAGACCTCTCGTGCCCGTCTCCTTCAGACGCACAGTCTTCGACGCACTGCACTCACTGTCACATCACGGTATCCGTGCATCTTTGAAATTGGTCACCGAACGTTTCGTTTGGCCACGCGTAAACAAAGATGTTCGTACCTGGGCTCGCGCCTGCCTTCAATGCCAGCGCATGCGTTCACTACGCCCGACCCCGCCCCGTGAACAGACTAGAGATGTGCAAATGCACAGCGGACCCTCTACCGGCACTCACGTCTTCCTCCGCACCGACGCAGTGCGGCGCCCTCTCCAGCCTTCCTACACTGGCCCTTTCAGAGTTCTGCAACGGACTCCGAAACATTTTACTATAGACCAGAATGGTCACCGAACAACGGTTTCCATCGACCGACTCAAAGTGGCTTTCTTTGACGAGCCACTTGCAGCTCATCCTGATGCTCTCTCACAAGCACCCGCACCTGTGGTGACTTCCCGAGCACTGAATAACCCGGAACCCTCCGTACCCCTTGACCCGCAACCTATCCCGCCTCAACCCCAGGCAACTGACCGACGCGGTAGACAGGTCAAACGTCCGGTCCGTTTTTCCGATTTTGTAAGCGTTTGCTATTTCCATTAACACGCCTTTTTCGTCTTTAATGGTTATCCTGCGTCTCACCTACAAACGTTTTGCAAAATCGACAAAAAAAACCCAAAACATTTTGAAAAACCTAAAAAGCGTATTTGCTTTTATCATACATGCCATGATCTCTCTCCGGCGTCAAGCCACTTCCCAGACCCATGCCAACCCCCTCTGAGTTCTACCTTCCAGAAACTCAACCGCCGAAACTGCCCAGGCAACCCTCGAGTGACTCGCCAACCGGCTCAACGCAACCCTGGAGTGACTCGCCAGTCGTCCCTTAACCCCATCCCCACCCCATTCCTCGCCCTCGATCGCAGACACCCACGGACGACGAGGACGCCGGATTTCTTCGTGGGACGAGGACCGTGGACTAAAGTGCGGTGGGGGAACTGACACCTCCCAAGCGCACCGTCGGGTCTGCAGCAATGGGTAGGTCCCGTCGGCCTTTTTCCTGGACTAGCCAGTTTTTTTGCAGCCCGACCAGCCCGCCCCGACGGCCCACCGATGATGCACTCTGGTCCACACGATCGTCATAAATAAAACTAACAAAAGCCTGGACCCAGCGAAATCTGCTACACCCCACTTTGGAAGCCCTTCTCAAGCCCCTGCAAACATTCGCATCCACCCTCACCTTCCGTTCCCCCCACTAACAGCTCCATCGAAGGCTTCCATCCTTCAGCCTTTTAGGAGAAGGCCCTTGTAGTGCAACAGAAAACATGCTCTTTCAGTATCTTGTAACATTGGAGTTTATGGTTGTTTTAACCTTCGAAACGTCCATTTGTTTAACTGACTGAATGTGCGTTGTCACAAACCGTTTTGGTGAGTTCCTCGCTGCACGTTTCTCGCTCCGTCTGATTCGCTTCCTATTCTTGTAGCCTGCACAATACACGTTGGGTTCAGTCTCCTCTGACTTCTATACTGTCGTATTTGACACGTATTACGTGTCATTGCTTACCGACTAGTATCCCAGGTTCCGCCCAACACTGGCCTGATGACATAAGGAAGGTCACCAGAAGAGAACTAAGAAGGTTGAATGAAGAAGGTACAGCAGACATGAAGAACGCAAGCATACAGTAAGTTGTCTGAGTTAGTCACATTAACTGAAGCGAGCTAAAAGAGATTGAGTGAAGAGTGCACAGAAAACGGAAAGAATGCATACTACGGTAGACTGAGCCGGAGAAAGCAGATGAGAGAAGTGGACTACAATTGGACTAAATTGGAGCTGAGTGAGATAGGATGGGGAAAACGCTTATATGTGGTCAGGACCATTTTCCCACAGGTCGTCTTCAAGTTTGTTAATACTTAAAACAGTAGAAACCTGACTGACCGGGAGGTACCTATTAAATGCTGTACGGAAGTGGATTATATTATCAGATGCCCGCACGTTATGTGGAAGCCTATTCCACACATACGCATATCTGTACAGACAGAAGTTTGCACGGGTACTACTGTGGGTTTTTGGCAGGATAATGGCCCTGCTAGCACAAAAAGGACTTTGAAGGCGAAAATGGGTGGTAAAGTCCTTAATCGTCCACTATAAATCTGAATCCATGGTTAAGGACCTTTGCGACCACTTTAAAGGTGAAATTTGTCCTTCCACTGCAGCTGTATTAAGTACACAGTGAAGGACTTTGCACCCTGTCCAATCAGAAACCTAGGTTAAGCAGTGAATGACAGACAGACTGGAGGAGTATGAATGGTCTTTGACGGTTGACCTTGGACGGCGTGGACCAATGGCCGTGCACGCACTACTACGCTACGCACGCACCTAGCCGGTACCCCTATACGTCGCACCTACCTGCAAACCCCTGTACGCCGCACCTAGCTGCGGCCCCTGTATACCCCACGTATTGGCTACCCACCCAATCTCTCACACCGCTGGAAGGGGGATCTCAAATCCCCACCTGCGTTTCCCGTTAATAATAATATGTAACGCAGGTATTACTACCGCTTACTAATGCAAAGTAAATGTGCGAGTCATAGCTAATCGCCCATTTGGCCTCTTTACTCCTGCGGCGTAACATCCTGCTGCTACTGAATGGAGGAAACCATGTTTAACACGGCGCAAGGGTCCAGTCCCACCACTCATAGTGATGCCTCAGTATTTCATTCTCAATAAGCACAAAGATAGCGGGAATGGAATCCGATTTTTTAACAGTAAGAAGTCCGTTTACCGACGCATAGTAGTGGATACATTAAATGGAAGGATATCAATATGGACAACAGAGGTCCATGTTCCGTTTGAATCGGTTACGCTTCTGCCATGCTGTCTCATGGGCGCTCCAAGTCCACGAATTGGAAAACCTTATTTAAGATATGTTAATAAGTAATCCATTTCATACCTGCTGGTTGCTTGCACAACCTGTGGTAGTGTCGCGTCATGCGTTGCCACGAATCGATTTCAAGTATTTCCTGACATCATCATCAGGTGACACAATACTTCCGGAGAAACGTTTTAATAGAGCAGCTACGAAGGGGGTGAAAGGGCAAAGATGTTGCTTACCTTGCACTTCGGTGAATAGCTTCATCTTCCGGAATCCGTGTTTGTTGCGGAGACAGGAGTAATTGATCTCCGCCATCAATGACCGCGTTAGAAGACGCTGCATCATGAGGCGTACAGTCTCCGACAACGTGTCTCCAGGCACACCTTTCAGTTTAGACTGCATGCATATGTGAGGTATCAAGGAATCTTACCAATTGTTGAATGCATCCTGCATTAGTATAACAAATGACTGTAGTTCCTCCACCGATGTAATTTGCGAAGGAAGCGGCGTTGCCTGCTGCCCTGTTTGCCGGCAATGGTTGCAGCCATCGATCTCATGTAACTCTTCACATACTCCAGTGTCTTCATATGTATGTATTCTCAACAGTCTATTAGGTAGACACTGAACATTACCTGAAAATGTATACCGTTTTAGGAATGTAGGGAGTTACCATCTATGAACTCATTTATTCTTCAGTTGGTTCATATCGCCTGCAAGAAAATGGTAAAACCTCAAGTACATGCTTACGGTGAATGCCATTCCAATCGCTTGTAGGAACGGGGATGAAGGAGGAGTCAGGTAGACTCTAGGACTAGGACAATCAAGCTACAAAGTGTAAGCACCAATCGGAATCGGTTTTCCGAATCTGTTCGTTCGAATTGTTATCACAGTGAGATGCAGTATTGTACGCTGGAGTTTAATATTAAGAAAAATGTATCCCTTACCTGTATAAGCTGGTTTGTATCTGCCCATATTGTATTGCTGGGAAGACGACTGACGTGGGTTTTACCCATGGAGCGGGCCAACTCCGTTAACGAAAAGATAGCTAGAGAGCCATAGAGAACGGTTGTGGGGACCATGCGCTTCCTGGAGTGGCTCAAAGTCATCGGCAGTCTGCAGACTTCGGTGTACCTATATGTTATTGGTGCACAAAAGCCGTTTTTTTATATGAGGTAATCAGCAATAACTTAGGGAGATTATAAATTACCGGTATGTGGTAATGGTTCACATTTTTTAGGCGTTAGGACCTCATTTTCCGTAACCTCCAGAGAACAATCTCTTTGATCAATTTGTCCGAGGCATGTTGTCGCGCGCAAATACCGATCCCGCGCGGGCAATTGTCGGTTTGCACACCGAGGTCTCATTAATAATGCTGAAAATCAAAGGTTATGTTGAAGATGGCGACTTACATACAAAAAGATCTTGATTAATAGAAACACCGAAACGTCGTGCAATATCGTCACCGATATTACTAAGCGAATGCGCCCCGCAAAATAGGAAAAAAGCTCACAATGAAGCTATCTACGTAGAGTACAAGTAATTGTGCAAGTGGAGATAACAATGCGCAAACTGTGCGTTGGGCGATAGCAGCTAAGGCAAACCAAGGACAAAGCTTGAGAAATGAAATCAAGCTGAAAAGTTCATTTTTGCAATACTGCAATGAAAAAACACATATAGTGCTTCTTATATCTAACTCACGTCGAAATGGCTTACCACCAAATCAAACTATTTCACCGCCATCGAAAATGCACAACGAAAAATAGAAGTTCACCACGGCGAAGCAGAATTTACAACCAAACGGAGCAGTGCCAGAAGAAGCGGAAAATTTAAAGGCACGGCAAAATTCTAAAGGTACGTCGATGACTCTTTTTAAGAAATCATTTAGGATTTTTTGACAGAATGTAGCCACTAACCAATGTTATGCTTATACTTTAGTTGACGTAACCCACACATATATGTGCACCTTTTGCTGGAATACGGAGTAGATCAAGTAGCCGCCCATATATTACTGAAGGACTTTGACGACCGAAAAAAGGACTTCATGTGCTAGCAGGGGGAGTGCGGTCTATTACGAAGAGGGTACGAAATGTTGGCTGATGATAGGAAGGGAGTTATTGAGTTCGCGAGAGGATTATTGATAAGCTGATATAGGAAGATGAGGTTAGTTTTCAGCCTGCGCAACCATAAAGGCTCAAGCACGAGTTTGATGCACCGACCACGATAGCTGAGA
>OX104063.1:237021871-237219851 GCA_944474145.2 Dicrocoelium dendriticum
CCACAACGCAATTCACGCTAGAGTGCTGGGATAATACTATATTAGATAGAGCCAGGGAAAGCTAGTCCAAGAGCTTGACGCTTGCAGGTGCAAAATCGTAGACGTTAGGACAACTAGGAGATATGAGAACGTCTAGAATAAAGAGGCTAAGGGCGGCTTGCGCTGACTTGCTGAGTTAGGAAGAAGCGCTAGGAGAAAGCTGGAAACGTTACATGAAGAAAAGAATTTAAACAAGCAGAAGACGTGCATATGTTGTGTTTACTGAAGGGGTCGCAGCATAGGAGTCTGAGGACCACAGGCACTAAGTCCTGTTAGGGTGCGAACCTTTTAGTGCTAAGGTAGACAGAGCCGGAAAATCCAGTAAAAGGTCTGGACTCCTACATGAGCAGGTGTCACAGACTTTGCAGCGAGCAATGGATATATGAAATTTTAGATATGTTTGCAAAACAGAAGGTAGCTAAGAAGGTTTCCTGAACAAAGGACAGCGAACGGATGAAGCGCAAGCATACGATATGGTTAATAAATAGTTCGGAGCATAAAATCATAAGACGCGGCGACCCGCAGATAATGAAATCATCCTGTAGTGCTAGCGGAATAAAACTAGGAAAGCCTGAGCAGGGAGAAGCCAGTGAGTGGGCTGAACTACAAGTAATTAGCCGTCACAGTCGAGTACGTGATGGCTGAGCGTCAAGCAAGGAGCGGGAAATTAATAAATGAAGGCCGAGTAAAGATAGACTAAGAAATAGCGTGTACAGACCACATGAGTTATGTTTGCTCAACAGAAGAGAGCTAAGAAAGGTTTCATGATTGAGGAACAGCGAACGGGAGGAGCACAAGCACACGGTAGGGTTGCTGAATAGTTCAGAGAATTGGAGGCTACGAGACGTCGACGCGCAGTTAATCAAATTATGTTAGGGTGCTAATGGAATAGAACTAAGGAAGCCTGAGCCGGGAGAAACTAGTGAGACACCTGAACTACAAGTAATTATGTGTCGCAGACGGGAACATGACAGCTGAGTACCTAGCAAGGCGCAGCTGTGCGCTGACCGGATGAGGTAAGGAAGGTCACCAGCAGAGAGCTAAAATGGTTGAATGAAGAAAGGACAACAGACAAGAAGAATGCACGCATACATTATTTTACTGCGAGAGTCATATCATATAAGGCTGAAGCACGGCGGTGCGTGAGGGCACATTTCATGCTAGGGTGCTGGGATAACACTACTTTGGATAGAACCAGGGAAGCTAGTCCGAGGGATGGACGCTTGCAGGTGGAGAAGTCGAAGACGTTACAACAACTATGAGATATGAGAATGTCTAGATTAGAGAGGATAGGGCGCGACTGTGCGCTGACCTGCTGAGTTTGGAAGGTGCTAGGATAAAGCTAAAAGGTTTATATGAAGGAAGGACCTCAAACTGCAAGTGTCACATGGCTTTTACGTTTAAATGTACTCAGCGGTGAAACTTGTTCTAAGTGGCTCATCTTTGTATCACTACTATTGTTTGTAATATTACAGTCTTAGAAGCGGTTTCTCTTATGATATGGAATGTAAACCGTTTGAATTTTGACGCTAGAGATCAAATTTAGCGCAAGAAATTTTGGTTAAACCTTTTATTACATTTTATTTTTCTAGTTGACACGCCCCTTAGTATGCCTTTTAAGAAATGCCTTTCATTCTTTTTTGAACTGCTAACAATTATGCTTCACATTTCCTGTTCCTTATGTCTTCACCACCCATATTTCTTTCTATGTTCGCACCAACAAATTTGACGACGACGCGTGCCGAAATAGCCCAAACAATTTACAGTGAAGTTCATGGTTTAATGGATTCTGTTGCCAAAGGAAACGTACACAAATATGACTATGCGCCTTTCACAACAAACAAATGCAAGGAGCTCAAAGATCGCCTGAAGGAGCCAGAAGTCTTTCTAGTTGAGCGCCTACAACCCCTTCAACTTTACCTGTAACGAAGCCTATGCGTTCGTAATTGCCAACAAGAAACGTGTATTCACACTGTTCTCACTTCAAGGCAAGAGCATGGGCTTAATGTAAAAATTGGCCTGATCTCTTATGGGCGCAGCCTCTACACAGTCTAAAAATATACCTATTTATTTATTTTTTATTTCTTCATTGATATCAGCCTTCATTACCTCATAGCGCGTGCGCGCTTTGTCCGCAACAAAACGGCAGCTGAGCGAATCCCGGAAGCTGGAACGAATAGGATGCGCGGGTTAAGGCACTGCTCGCATTCTAACAAGGTGCACAATTCACAAATGATTTTATTGCATTGTTGTTCCCCGCAGAGCGACTTGTTCTTTAGATCCACTCGCTATGGACACTTCCGAGTGACAAGTCTTCTGCGCCAATCCGAATTTGCATACGACCCGAGCTGATCGGTTTAACGCTGATCTCCATCTATCTCATGGTTTTTATTTATTATAATTGGCAACCCAAGAACATGAGACGTACACTAAAGCTGGAGTTCGGAAACCTATTTGCAGTTGCCAACCTTCCTTATTGGATGCTAACTTCTGTACCCATTTCATTGACCGCTCCTATTTTATCGCCGTTAGTATCTAAATTTTGGCTTTTTACCTGCATTCCTCTGTAGCACGTGTGGCCATAAATATCTACCCGGTCCTTACGAGTGACTAAACAGTGTCCGCGGTAGCGACCGTTGGAAAGCCTTGCGGGATCAATTACTGTGCTCCGTCCGTCCCATTTGGACACGGTTGTACGAGCTTTAATCACACAAAATACTTCCCAACGTGCCTTAACTATTTATTGTTCGTGTATTTCCGTTATAAATACCACCAAGATTAAGCCGAAATCGATCCACAAACGGTAATTATGCAAAAGTTTAATCTTTATGCCAAATCTAAAGCACCTTTCAATGACCAAAATTCGTCCCCGTCGGGACGACGTTTTGTTACCCAGTATATTTTTCCAACACTTGCCTGCCTCCACTGCTATTGGTCTTTACTATTAATCCGCACTTCACACGCTACGGGCTTCTATTACTTAACACAACTCCGTTACTTGCTTCCACGACTTATTATCTTCCCTGTAAACAGCCGCGAAATCTTCTACTGCCTTCCTGTCAACTAACTTTGCACTTACCTACCTCCACAGGCTTTGATCATGGCCACAAATTTGCGCGCAGCACGCCATTGGCTTTTCATTATTTAATTCACCCCCTCTACCCTCAGCGCGCAACTTTGTTAGACCTAATAATCTTGCGCGATGCAGCGCCCTATCAAGGTAGATACTGAAGTTTACTTACTACTATAGAAACGTCTTGGTCACTCTGCTACAATGAAGCAACTAGCTCTCATATCCGCGCTCATTTCCTAAATTAGTGTTAGCTCTCTTCCTATGGTTCACCAGGGTGACAATTACGATGTGCGACGCCGTTCGGTAGCCATGCAGATTCTGACGTTCACTTCCTATTTCCATCTTATTCGGATAATTGTCTTGACTTGGTATGGCCGCTAAACCTATTGCTGGATTTAGGTTAACTAACCTTGCACCTATCTGCCTCCACCGCCCCAACTCCTTGCCCTAAATCTGCGCACAGCCTGCCACTAGCCTTCCAATACTCTACCGCCCTCTTCTATCCTCATACAGCAACCTTGTTAGACTTCATAATCTCGCGCCCTATCCTCCCAGCTGCTGATGTTTACTTACTTCTGCAGCAAAGTATTTGTCACACCGCTGTACTGATGTGTTTAGCTCGTCTATAGGCTCTCATCCCCAAATGGGTGTTAGCTCTCTTCCTTTGGTCCGCAGGAACGAAACGTACAACGCGCTGAACAGCACGACAGCCATGAAAATCCTTACTTTCACGTTCTCTTCATTCGCTTCCGCGGCCCATTATCTTGCCTGGAAATGGCCGCTGAAGTTGCTGTGGCCTTCTGCCAACTGACCTTGCACTCACCTGCCTCCACCGTTTTTGAGCTCTGTCGTAAACCTGCGCGCGACATGCCATTGGGTTTCCACTAATTATCACACCACTTCTGTCCTCAGCTTATTAGAATTAAAGTCACGCGCGATGCAGCGCCCTAACCACCCAGATCCTAACGTTACTTAATTCTACAGCGAATTCTGGCACACTGCTGTATCCAGTTTAGCTCCGCTATCGTCCCTCATCTTCAAATTAATGTTAGCACACTTCCATTGGTGCACCATAACAGCACCTATAACAAGTGACGGTGCGCTGTAGCTATGTACTTTCTGTCGTTCAGTTCCTATTTCCTTGCTCCTTGGATAATTAGCTTTACCGTACAGGGCCACTGAACATTTTTCTATTTTGCCTTCCCCTAACCTTGCACTTACCTGCCTTCAATGCTATTGCTCTTCCCCATAAGTTTGCGCCCAGCACCCTATTGGCTTTCTATTACTTTCGTTATCTTCTATCTACTTGTTGCTAAATGGTTGGATTTAATAACCGCGTATAGCAGCGCCGTAATCACACAATCATGGATGGATACTCCCTTCCATCTTATGGCCTACCGTACACTCACCTCAAACAGAAATGGCTGTTATCCCTGTCATCCAGGACTTACCTACAACGCGTGACGCAGCGCATTGGCCTTTCAGTATCTAACGTTCACTTTCAATTTACTAGGTTCCGCAACTTAGGCTCGTTGCTATAAACGGCCGCTCGAAACGCTACACACTCACTAACTAAATTTCATTTACCCGCATCCATCATCTCTAGCCTTTGCCTTAAATTTGCGCTCCGTTTTCTACCTTCTCCGCCTTACCTCCATGCAGGGCGCTATTTTTGTAGCTACCGACATTCCTTCTCTCAGTTGTTCATTTGTTCTCCGAGCTTGGTGGTTTTCTCGCAAACGTTTCACCACCATGCGAGGTGGCATCCTCAGTGCAGTGATATGCAGCGTGCACGCTACAAGTGAGAACAAATGAACAATTGTTTCATCAACCCGAGCTACTAGTATTTCGAAACGTTCATTCTCTATTTACCCGTATCCACGGCCTTACTTGATACTGGCCTTCCGTCACTCAACTTGCCTGTGCTACCTTTAACTCGCAACGCTGTCAGAATTAATAACCTCGAGCGGCACAGCGCAATAGCTGTAAACAGCTGCAAACGGGCCACTAAACACACCTCTACATTTTTGCCTCCTTTAGTCACACCAATAACACGGTTATGTAACCTATATAACGACATATCCACATTGTGCATAGCGGTTCAACGTTCAGCGTTCTGTTGCAACTCATGCATTGGTTTGTGTGCAGTTGCATGACATTTCTTTACGGCTTGCTGTTGTCCGTAGCGTCTCATTCCAAGTTTCCCACAGATAATTCTTCTGGAATTGAGCAACACTTCTACAACTGGGTGGTACAAGTGTTAGCGCCTTTGCTACTGACCCTCCTAATCTACACATCGCCCAACTGGATGGGATGGAAACCCAGTGCGACCAAAGGATAACGCATCATACGCCAGGAGATGAAAAATGGATACCAAACGACTGCGATTAAAAACGCAGTAGATCAGCTTCAGGCCAGATCCACATTTACCTAGCACAACTGCCTGTATAACTATAACTGATTATTAACATTTTGAATTTATATAAAACCTGTTTCAACGCTGAATAAATTATGAGGCCGAAGAGTAATCACAACTTTGTATCCTTTCTTGGAACTTGCTCAGCTGCACACTCACAATGTCAAAAGCAAAATGGTTGAAAATTGCTCGTTGCTGATTCCTTTGTACATATGCTGAAAATGCGTTATTAGTGTGCCTTGTTCAACACCAAGAATATAAATTTATTCAATTAAATAACATGCCCTTACCATACACGGCAAATGAAGTTTCCCTGATTGTAATTACCGTCAGCATTAAGCAGATATGGTTTCACAACTTGTACTTACCTAACACTATAGCCGTAGGCTCAACTGAAAATTTCCTCGAATGGCCAAACGTCTGCCAAAACGTGTGCAATTGGGACTGCTAAGGGCACCAAACTTAGTTACTCAGCCAGCTCCAGCGTCCTCTGGCGCTGACTGAAATTACAATTTTCGTAAACAGTTACGCAAGTTAGGTAAAGATCTTAGGTGCTAAGGATGTACAAGCTTATGTAACTGCACATATCGCTACATCACGCCATCTAATTTCATATTACCATTTTGCCGCTGCAGCTGACCAGAATCCCGCCCAAAAGGGATGACTGGTGGTCCATCTATGCGGACAGGGCAATGGATTGACATTTGGAATACCTAGCGTCGTCGTTTATTTCCGGTGTTTTCCAAACCACTGCCATGAATGCGTATTTCCGAGTTATAAACATATGTAAATAAAAAGTTTATCCTCGAATTTATCGAGGCACATTACATCAGGCATGATCATAAGTTACAGGCATTATGTTTTGCAACCGGCCTGTTGCTATGTATGAGCCTGATAGCAACCAGAAAGTTGTACAGGCTGCAGTAAATGTAGAAGTTAACATGAGGAATAAAGTCGTCGCTGGAGAACCATAGTTTGGGTTCAAGAGTGCATAGTGCAAGCAGTCAGGGCACTATAAGTATAGTGAAAGCGGTACATGTAGACAAAGAGTATCTTAGTCTTGTACGTGTCAAGATAATATTGAACTCCATCCTCAAATCTTAAGGCTAAATAGAATGTTTTTCCTTTGGACCCAAGTTTGTCCCCCATGTGTAGTACTGGGTCGACCGAGGGCACCAAAATCAAGCGCAACTACGGCGCGTCTAGCTCATTTGCGAGGAATGCCGGGGTGATTCTGTTAAGAGCCAACGAATCAACATTCGTTGTTTTATTTAAAACTTGCGCAATTGACGTCATTTTCTGTTCCCCTGTGAGTGACTTGGGGTATGTTCCAATGGGAGGTCAAGCCGCCTATCTGTTCATCTTTCTGTTTTACTTCCCTTGCGTTTATTCCTAATTCATCCCACTGGACTACTAGCACAGGTCATACGACCACTGCTTGATCCTCCGTGATGTGAATCCAGTTCCCAGCGTGCTCCCAGTGGCTTTGTCCTGCGCAAGCGGACATACATAAGAATGACTTTTCACCTTTTCCTCGTTTCATTTGCACTTGACCGGTTGTACGTTCATTTCCTACAGTGTCTTTCAAACCACAGCTGGATGGGTGAAACTGTACCTGTTTTGATGCAATCACCAATCGTGCTGAAGCATGCAGGCAACTGGGGCATTTCCTTTCAACAAATCTATCGTTTTTGCTACTGCTTTGCCTCCGGGGGAAAACGCTACTCTTGAAACATCTGGGTGTTGACATGGCGCAGACCTCCGAATGACGCACATCAGTACTTCGTTGTAGTGCTCGACGCATGCCTGGAATTGTGAAGTAATGCACGCGCTCTAGTGCACACTTCATCGTGGCGGCGGAAGGTAACCAGCGGAGCTGCACATTTTAGTTCCAAATCGACTGCAAAGTGTGTGCTGCCCAGCTGCAGGCAGAGTTAAAAATCTGCTTCATACGAAACATGGTGGCACAGCATTTGCTGTAATACGTTTATTAGATGGTCTTCGTTGCACCAGTTTGCGAGTACAATATTGCACAATGTGGCTTTAACACCACCTTATGACCTCGCTCGCCAATCGCTTTGTTAAAAAATTGATCTGCCTGCTCGTTTTGCCCTATGCTGCGCGCTTATCAGAAAGCTGCATGCATATGTAAGGATTCCACTCAAGGATTCCATTTCCCGCTACATGTATGTTGGATTCATGGGGTCCGACAAGGGATCCGACGACTGAAAGCGCGATTGCGGTTCACCAATGAGAGAAATTACTGTTTATTCCGTAAATATGTAAAATGTAATATGTGATAATGTTAAAAGATGTATTTTCTGAGCAACTGTGTACCGTAAATCACCAAAGTGTCGGCAATTGCAGGGGAAAGGGTGACGGTGGTTTGTTGACATTGGGGAAATTTGAGGAAACGCGTAACGGCTGGCGTGCTTATGCTGCAAATTTTATGCGTGGCCGACTGGTTGCGAAAGGTGCTCTCACGCGGCGCATTAACGTTCGCCCAACCGACGGTTTTCGGTCGCCATTCGGTCGCTTATGGGTCGCTCGTGCCAACTTCGTCCACAGTCTAAGGGTTCCCTATACCAGTGTGTGGAATGCCGCGGCGTGAATTGCGAGCGTGCTGTCTCAAGTACGAAGCGTTTCATACTAATACGTGCACTGATGAGTGTAAATAAGAGGATCTGTGACAACTTGTTTCGATATTATCTTCGACACACTAACTGCCATTTCGGGCGCGCCATGCTAATTTGTCCTTTAGCAACGAGGAACAAATTTTGACTATTATCCCATTCGTTGTGTTCCAAGGCAACTTGGGTTGCTGTTATTGGGGTTGCACATCGTTTATATGACCTTTCCGGTGAAGTCTTCAGTTTTTCTCTCCTCTAACCAGTTTTCCCCATTTGTACGGTCCTTTTACGGCGTACACGTGTTACAATTCTGTCGCTTTTCACTTTGTAATGCATGTCTTATTAAGAATCAACGCAAGCGTAGAGGCTCAAGAAGCTTACAGGTGCGCATGCTGGGCGTTACTGATGACGGAGGATGCTGGCAGCATTTAGTGGGACAACCACAACCGGCAGTACGATTACCAATGCACCGGTCTGACTGATAAACAGTAGGTCATGCCATTTACTCGCGACACTGCTTATGCTCTACGTCTGTTTGCTTAGATGCCGACACGTTCGTCCTGGCTTCCTTGGACGGGACTGCACCGATGCATAAATTCAGCCAGGGTGATTGTCACTCTGTTAGCCCCTCTAGATGGTAAAATAAACTAGTTGCTGGAGGCCTTTGCGGTCTCTAACGATCCCGGTTTAAGAAAGTAAAACGGGCCAATCATCCTTGTTGGTCAAATGGTGGTGCTCACCATAATGTCAAAAGCGCTTCTTGTTGCAAGGATAGAAGCGTGCTATAGCGTAACGCCGATGCAAAACTACCACGGCACTTGCATCTAAACGCTCGTTGGCCGACCTGCAATGGGTTATAGTGTGCCTACCGAGGCATCTTCCGACTACAATTTCCGGCCTAACGGTCAGGATCCTGGCCATGCTGCGTAACGTTCCGGTTAACGCTCCAAACCTAGGACCGCACTTACTTCGTGTGGTGCAATACACCCCGGGGTATCGGAACGCGCTGTGGCGCTTGGCGTACAAACGGACTGGCAATACATTTGGTGTTCAGCCAGACCAGCTGACAAATAGGTTGATGCTAAAGAGAGCGCAAAAGACCGCAAACGCAGGCGGGCGGCTGGTGAACAGGACGTCCAGTAGGTAAGTTTTCAAGTGGTCAGCTGGAGGTTCTTACTGCTTTTCCAGGGCATGCTCCGCTGGTGAACGATCCACGTTTTGTCATTACGAAAGCATTTATGTGGTGCTCAGCGACGCGTGCAGCCTAAGGAAGCAAAAGATACGAGATAGGCCTGCCTGTAGACGTGCCTACTGATCTACTTGCTTCAATGAAAGGTGGCTGTCAGGACATTAAGGACGGTGGAGTACATAGGTCCGGCTACGTACTATTTAGGTGTGATCGCTTGGTTTGCCGACAAGGCGGGAGTTTAGCACATTATGTTAGCCATGCACTTGACGCTCGGTTTATTTATTTGTTGCACACAGTAGAACAAACGTCAACGTTCTGTCGCTAGAGGTTAGCATTGCCTCCGCTCCAGTTTCAGTTGTACCCAGTTATAGAAGCCCAGAGAGTGCATCCAAATAGGTGCTTGATTTATTCGTTTGCAATCCGCCAGTAGCTCCTTGACACCAGGTGACTTTAACGGATCGGAAGTTTGTTCGGCAGGCCCTTCGTTCAACCTGATGTTCAGTACGTTCGGTGCTGTTCCCGCTGCTAGTATGCCTCGAGTATGGTTACAGCGCTTCTTGGACCTCACCAACTACGTAGACTCTCAAATACTGTCTATTTTGGGTTCTGTTTTATCCGTATATAGTCTTACTGATTCCCAGTTTCTGTAGCCATTTGATCGTATGAGCTATAAGTGCTTGCGGGTTTGTCAACATTGGGCAGCCGTCTGGAATTCTGAAGCACGCGGTGACGACCAATCCTCACGGTTACTAGGTAGACTTTGCTTTAGTCGCTGACTGGCAGTATGGCGCACTTAAATATGATTAGACTCAACTGGGATAGTTTTGCGGCAGTCAAATAGATCTTAAGAGCGCATGGCGATAGGCCTTCGTAATGTGCTGGGTAAGACAACAGACTGGCTGTCCGGAGGAGACAAGGAGCCTCTGCAGGCGCATACAGCTTTGTTTAATATCTCGCGTTGTGTCTCAGCCGAGTGCACAGCCTAAGGAGCTAGAGAACACTGTTAAACCGAAACAGTAGACACGTTGTGTGGCATTTTTCCAAGTGCCTTAATAGTAAATCATACCCGACGGTTTAATTATTAAGCTTTCGACTGACTCAGTCCCAACCCTGTAATCTTTAGGGTTCTGCCCTTTTCATATAAACCAACACGGCTGTGGGGTAAAAGCCCACAGCTAGGTTGGCGTAGGGCACCAGAGCCAGGCATGGCCTCTGACGGTTGGAGTGCACCTAGTGATGCTCAATGCTTTGCTATCATCCGCTTCAAACCGAACAGCAGTTAGTCGAATTGGCGCACACCTTCCAACTCCAAGAAGTAGCTGCCCGCTTTTACAAATGCCAAACATAATACGGTCCTTAAACGCGTGCGCACTGTGCTGCATGTTCACACGCTGTATGAGAGGGGTATGGAACATGTCACCGTGGTTCACTGAAATACTGCTCCTAGGTTGGACTTGGCTCACATTTTCTTGTTGGTCAGCCTGCTGAGCAGGAGGCAACGGGCTGATTCCCCCAAGCAAATCTCCATTGCCCCACCCCCTTGTCGATCAGGCTATTAAGCCAAAAAGCGAGTTGGAATTCCTAAAGGGCATTACGATAACCCTCACTTCCTTGTGGTACAGACTGTTAAAACAAAGGATAGGAGCAGGGCACCTGGAGCAAAACTGCTGTCTCAAGTTGGGCAGCCGGTGAGTAACATCTCTCTTCTTGATCTGTTCGACAATTTTCTTTCTCATTCTTGCTTTCCTACTCGTCCCATCTCTCCTTCCCCGTCTATTAAACAGTAGGCTGCTGTCGAAATAGCACTGTTGCCGCCATCGTAAAATATGTGGAACCGCCGAGTGCTATTCCGGTCCTTGAATGCCATTAGGTTGGGCAACAATGCGAAAGTTGGACAGCTGTTCCGTTCGCAGCGTGGTGGACTGGCAGTTTATCGGTACATTGTAAATGTTTCAGCCGGTCCGCTACAACAGCGCCACTTGCTGATAAACCAGAAGCTGACATGGGAAGTTGCAGTCGGACGTCTCACATTTAGAGATTCCATATGAGCTTTCGGTTTTGAAGCGTAAGCAATCTCCTTGGCTCAAAGAGCTTCGTCCCTCTTTTCTGAAAGATGTCCGTGACTCTATCCCGGTTCCCTTATCTTGCTTGCTGTGTCCACTGTGGTGGTCCTTTATGATCGAAGCTCTTCCTCTTCGTGTTGCAACCATTCGAGAAATGCTCCATTTATTTATAACCAAATAGGTTAATTTGCGTAACTGTGTACATAAACACATGATTCATAATAATCCCTCATTTTCGAGCAAGCTCAACCTGCTGAAGTAGAGTAAGTAATGCCTCACCAACACAGACAAAGATGGATTTCACGCCCCGAAGCATTTCACTAAAGCTTCCGACACTCATTTCTTTATCACTATTGACGGGCTCCTCTAGCTCACTGGTGTTAGCGACATAGCATTATGAACATACGCTGTTATGTCAGAATGACCATGCATGTAAATTCTTGCCTCACCTTGTTGAGAATAATAGCTTTATTTATTTATGTATTAAAAAGGCGGCTCTAAGAGATAAAACTTGTGATGTTTATCTAAGCAATGATTGCATTTTTCAGGCCAACCGGTATCAAAAATTCCTAAAGTTCGCCTGTATTTTTCAAGTAGATCCAGCTCAGGCATCCTTCATATAAAATTTGCAAGCATTTAGAGGCTTAAAACTACGGAACAACTTATTCGCCGTAGTTTAGGTGGCTCAGTATCCTTTGAAAATGCTACACTGTGGCTTTCTGTCCGTGGGCTAAGTATAGGCTGTCCTGAAGTCTACTGAATATATAATATTCCTTACAGGATTATTGGTGTTTTCGCGAAATATTATTGCTCATTCGCCTATGTTTGCTATGTATGCCTGAAATGTTTGCTTTCGGCAACTTACGTTGTGACTGGATTTTGCCGGGTATTTCGGGCTATATAGAGAACTTCTAAATAGGTATGCCTATTTAGAACTTTCACAGCTTCGTCACATTTTACCTTATGTTGGACCGAGTTTGCTTGCGACTCTGCGTCAGGCACATTCGGCGCTCACCTACTTAAGATTGCACTCCAATTACCGTTGCGTCAGTTCTTGGACCTCCCCAGTGGGCCCATGGACGCCCAAGTACCGCCTAGTTTATACATTATATTTGCCAAGTCACTCGATGTTGTTTGAGACAATCCTTACGGACGGCCACTGGGTACCATTGACCGCGATTGTTTGCTCTTCAGTTGTACACTAGCTAAACGCTATAAGCATACTTTCGAGTCTCACCCGAACATATTGTACGCAGTCTAGCAATCAATGGGAGCCAGGGTTTTGGAGTTCCATGGTGAGATATCAGGCGATGAGAATGTCTAGGTTGCGTGAGATAACTTTAAGTCCTACCTCATCGAAGTCTCTGCTCCCTGCATCCCATTCACAAGGAGAAAAGAAGCACCAGCACGGCCGCCCTGGATAGATTCTACTGGCATGCATCTGCTCACAAAGTGATCCAAATGTTGGCGGACTTACCGAGACGCTCCGTCCACAGATACCTATGACAGGTAATGTAGGGCTAGAAATTGGTATAAACAACACCTAATGAATGCTGGACTCAATTACGAGAAAGGGTTAGCAGAGGAAGCTTTAGAGAATCCGGCAAGATGATTTGATTAGGTCAAAGGGCGCTGCAGTTCGAACACGTTGATTCTAGTATTGGTGCGTGACGATGGTACTCATACGCAAATGGGATATGCCAAGACCTGCGTACTTAGTGGACAATATGCAGCAGCTTTTGTAAGGGAAACTTCGTTGACAGGCGTTGAGCTGGTTTGCGGGGTCTCATAGGGTTCTAGACTATCCGAATTTGTTTTAGCAAAGACGGAAGTTCTTAGGCTGTTACAAGGGCTGTACCCTCCTAAGGCCGCTGGGTCTAATTTAATTCACCTGAAACTGTTGTATGAGTTGGCTGCAGAACTATGCGCACGGCTCCCTAAAGTGTTTCAGAAATCGCTTGACAGCTTGCTTTATCTTTCGAATGGAGGAAAGCAGTCATCCGTCCCATCTTCAAAAATGGGGACAAGTGTCTGCCTGCTAAGTACGGGTCGGTTAGCCTTACGAGTGTTGTAGTCAAACTCCTCAAGAAACTGGTGAGAGATTCATTGTAGAATCATCTGAGTAGATTTAACCCACGTAGCAATTACGACACGGATTCCGGAAGGGATTTTCGTGTCTGACAAATATACTGGTGGCTCGCGAAAGTTGGACGAATGCAGTGGATAACGTCCACGCACTGGATGCGTTGTTCGTCGCCTTTTCAAAGGTAATGGACAAGGTACTCCCTTGGGAGCTTGCGTCATTGGGGGACTGCCTTCTTGGATGGTAGAGAACCGTGTGTACTCGTAGGACGTGGCCTATCGCATAGGCAGTCCGTCCTCAGCGGCGTGCCGCAGGGCCTGGTCCCCGGACCGCTGTGGTTCTCTATCTAGATGAAATACATAACCAAGGAGCTTGGCGTACCAACAGTGCTAGTTACTGATGACCTGAAACTGTGGAACATTGTCTATGTTCCTGGGGGTTCCGATGCTATTCAGCGAGTCTTGGATAAGCTTTGGGACCGGTCTATTTTAGGGTTACTGCCCATAAATTAGGCAAAGTGCGCCGTTATTCAAATTGGAGGAGGTGGTACTCTGGCGAAGTACTTACACAGGGCGTCGAACTCCCCGGGTATCTAGTCAGGTTGATCCAGACGTCGTAGCCCCTTGGGATTCACACTCGGAATATAACTGGAAGAAGGCCGCGAGCAGCGGTTTCCACACGTTGTGGTTAATACAACTTCTTTTCGGAGTCTACACGGGTGGCATTTTTACGAGACAGTTCTTGGATTTCGTTCGGCTTCGTCTGGAATACTGCGTCCAGACTAAGCCTCTTTGCATTTTTCGGGAGAAACCGGAACAAGAGAGGGTGTTAGGGTGGGTACGAGGTTAGCTGAAGGATGACTGGGACGGACATACCGCAAAGCCTCAAGGTAGTTTGGTACTGCACGCAATGTGCTACAGAAGCCTCAGAGGAGATCTAATCCTAACCTACCGTATGTTAACTGGGAAGGTTGGTACAGATTTATCTTCGCTATACAGTCTTGCTGGATTGTTGGTGCTATGCGGTCATTCCTTCTAACTGGAAAAACCGCGGTCCACTCGGATTAAGGCGAAAATCCGGAGGTGGCGCGTAGTCATCGAGCGCGGGAACAGGCTTCCGAAAAAGTCATCTGGGAATCTACGGTTCAGAGGTTTGAGGGGCCACTTGACGCTGCTCGGTGGCAATGCAAAATATCCCATTTCCTGACTAAGTCTCAATTTAATACTTCGCATATTTCTCATCTAAATTGCTTTATGCCTTGGTATTATTTTCTCACTTCAAGTGAATATCCTTATTCTGTACATTCGATTTCTCTTCCTATCCTTTGTTTAGTTCACGTGCGTGAAACATCAGGGCCAGCTGGGGCAGGAAACTTGATCATTACATGTTTAGCCGGGGCGCGAGACGGTGTTCCGTTTTAGATCCATCAAGAACCCCATGCACCTCATTACTTCCTGGCTAAAAGCTCCACTCAAGCTGGAACACTCACGGGATGCTCCTACAATTCCAGGCTCACCCGAACTTGAACTTGAACTTGTTATCTGCTTGCAAAGCGGAAAGCCATTTATAGCGAAAACGTGATGACATTATCCGTAGACTACCGCTAAATTCGCAATAACTCATGAACTTCTGAACGTATTGCCTTGCATTTACCTTTAACATAATCCGCGGTTTCACCTCGCTCTGAGCAGTTCATTTTCGTACTACTGAGCGATATTCTAGCCTTAGAGAAAGTTTTATTTGTTCTGACGTTAACTCAGTTTGAAGTTTGGTGCCAGCGATCAAAGATTGAACCAGAAATTTTGGTTATATTTCTGTTAAGTTGTATTTTTGGTATAATAGGCCACCTTAGTATATTTCTTAACAAATGCATTTTATTTTTGTTTTCATTTCTTGAAATTATTTTTAAACTTTCTTTGTTCCTTATAATTCCGTCTCTCCTCTTTCTTTCTATGTTCGCACCAATAAATGTAACGACTGTGCGGGCTAAAATTTTAATTAATTTATACTGAACTTGTGGTGAATTAGATCGTGTTTCCATGGGCTGCACACACAACTATGACTACGCGCAACCTTCACAACAAACAAATACAAGGAGCTCAAACATCGCCTGAAGGAGCCAGCAGAATTTCTAGGTGGGTGCGTACAACCCATTCCGCTTTACACTGAACAAAGCCTATGCATTGCTAAGTGCCAAAAAGGAACATATACTCACCCTGTGCTCACTCCCATGCAAGAGCATAGGATCGATGTAAATATGGATCTGCTCGCTTACGGGCGCAACAGCTAGCCAGTTTAGAAATACAACCTACTTCTTTATTTATCTGGATTATCTGGAGCACGCTGACCATAAGACACTTATCTGTGACACCACCCGAAGTGTCCAAGTAGCACCGGACAAATCAGCATTGGCATCGAGGTTTATTGGTAGCTGCTGCAAAGCAGACCATGCCCACTGTCTATGTGGAGCCGGTAGTAGGGCAGTTGGAACATTAGTTCATTGCCTATAGCTCGAATACTTGAGTCGTCCGCGAAAATTAGGAATGGCATTCCCAGTCCAGTTCAGTCTAGCAACTACGTTGCAAACACTGAGGTGCGGTGGACGTAGTTGCTACATCTCAAATCGCGAGCATAAGAATAAATATTAAACTCAGGACAATTAGCTTGGCGGAAAGGAGAAAGTAAATAAATAAATAAAATAAAATAAAATAAATAAATAGGTATATTCCTAGCCCTGCTACAGGCTGCACCCTAAATGGTTCATATCACTGCTTACATTAATCCGATGCTCTTGCATGGAAGTAGGCAAAATATAAGTATATGTTCATCGTTACAATTACCGATGCATTCGCACTGTTTGGTATACAGCTACTGGGTCGCAGGCGCCCACCTTAACAGTTTTCTGGTTTCTTCGGGCGGTATTGAGCTCCTTGTTCTTTTATTGTGAAAACTTCGCGGAGGTGTAGTTGTGCCTTTTCTTCTTGGAACAGAATCCAATTCGCCACAAGTTCACTTTAAATTGATCGCACATTACTTGGCCACTCAGTTGCCCCAATTGTCGTTGCGCACATGGAAGAAATGAGTGAAGGGATTATAAGGCATACGAAAAGTTAAACACAATTCCGATAAATGCAGACAAAAATAGAAACAGTTTGTTAAGAGAGAAAATAAATCTGTGCGCTTCAACAGAAAATACCAATTAACAAGAAATATAGCCCTACTTTTCTTACGCTGATATTGCTCTCCGGCGCGAAATTTCAACCTGAGTTATTCTCAGATAAAAGAAAAAGCCTTTCTACAGTTAGAATACCGCTTAAAGCACATGGATGCAAGAAGTGCGTTAAATCCATCAGCCTGTAACGAAAATAAGCAACCGGAAGCAGGAACTGGAAAACAGGAAGTCCACTGACCGCTCCAATTCTGATACCGCCCTGAACGCACCTGCCTGATCGTCCCTTAAGACAATTATTATTTCTCCAGGCCAAGTCTTAGAATTCCCACTTCATAGTTTCTCCAAAATTAAAGCAGCCACGCCGAGGCAGGCGGTCCACATTCATCCCGCGAAAATTGCCTAAGCAACATTAGTGAATGGGAAACGGTAAACGCCTCAGTGTGGACCAAGGATTTTCGAAAAAGCAAGTTGCGGACCTCAGCATCGTTCACTGCATGTTCCTACTGGACCTGAGCAATCCTCCGCAAGCACCGGTGGTCAACAACTGGCAAGCATTTTATGTCCCCGTCGTGAACCATCCAGCTCGTTTAGCGATCTAGTAAGCCAGGCCTAACTGCAGCATTATCCATTTAAAAATTTACTACCGGGCTCACATAAGGTCGTCTGCAACGAGTGAGGAGCATTTGTAAATCCGTGCAGGCCTTATAAATAAAGAAGTAGGTTGTATTTCTAGACTGGCTAGCTGTTGCGCCCGTAAGCGATCAGATCCATATTTACATCGATCCTATGCTCTTGCATGGGAGTGAGCACAGGGTGAGTATATGTTCCTTTTTGGCACTTAGCAATGCATAGGCTTTGTTCAGTGTAAAGCGGAATGGGTTGTACGCACCCACCTAGAAATTCTGCTGGCTCCTTCGGGCGATGTTTGAGCTCCTTGTATTTGTTTGTTGTGAAGGTTGCGCGTAGGCATAGTTGTGTGTGCAGCCCATGGAAACACGATCTAATTCACCACAAGTTCAGTATAAATTAATTAAAATTTTAGCCCGCACAGTCGTTACATTTATTGGTGCGAACATAGAAAGAAAGAGGAGAGACGGAATTATAAGGAACAAAGAAAGTTTAAAAATAATTTCAAGAAATGAAAACAAAAATAAAATGCATTTGTTAAGAAATATACTAAGGTGGCCTATTATACCAAAAATACAACTTAACAGAAATATAACCAAAATTTCTGGTTCAATCTTTGATCGCTGGCACCAAACTTCAAACTGAGTTAACGTCAGAACAAATAAAACTTTCTCTAAGGCTAGAATATCGCTCAGTAGTACGAAAATGAACTGCTCAGAGCGAGGTGAAACCGCGGATTATGTTAAAGGTAAATGCAAGGCAATACGTGCAGAAGTTCATGAGTTATTGCGAATTTAACGGTAGTCTACGGATAATGTCATCATGTTTTCGCTATAAATGGCTTTCCGCTTTGCAAGCAGATAACAAGTTCAAGTTCAAGTTCGGGTGAGCCTGGAATTGTAGGAGCATCCCGTGAGTGTTCCAGCTTGAGTGGAGCTTTTAGCCAGGAAGTAATGAGGTGCATGGGGTTCTTGATGGATCTAAAACGGAACACCGTCTCGCGCCCCGGCTAAACATGTAATGATCAAGTTTTCTGCCCCAGCTGTCCCTGATGTTTCACGCACGTGAACTAAACAAAGGATAGGAAGAGAAATCGAATGTACAGAATAAGGATGTTCACTTGAAATAAGAACATAATACCAAGGCAAAGCAAAATTTGGAACGGCTTTCCCAATTTATCACGTAGCCGGACCTATGTGCTCCACCGTCCTTAATGTCCTGACAGCCACCTTTCATTGAAGCAAGTAGATCATTAGGCACGTCTACAGGCGGGCCTATCTCGTATCTTTTGCTTCCTTAGGCTGCACGCGTCGCTGAGCACCACATAAATGCTTTCGTAATGACAAAACGTGGATCGTGCGCCAGCGGAGCATGCCCTGGAAAAGCAGTAAGAACCTCCAGCTGACCACTTGAAAACTTACCTACTGGACGTCCTGTTCACCAGCCGCCTGCCTGCGTTTGCGGTCTTTTGCGCTCTCTTTAGCATCAACCTATTTGTCAGCTGGTCTGGCTGAACACCAAATGTATTGCCAGTCCGTTTGTACGCCAAGCGCCACAGCGCGTTCCGATACCCCGGGGTGTATTGCACCACACGAAGTAAGTGCGGTCCTAGGTTTGGAGCGTTAACCGGAACGTTACGCAGCATGGCCAGGATCCTGACCGTTAGGCCAAAAAATTGTAGTCGGAAGATGCCTCGGTAGGCACACTATAACCAACTGCAGGTCGGCCAACGAGCGTTTAGATGCAAGTGCCGTGGTAGTTTTGCATCGGTGTTACGATATAGCACGCTTCTATCCTTGCAACAAGAAGCGCTTTTGACATTATGGTGAGCACCACCATTTGACCAACAAGGATGCTTGGCCCGTTTTACTTTATTAAACCGGGGTCGTTAGAGACCGCAAAGGCCTCCAGCAACTAGTTTATTTTACCATCTAGAGGGGCTAACAGAGTGACAATCACCATGGCTGAATTTATGCATCGGTGCAGTCCCGTCCGAGGAAGCCAGGACGAACCTGTCGGCATCTAAGAAAACTGACGTAGAGCATAAGCAGTGTCGCGAGTAAATGGCATGACCTACTGTTTATCAGTCAGACCGGTGCATTGGTAATCGTACTGCCGGTTGTGGTTGTCCCACTAAATGCTGCCAGCATCCTCCGTCATCAGTAACGCCCAGCATGCGCACCTGTAAGCTTCTTGAGCCTCTACGCTTGCGTAGTTTCTTAATACGACATGCATTACAAAGTGAAAAGCGACAGAATTGTAACACGTGTACGCCGTAAAAGGACCGTACAAATGGGGAAAACTGGTTAGAAGAGAGAAAAACTGAAGACTTCACCGGAAAGGTCATATAAATGATGTGCAACCCCAATAACAGCGACCAAAGTTGCCTTGGAACACAACGAATGGGACAATAGTCAAAATTTGTTCCTCGTTGCTAAAGGACAAATTAGCATGGCGCGCCCGAAATGGCAGTTAGTGTGTCGAAGATAATATCGAAACAAGTTGTCACAGATCCTCTTATTTACACTCATCAGTGCATGTATTAGTATGAAACGCATCGTACTTGAGACAGCACGCTCGCAATTCACGCCGCGGCATTCCACACACTGGTATAGGGAACCCTTAGACTGTGGACGAAGTTGGCACGAGCGACCCATAAGCGACCGAATGGCGACCGAAAACCGTCGGTTGGGCGAACGTTAATGCGCCGCGTGAGAGCACCTTTCGCAACCAGTCGGTCACGCATAAAATTTGCAGCGTAACCACGCCAGCCGTTACGCGTTTCCTCAAATTTCCCCAATGTCAACAAACCACCGTCACCCTTTCCCCTGCAATTGCCGACACTTTGGTGATTTACGGTACACAGTTGCTCAGAAAATACATCTTTTAACATTATCACATATTACATTTTACATATTTACGGAATAAACAGTAATTTCTCTCCTTGGTGAACCGCAATCGCGCTTTCAGTCGTCGGATCCCTTGTCGGACCCCATGAATCCAACATACATGTAGCGGGAAATGGAATCCTTGAGTGGAATCCTTACATATGCATGCAGCTTTCTGATAAGCGCGCAGCAAAGGGCAAAACGAGCAGGCAAATCAATTTTTAACAAAGCGGTTGGCGAGCGAGGTCATAAGGTGGTGTTAAAGCCACATTGTGCAATATTGTACTCGCAAACTGGTGCAACGAAGACCATCTAATAAACGTATTACAGCAAATGCTGTGCCACCATGTTTCGTATGAAGCAGATTTTTAACTCTGCCTGCAGCGGGGCAGCACACACTTTGCAGTCGATTTGGAACTGAAATGTGCAGCTCCGCTGGTTACCTTCCGCCGCCACGATGAAGTGTGCACTAGAGCGCGTGCATTACTTAACAATTCCAGGCATGCGTCGAGCACTACACCGAAGTACTGATGTGCGTCATTCGGAGGTCTGCGCCATGTCAACACCCAGATGTTTCAAGAGTAGCGTTTTCCCCCGGAGGCAAAGCAGTAGCAAAAACGATAGATTTGTTGAAAGGAAATGCCCCAGTTGCTTGCATGCTTCAGCACGATTGGTGATTGCATCAAAACAGGTACAGTTTCACCCATCCAGCTGTGGTTTGAAAGACACTGTAGGAAATGAACGTACAACCGGTCAAGTGCAAATGAAACGAGAAAAGTGAAAAGTCATTCTTATGTATGTCGCTTGCGCAGGACAAAGCCACTGGGAGCACGCTGGAACTGGATTCACATCACGGAGGATCAAGCAGTGGTCGTATGACCTGTGCTAGTAGTCCAGTGGGATGAATTAAGAATAAACGCAAGGGAAGTAAAACAGAAAGATGAACAGATAGGCGGCTTGACCTCCCATTCGAACATACCCCAAGTCACTCACAGGGGAACAGAAAATGACGTCAATTGCGCAAGGTTTAAATAAAACAACGAATGTTGATTCGTTGGCTCTTAACAGAATCACCCCGGCATTCCTCGCAAATGAGCTAGACGCGCCGTAGTTGCGCTTGATTTTGGTGCCCTCGGTCGATCCAGTACTACGCACGGGGGACAAACTTGGGTCCAAAGGAAAAACATTCTATTTAGCCTTAAGATTTGAGGATGGAGTTCAATATTATCTTGACACGTACAAGACTAAGATACTCTTTGTCTACATGTACTGCTTTCACTATACTTATAGTGCCCTGACTGTTTGCACTATGCACACTTGAACCCAAACTATCGTCCTCCAGCGACGACTTTGTTCCTCATGATAACTTCTGCATTTACCCCAGCCTGTACAACTTTCGGGTTGCTATCAGGCTCATACATAGCAACAGGCCGGTTGCAAAACATAGTGCCTGTAACTTATGATCATGCCTGATGTAATGTGCCTCGATAAATTCGAGGATAAACTATTTATTTACATATGTTTATAACTCGGAAATACGCATTCATGGCAGTGGTTTGGAAAACACCGGAAATAAACGACGACACAAGGTATTCCAAATGTCAATCCATTGCCCTGTCCGCATAGATGGACTGTCAGTCATCCCTTTTGGGCGGGATGCTGGTCAGCTGCAGCGGCAAAATAGTAATATGAAATTAGATGGCGTGATGTAGCGATATGTGCAGTTACATAAGCTTGTACATCCTTAGCACCTAAGATCTTTACCTAACTTGCGTAACTGTTTACGAAAATTGTAATTTCAGTCAGCGCCAGAGGACGCTGGAGCTGGCTGAGTAACTAAGTTTGGTGCCCTTAGCAGTCCCAATTGCACACGTTTTGGCAGACTTTTGGCCATTCGAGGAAATTTTCAGTTTAGCCTACGGCTATAGTGTTAGGTAAGTACAAGTTGTGAAACCATATCTGCTTAATGCTGACGGTAATTACAATCAGGGAAACTTCATTTGCCGTGTATGGTAAGGGCGTGTTATATAAATAAATAAATAAATATTTTATTCTCGTCAATGCGAGGCACACCATCAACGGCGTGATCATGGTATTACAGACATGTATGATCGGTGATTGCACAAAGTAGTACATTTTGACCAATAGCATAGGAATTTATGAGTGTGTTGAGATGTAAAACTATGTTTATCTGTGCATTTGTTAGGGGACATGTTGTGTGATTAGGTAATGTGACGGTGTGTGCATTTGTTCATTGCGTTCGCCATCAAAGAGGGGAGTCAATGGAACGCTTTGAATCAGATGACGTCCGTGATGTGTGAATGATCCTCCGGAAAACGGAAGAGGCAGTGACTTTATTTAGTGGCGAATCACATCCGTGACGTCACAGTGTTGTTAAACGGATACTTGTGGCTTTTTATAGGGGGAACGCTTACAGGCGGAATCCCACCACTTCCTGGAACACTGCCGCCGGACCATTTGCTGGAACGGGATTTACCCGGACCACCTGTTGTGTATTCTGTCAGCATTCTTGACCTAGTCTAAACAGACAGGTGCACACAACCCCAGACACACACACACATAAAGCGTCCAATTCTCTGCTTCCCTATTGGTTCATCATTCTCCTTGTGACACTTTTATGTACGCACCCAGTTAGACATTGATCAGATTACAGCAGTCCGTTTATCAGAATGACCTTTTAACTTGCTCGTGCGTTTTGACCTTACGTATACAACACCACCCAGCTGGCACCACGAGGAGGTTGTTCGGCTAGCCAGCCTAATTAAATAAATTTAGATTCTCGGTGTTGAACGAAACACGCTAGTAAGGCATTTTCCGCATATGTACTGGTTTACGACAGGGATCAAAAACGGTGGAGGCAGGTGAGTGCAAGGTCAGTTGGCCGAAAGCCACAGCAACTTCAGCGGCCGTTTCCAGGGAAGATATTAGGCCGCGAAAGCGAATGTACAGAATGTGAACGTAAGGATTTTCATGGCTGTCGTGCTGTTCAGCGCGTTGTACGTTTCGTTCCTGCGGACCAAAGGAAGAGGGCTAACACCCATTTGGGGATGAGAGCCTATAGACGAGCTAAACACATCAGTACAGCGATGTGACAAATATTTTGCTGCAGAAGTAAGTAAACATCAGCAGCTGGGAGGATGGGGCGCGAGATTATGAAGTCTAACAAGGTTACTGTATGAGGATAGAAGAAGGCAGTAGAGTATTGGAAGGCTAGTGGCAGGCTGTACGCAGATTTAGGGCAAGGAGTTGGGGCGGTGGAGGCAGATAAGTGCAAGGTTAGTTAACCTAAATCCAGCAATAGGTTTAGCGGCCATACCAAGTCAAGACAATTATCCGAATAAGATGGAAATAGGAAGTAAACGTCAGAATCTGCATGGTTACCGCACGGCGTCGCACATCGTAATTGTCGCCCTGGTGAACCATAGGAAGAGAGCTAACACTAATTTAGGGAATGAGCGCGGATATGAGAGCTAGTTGCTTCATTGTAGCAGAGTGACCAAGACGTTTCTATAGTAGTAAGTGAACTTCAGTATCTACCTTGATAGGGCGCTGCATCGCGCAAGATTATTAGGTCTAACAAAGTTGCGCGCTGAGGGTAGAGGAGGTGAATTAAATAATGGAAAGCCAATGGCGTGCTGCGCGCAGATTTGTGGCCATGATCAAAGCCTGTGGAGGTAGGTAAGTGCAAAGTTAGTTGACAGGAAGGCAGTAGAAGATTTCGCGGCTGTTTACAGGGAAGATAATAAGTCGTGGAAGCAAGTAACGGAGTTGTGTTAAGTAATAGAGGCCCGTAGCGTGTGAAGTGCGGATTAATATAAAGACCAATGGCAGTGGAGGCAGGCAAGTGTTGGAAAAATATACTGGGTAACAAAACGTCGTCCCGACGGGGACGAATTTTGGTCATTGAAAAGCGCTTTAGATTTAGCCTAAAGATTAAACTTTTGCATAATTACCGTTTGTGGATCGATTTCGGCTTAATCTTGGTGGTATTTATAACGGAAATACACGCACAATAAATGGTTAAGGCACGTTGGGAAGTATTTTGTGTGATTAACACTCGTACAACCGTGTCCAAGTGGGACGGACGGAGCACAGTAATGGATCCCGCAAGGCTTTCCAACGGTCGCTACCGCGGACACTGTTTAGTCACTCGTAAGGACCGGGTAGATATTTATGGCCACACGTGCTACAGAGGAATGCAGGTAAAAAGCCTAAACGTAGGTACTAACGGCGATAAAATAGGAGCGGTCAATGGAATGGGTACAGAAGTTAGAAACCAAAATGGAAGGTTGGCAACTGCAAATAGGTTTCCGAACTCCAGCTTTAGTGTACGTCTCATGTTCTTGGGTTGCCAATTATAATAAATAACAACCATGAGATAAATGAAGATCAGCGTTAAACCGGTCAGCTCGGGTCGTATGCAAATTCGGATTGGCGCAGAAGACTTGTCACTCGGAAGTGGCCATAGCGAGCGGATCTAAAGAACAAGTCGCTCTGCGGGGAACAACAATGCAATAAAATCATTTGTGAATTGTGCACCTTGTTAGAATGCGAGCAGTGCCTTAACCCGCGCATCATATTCGTACCAGCTTTCTGGATTCGCTCAACTGCCGTTTTGTTGCGGACAAAGCGCGCACGCGCTATGAGGTAATGAAGGCTGATATCAATGAAGAAATAAAAATAAATAAATAGGTATATTTTTAGACTGTGTAGAGGCTGCGCCCATAAGAGATCAGGCCAATTTTTAGATTAAGCCCATGCTCTTGCCTTGAAGTGAGAACAGTGTGAGTACACGTTTCTTGTTGGCAATTACGAACGCATAGGCTTCGTTACAGGTGAAGTTGAAGGGGTTGTAGGCGCTCAACTAGAAAGTCTTCTGGCTCCTTCAGGCGATCTTTGAGCTCCTTGAATTTGTTTGTTGTGAAAGGCGCATAGTCATATTTGTGTACGTTTCCTTTGGCAACGGAATGCATTAAACCACGAACTTCACTGTAAACTGTTTGGGCTATTTCGGCACGCGTCGTCGTCAAATTTGTTGGTGCGAACATAGAAAGAAATATGGGCGGTGAAGACAAAAGGAACAGGAAATGTGAAGCATAATTGTTAGCAGTTCAAAAAAGAATGAAAGGCATTTCTTAAAAGGCATACTAAGGGGCGTGTCAACTAGAAAAATAAAATGTAATAAAAGGTTTAACCAAAATTTCTTGCGCTAAATTTGATCTCTAGCGTCAAAATTCAAACGGTTTACATTCCATATCATAAGAGAAACCGCTTCTAAGACTGTAATATTACAAACAATAGTAGTGCTACAAATATGAGCCACTTAGAACAAGTTTCACCGCTGAGTCCATTTAAACGTAAAAGCCATGTGACACTTGCAGTTTGAGGTAATTCCTTCATATAAACCTTTTAGCTTTATCCTAGCACCTTCCAAACTCAGCAGGTCAGCGCACAGCCGCGCCCTATCCTCTCTAATCTAGACATTCTCATATCTCATAGTTGTTGTAACGTCTTCGACTTCTCCACCTGCAAGCGCCCATCCCTCGGACTAGCTTCCCTGGCTCTATCCAAAGTATTATTATCCCAGCACCCTAGCATGAAGTGTGCCCTCACGCACCGCCGTGCTTCAGCCTTATATGATATGACTCTCGCAGTAAAATAATGTATGGGTGCATTCTTCTTGTCTGTTGTCCTTTCTTCATTCAACCATTTTAGCTCTCGGCTGGTGACCTTCCTTACCTCATCCGGTCAGCGCACAGCTGCGCCTTACTAGGTACTCAGCTGTCATGTTCCCGTCTGCGACACATAATTACTTGTAGTTCAGGTGTCTCACTAGTTTCTCCCGGCTCAGGCTTCCTTAGTTCTATTCCATTAGCACCCTAACATAAATTGATTAACTGCGCGTCGACGTCTCTTAGCCTCCAATTCTCTGAACTATTCAGCAACCCTACCGTGTGCTTGTGCTCCTCCCGTTCGCTGTTCCTCAATCATGAAACCTTTCTTAGCCATCTTCTGTTTAGCAAACATAACTCATTTGTTCTGCGCATAGTTGTTCCATAGCCTCTCCCTTCTAAACGTTCATTTATCCGTTGTTTGCTGCAACCTCGGTGACGCCTGCTCAGGTAGGGTCCAGACCTTTCACTAAAGTTTCCGGCTCTGTCTACCTTAGCACTATAACGTTCGCACCCTAACAGGACTTAGTGCCTGCGGTCCTCGGACACCTATTCTGCGACGTCTTCAGTAAACGTAATATATGCATTCATTCTGTCTGTTTAATTTCCTTCGTTTATGTAACGTTTACAGCTTTCTCCTAGCACTCTTTTTTAACGCATCAAGTCAGCGCACAGCCGCTCCTTAGCCTCTATTCTAGACATTCGCATATCTCTTAATTGTTGTAACGCCTTCGACTTTTTCGCCTGGAAACGTTCAGCTCTCGGGCTAGCATACCCTGGCTCTATCCAGCTTGGTACTATTAGCTTAGTACCCTAGCTGCTGCGGTTTTTACCTTATGTTCTGAGATCCTCAGCAATCTTAATGTCGTTTGCATTCCGCCGATTCGCTGCCCTTCCGTTAATTAAGCTTATTTAGCATTTTAGTCCATCACTTCTCTCATCCGCTCAGCACACAGACGCCCGTAGGCTTCTCATTGCTAGGTGTTCATTTCTCAATTACTAGCTGAGATGTTTGCGGTACTTACTCATGTATGAGTCCAACAGAATCACTGGCTTTTCTTGGATCAACATACCATAATACCATTTTCTTGGCATCCTAGAATAACTCGATTCTAAGCACGACGCTACGTATACTCTGATTCCACACGTTCGCTTGCCTTTGACTGATCTTTATTACAGCACTTCTATCGATCAATCTTTTCTCACCTAGTGTACTGTGTCTGGTTTTGGCGGAAACAATTTCTACACTTACTTATATAGGAGGTATGCGCACTCACGGGCTTTTCCTATCTTAGTCGTTCGTAGCGCTATACTCTTACTACCCTCGTGTCGTCTTTCTGTCTTGATCCCCCGTAGCTTGTTACTCAGCACTTGAGTGTTAGCTATCCGCTGATTTACCACCAATTGACCTTGGAATCTCTCGTTGCAAGCCAATTATTCCTTCACTCACTTATTCTGCGCTCCCTATGTATGTAGGCTGGCTACCAGCCAATCACCCAACACTCAAACGCCGCTGGTCTTTGAATTTTGCGTTCTAGCTTCTTACGCAATAGTTGCATCATAGCAAACCGATACTGCGTGGTTTGCTTAATGGCGCAACGAGCTGTATTCCATGTAGATGTTAGCAACCAACCTATACGGCCATTGCTTTCGTAGAACATTTAAAAGCATCTTTCAGCACAATCATTGTGGCACATGGTACATCATTTGTCTCCACTAAATGTTAAACCATAGGAATTTAATAATGTTTGTTTCCACGCCTGTGCTATGCGGCCTTGGTTGCCTCTCACATTCCCTTTTTTCCGAGGTCCGGAATTGATAGAGGATCCGCAATTGGACCGAGTAACCGTTTTTGCCCGGGGCAGGACATAGTAACCCAAAAGGACCTACAAAGAACATGGCTGCACAATAGATGGATACAAGCGCAATCACTACCACGACCTTCGTCCAGCAATGATAGCTGGACACGTGGCCTTCACACTCCCGAAAAGTATACATCAACCTGAATAATCCAGAGTCAAGAAACTGACCTTTTGCTCATCGGGACACTCACAAAGACGATTCTTATAGAGGCCCCCATCCTCGATTGGCCTCAGCCATTATGACGGCCCTGACCAAAATACCTGATCAACTAACAGAGGAAATTGGAAGTCATTTGACTGCAGATAACCGAGTGTAAACTCAGTCGGCAAGCTGCGCTGCCAGTTGCACATTAGTGTACAAACCGAGTTCTGACAGTGTTCCAGGACGTGGTAGGTTTTCGCCTGGCAAGCGTTCTCCCTATAAAAAGCTATAATTTTCCGCTTAACAACACTGCGACATGGCGGATGTGACTCGCCACTGAATAAAGTCACTGCCCACAACTACATCCTGACAGGTTGACTAGAATCATAGTTCAATAATTTCCTGTCACCTTCAAGTATAAGATACTCCCTGCCTACATGTATCGTGTTCACTACACATATAGTGCAATGACTGTTTATACCATGCGAGTACTGAGAACTGAGAACTGGTGCGAAGCAGCGAGTAGAGGTTGCTCTGTGTAGCTGCATCATTCGTCGTTTTCGGACATGAACTTTTTATTTATCGTTTCGCTCTTTGTACTTTGCCTCTGCAAATTGTTTGTCTAGTAGCATCTTGAATTTAGCCACTGTGTTCGCTTCTACGATATGCTGAGGCAGGTCGTTCCAGACATTCACTACTCTTCGTTCGAAACAGAGTTGATGGGCGACCCGCTTCAAATCCGGGACGATAAGTTTATACCGGTGTCCTCGCGTGCAGCTTGGTGTGCGCAGATGAAGTAGTTGTCTCAACATGGGGTAATCACCCAGATGTAATATCCGGTGCGTCATGATGAGGTCAACCCTCAGCCGACGATAAGATAGGGTGTATAACCCTAGTTTCTTACATCGTTCTTCGTATGGCATACCTCGTAAGTTGGGAATCAGCCTGGTGGCTCCATGCTGCACCCGCTCAAGCTTTTCTACTTCGCCCCGGGTGATGGGACAGTATGCGGGAGTGCCGTACTCTAGCATTGGTCGTATTATCGAGACGAAGAGGCGAGTGGCAATCTCTTCGGACCAAGTGCTAAAGCTGCGCCTGAGAGCCCAAAGCATACGAAGGCTGTTTTGGTACAGCCTATTCGTGTTGCCGATGGATTTTAGGTCGCAGCGTGAGAGTACACCGAGGTCGCGCACGAAAGGAGCGGGATGCAACGGTTGTCCAGCCACTGTGTACGTTCGGCCGTGATCACACTTACCCAACCTCATGAATTGCGACTTGGCAGGGTTGCTCGGAAGGTTAACCTCTGCAGACCACGTTGAGAGGCGGTCGAGATCCTGCTGAAGTAAATCGCAATCGTTGAGTGTGCGGATTACTCTCCACACTTTCAAGTCATCTGCGAACAAAGCACAATGTGATTGTAGTAGCTGAGGCACATCGTTTATATGGATTAGAAACAATATCGGGCCCAGTACAGTGCCTTGGGGCACGCCGCTGCTCGATGGATGGATGCGAGCTAGAACCCAACGTATTGTCATTCTTTGACGACGTTATTTTTCACGCGTACTTTTACAATTGCCGCAACATGTACAACTTTCGGTTTACTGCCGATTACATACATAGCAACGTGTTTGTTGCGAAACATAATTACCTGTAAATGTTGATAATGTCTGGTTTGGTGTGTCTCGACAAATTCGAGAATAAACGACCTAATTATGTATTTATTTCGTGGGTTATTCGCGATTGAATGTCGTTTTGCTAATAAAGTCATTAGCTTTATCGCTACAAATGGCTTTCTGCTTTGTGTGCTGATATCAGCAAAGGGAAAAATGTAACCTTTGGCAATGCGGTATACGTTCTACATAGGCATATCTGCACATCCGGAACTACCCGTCAACTACTAGGTATGACATAAGTGGCCGAAAAGCTAACTTTTCAGGAATCCAAACAAATATGGGCAAACAGGTGATAAGCTTAGGCAAAAATGCTAGGAATCTAGTAAGGAATGTTATATATGCAAGAAACTCTAGAACAACATTTTATTCCTCCACAGCCTGTAGGCTTCAGCGTACCATTTTCAAAGGATACTGATCCACATAAACCACTATGAATATGAAGTTCCGTATTTGTTATACCTCTAAGGGCTTGCCAATTTTACAGCAAGGCTGCATGAGCTAGGTCTACCTGAATAATGCATGAGAGCGTTAGAATACTTTGACACGTTTTTACCTGAAAAATGCAAACATTTCTTAGAAAAATATCGTAAGTTATATCACTAAAAGTCTATTCTCGATATACGTAAAACTATGTCAAAAACACCAGTAAATTAGAGTTGTCTGTCAACATGATAAAGCAATGAGTGTCAGCATACTTAAAAATGCTTCCAGGCCTAAAATCCATCCGGCATTGCGTTGGTGGGGCACTAGCAACTCGGCTACTGAGGGTTGAGCTTACCGGAACATGATAGATTCTTGTGCCACATGTGTTGCTACACACTACTCTGCATCATTGTAATATTTCGAGCCTATTCTCTAAAAATTCAGGTTCTGAGGCAAGTGCCAGCTCTGTCCAGTAATCGGCAACGTCAATCACTACTGTAATTTCGCAGCAGGTATTTCCTTGGTTGATTTTCTTGATAGAAGCTGTTCTAGAGCCTTAGGGAAAGTGTGAGGAGGTAAATCAAGATTCGGTAAGTAAGTAAAAACGAGAGAGCTGTTGGTTCACCAAACATTACACATAACGCGTGGTAAGCTTTGGAGAAGTTAAAAGATACATAACGCACAGGCGGCGGAGAAAAAGCGAAGAGGTGGTCTAAAGTTCCTGGATATCCAGCCAGCCAGTGTGACAATGGCCTCTCTGTGGCTCCTTAGCATTTTTGCCGGTAAAATGGAATCTAGCAACCTGAATGTTTTAGCGGAGACGGCAGTTGAAAAAGCGTAGCCAGTGTTTATGATGCCTGTCTACTAATGTTGCATTAGTGCTAGCTACATGTAGAAGTCTTATAATGCTAACCAAATGGAGCAAAGTGAGGATAATTAGAGAGCAGAATGCATGGCTCTTAGGCCCACAACTTTTAAACTGGCATCTTTATAGTCCAGCTGATATATATATAGCTCTTTGCTTAAACGTACGAACCGCGGGCAGCAGATGACCGAAGCCGTGCGCGACACAGAGAGCCAGAAGTGGACACACCATGGCCTTCACTTGCTCTGCGATCTCTCCCATCAGTTACGCAAACCAGATTGTACCTATAGACGGAAACCCTTAAGTGCTGTACCACTTGTTTATTTATCAGTCTACCCAGCAGTTGCTTCACTATTCCTATATCGGGTTCCTTCAAATACGGATGCCCCAAATCTATGGCTGTCATGTCTAAATGTCGAAGAACCTATCAACAGTTCTTATTGGGTACTTATCGTCCTGCCAGCGAATGTGGCCGTTGGGTTGACCTCCAAACGAAACCCATCCAAGTTTGTAGTACTATGGTTTATGAGGTCTGTTGTGTCTCTATCCAGTTGATGACCGATCACATTTAAGTCAGGATGAAAGCACGTGCATATGTTGTATTTGAGCTGCCAGTAGACAAGGATGAGGCCAATCCATGTATATATGTATACCGAATGAAATCCACTAGGATACTCATACCGCTTTTGTACGGCCAAATTAGTGCATAGAAGCGGCAATCGAGCAAACGGAAAACAACGATACCAGGATAGGACGAAACGGAGTTTATGACAAACTCATTTTGATTTCAGGTGTTGCGAATCCAAGGCAACTTTGGTCGATGCAAATTCCGTGAACTGCTCAAAAGGGTGATTGCTGAAGTTCAAGAAAAGGCACTATTGCGCGCAGAAAATTAGCATGATGCGTACGCGACTATTCGAGGTACTAATTAAGACTAATATTGCGGCGCAGGTGGTACTTTAGCTTGCATGTTGAGTAATCATGCATTTCAGAAGTAAATGCTTTTTGAGCTCCTCAGGGTGGCTGCGCCTAATGTGCATATTGCTAAGGTGCCTACTTGTTTAACATCCACTACCACGTCTATACTGTCTCCAGGAGACAGTTGGTCGCTGCTAGAAGGAATGGGGTGCATCGTCCTCGTGGCGGCGCTAGGCTCAACGTGTGTATGCATTCTGCGTGGACCGAGCTACCATACAACCCCCTCCATGTGTAAATAATGAAATGAGTAACTTATTCTGGACTACTTCGAGACACATAATTAGTTACTGTTCCGTAAGCGGACATTTGCTTGGCGCGAAATACGCGGTTCGCACAATATACATACGCTATCGTGATGGCGAATGCACTTGTGAGGAACGAACTCGTTATTGGTGTGGCTAAATTCTGGGTTTAAGCATGTGTACCAGCGTAACATATAGCAGGGAGACGGATGGCTGGAACAGGGAAGATTTTCTGTGCAAATATTCAAATAATACTGATAGGTCGCGCTGCTTACCTTGCCTGTGTGAGTTTCTGTGCAGTGACTTTATCCCTTGACGGGTCATACCCACCAAGTCACAGTAATTACAAACGGATATTTGTAGCCATTTATAAGGAGAGCGCTTGCCAGCCGAACATCCAACACGACCTGGAACACTACCATCAATCCTCTTGTATGGCAATAGATAACTGGCAACGAATCGTATGAACCGAAGGTACGCTCGGCTATTCGCAGTCATGTGCGCTCCAATTCTCCGCGCTAATTACCAGAATTGCTTAGTCTATTTCCACTACTCATCAATGAAACCGGTCAAGAGATGAAATGACCAGTAAAGTTGAGTGAAGGATTGCGCAGGAGTATGCGGTTTCCGAAATATTGGAATTTGGCGTTCGCTTTGTGGGATATGATCCTGGCATGAAGACTTCGTATCTAGGTATTCACACTGTGCCTGTTAGGCGCAGAGTGCATTTGATCCTTAAAGCTAAACTTGTCCTACCTCCGACGGAAATGCTATTCCTCCTATAAATGCAGGATCCACAGGAATTTCGCATTACCGCTTTTCAGACCATAAGTTGATGATCAGAGTACTAGGGTCGAACCCCTGAGTTCAGGCCACGTAACAGCACAGCTTGTTCACAGAACAGGTGCACGTTCCTCCACAGGTGTTATTGTCAAAAGCACTTGTCTTCATGTCCAGTAATAACTCCATGATGTGTCCTCAGAAATGCTCCAGGTAAGACAAGTATTAAAAGATTCTTGCAGAAACGTAAGACGTCGAACCTAATCGTTCGAACACCGGTGAAAGGCAGTAAAGCTGTCCACTGCCGTGTATACTAGTGCATGGCGGAGGAAGAAGGGACACCGCAACAAACCGATGCACACGTCCGCCATTGAAATGATCTAGAGCCTTGTCTTCCAAGGTCTTCAACCAGCAAGTATCCGCATCTCTCGGACCCCAACCAGGGATAACATTATCTGCACGGAACACTTTTGAGGGCATACCTGTGACGCACATCAAGCCACAGAATCGACACAGAACAATGAAATCATCCGCACTTCGCTGGAGCTAAGACACAGCCTTGCTTCACACCAGCGACAACTACAAAGGCATCCAAGGTCTCTCCAATCAACTGCACCCTCGCCTGCATACCATTGTTCAGACACTCAATTAAACTTACAAACTTACGCGGGAAACCAAACTTACCCAACAACAGCCACCATGCCTCGCGGTTCACCGTATCAAATGCCTTGGTGCGATCAGGAAAAAGCGAGTAAAACGGCTGGCGTTGTAGCTTGCACGTCTCCTGCAACTGACGAGCCGCAAACATCATATCTGTAGTGCTACGACTCGAACGGAATCCACACTGCTATTTCGCCACATTAGGTTCCACTACCTGACTGACGAGGCGGTTGAGCAGGGTTCGGGTAATCACCTTGCCTATACAACTCAGTAAGTTGATGTCACGTTAATCCGTGCAACATTGCTTGCTTCCTTTGCCCTTGCACAGTGGTAGCACAAGAACCTTCTCCAAATCAGAAGGCAATTTTTCCTACATCCATAGGCCTTGCACCGTGGTGCAGCGTAGTCACCAACGCGGGTCCGCCGTGTTTCACTACATCAGGCGGCATCCCGTCGGCATTGGCACACTTGCCGTTTTGCAGCTGAGCAAGTGCTTTCTGCGTCTCATCAATTGTCGGCGTGTCCGCCAGACTGGCCTCCTCATCGTACTGCTTAAGACCTTTCAACTTAGGCCAGTGGACCTCTGAACGGTTGGTTAAGCGACAAGCGGTGTTTCCGCCAGATCAGCATCATATCTGCAGTCTGTGTACAGGTAGCGCTTGAACTACCATTGATCAGCTTCCGTAGGGGCTCCAAACTCGGTCCATACACCGCCTACATGAAGTCAATGAATTCCTTGTGATGGCCGCGTTTGGAGTAGCAGTCCGTTTATTTCGGCTTCTCCGTTCGCCATGCATATTTAATACGACGGCAGTCGCGAGTCGGTCGCCGTTAATTTCTGTGAAGCTGACTCATCTTTCTCAAGTCACTGGCGTCTGCAACCTGTGCATCGAATGCTGCATTCTTCTCACACACCAATGCGCCAATCGTCGCATTGTTCTCAGCAAACCAATTAGGACGGTTACAGTATGCGAACCCGATGGTCACCTCTGCCGCAGCTGTCAACCGGTCGTGAACAATGTGCCACAGGCCGCCCACTGCGGCCATGCATTCCGCGGCATACAGGCGTGTGGTCATCGCCTTCTCCAGCTCAATAGTTTCTCCGCACTACCGAAGAAGAGAAGGTTAAATTTCCGCTGATTCATGGCAGAAGTGTAATAAATAGATGTGCGGACATGTATATACAGTAGGATCCGCACCAACGTATGGTCAGTTGCACACTTAGCTCAACGCAGTACACGTGTCATGCGCACTTCATGCATATCCCGCTGACATCCGATGACATAGTCAAGCAGGTGAGCTTAGCCACTCCTTGGGTGCGTACAAGTTGCAGTACCACACGTGCTCAGGGTAAACCGAGTGATCGTGATGGTCAGGCCGTGAGTAGCACATATTGAGATCAGTCTGTCACCGTTCGCGTTGGCTGAACCAATGCCATTCGGGCCGATAACATCCGTCCACACCGACGCATCACGCCCAGTGCGCCCGTTGAAAGCCCCCAGCAGCAATAGTCGGCCGCTCCTCGACACATCCCGTAGCACGGAGGATAGCTAGATGTAGAATTGACCACGCGTGTCATCTGGCTAACACACGGTCGGACGGTCCGTGCTTATAATGGAGACAAAATTACCTCTTCCGAGTCGTAGGCGAACAGTCACACATCGCGTGCTGATGGTTGTCATTTCACCCACCAGCTAGCCATGGAGGCGATCGGATATTGCAAATCAGACCCGTGTTCACATGGTGCTGAGATGGCGTTGCCCATTCAATAGAACGTGTAGATAGCACCTTCTTCATGCAACTTACCTTGCTCAGCAAACCGGGTTTCACTGAGCGCCAAAATAAAGATGTTTTAGCGCACCAGCTCCATCGCTACCTGTGCATTGCGCCACTCGAAACGCTCACTCGAGTTCCGGTCCAGTAGTGTGCGCACGTTCCAGCACCCGATGCTGAGAGCTTTGCGCGCAGGCATACGATTGCATTGGTGGGCAACCACAAGCGAGGTGGCGGTTGTGTTTAGGAGGTTAACTTGAGGTACTCCACCCGTAACCTATGGATCAATACCCTGACCCACAAGGCAGTGGCTTGTGTGCAGGTTTGCTTGAGAGAGTCCGGTAAGCAGACAGATTGTAGTTGCAAAAGACGGAGTAAAGTAGCGCGTACGTAGGCTTAAGGAAATCGCGTCAATCAAGGCTAACTACCAGCTGACATCTACGAAGGTGCATAGAGCGACACCTATAGCTGGTAGGTAGACGGTGTTTTGGAAAATTCTAATACTAACCTTAGGTGCATTAAGTGGGTTGACAGCAACAATAACTTTTAACCTCTTTTATAAGGCTAAGGTCACTTAGAATGCCTTTACTAAGCGTACAACAGAGCTTATAAGCCCAATATTTTTCAAGCATTTAGTGGCCTGAGCATTTGGAAAATGATAAAAATTAAGGCTGATACCTAAGGAACGTAGGTGCAGGTAAGATGTATATAGTATAGTTTGCCTACTTGGATGGATTCGCTTTTGCCTTGCCATATCCTACTTGACGATCGCCTACGGTGTTGCGAACCTGCCATTCAGTAAGTTAGGCTGTACTGTTTGTTAAACATTTTATACATTTACAATGCGGTTATTGACAAAATGAAGCCGGCGGGGTGTAGATACCGGTTAGTCCATACAGCCTTTTGACCAACGTGTCAGTGAAGGAACCGAAGCTAGTCAGGAAGTAACCATATTGACTAACTACGTGTTGCATACGGAATTCTAGTGTTAGCGCTTGTAAGGTGCGTGCGACTGATCCTGACTGAGGCCTCCTGGGTGTTGTGACTGTGGCAATAAATCAGCTGAAAACAATAGCGGTCACCATTGGTAAAAATTCATAGGGGTTAGGCTACTAATTAGCTTTCACAGACTGCGTTTTTACTGGAGTCTACTCTGCCCATATTGCAGCCTTGTTGCCATGTTGTCCGTAGGATAAATCAACACAAGTCAACAAGAGGTCCTTGCAAACTAAAGTCATCTTGTACTCAGATTTCGGCACATAAACCATGAAAATGCTTGAGAAGGATAGCGCTACCGTCTTCTAGGTGTTAAGACGTTAAGGAAAATGTGTGCGGATGAGTTATGAGCTCAAGTTTCTTAGGCCTCCTTAAGCTATATCAGGGCCAGTTTCGAAGAAGCCTTTCTTTTGTTAAGAATCCTAACCATCTACGGATCATCCGAAGTACACCGAAATCCTTATGCTCAGCAGTCGTTTAGTTCTTACGAAAATTGAAGTCGAGTATGACGAAGTGCTTAAATCAACCTGGTGAGTAGACGCGTAGTAAAGCAGTTCCAACCAGCGTTATATTATGATATATAATCCTCAGTGAGATGCTTCGCCTTAATATTTTCTAAGGTTCGAGAGAGTATATGTAGTCACCGCAAAGATCATACTTTCTTCTGCAAGCCTACAGCTACAATATTTCCGATTAAATTGTTGACCTGATGTTTAGGCAGTTGTACTGGAAATACAAGACGTTAGTTCACGTTCCGTTGTAACCAAATTATCTTCATAATCTGTCGACGACACCAAGGCTCCTTATCCGCACGAGTACTCAAAACGTGGCGTTGGTTACTTGTTCAGTGGATGGTAGAGAACAGAAGGAATTTCCTTTTACAGTTTCGCCACTTCCCGACCATTGCAAAGGTTGCTGGACTCATTGCGGAACAAGATTTCGCGGCGGACCGCTGTAGTGGTATTGTTGGCCGCAAAATCCTTGCTCACTCAGAGAGTGGGAGTCCAACAGTGGTTTATAAATTATATCTGCCTCCGCATAAACGAGGCCCACGGCAAGCTGTTTCAGTCATTCACTACCCAAGTGGATAGAGCCAGACGGGGCCGCACACGGAGTAGCTGCGTCTTGGAAACTTTCCACCGGTTTCCTCGAGTTGCACTTTGTGTCGAGACAAAAGATCGGTTACAAGTAACCCTACAATAAACCTTTTAGAATAAGTTGAGTGAATATCATATCTCCGTGGCGACGACGATAAGCAAAAGGGAACAGGTTTAGCTGCTGAAGCCATGGGGGAGAGATAAGGCCCGCAATCCTGGAACGCATTTGGATCCAAGCCGTTGAACCTTCTCGATCAGGACACGATTGCAATTGATGAGCAGATGCGCAGCAGGCCATCCGTACTCAAGCATTGGGCTCACTTGCAGATCAAACAACAGTCTGAATAGTGCTGGGGTCAGGCGTGAAAACGCTTTTGGTAAAGCTTGACATATTCTGTAGGCAGCGCTGACCCTCTTTCGTGTGTTCTCGGTTACTTTGAGATCAGAAGGCATAGGCACTCAGAGATCCCTCTTCTCGTAGGCAATTCTGAGCAAGAGTTCGCCAAATTGGTACGCGCGAACTGGCCCAAGAGCACCGATTGGAAGAACAGTGCATTTGTCCCGCTTAATGAGCAACTGCCACTTTATTAATCATTCCTAAAGCAGATCAAGCTTTGCTTAAAATTCGCCTGCATGTTCCAGACTTTATAACTGAATTCGCAGCTTTAGTTCACCCGCGTAGGTTACGCAGGTTGTCTGCAGTTCGGCTGACAGCTCGTTGATAAATGTATTGAAGATTTCGTGGCCGAGTGCAGAACCCTAGGGGACGCCACTGGTCACGATCACTTGAGCAGAAGGCGGTGCTATCACTTTAAACTGAATGCAGTGACCATCCAGGAAATAGGTGACGCCAGAGATCCCAGGGACGCGGATTTCCCGGAGTTTGTAGGGGAGCCAATCTTGCGGGACCTTGTAAACTAAACAAATAGATGTATATTGTTATACTTGGCTAGGAGCTATGCCCTCGAAAAGACAGACCATACCGTACAGCAATCATATGCTCTTGCATGAGTAATAATGGAGTTGAGTGTATGTACTCCTCGATCACGAGTACTGCATCAGAACAGCGTAAATGGCATTTGTGGCACTTGATAGTTGAATAGTCTATTACTTTGGCTGAAAGCAACTTGTGAACAAACTTCTGCCTGTTTCGTGATACAGAGATGGGTTTCACAGTTACTCATCATTCATCTCCTAGTCTCTCATTCATATATACTTCCTTCCAGCTGGCTTCCACTTGGCTCAGCTTTTTATCTTCCTATACCCATGTACGGGTTATTTATCACGCGTCCTTCAATAATCTTCATCCCCTGGAATATGTCTAAATCTCGCCATATCATCACCGTAACTTCTGGTTTCTGAATGCAACCAATTGAGCTTACCTAGCCGCCTTCTGGTCTCCGGTTGACATACTTCAACTTTAGCTACTACTTATGACGTACTAGCGGTTAAATCAAAACAGTATTTCCGCTATAAAACAATCTTCTTTATCAATAGCATCAGTATGGTTATCATTCACACACTACAACATCTTTAATAATGCATTTGTTTCAGTTTAACCACATTTAATGGCACAAGTGCTTAGCCTTCCTCTTTCTCTTCCCAAACATCTAAAGGATGGGAGGATTAACAGCGAAGCTTCTCTACGGAGGAACTGCCTGCAACCCACCGGGCACTTGGGTCAACCGCCTGGACATGGACAAGCAAGCATACAAAACTCAGCAATATTTCCGCATCCTACCCAAGCTGCACAATGCTACCGTTTTATTTCCATGTACTTTGAACATCCTCGACGGTATCGCTGCGCTCTTTCGTCCACCGTGGATCCTGACTAAGACACTTAGCCAACGACGGATATTGGACACAGCGTGACTGCAAATAGGTTCGAGATAACTCGTTAGAATGCAACCTTGCCTGTGACGTTTGGCTTAACTTACGGTTGAGGGCAGTGTTCCAGAGCGTGATGGGTTTTCGCCTAGCAAGCTTTCTTCCTATAAATAGTCACAGACGTCTGCTTAACAACACCGCGACGTGGCGGATGTGACTAGCCACAAAATAAAGTCACTGCCCTTTGCATCACACTGGCAAGTCCGCTAATTCACACCCCACCAATTCTGATGCGTTGGCTCACACACGTTTACATATTTTGTTAAGCAGGTTCAATCTTTCCTTACCAATGCAGCGCTGACTATGCTGCTGCTTACCAGGTGACTTTACATTTGCACATTCCTGCGTGTAATCGTTCCTGAACTTGACAAATAGCCATTACTTGTGCAAGTTTGAGCGTGCTCGGTTTGGGGTGCCTCGAAGCATTCGAGAAGACACTTATATGTATATATTTATTTCACCATGGCCCGTTGGTGCACCTTCTTACTACAATACGCCAAAACTGCAGGAACTGTCTCTCAACGATATTCATTTTAGCTCCATAAGCCATTTTCGGTGGCCTGGGAGACCTAATAAATGGTGGGCTCATGAAAAGACACAAAAGCGAGGGCATCAAAATGGTCGAAAAATAGAGGTTTTTAATGACCGCTAGTAAAAAAATGAATTAAAAAATTAAAAAATAAATACTTAAAAACAAAAGGCACGCGTATTTAGTTGGAAAGCGTAAGTCTAAAAATATACCAAATATATCTGATTAATGGATGACCCCAGCGCCAAAATCAAATGGCTTTAAGCGCTGCCAAACTTATAAACCTGTTTGGGAGGAAATGCGTCGCTAAACGTAGAACTTAGATACAATAATCCGAGCACCGCTTACTTTGTATACATCGCAATATTTGTGGTATTTCAAGCGTTCTGGAGGGACTGCCAATAACATAACCAAAATTCATGATACAGATGCTGTATTTCTTTTAACACATGTACAGAGAAACTAAGAGTAAGTGCACAAAGTGGTTAATTGTTATAGCTACTTAATAGGATTGCGTATCTGGCGATGTACAATATAGCTCTAAGGTAGCCATACTTAGAATATACGACGAAGTGGCCACAAAATACATCTCCAAAAGTAGATAATAAAACTTGGACGGATACTTGAAACATAACAGCAAATGCTCGAAAGCCATCCTAGGATGTTTTGAATGCGCGGAATTACATGAGTCCTTGTAATTAGGTAATGGTCGAAAGACTTCGGTGTGTCGTGTTCAGTGGCCACTTAGTCAAAGAAATTATTGTATAAGTAATCGCACCAAAATTATTGAACTTTAAGCCGTTGTGAAGTTTGTCCCGCAGCTACGTGAGTCTGGTCTACATGGACCATCCAAGACAGTTCAGTGTCCATTTGGCTCTTGTTGAAATCAATAATCAGCACATTCAGGCGTTCATCGGCATCTAAATATCCTGCCCATTTTCCCTAGCCACCAGCAAATTTGTGGCGAACGAAAGCGCCATTGGGAAACAATGCTGGGCATGAGAGATAAACTCCGGCTCCTCGAGATTAAGGCAAAAAGCACGCTTCTGCAACCAATCCAAACAAATCGTAGTCCGACAGATGGGATGATTGCTGGCTAAATCCCGTCGGTTCCCTCTTTTGTAAATGGGTTTACGATTCCCACCTTCCAGACAGTTGAAAGCCACCCGACTTCAAACGAACGACGGAAGATTTGTGAGTCGGGAGCGGCAATGCGCCCAGCCACGATTTTGAGGAATAATGAGTGTAAATCTTCAGGACCAGGCGGAGAATACGGGTCTAGGTCATGAATTTTCGATACAACGTCATTGTTAACATCCACGTGCTCCAACAGGGGAGGAGGTTTGGACGCAACACCATCCATGTGTGGACTTTCGGCTGAGTAGACAGAAAAATTGCTGGGCCAAAAGCCAATGTTTCGCAACGTCTTCGTAAATTAGGTCTGCTTCCTCACAAGGGGACAAGGCAGGGACACCTGCCATATTTGGTGTTTCCTTTGAGGCAGGAGATGATCGCCTCGGATGTCCTTCTAGAAGGCGCAGCTAGTGCAAGCACGTATTTTTGACGCTACTCGCGTTTTTATGTTGCAAACATTCCTGACCGTTTTGCAGTTACATAATTCTAGCTCAAGTCGCGTAATTCTGGAAGGATCCCACAGTTTACGTCATGTTTACGTCATTGGCCGCAATTCGTGTTTGAAACAAGGAAGACTTTGGAGAAGGGTCTTCTTTTAGTGAAGGGGATGACTTGTCGAATGAACAACGTTAGGTTGGAATACAAGCGGGTCCACGCATCGTCAACATTGAGGTGTTCAGCAATACTCCAATCGACAACGCTTGCGGCCGTTGTCAGACAAAGTGTATCGGCACGCCAGAAATTCCGAAGATCGTCGCGCTGGATTTAAACAGCGAAATGATGTTTTCACTAGAATGAGACAGTACAGTGCTCACTGGGGCCATTGGGCTATAGAACTAAAAGGTTCCTGATGTGCGGCCCGATCTGGTCCTATCCAGCTGGGTGGTGAATGACAGGAACAGCTTGCCGGGGACTGTCGTCGATGCGGATACAGCGGAAAGTTTCAAACGACTGTTGGATTCCCACTCTCTGAGTGCGCAGGTACACTGCTTCCCATAGTGCAAACAGCGATATTTTGCGGAACAAGGTTCCGCAGAACCCAGCAATCCGCAACGTTCGGGAAGTGACGGAGCTGACAAAGGAACTTCCTTCTGCTCTCTACCAACCAAGGAACGCAAAGTAGCTTCATTCATTGACGACTTATTCCTCCGAAGGAGACCACACAACCAATTCAGTTCAGATGGGAAACAACTTTGTGAAGCTTGACTGCGAATATTCGGGTATTCGGGTATTAGGTCAGATGCAAGCTTGTCAATGTCATATCACGTCGTGGGTCTTCGTCTGGCTAGCGTGTTCCCTACAAAAGGCCACAAATGTCTGTTTAACAACACTGTGACGTGGCGGATGTAACTCGCCACTCAATAAAGTCACTGCCCCAATCTCACGTTGGCAACTTGACCGATACCACATTTACCAATCCTGTTCATAAATCTGCTTCCGTACCAAGACGCCTATATATGGGATCAGTTACATGCCACTATCCTTAAATATTCCTGCAGCTCTTTCCTCATGCATCACTTACTTGACCTGCAGTGTGTCCACTACCTCATCGGACTAGTTCCTCATCAACATACTCCACATTTGTGATCTGAATTCTTATCTCTACATCTCGCATTCTGTGGACATAGACTTCATACAACATTTGGGCCATATTGGCCCACACTACTGACTCCATGTGTACTACTCCCGTTCTCGGTGCTTCTAATCATGCTATCATGTACAATATTGCATAAATGCTGATCATGCCCAAAAGGCGTGCCTCGCTTTGTCGAGAATAAAATATTTATTTATTTATTTATTTAACTTTCGCAGCCTGTACAGCTTTCGGTTTACTGCTGATTACATACATAGCAACGTGGCTGCTACAAAACGTGATTGCCTGTAATTTTAATCACGCCTAATTTGGCGTGCCACGGTAAATTCGAGAATAAGCTATTTATTATTGACCGGCTGAAACAGATTACAATGAAGGGCGGTCTCGAGTAGGCTGGCCTCAAAAGAGTCTGAAGCCCGAGCACAAAGCAGCAGGTCCCAGTCAAATGTAAGAGCATTTGAAATCCCCATAGATGACAGTTCTTTCCTGCACCATGCCTCCTGATCAAGTTCACCAAGCGGGCTCCGGATGCTGAAGGCGCTCTGCAGAAGACACCGCGTGTGAGAAAACTCCGTCCATCATGAACGCGACACCGTTGGGTATGGGACGCGTCACCGTTTTCACTGGTTGCTGCAACTACATGTGCTTAGATATCAGGTTTTCAATGTACCAGCACGCAACCGCCGCACCTTCCTAGTTGATAATCCTATGGGGGATGGTGGTATCCGGGAATAGCTACCTCTGAATTCGTGATGCCTGTGAGTAGCCTGGTTTCAGTGTGAACCATAAGGTTTGGACGGGTCTCTAAGACAGTCAACTAAATATCACTCAATATATTCCTTAGACTGCGCACATTGGCGACAAACAAGTGCAGACCGTTCGTGTGTTTTACTGTCCCGGGATGAGGAGAATATTTCTCTAACGGGCTCTCGCGTTCTACCCAAGCCCACAGAAATCCACGATATGGAGGTAAGATTTTCAACTTCCCCGACGAGTTCGTAGGACCACAACAGCCTTTTTCATTTGTATCCGATCCTCCGGAGGAAGGTCTCCTAGTACGTAATGCGGCTCATTTTTGAGGCACGTGGTCCACCGCAGGTTACGCCGGCATTCCTTTTCACTTTGGCACAGGACTTTGAGGGTGAGGACTTGGGGTGGGTCCTCTTGCTCCCTACCGAGCCAGAAGGCAGAGACGATGTTAATTCCCTGTTCGCCTTTATCCAATATCAACGTGACCAACCGCTCGAGAAGTATTTGGTCATCCAGCATTATTTCCGCTAGGGTGGCTTTGTCCGGTTTGGTCGCGTTTAGATTAAGGGGTACCTGTCCCGAGAAGGTTGAGTGCGTTCAGGCATTTGCGACCTGCGAGAGGACAGAGTAGCCTAGATCACTTTCGCTAGCCCAGAAAGTCTAATGAGAACTATCTACATTTGCGACTACGAAGCTGGAAGCTTAGAATTGGGTTTATTCCTGGATTTGGGATTAGACTTGGAGGCACTAGTGGCCGCTTAAAGTTTAGGTCAAATTTCCATTCACCGGGGAAGAGTTATCTCAGGTGTTGGGTTTCACATTGGGCTTAGAAAGCAGCTTCCGGGGGAGGTCGTTTGCGGCTGGGTTCAAGATGGTTGATGTTGAAGCGGTGGCGCTCACCACAACAGCATACGCCTTGCGCTAGGTTTCCGGTCGACCCTTCATCTCACTGGGAGGTAGTGACGCAGCCGAAGTAGCGGAGTGAGTGCGGCTTCGGTTTAGTGTAGGTGTGGCAGACTCTTATTCAGGTAGGGAGATTCTTGTTGCGAGTGAATTACGTTCCATATCGGACACGGCCAAGATGGCAGCGCCACCAATATTGAGAGAATGTGGGTTGGCCAAAAGGTCGTTGTCATTCACTACTACTCGACATGAGTCACAATTGGACTTCAGGACTCTAGAGGTAGTTCATTGAATGCATTCCTAAAGGGTGTCATCGAGGTTACATTACGGTATGTGCAGCCACTTTTCGCACACAGCGTAGTGCACGGCTTTTGAGCGGGCGGTGCTGCGTTGGCCAAAATCTTTGCACTTGTATGCCATGGGGGATTTTCGTGGTTACATAGAAAACACAAAAAAGCAGATGAAAAACTTCGAAGACGAACCGTTATTTCTTTGGAGTGACATTTGGATGTCCGTGTGTGACCAACGTTTGTGCCCCTGGCCGTCTCAATTGGACCTATTTTGGACTACCTTTGGTTACTCAGGATGCTGCTTTCTTGACCCAACCTTAACAAGTAACTTGAAGGTATTTTGCATCGATGCAACTGCAGTCAACGTGAAGGCGTGGTCGCTTTCCAAATCGCAAGTACGCAAGAGTATAGCCGGTATGCTAAACAGAAAAAGTTTATCAATGACCATAATTCGTTCCAATTAGGAGGACGATCGGCCAGAAAGATAGTTTTTTAAATGCATCCTTATCATACACCGTGAAAGCATTTTTACTGCTCGCAAATACTGTTAAACTTAAGCAGAAATCGATACCCAACTTGTATGCACATAACACAATAGCCGAGAAGGTTAACCGAAAATCTTTTTAAGTGACCAATAGTTGACCAAAACGTCTCTAATAGGAATGACCGGGAGCAGGAAAATTGGTCTTTAGGAAGCTCCGATGGTCCCTCGCCCTATGAAATTACGACTTTTGTGAAAGCTAACGCCATTTAGACAACGAACTGAGATTTGGAACTACTAGAACTGAGATGTTAAATACGTACGGCATACCTGGGCAACTAGGGCCATTTATTTTCCTAGTAACATTTTGCCTCCGCGAGTGACCAAAAGCACGTCCAAATGTGATGGCTGGCCGTTCATCTGTGCGGCCAGGACTGTCTACAAACATGGGAGCGGTGGGCTTCAGAACACACCGCCACTAAGATAAGATAAGCTACATTCCATTGAGATTCGTAACAACACGTGGTTGGTACACTTCCCGTTTAACAAATGCAGCATTTCCTACGGTCGCCCAAAAGTGAAAGCAATACAACTTGAACAATCCCATTTTGTGCACCCGGCTGTCCATTCTTGAAACTTACCTTAAGCAATATTACGATTTCCACTTTCTTAAACAATCCCAATCCGTGGCTAACATGTCACAACTACCTAGTAAGAGGCCCCAATAAATGCAACCTGCGAGGGGAGAACACGTATTGGCGAAGTGGACGCAGTTATCACAACTGCCCAGGTTACTTAGCCTGAGCCAAGTATGTGGTAAAAACAAGAACGGGTAATAGCTGGAAGCGGCATTGATAGCGAATACTAAACAAAGATACCGACTCACCAAAAAATTTCCTTCAGTTGCGACACTGCTTCGTCAAAAGTCAGGTCCTTCAGCTGTTTGGGCAATATGTGTCTATGAACCTCTTGAATGTCTCACTTTATTCCGTGCTTGCGGACAGTAGAAAGCAGTAGCAAATCGCAGATTTCCAGGCTACTACCATCCTCCACGCTCACACAACCTACACTGATACAATACAACCCACATCTCCTGATTAACCACCTCACACCCACACCACCCACCCCCAAACCAACAAACCAAAACCACACACCACCCGTATAAAGCCACACTGTAAGCAGCAGCAGAGAAAGACGAAGCACATGTTTCGCAAACAGTGGCGGATTTGGAAGGCAAGAGAAATGAAAGAAGCACTGCGTATGTGTTAAAAATTCCGCGCGACAGGGCGCTTAATTGGCAGTGGATGTGAAATTAGTATATTTGAGAGTCCGATATGTTAGCTAATTCATAATCCTATAGGAATTCCAAAAGCTAATTCCAGAACATTGAAAGCAACAGCAAGAATAACAGCTTTTTTCCAACCAGCCCATATTTGAGTCAGGCGATCTCTATTTGTCGTTGTTCCACGTTCAAGCATGTGCTCAAACTGCGCCCTAGCTACCTTTAGTTTCTCGGGCGATGGTCGGCGTGGACGACGTGACACAGGTGGGCAGTTCGCCCGTATGTGGTGCGTGACTTGAGCTGCCACGGGCAAAGCTACGTTCATTGGCTGAACTAGCTTGGGATATTGAGAAAAGAGAATAGCGCAGTCTGGCGAGGTCTAGGGAAATGCATAGACCGGGGATATAGATAGCACATCGGCGGTGATGCCACGTACACTGAGTTTTGTTGCAGGCTCGACTATCATCTGGCGTTTCGCATCGACCAAAAGGTCGAAATGCCTGAGAAACTTAATGACGATGATGGCAAAGGGGACTGCAGCGACAGTGCATACCCAGCGGAAGGTGCACCGGAGACCTAGGTCCAGGGTAAGCGACCGATGGCCGTAGGTGGCTATTGGCGTGACATTGACGGCACTGAGGCTTGTCGACAGCGAAGGGGTAGGCTCACCTGGCATAGAGGAATGACGCTGACTTCCGCCCCGTTATCAACTAAGAACTGGGTATCGGAGTCATAGTCCCTAATGAAGATGTGACGACTTTGAGCTTTGCCGACGTTCGCGGCCATTACAGGCCGGCGTGGCGGATCATGTATAGCGGAGTAGCTGCACGGCTGTACGCACTTACGGGCTTTAGTACCGAAACGCGAGTAGGAAAAGCAGTAATCTGAGACATCAGGTTTTGTTTGACGGGCGATGATCCAGAGCGGTTGCGGTGCTTACGTTTTAAAGTGAGTTCTCCATCTGGCGCTGAAGCGACGCCATCTTCAATGATAATGCGTCCATTGCCGACGGCGGGCTAGTCGCGCCTGTCGATGTGGTTGCGCCAGCACAAAGCTGCTTAAGTGCTTTGGTTTTAGCCTCTGGCTGGTGCCGTTCGATGACGCGGTCTGCTAGATCTGCAAATGTTGCGAGTGGCAAATCACTTGCTACCACAAGGATAGCCTGAGTGCTTTTAGGAAGGCGTTGCATCCACAGCTCGCGGAGAACCCAGGCGTCCATGTTGGACTTGCCGATGAGCTGTTGCATTTCGCGCAACAAGGCTGAGGGCATCCTATCTCCCAGCTACAGATCACTAAATAGTAGCTGCAGACGGATCGTGTCAGAAGGCGTGATTCGCTGAATTATAGCCTGTTTAAGAGTCTCGTATTTCATTGCTAGAGGGGGGCAAAGTATGATGTATCTCACCTGCGAGGATATACTCTGAGGAAGGCAAGATATTAGCTGATTATACATGGCGAAATCAGAAGAAATCTTACTAATATAAAATACGGATTCTAGGTGCAAAAACCATAATAAGGGATCATTCTCCCAAAATGGGGGAGGGGCTAAGGCAACAGAGTTGACCATGACAGGCTGAACGGCGTTAACCGCGCATGGAGACGGCTTATCCTCTAGGTAATCCATTGCAAAAGGCAGATAAAAAATGTTGTAGGTGAGAAAACAATATGATCACAAGTAATGAATCAAAAATCACTGGAACGAGCTCATCAGAATGAAAATGCAAAATGGTGGGCGGCATGTTCCTGCCAGGGGTCACCAATTGTTGGGCGGAGCCTGGGATACTAGTCGGTAAGCAATGACACGTAATACGTGTAAAATACGACAGTATAGAAGTCGAAGGCGACTGAACCCAACGTATATTGTGCAGGCTACAAGAATAGGAAGGGAAGCAGACACAGCGAGAAACGTGCAGCGAGGTACTCACCGAAACCGTTTGTGTCAACGGACGTGCAGTCAACAAAACAAGTGGACGTTTCGAAGGTTGAAACAACGGTAAAATCCAATGTTACAAAATACTGAAACAGCTTGTTTTCCGGTACACTACAACCGTCCATGCAATCTCCATGACTTCGTCTATAGCGAGTCTGATGGGTAACGTAAACATCCATCCTTGTCCCACACCGCTGTGGGTATTGCAGGGCGGAGACAGGTTGTGCGCTCAGATCTTCCGCCAGCACAACAACGTAGTGCTACTTCTATGGCAAAGGAGCTCGGTCAGTTGGCGGTAGAAGTCGCTTTTTACGGAATCATCCTTAGAGTTTATGGACGCGTAGGCAACGATGATAACTAGACGCCTAGTAGTCCCACGCGACTTGTAAGCTTTGAACAAGCCAGCCAATCGGACCACACATGGCTACTGATTGAGATCCCAACAACCAGAGCAGTTTCAGTCCGGGGACATAGGTCATTGCCAACACCAGATTGGCCGGTGCTCAAAGCTGTATTGTCACTGGATTGGCGCAATGAGAAAATACTGCTGTTGTCACCTGAAGGGGATCGCAGCGTGAGCACAGAGCTCGAGGCTTGCAGGCGTGTTTTCGGTAAGCAGCAGATCTCGATGGAGAGGGTCTCTACCATTCGGGACAGTGCTGCCTGTTGACCGATCTGTAACAATGTGCGTACTTTGAAGCATGCCAAGCTAGTGGAGGAGCATTGTATTAAGTAGGCCGGATAATAAAAGGTTGCGCAGGCCTAGACAGGATAACGATTAGGGTTCTCAATCAATGTCTTCGGTACAGGAACCTGACTGCAAGGCAGGCGGTTTGGCGTGGGTCTGCAAGGAGTCCAGTTTAAGGAATAAGGAGCCAACCTCATTCCAACCCCTAGCCTGGAGGACAAGTTGGCTGAGTTTGTCTGGCCGCTAACCCCTGACCAATGTGGTATGAGTGGCTCTGAAGATGAAAAATGACCACCTAGCATAGCTCAATGTATCACTGAGGCTCGCAAACCATCACACTACGGTAAGGACGGTAGGCTAGGGTGAACACGCTGTCAAAAGGCCACCTGAGGATTGATAGGCCAACGTTATTATATTTGACAACAAGATGAGAGGAATTATGGGCTCACTACAAAAGCACACAAGTAGCTGCCAGGTACTCATAGCAATAGGCTGTACGGAACGTTTATCCCACGAAACAGGGTAACTGGCAAGTAACGTACGAAAGCAGCCTAGCCGCAGAATCTCAAAATTTTCTCAATAAACTTTTCTCCTACCTGGAAAGAATGGTCACGTCCGGCAGTGTCCTCCCCACGGTACGCTCCGAACAAAGTGGAGGTGGTGCTATATCTACCTCTCAATCTGGAGAAGAACCACTTTCCTGGTAATAAAGAGCCGCAGCATGCATTCCTTAAGATTATTTCCGACTACACTGCTTATGCCATCTGGCAAATATTTTGTCCATCACTGGAAGTAAATAAATACAAAGTAAATAAATATTTTATTTTTGTGATTGTGAGGCACGTCTTTTGGGCATGAATTGAAGGAAGGCACAGGGCTGCCTAATTGAAAGGAGGGAGATCACCATACTCCGGTGAGCTATCGCGCAATGTGCCTGACATCCGTCGTCTGCGAGAATATGCAACGAATTCCGCAACCCCTGTTGATGAGGATGCGATGCACCCAAAGCTTTTGTATGAACAAGCAAACGCACTTTCTGGACCAACCATTTGTCTGTTGAAAATGTCGTTCCTGAGTTGTACTCTATCTATGGACTGGAATTAGACTGTAGTATGCTCTGTCTTTAAAAGAGAACGACAAACATGTACCTACTGCTTATAGACCGGTGTGGTTGACGAGGATTTCAATCAAACTGTTATAGCAGGTATTAAGAGCTTGACTTGCGAACCATTTGGAGACATTGGTATCCTCAGTCCATTGGAATATGCGTTTCTAAAGGCCATTCCTGCCGGAGCAACTTGCTGACGTCATGAGAACGGGGCCGGGGTTCAGTAGATCAGCGTGATGATGTGGGGGACCTTACCATAGATTTTACTAAGGTATTGCATCCCGTAAAATGTTTCGGAGTCCGTTGCAGAACTCTGAAAGGGCCAGTGTAGGGAGGCTGAAGAGGGCGCCGCACTGCGTCGGTGAGGAGGAAGACGTGGGTGCAGGTAGAGAGTCCGCCGTGCATTTGCACATCTCCAGTCTGTTCACGGGACGAGGTCGGGTGTAGTGAAAGCATGCGTTGAGCTAGGGCGGACGCAAAGTTAGGCGGAGGCATACCCGGCGATGCGGGAGGTGAAACGAATTCTCCTGGTAACTTGAGCGTCGTGCCGTAAACCAGCTCTGCTGGTGCACATTGCAAGTCAGCTTTGATGCTGCTGCGAATGCCTAAGAGTACGAGCGAAATGTTTTCGCTCCAGCTAGGGTCAGCGGAGGCGCAGAGCGAGGCTTTAAGCTGTCTATGGAAACGTTCAACTAGCCCGTTGGCTGCTGGGTGATACGCTGTGGTATGGATGCGGCGACAGCCTAAAAAGTTGCAGAACGTATCGAATTGTGAAGATTCAAAAGGCGTTCCTCGGTCAGTTGTGATGGTGGATGGGCATCCGTAGTGCGAGACTCATCGGTCCAAGAAGGCCCGGATAACAGTCTCAGCTGTGCAGTCTGTTACGGGGATAGCTTCTGGCCATCTGGTGAAGCGGTCGACACATGTAAGAATGTATACAAATCCGCGTGACGGAGGCAAGGGACCTACCAGGTCTAAGTGTACATGCGAGAACCGAGAGTCCGAAGCAGGAAATGAACCAAGAGGACTGCGGGTGTGACGATGTATTTTGGAGCGCTGCCATGGAAGGAAGGCGCGAACCTAGGTACGAACATCTTTGTTTACGCGTCGGCAAACGAAACGTTCGGTGACCAGTTTTAAAGATGCACGGATACCGGTATATGTTAGTGAGTGCAGTGCATCAAATACTGTGCGTCTGAAGGAGACCGGCACTAGGGGTATATTGCAAGTTGTGAAAATGTCACATAGAATGGTTCATTCCGTGGTTTGGAGAGGAACAGGTTGCGCATGCAGCGAAGTGGACTGCAGAGTGCGCTGCATGTCTTCATCATGTGCCTGAACCAATGCCATGGCGGCAAGGTCGACGGTAGGCAAAGACTGCAGAGTGAAGTTGACGCGTGAGTGAGCGTCGGTGATGAGATTGTCGACACCTGATTCATGCCGTATGTCAACAGTGAACTGTGTGACAAAGTCTGGGCGTCTTGTTTCCCGTGGTGAATATTTGGCGCAAGCAGAGTTGAAGGCGAAGATGCGGGGCTTGTGGTCAGTGAAGACCGTGAAGGCGCGGCGTTCGAGTGTGTGCCGGAAGTGACGAATCGCCAGGTAAATGGCGAGCAGTTCTCTGCCAAACGTGCTGTAGCGGGATTCCGCTGGCTGCAGGCGCTTGGTGAAGAACCCAAGGGGTTGCCATTACCCACAAATATGTTTTTGGAGGACGGCTCCTACCGCGACGTCTGAGGCAACAGTCGTAATAGAGAGGGGTGCAGTCGATTCGGAATGAGCGAGAAGGGCTACGTTGGAGATAGCATCCTTGAGCTCGGCGAAGGCTGCCTGTGCTGTGTCAGGGAAAGCGAACTTACGTTCATTTCCTCTGAGTAAGTCAGTCAGTGGCTGCATGAGCTGGGCGCAGCGCGGAATGAAGCGTCGACAGTAGTTGACCATACTATAAAATCGACGGAGGTGCTTGAACGAGGTCGGAGCTGGGAAGTCCTTGATTTCCTGGATCTTATCAGGAAGGACTTCGATACCAGACGCTGAAACGAGGTGGTCTAGTAATTCTACCGTTGATTTGCCCAGTTCGCACTTAGCCGGTTCGACTGTGACATCGTGTTGGGTCAAGCGCTGGAAGAGAGTTTGAAGATGCACGAGGTGCTCTTGTTCCAATGAACTGGCTACTAACATATCATCGAGGTAGGAATAAGCGAAGTTTAGGCCACGAGTGACATCGTGGATGAAACGTTAGAAGTTTAGTGCGGTGTTGCACAGACCACATGGCATTCTTAAAAATTCAAACAAACCGAAAGGAGTGATGACGGCTGTTTTAGGAATGTCATTTTCTACCACAGTATCTGGTGATAGGCGCGAACCAGATCGATCTTGCTGAAGATCGTCTTACCTTTGAGGCATGTGGTAGGGACCTGCATGTGTGGGATTGGACACCTATCTGGGACGTTAGCCCATTGAGTGCGCGGTAGTCACCGCAAGGGCGCCAGTCACCAGCTTTCTTGGGGACCATCCGCAGGGGCGAGGACCAAGGGCTGTCGGAAGTGCGGATTATTCCACGTTCAAACATGTGATCAAACTGCGCCCTAGCTACCTTTAGTTTCTCGGGTGATAGTCGGCGTGCACGGAATGACACAGGTAGGCTATTCTTCCGTAAATGGTGAGTGACTTGAACTGCCACGGACAAAGCTGCGTTTATTGGCTGGACGAGCCTCGAATACTGAGAAAAGTGGTTGGCGTAGTCCGTCAAGGTCTGCGGAAGGGTGTAGACTGGTGTTATAGATGCGGTATCGGCGGTGATGCCACGTACACTGAGTTTCGTCGCAGGCTCGACTATCATCTGGCGTTTCGCATCGACCAAAAGGTCGAAATGCCTGAGAAACTTAATGACGATGATGGCAAAGGGGACTGCAGCGACAGTGCATACCCAGCGGAAGGTGCACCGGAGACCTAGGTCCAGGGTAAGCGACCGATGGCCGTAGGTGGCTATTGGCGTGACATTGACGGCACTGAGGCTTGTCGACAGCGAAGAGGTAGGCTCACTTGGCGTAGGGGGAATGACGCTGACTTCCGCCCCGTTATCAACTAAGAACTGGGTATCGGAATCATAGTCCCTAATGTAGTTGAGACGACTTTGGGCTTTGCCGACGTTCGCGGCCATTACAGGCCGGCGTGGCGGATCATGTATAGCGGAGTAGCTACATGGCTGTACGCACTTACGGACTTTGTTGCCGAAACGCGAGTGGTAAAAGCACGAACCTGGGGCATCAGGTTTTGTTTGACGGGCGATGATCCAGAGCGGTTGCAGTTCTTCGGTTTAAAGTGAGTTCCTCGATCTGGCGCTGAAGCGACGCTATCCGCGATGATAATGCATCTATTACCGGCAGCTGGCTAGTCACAGGTATCGGTGTGATTGAGGCAGGACAAGCCTACTTAGGTGCTTTGGTTTCAATCTCTGACTGGTACCGTTCAGTGACGCGGTCTGCAATTGAAGTCGGACACAGCGGACCATATTTGGTGTATTACAAAAGACGTGGACGAATGAATCGAGACAGGAGCAAACATTAGCGCGGCAACTTACAGAGAAGTCAAGTGTCGAGTCGGATGTAGGTCAACACAACCAAAATATAAGAGAAATTAAAACAGGAAAGAATGATGTACAATTGGTCACCAATGAAATTGTAGACAAAAAATAGTAGTTATATTTTGGGGTGATACAATCTTGTTGGTGCAGTTAGTTCAGTGCCTTATAATGGGAGGCGCCATAGGTTCCCTTTGCATTCTGAGGTTGCTCATCCGAATCTCAACCCGCTGTTTCTCCATGGCCACAGTTGAAACTGTATTCTCAAAATTTTTCAGATGTTGCCACGCCTCGCAAAGTTGGTGATCTAGCCGACAGTTAGTTTGGTCCAGTTTCATCATTGTCCTGCTGGCGCCGTCGCGATTCTAGCCTAAATCTTCCAGCTCTCGAGTATACACATTTCGCTGTCGTTCTGATTCCTCTAGTCGTTCTTGCAAGTCATCAGTCGCATTATAATACATAAGGAGCCAAATATCGCGCTCGGGCATCTCCTGATCAGACAAATGTTTCTCCACCTGAAGCTTATTCAACTGATATGGAGCTTCGTAATGTGCCCACTGCTAATTCGTTACTTTGGGCTTGCTATCAGCTTTATCAAATGCTTGGGTCACTAATGCGTTACTAGTGTCCACTTTTAAGTGGTTAACATTGTGAGGCGGGAATTACCGCGTTCGGTAAATGCTAGCTTGCACATTTTTCTAAGATGGCAGAGGTTTCGTTCAACTTACTACTCATATAGTTGCTACAAGCACTTCCATAATTACTCAAAGCCATCTGACCGACCAGAACCCAACCAAATGATGTTCGAGGAGCGATTGGTCCCATTGGATTTTCTTCCCTTTGTTCCCGGAGCCAATGCGCCTCCGGTGCTGCAATCCCCTGCATTCAGAGAGTTAAACTCTTCGAACTAACTTTAGCATTGAAGTTGCACATGGGTAGAATTACTCACCACGCCTCTGGCATATTATTTACCGACCATACCTGGCTCGCTCTGAGGCTCTCCATTGTCCATAGGTCAAATTTCTAACAATGCCGAAATTTAGACTGGATTCGTGGGAAACAGTTGTGAACGTTTAATATGCTGGTTTTGTGCGTAACTACGAATACTTTAGAAGCTGTGCATTAGGGAACGAAACATCGGCCCCCGAATCTAGCAAAGCGTCGGTTACTATGATCCTGTCTATACGTTTTATTATTTGCAGGAATAACTCCGAGAGCCATCTGGTTAAATTCTACACGAGTGAAACTAACGGAAGCCTGCTAACGCAGTACCGGCTTGTAGCCGAACGACACACGGGCAACTGAACACACGGCGCTGGCGGTACGCAAAGTGTATTTTGACAAGAACGTGTACAAAGCATCGATGGAGTGACTGTAGCCAAACCGTTAGTGTGTTGGCACTCGATAGCCAGATATGCACACGAAGTCAGTGCTGGGTGTGAACACCTACTGGAAATTGTGTCTCAAACGGCACACTTCTCCTCTCTTTATTTAGCACTTCCCCGGACAGCCTGGGAACGACCAACTGTAGGGCGTACCCTAGTCAAGCGGTGTATTGGTTGGGATTCCGTTTGGCTTATGTTCTGTGTGGCCACCGCGACTGCTGGTTCGGTTGAGGGGCTTAGTAATATATCGGCCGATTCAGCTGAAACAGAACATCGGTAGACGTAATCCATGTGACGGGTAACCAACTTGCCATCCGGTAGTGCAACCTCCTCTCTATGGTCATCAATTTCGCTTAACTCTGCAGGTTTCCAAGTTGATTTGCCGAACAAATTGAGGTGAACTGGCGCGCCCTTTCGGAGTTGTCGATCTGATACATTTCGATCGTTACTCTTTAGGTTTCTGTCGCCGCACCTCAACGCATAGCCTCTGATCGGAGAAGGTACAGCCGCGTCCCAAACCTTCCCTCGAGTATCAGTCAGCGTATGTAAACATCGTAAGTCCTCTACCGCCTTCGAAATAGTTGGCATACCTACTGACTTACATCGATCGATCCACCATGTGAGCTGAAATCATTACCAGACCAAACTGCTCTCCGGAAACGGTAGCGAAAGCTTCTGCAGTGTGCTGGTTGGCTCGGTATGGCTGTCCAGTCCATATGACCTAGAGTAAAATTCCTCCTCCGCTTTTGCTGATGCTTAGGGATTTAGATTCACAATACGTCAAAACGACGGCTTATCATCCGGTCGATAAGGGCATGATACAGCGAAATCATCGCAGGCTGGAAGCAGTTGTCCGAGCGCACGCAAACGCTTCATGCTACCAAACACTCCCTCTTACGGTTCTTAGCTTAAGGAACACAGTTAAGGCCGCAGCTAATTTACGACTGCAGGTTGCGTTTGCTCGGACAGCTTGTAGCAACAGCGTAGTCCACTTCCACATTCGACTACAGAAGTTATACCGATCGATCAGTTAACCAGCTCCGTGAGATGCGCCCGCTCACTTCACGGTATAAAAGACACCGTGTACGTGTCCGAAAGACTGCCTACTTCCTCATAATACCTACTTTGCGTAGACAGTGTTCAACAGCCTCTGAAGTCGCCGTAAATTGGTTCCTTCAAAGTAATCAACCATACAACTAAAACATTTAAGATCGACCGCGGTGACCGACACGAAAATATCACTGTCAACCGCCTAAAAGCAGCCCTTATGGTGTAAACTACCTAGTGTCGGTTATCTAACAATGCTTCATGAAATATTACAACTAACCACACGAATTTTTAGCAGCCTAGCGTCTTTAAATCAGACCACGATCTTAGTTTACAGGCATCAGCCGTCCCGACATCCTGTAGCACGACTAACCGCCGTGGACGAATGGTTCGTAAACACGTTCCCTGCCTCTATTAAGTACGGTGCAAATATGTTTGTAAATTCTGTATATGTTTGTCTCATTGTCGGCCGATTAATGTTTTGGAAGTAGCAAAACCAAAGGCACCAGAACATTCTTCAAGTGTCCAAAAACCAAAATATTTAAACTATATTGCTCGCAAGACATTCATTTATTATTTTTAACTTTATTCTGAGCGCGTTTTCCTTTTCTGTCCCATACATGATACAACTTTTACTTCCGATTGACTGAGTAACGAGCGACGCGTTTGAGGATCCACAAAGTTGAAGAAGTATCCAACGGGAAGGCTGGACGTTCCTCGTGCGGCGAGGGTCGGGTTGGTTCTTGGCGGGATGAAGGGGGGTGGCAGCAGAGGTTGAGATACTGTCGGTCATTTTCTGAGCTAGCCAGTGTTATTGAAAGTCCGACAAGCCGACTCCAATGGACTGCCATGATGCATCCTATCATGCAATCAAGTAAATAATGAAACACAAACGGCAAAGAGGATCACGATTTTCGATAAAACCTTCCGACACGAACTTTACACTTATTTTCACTTTGGACCTTTTTGGACCTCAACTCACTCATCGTTTTGATTATCGTAGGCGTCTTTTGTTGAGCCTGCTAATGGGGGCTGTGTAACGCCTAGAAAGATAACCCATACTCGATATCTTGGGACATATTTGGAACCGATCAGGAAGTCATCATTTCAGAAAACTTGGTAGACTACCGGTTAACTCATACCTTTTATGTACATTTTTATTGCTGATCTACTGTAAAATATTTGTTTGGATTTTACTGCTCCTCAGGTTCTGGCACTTGCCTTCTCGATGACGTTCACCCCAATCTCGTTACATCCGTCTACGTCTTCTTGTAGCCTATCGAATATAGTCCATTTTGTCCGACTTCGTTTGCCTTCTGATATCTACGTTTGATTAAGCGCACCGTCCCGGACTATTATTTACTAGGCCTATAACATGTGTAACCGCGTTCCAGCCGTAGAACTTTTATTTCCGACTTATTTACAAGGCGGCGTACTTAGGTCCGGCAAATTGTTAGGTGCCCAACCGGTCTGTTTTTTGGTTAAGCAAGTAATATATTTCTCTAGATGTCGAAAATAAGTGGGTGGTATGTCAAGGTGATCTTGTGTGGGTATTAGTCAAAATACTTCTGATGGTCTTGCTAAGTTAGACAATGCGATCTGTGAGGAACAAAAGGGGCTTAAGTTGGCAATGTTGCTTTGTAAATATTTTATTGTTAAGTAAATTTAAAAAAAATTCGAAAATATTCAAGGAGTTGCGAACGGTTTGGCATGAGTTCGCTTAAGAAAACCGGGCACAGAGTATTTGGAGTTAGGTAGCTTTAAGAAAGCCAGACTATCTTGCGTGTTGTGGCTAACTGATCACAGCTTTATGAATATTTCTGGTAGGATGATATAATTAGAAAATAATGGTAGGCCTGTTAACTCAGTAGTGAACAGGAATCATTTACGCATTCAGTATATTTTGGCCTTGCGTTTTATTGTCGTTTGTATCTTCCGATCCTCCATTTGTTTTATTGACGGCACATCCGGTTAACTTTCGAATGCCCTGTTAGTCGTGCGTTACCTTGCTCTGCACTCTTGCTAATTTGCCTTCAGTTCATTAAAGCATTGTGAAATACACGTCAGACGCAGCAGTGTTCACACTTATGAATAATCGGTATCCGTATTAATAAAAGTAATGTGTCAGCTGTACGCCGTAACGGCGTTTCGCTGCCGCGCAACCACCACAAATCGCGCGCGGGCTGAGTATACCGCGAGGACGCCCACCCCTACGCGCATTCGAACCGGTGACCTTATGGTTGCAAAGCAAAAGTGTAGTCCACTCGGCCACCGGCCGGTATCAGTATTGGTTCCTAATGTTTATCCTCGCTTTGAATACCTGAGTTTCGCTCCACAATTTGTGACCCCGGTTGCGAACTCTACTACAGACAGCTTGCATTCCGCGTCCCAGTGAAACCGAGCCCAGCTGTACTTGGTTAACATTCCCGTTTTCATTGTGTAGTATTCTTCCATAATGTCTCATTTCGACATTAAACTTCCTGACCCTGCTTTCAATGCTGTTACGATTCCCGTATCGTCATTTATTAGAACTGATCCGCTGTTCTGCCTTGTATTTTGGATTAGGAATTCACTCCCTATACGATCAACTCCTTATTTCTCAAAATGTAGCTAGCTACTCGTTTGCCTATCCAGCAACGTAACTTCGCAACTCACGGACCTCTTACTGCAATACATTTTTGAGAAACGTTACGACTTTCCCAAGCAGGCCATCATAACCAGAGTCACGCCATCTGAGCGCATCCGTATTCAGCATTTGTTTTAGGACCTGTAATTGGATGATTAGAAACCCTCTACGTTTTTGAGCGAAATGCGTCAGGTGCTCAGCACATCATTCATGGACGAATTATTAGTACGCGAACTATGGTTGCAACGTTTACCGGAAACATTGGAAGCCATACTTAAAGCGACTCAACTGCAATCCCTAGTGATGCCCCTTAGGTAGCCGACGTTTTTACCTTTAGCTCAATTGCACCATTCCACCCTTGGCACTATCGCTACGTAACCATAAATACTGTACCACCCTTGTTGTCCACACACTACTCCATCTGCTCCAACATCACAATAGTTACCAACTGCTTTGCAAGCGTTATCACCTCTATTCCGCAACTTTTGAAATAAACCTTCTAACTACAACGCACTCCGCTCACGAAGCAAATCACCTAGTAGAAACGATCCTGCAGGTATTAATCAGTACTGCTTGCGCTATGGAAGCTTCAGTGCGCAGGCCACCTCTAGTACTGCACCATGCACTTTTCATGCGACCCAACAGGGAAACATTTGGGCCGGGACGTAAAGGCGACTAACGTCACTGGCCCATCCGAAAGCAGTCGCCTACTTTACCTTCAGAACTGAAAATCTCTAAATGCGTTCCTGGTTGACACAGGCTGAAGTAAGAGTGGTTCTTCCCGCACCTTGAGAGAGGACTCAGCTGGCCACCCACAGCCTACTTGTCACTAACAGCATCCCCATCGCTACCTACAGCGAACGCTCCTTAACCATTAGCTGCGGTATACACGGCAAATTTCGCAGTGTTCATTATTGCCGCTGCTCCGTTTGCCCTTATCCCCATAGACTTTGTTAGAATTTTCGACCTCTTGGTCGATACGAAACATGCTCAGAGTCATTAACAATGATGGAACAATGGAACAACGGTTTCTTACGGGTAAATAATCGTTGCTTAACAAGTCCCGTAGGACGGAAATTATTGTGAAAATCAATTGCGTGATAAAGTGAAAAGCGTTGTGGTGGACTCACCATAGACTTATGTGGAATAACAGAGATGTACGCGTATTAAACATATAAATCCATAAATCTATTGGTTAGGCGTTTGGCAAGACACCGTTTGATTGCGTTTTGTAGCCCCTGGCTAAGAAGTCATAAAATGAAACGTAAGTGAGACAATGCATCGTCAACACGTTTTTTAAATATCGCCAGATTGGGAGCAGAGACGACATAATTAGGGAGGGCGTTCCAAGGCTGGCACACGCGGAGAGAAAAGAAATTTCGACGGCATTCAAGCCGGCTATACCGAATTGCCAGTTTCAGAGGGTGACCTCTTTGTTTAGTGTTGTGGTTCAATTCCAACAGCGGACGACAAATGTGGTTTGGGTTCATCAGAATCTGGTAAACCATTATGAGATCCCCCCGCAAAAGCCGATATCGACTGCTGTAGATTCTTAGAGATTTCAGCCTAATCTGATAGGGCAGATGAAAGAGGCCCCTGACATTCTTGATTGCCCTTCGTTGAGGAGTCTCGAGATCAACGAGATCCTGTTTCAGCCGCGGCTGCCACACCTGAATAACATATTCCACGTGAGGTCGCACGTAGGCGTTAAGCATTTGGGGAAAGATTGAGGGTTCAAACCGACCGATGGCTCTGCGAAGAAGGCCGAAGTGTTGATTTCCGGTTCTCGTCGCCTTCTCTGCTTGTTTTGAACACCCGAGATCTTCCTGCACCAATACACCCAAGTCACGCTCCTGAGAAACCTTCGCCAACGTGTGGTCTCCAATCTTGTAAGCGCTCATCGGCTGGTGATGCAGATGCATCACTTTGCACTTAGCTATGTTCAATTGAAGCTTGTTCCTCTTTGACCGTTCGTAAATGCAATCTAAATCATGTTGGAGCAGATCCTGATCTGGCTTGTTACCAATCGCCCGCCATATCTTGACATCATCGGCGAAAAGCAGGACATTTGAGGAGATGACCCTTGCCAGGTCGTTGATAAACACCAGGAATAAACGCGATCCCAACACTGAGCCTTGTGGAACACCACATTCCACCTCAAATGGGTTAGAAAGTGATCCCCTAACACGTACTTGAAGCTTTCGTTGGTAAAGGAAGTTGCCAATCCAACCAAGTACAGGAGCACCGATTCCGTAAGTCTGTAGTCTTTGAAGTAGGATGCGGTGATCAAGGCTGTCGAAAGCTTTGGAGAAGTCCAGGTAGATGACATCGACTCCGACCCCATCATCGGCCACTTCCGTCCAACTACCTCGTGCAATAAGTAGGTTGGTGGTGCATGACCGGTGACGACGGAAGCCATGCTGTTCCGGTACCAAAATGTTGCATTTTTCTGGGTAGTCCATTACAGCCTCAGCGACGACTGCTTCCATCACCTTCGCGAGCACAGGGAGGAGAGTCACTGGACGATAGTTTGCAGGATCTGAATGGCTAGCGCCTTTAGAAATAGGGGTGATAATGCCACACTTCCACATAGTGCGGACTTGTTGCTCATCAAAGCACCTTTGGAAGAACTGTGACAGTGGTTCAGCTAGCTTGGTGGCCGTAGCCTTCAGTGTCTTCGGGCGGATGTTGTATGCTCCTGGAGAACTATGCTCACGCAGTGAGAGTAACTACTTTAGCAAAATTGACGGGTTGAAGATATCATTTGTAAACAAAGGTGTCGGTAATGTGCTTGATATTATGGGACAAGTAGAGGTTGCGAGTTGGATGATTGGGTCGTATTGCAGCCGCGGGGCATTAGCTGCTTCTTCGGCGCTTTGTACTCTACCGCCTGTCGTGAATGGTGGGGGGATTCCATGCTTCACTTTACGAAGCTTATTGACATGCCTATATAGTAGGTTGTTGTTTGTCATGAATTTTTTGGCTAGGCTCTGTTGATGTTACTTTGTCCTCACGGACAAGTGCAGTGCAATGGTTGCGATGGGTCAGAAAATTTCCCCTAGTCTCTGAGTCGGGGTTAATCTTGTAGGCATGCCATGCTGCATCCCTTGTCGCCAGGCATTTTCGAGTCCTACTCCTTATAATTGAAGGTATTTTCGCGGATGAAGGGGTTTGTTCTCTGATGCCTTGTTGACGATGTCATTGAGTTTATTAACGAACTCTGCCCAAACGTTGTCAAGGGGACTGTTGTTTGAGAATTCCCAAGCAGCTGCGTCGGCGAGTTCTTTCAATACTTGGTAGCGTGTGACTGTACGAGTTAGTTCCGAGTGTTCAGATGGATACTCTGCATAACACACATAGTCATAAGTTATTACTACATGGTCACTGAGACCTAATGGACTATCCATCACTAACTTGTCAACCATGAGCTCTTCATTCGTAAGCACTAGGTCCAGTATGGACGGTTTGTTTGCTGTCCTGAATCTAGTGGGCGTGGTGACATGATTGTACAAAGGAATATTAGCGATCAGTTCATGCAAGTCTGCTTTGAACTGCTCACTGGGCGATGCCGAAACCTCCAGAATGTGTAGATTGAAGTCCCCGGAGATGATAATGTGGCTGTACCTAGTGCGAGTTACTCTGTTTAGGCCACGGATCAAGCAGGAATCCATTTCCGGAGTGGAAGTTGGGGGGCGATAAACGACTGCTACCAGACACGTGTCGTTGTGTCTCAGTCGGATGCGGCAACAAAGTGAGTCAGTAACGTGTGCTTCCAGATCATCAACGGTTGTACATTGTAGATCGCTGCGGTAGTAGAGTAGGACCCCACCTCCTCTGCTGGGGCGCTCGTTCCGGATGAGTGACATTCCGGCTATCTCAACCTCAGCATCAGTCACCTCTTGGTGTAACCAAGTTTCGGTAATAGAAATTAGGTCCCAAGCATTCGCAACCTGACGTAGTCGATGTTCCGGTAATTTTACTGAGGAGCCCTTGAGCGTTAGTGTACATACATGAAAGTTGCTCAGATTTAAGCAATGTTTCGGAGGTTCCGCAACTCATATGTGAAGTTTCGCCGACCAGTGAGGGGCCGGCGACTAATCGTTTTTTCGATGTGTGCTTGGTGAAGGGTTTAGCATTTTATTCATTGCCCGTGTAGTTAGTCCGTATCTGATATGCGACGTACAGTGTAAGGTGTCTGGTCAATGTCATCTACATTTTGTATGGGCTCATTCGGCACACTGCTGGTGCATTGTTATCTCATAGATCCCATCGCGTTTGGTTCTTTGAGTGACATATCATCTCTAGGAGGCATATCGCTGATTGTCTTCAGCCGAACCTCAGATGGTAGCTTGCAACGGAACATGTACCAGCTTTTTAACATCCGTGCTACCATATGTTTTGACTGAAGGACCACCTTCAACACTTTCGGACCAATTCCTTTGTAGTTCGATGAGGTACGCAGTCGTGACATGGATTTCGCTACCATATCATCCAAGCGGAGTGTTTCACGAAGATAACACCACTGTTCTTTATCATGGATTGTTATTTCATGCTGATCACATGCTTCGGTTTCAGGAACCCCGTGAAGAAGTATGGTTCTGGTTGAAGTTTCCTTCCGGTAGTCTTCTAAGGTGCGGTTAACTCGATAACGCTCGCCCCATGGGTTGTCTTGAAATATACGGATGGAGCAGTGTTCATTTCTGAGACTACCTGCCGACAGTAGTACTGATTCTACTTCAGTGATGGAGTTCAGCACAACACGCAGAAGTCTCGGCTCTCCGAAATGTTTAGAGTTGGGGTGTCGTGTAATACGCATGACGTGTACAGGTTTAAGTACAACACCGATTAGGTTACTAATAATGTCCCAATGTCCCAATGTCATCCAATTACCTGCCTCTTATCGATGTCGAATTTGATTCTGGGATATTGGAGCACAGTACGCTCAGTACAGGTAGTTGTTTCTTTAGACCTTTCGACATGTTGCGTTTAGTGACTGAAGTAATCGGAGATTTACCGCAGGAAACCGGTGGTGCTTGCACCTGGAAAACTCCGCTACGCTCCTCAGCTTCCGATCCAGTTGAGAGTGATGTTACTTTTATATGACGGCTCTTCTTGGAGGCAACGGTAACCCAACTTTCGCTCGTAACGGCTTGCTCTTTTTCTACGCACTCCGTTGCGAGTTTGGAATTAGCCTTACGTGTAGTTACTCCGATTGAACTGGGAACCGCTTTAGTCAAATGTGAGCTACATGTGGTATTGGGACAGCTGTTGATGTTCTGGACTCTAGGTGTCGTGTTGCTTACGGTGTTACTAACAGTTCTTCGCGGGTTAAGAGAAGCACTTACGGGAGAGGATTGGGTTGCACAGTCTGCTATGCTTACCCCAACCCCAGTGATTTTGGTGGTCACCATTTCCTCAAACTTCGCTAGTGGCTGGTCCTACTTCTGAGATAATAGGAGCACGCTTTTTATCAGTGGGGTCGGTGTGCATTCCACACAGAACCATAGCGAGTCTGGTTTGTTTAATAACTTGGCCTGACTAGGTTGAACTCTGAGGCATCTCGCATGGAAGAACCTGCAACAGTTACGGCACAAAATGCCCCCCTGGTCTTTAGTCTGTGGCACGCCGGGCATCACGCTTGTTGAGCAAATGTTACGAACCATTTGATTGACTCACCTTCTATGGTAAAAGGTCGTTCTGTTATTGACGTTGTCAGTAAGGTCACAGTGGTCACGTTGCAGTTGTGTACTTTTATACTGTCCTCTCTGGCGTGCCAGTTGAATGTGACGGCTTGAACGTGGGGCAGAATACACGAAGGTGTGATAGAGGATTTTCGTGGTTTAGCCTATGGATCGCGCCGGGTGAATTTGCTTTGAGACCTGTAGCTGCACCGAGCAATGTTGGATTTGAACAAGTGACAGTTCGTTCGAAAGCCGTTGAAATGGTCTATCGAGTGAGACCAAACAATGTCTCCGATGATTGGAGTTAGACAACTTTTGCTGCTTGGATATCGGCGAAACACGGCCCGGAAGTTAGAAATCAGGGTAAATGTAGAATGCACTGGGGTATAATCGGGAAACTGGTATCGCGAAGTAGAGCTTGTAAAAGCACGACAAATGAGTATCGATCCAAAGGTGTGCGACAAATGTCGCTGAACCACAGTTAAAAAACCACGAGTGCACAAGTGAGCGATTAGCACGCAACTTCTCTCAAGGTCAACCTTGCTATCTCAGCTATCAACAAAATCTACGTAGTCCAACGGAACTCTCCTGACTATGCCCCTTCTTTCGCTCATTATGCTTAGTGCGTTCAGCTCTTCCCGTGATGTCTCAAGTCACGCATCATATTCGAACTAACGGCCCACCCGCCTCATCACGCCAGCGCCGACTTTCGCCGGAGAAACCAAAGCTAGCTAGGGTGGAGTTCAAACACCTACTTGCACTTGCAATAATCCGTCCTCCAGATTGTCTTTAGTCCTCTCCACTCCAACTGATACAAAATAAATCTGGGAACTGACGTCCTTGCGTTGAGTACCGCGCAATAAACCAATATATCGTCCCTGACTGGTACCCCATCCAAAGATGTACGACCTTACTGCATGCCTTCGAGGTAAGAAGGTCTTCAGCAAGATCGATGTGGTTCATGCATAACACCAGGTACCTGTGAAGAAACAAGACATAGCGAAAGCAACCCTCATCACTCCCTACGATCTGTTCGAATTTGTAAGGGTGCCTTTTGGACGTTGCAAAGTTGCACGGATCTTTCAACCCTTTTTCCCGACGTTACTTGTGGCCTAGACTTTGCCTACCTCTGCCTTGGCGACATTCTGGTGGCCAAATCATCCGACCAAGAGCACTTCACTCATCTTCAATAAATCTTCCAGCAGTTGTCTTCACACGGCGTCATTGTGAACCAGAGTAGGCGTTCACTTGATAATTCCACGGTAGAATTACTAGGCCACTTTTTCTCATCGTCTGGTATCGAGCTTCTTTCGGACGAGATCTAGCTCCGATTTCAATCAAGCAACTCCGTCGATTTTGCGGTCTAGACTACTACTATCAACGCTTCATCCCCCGGCTGCTTTCAACGTATGCGACCTCTAACCTACCTTCTCAGAGGAAACGATCATAAGTTCGCTTTTCCAGATGCAGCACACACGACGTTCACCGATGTTAACGCTGTTATCTCCAACTTAGCTCTCCTCGCTCACTCCGAACCGTCTGCTCCACTTTCTCTTACAACTGAAGTTTCAGACATGGCACTAGGAGCCGTTTTGCAACAGTACGTTGGTGAACAGTGTCAACTACTCGGTTTTACTTATGAATGGAAGGATTTTGGTGAGTATTTTTGTTCGTCGCAATCAGCCGGCAATTCAGATATGTCGACCAGCTATCCATGCATGGCAGGTGCCTGCATGGCAGTGGAGGATGCGTCGGGCTATATCGCATCTAGCTAACAATTCATGATAGTCAGATACCGTCCTCCATGGCGCAGTTACATAAGCTGCGGGCTAGTTGGCAAGAGCCACTAGCAGTCATGGGTTCGATCCTCCGCAGAGGACCGAAGGATGCGCACCACTGATGAGCCCCAATAGGGCGAAACGGCCGTCTGGTGCTTTTCCGGATAGCTGGTCGACATATCTGAATTGCCGGCTGATTGCGACGAACAAAAATACTCGGTTTCTTTTTCACATGCCTGCAACCAGCGGGATCCCGCTATAGCACGTTTGGTAGGGAACTGTTTGCCATCTACTTAGCTGTCCGTCACTTCGTACACACATTAGATGGTGTTAGGTGTCGACATTAAGCTTCTTTGGATTGATTGGATTGAAAGATTGAATTTCCTCAATGCACCATTGAATCATGTGCTTTCTGAAACGAACGTCACGGGTGCCTCATACAGCCGTACCACCTCACCCAAGTCAAACCATTGCTGTACTGCTTATTCCAAACTATGCTTGTGTTTTGCAGCTTGAAATTGGACATGGTAGCAGGATGCAGGCAAGGCTTAATCTGTTACCTGATGCTACACCAGTGTTTCGGCCCAGGCGCCCAGTTCCTTATGCAACACAATATTTGTTTAACAGGAACTTGACCGACTGCAGAAAATTGGCGTGATCTAACCCATAAATTTCTCACCATGAGCTGCCCCAATCGTCGTGATTAAGAAGTCGAACGGTTCTATTCGTTTGTGTGCAGATTTTTCAACTGGTCTTAATGATGCACTGCAACCCCATCAATACCCACTTCCACTTTCTGATAACCTGTTGGCGATGCTGAATTGTGGTAAATATTTTGCTATCTTGGATCTGGCGGATGCTTATTTGCAGCTAGAAGTTTAAGCTGAAAGCAGAAAGCTTCTCACGATCAACACCCATCGTGATCTGTACCAATACCATTGTCTGCCATTTAGAGTTAAAACCGCACCCACAATTTTTCAGCACGTCACGGATGCCATGTTGACTGGAGTAACTTGAGCTGCAGCCTATCTGGATGACATCATCATAATGGGCAACACACAGGATGAAGTATTTTGACGACTGGATGACGTGATGTCGCGAATCAAAAATTATCGATTCTGTTTACGCGCAGACTAATGCAACTTTTTCTTGCAATCCATTAAGCAATTGAGAGTAATGAACGCGGCCGACATCCTGACCCCGAGAATATTGAGGGGATAAATCGATTGCCTGCACCAACGGATGTCACAACCCTGAGATCGTTCCTCGGAATGGTGAGGCACAAGCGGGAGTTTTACCAGTTATGCATCGCTTACGCCACCCCTCGAATCATCTGCTGATGAAAGATATCGAATGGAAATAGTCCAGCTAGTGTCAACACATTCGCGAAACTGAAACCTCTGCTGAAATCAGACCTATTGCTTACCCATTACAGTCGGAATCTGGAGCTCATCCTGGCTACCGACGCTTCTAGCCAAGGAATCAGTGCAGTCATTTCACACCGTTTTCCAGACGGTTCAGAAAAGGCTGTAGGGCATGCGGCACGAACTCTGATCACCTCTGAGAAGAACTACAGCCAAATTGAGAAAGAAGCACTCGCTATAGTCTTTGTTGTTCAGCAATTTCACAAAATGATTTACGGTCGGGCTTTCACACTAGTGACCGATCACAAACACTTACTCGCTATTTTTGGATCCAAAAAGGGTATTCCGGCGTACACGGCCAGTCGACTTCAGAGATGGGCCACCTCGCTCTTGGGATATCATTTCAACATGAGGTATTCGTCAACTGACTCTATTGGGCAGGCGGACCCTCTGTCTAGCTTAATCGACACTAGTCCACGTGAGCCAGAGGATGTTGTCAATGCTTCAATCACAACCGACAGGGATACCAGTTATATAATACACGATACCGCGAGTACCTTGCCGGTAAACTCAAGAATGGTTCAGCAAGCCACAAACCAAGACGTATCGCTGCAGGAAGTATTGATTTATATAAGACGAGGCTGGCCAAAGCAGTGCCCTGATGAATCTCTGGTACTGCTTTTCACGCGACTCGCAGCTTTGTCCGAAGTCGATGCCCGTCTGTTTTCCGTGCAGCGCCTTGTCATTTCCGAAGTACTCAGGCTACGCGTGCTTGGGCAACTGCATAAGGGCCACCCAGGAATCGCCGGCATGAAAGCACTCGCGTGCCGTTCCGTGTATTGGTCCATGATAGATAGTCAAATAGAAGCCATTGAACCATCCTGTTCTAAATGTTGCCGTGTTTCCAAGTTAGCGGTGTGAACAACAATGCAACCTCTGCCGAACCCTGAATTACCCTGGTAGCGGATACATGTAGGTTTCTAGGATCAGTTGAGGGAACTTTCTTCCCCCTAACTGTCGATGGATATAGTAAGTGCTCTGAGGTTCTTGTGATACCAAACACATCTGCAAGAAGCACGTTCTTTGCGCTGAAGCATGTTTCCAGTCAATGCGGTCTACCAGAAACGATAGTATAGGATAACGGATCACAGTTCACTTCCAATCAATTTGCTGTTTTGCGCACAAAATGGAATCCAACACATGAGGACTGCACCGTATCATCCCCAATCAAATGGTCAAGCAGAAAGGTATCTCGATACCCTGAAACCTGCATTGTTAAAATCGAAGGTCGAGGGGACGCTGGATGAAGATTTGAAAGATTATTGTTGAATTATTGAGTTACTCCGAATCCCAATGCATCAGATGGGAAGTCACCCGCTGAAGCCCTCAAGGATCTAAGACTGAGAACCACTTTCGTTTTGATGGCTCCAAAACGCCCACCGATACGTCGTATGAATTCGTTGATGAAAGCCCAGTATAACAGACGGTATAGAACATGGCACAGGAATTTTAGAGTTGGGAACACAATGTTTGCTGCCACTCACCGAAGACGTCGAATCAGCTGGATACCAGGTCAAGTAGTGGGACGATGTGGCAGAGTAATGTACGATGTTCGCGTTGGTAGACCAATACGAGTTCGCCATGCCCACCAACTGCGACCGCGGTTTACAAGGATCTCAGAGATGCGCGACCCCAAGGGATTTGATTTCAATGAATTGTTATACACTTTGTAGCCAAGCACTTCGACCAGATAAGATACGCAACTTGTTCAACGGACTGTAAGTCAAACCAAACTAAAGCGAAAGCGTATAAGAAGATACGTGCAACCCTTGCAGGTCGAACCCCGACGGAAGACCTATACAAATATCGGTCCAAGTATATCAACAAGGGGAGGTGTTTGATCTCGGACGACATACTCCGAGAAAAAGTTCACACTCTGAGAAGCAAGTCGATTTGGCTTCACCGATTCAGACAAAATCTTGTAACTTCGTGGCAAAAGAGATTTCTACACAGTTCAAAGTCAAATGCACACAGTAACGAAACAAAGTGGCTTGTTCAGGAGGCTAAGTGCGTAATTTCCCACAAGCAACTGTGTTTTTGTAACAGAACAGCTGCAATCAAACCAGTGTTTTTATCCGTGTGGCAGCACATTTGTTGCTGTCATTTGTTTCACGCTACTCACACACCCCTTGATTCTTTGAGACCTGTAAAATCAACCGAGCACACAACTGTGATTCGAACTGTATCAGTGCGTTTTCGTCCCACGTCGGCCTGTTTTGTGTTCGCCAATATATTACTAGTCCGATGCGTTGACTTCGTTCACGAGGCGCATCATAGGAAGCCACTAAGTACTGACTCTGGGGACATAATGGAGGGCCGGTCATTCACGGTCTACACTGACCACAAGCATGTCATTATCGCTTTTAACTCAGCTTCTGAGTAGAATTCACCATAGGAAACTAGGTACCTTGACAATGCCGACGTATTTCATATCTCAAGTGTCGCCAACACCGCCACTGACGCTAACTCTCGTGCTCCAAACTTGCTCTTCACTCTTTGTCTACTATCTGTCTCGTCAGCGTGGCATCCGCTCAGGCCCAAGATGAAGACCTCTAATGGACCCTACGGTTCAGTTCACTGCATGTGCAACCAGTTCCTCTTCTAACTACAGACGGAACTATCCTTCGTGACACTTCCACAGGCTGTCATCGATCCCTCGTGCCCGCATCTTTCAGAGACACACTCTTCTACACCCTTCACTTTTTACCTCATCCTGGTATTCGGACATCTTTAGAACTGGTCATCGAGCATTTCGTTTGACAAGCCGATAGAAAGTTGTTCGTAATTGGGCTCGAGCCTGTCTTCAGTGCCAGCCCTCCAAGATACATCGACACACCCGTAGTCTTCTCGGTTCATCCTCTGCCCCCAATTCGAGCTTCTGGCCCGTACACTTAAACCTGGTATGACCTTTGCCTCCTTCTCGCGGATCCGTATATATACTGAGATGTAATTGTAATCTTTCCGTCCCAGCTGCTCACAAGCTACCTAGCACAGCCTAGTCCGGAAAAGCACCAGATGCGTTTCGCCCTACTGGGACTCGTCAGTGGCGCGCATTCCCTCGGTCCTCTGCTGGGGATCGAACCCATGACCGCTAGAGACAGATGTTAGATACCCAGCAGCTTAAGCCACTGAGCCATCGGGGACGTTGGCTTGGCTACACAATTTGCAAGCTATTTGTCGTTCGCTTCACCAGATGCTCAGAAGCCAGACTGCACAGCCGAGTCTGTCGTCCCTGTTTTCTTGGACCTTTGGTGATCCCACTACAGATGCCCATCTACGATCACTACCGACCGTGTAACGCCTTTAAAATCTTCACAACTCGATACGTTTTGCAACTTCTTAGAATGCCACCGTATTCACACGACTGCATATCACCCAGCAGCTAATGGGTTTGTCGAATTCTTTCATCGACAGCTTAAGTCATCTCCCGGTGCCACATCCAACCCTGGCTGGAGAGAAAACATTTCGTTAGTACTCCTAAGTATCCGCAGCAACAGCGAAGTTGACTTACAATAAGCACCAGTACAACTGGGTCAGCCACAACGTAGGACATCTAAGAAGGTAATTGGAATGTGCAGTCTTTCATACCAGAAGAGGTTGCATCGATTAGGGGTATTCAGTGGAAGCGACCTGATTATGGTATACTTGATTCTAGGAAACCCACAACATGCCTACCGGCCTTTACTGCAACTCAGCAGCAATACTACCCTGAGGGACCACTCATTGAAAGTCGCCGTGCAGTACAACCGCCTGGAGTGCCGCAGCAATTTCTTTTCCATTCGTGTCTGTCACCCGTGGAATACTCTCCCACATTCCGTCGTCACTGCACCGACATTAACAGTATTTAAAAAACAGTTGGATGATGCACTCATTCACTTACACTTTGTCACTTAGCGCTACTTCACCATCATATACCTGAAGTTTACTATGAAATTAGTTGTTGTTAACTGCGGGTGCTGTGAATCTAAGCGGGTTGAAAGACTAGGGCGGAACAAACCATAACTCCTTATTTTCATATTTAAAGTGCTAACTGCTTTACGCTCACTATTACCATTGTTGTTATGTCGATTTCCCCACCAACTATCGAATGAGACTTGTAAAACAACGGTTCTTAACTCGCATAAATTCATTGTACATTTTTCATTTAACTGGTCTACGGCACGAAGCATAAGCTGCCGGGATAGTTCAGTTCGTCCGCTCGCCATCGTGCATGCCGCCGCCAAACTTCGCGGCCTCCCGTTCACAAAGCATGCTTTCGCTATGCCTCCCCCTCCTCGTGAGCAGACCAGAGATGTGCACATGCACAGTGGACTCTCTACCTACACTCAAGTTTTCGTCCTCACAGACGCAGTGTGTTGGCCCCTTCAGCATCCCTACACCTGCCCCTTCAGATTCCTCCAACGAACTCCTAAGCGCTTTAGCGTAAATCAGAATGGCCACCGAACAACGATGTTCATCGATCCTCTCTAGGTTGTATTCTTCGTAGATCTGTCTTCAACTTCACCTCGTATAGCCGCACAAATAAACCAGCTCACAGATGCGTCTTAAGCACCAGCCACCCTCGACCTATCCGTTACCCCTCACCCTCCGTCGACCCAGCCCCAAGCCCAGGCAACTAACCGACGTGGTAGACAGGTCAAACGCCCGGACCGTTTTACCGATTTTGTTAACGTTTGCTATATTCCTTGATATGTGTACTTTCCTGGCGTATCTTCTGGCTAACTAGGCACGGTGACGCACTTAAATTGGTGGAGAGGAGTGAGCGATCTGCTTGTTACTTACTGTGAGTATTAAGTAATACCACTCTGGTTTTGTCAGTGTTATTCATTACGCATTCATTACGCAATTAATCCATCGCTTATTTTATTGGGTCCACTTAGATAATAATTAAATTTCGATTTCTGCTATTACCAACCTACGGGACCTGTTAAGCGTGTGCTTTTTTACTCGTTATAAACTATTGTTTCATGTTGTTTTTATTCAAAAACGTCTCGCAAAGCAACAAAAATATCTTAAAAAAACAGAAAGTTTACGTATTTTTGTTTCCTATCCATGCCATCTTTTCCTTACGGCACCGCCAACTGTTCCGCGGACTCGGGTGCGGTATAGAGAGTGACAGCTCCCAAAACACCATCGGGTCTGCAGCGGAGCAAATGTCCTGTCGGCTTTTCCTGGACTATCTATTTACTTTGGTATTGCGGCGAGCCCACCCCGACGACTCACAGACCATACACTCCAGTCCACACCCAAAAAGTAAGCAAGTATAACAAACCATTCGGGACTAGGAAAACTCCCCACCCGCCCTCTATGCGCCTGCGCCCACTACAACTGGTACTCTTTGGGATGATACCTGTAGTGAAAAGATTAAACGTTTACGCCTCCAGTGTTTTGTGACATTGGGTTTTCTCCTAATTTGTATCTTTCGATCGTCCATTTGTTTTACTGACAGCACATCCGGTTAACTTTGGTATTCCCTGTTAGTTGTGCGCCACCTTGCTCTGCATGTTTGGTAATTTGCCTTCAGTTCATTACAGCTCTGTACAATGCACGTCGGGTGCGGCAGCGTTCACACTTACGAATATCTGGTATCCGTATTGGTTCCTACTGGTTCTCGTCGCTAAGAATACTTATGTTACGCTCTACAAGTCCTCCACTGAGGCAGATATTACAAAATGATGAGTAAAAACTTTCGATATTAACTCCATCATACACCAACTATCAGATTACTCTCAGCGCTGAATTTCAAATGTATGAACATAGGTCGTTTGGATACCCTGGGAACAAGCGTGCAGTTACACAATTGTGATATAGATATCTTGCTAAACGCTATAACCTAAGCCATTACTATAACCCACGAATATTCTGGTCAATTTTTGTAATATAATCAAGTAATTCCGGATGCATTAAATTCGGGATCCTCTACAGCAATGCGCCCAACTTGAACTACTTTAGATCGTGTGGAGAGTAAAATTTGGAAATCATTGGCACCGACATTAGTCAAGACACAGTGGTTCATTTCAAAAAAGATTTTTAAAATCACTACTTTTCTGCCCATACAATTGCAGCCCTGTTGCCGCATTGCTAACAAACTGATAGCAGGTACCGGTATTTTACAATGCATGATCAAGCAAAGCATGGGCACATACTTTCCAAGCTCATGTTATATTACGTATGTCATTAGAAATTGGTTGTAACTGTTTTTGCTGTCGCCAGATGCGATAGCCGAATCACTTAGCTGTAGGCCGATTTGGGGTAATCGTTGACCTCCAAGACCACACGTGTTTGTTTGAAACGACAGTGGCAATGCGTGATATATTAGAAGCAAGGCCGGTAGCGAAACTGTGAAGCCGTGCGTCATGCCGTTTGTACCTCTCTTCTTCCTTTCCTCTTGACCTTGACTGCAGACGCGTGCTCCAGCGTTTGGTTTGCTCACTGCTATTCGGCCACTTGCTGGTGTCTGAATGCTAGCAGTCTCTCGATACATTGTTTGTGGATCTCGATTTTTACTGGGTGGTTGGGGACTGAATTTCTGCCACCTTCGTTCTCTTTGCTTGCTATTGCAGGTTATCCGGCCTACTACGATCGCCTGGTAAGGGATACGGAACGACCTATCATTTCCAACCCGATGAATTTTACTTATGTAGCAATTCTGCCAGCGCAACCGAAATGCGCACTCTTGGAAAATCTCGTGTAAAAAGTGATCAAAAGCCATTGAAAAAGACATAATATCAAACCAGCAGGTCGTGTACCATTGAGCGGTCCGCGACAACGAGCTCCGCCGGATTCATTTCTCTGAATCTGTGCACGGGTGCGTGTACCATGGTTATTCCAAATCCCACTCCGTCGAAGAAGTACGGTCCTGGAGTCGATTATGACTACTGGGAGCGACAAGCACGCCGGTATCTGAGCCGTTTCCCTAAGAACGAAAAAACCAGCGCTGCTCAGTCTTCTGGACACCGAAGCGTATCGCAGAATGACCGCGGAAGATATTGTTGTAGCCCTGGTAAACGAAAATACTTTCGCGTAACTTAAGACAGCCCTACTGTTGCCGCTGCATGAGTGTGAATATGGTCGGTTGTTACTCTAACGAATGCAAGAGGAGGATAATGATTTCCCATATTCGTTGCGGCTTTACTAAAATTCGCAATAACCGCATACCCCAAAGACGATCAAGCCGGCATGAGCAAAAGGTCCTCACAGAAGCCTTGCAGGCGACTACCGACCCTAATACCCGGCGTAAATTTCCGGACATACCTCGAGCCGCATTGGAAAAAACACTACGTGTGGCGGCGCGCTAATATCAAATACGCGACATACACGACAAAGTTTGGCATGGCGGCACACACCTGCGGCCCTAATCAAAACGTGCTCACTACCAGTGCCCGCCATTCGAAAATATACCCTGTACCTACCCCTGCCGTAAATGGATGTATGTGAACCAGTAAAGACAAGATGTCAGTGGACACCAACACCAACACCAAGTATTGTTCTTAAAGCCGCAACTATCGAGGTTATGCGCAGATTAACAATGAAGGGTGATTGTATAGGGATTAAGAAGCCCTGCTTGACACGCCTCTTTGGGTAGTGTGGTAGGCTATTGAAAGACTTTAATGAAAAAGTGCAGCTAGTAGTTCTATTGTCAGCAGAATGGACTTATTGTATATACTGTGGTAGCCCTACACTCCGAGTGTTTCCATAGATCCAATAGGCGAAAAAAATAAATCCAAGGTAGTTCCTGGGGATAGAATGGAGAGTAGCGTCATGTAACAAAATTTAAGGGACAGAGTGCGTCATCCAAACGACTTTTAAGTGTGGATGTTGTATGTGCAGAAACAACCGATTCGGGAAGAGCGTTCCATGGTTGAGACACACGAATGGAAAAGAAATATCCACGGCAAGCCAGACGGCTGTACTGTTCTGATAATTTAAAGGAATAGCTTATTAACTCGGCGTTACTGCTGACTTACAATAATGAGCAGCACACGTGATTTGCATTGTGTACAAGCAGGTAAGCCATAATATAGTCGCCACGTAGTCGCCGACTACTCCCAATCGTTTCAGCCTCTTCTCGTATGGTAGATGGGGCGTTCCAGGGTGGTAGAAACCCGTCGTTGACGTTGGTCCAGTACAGTACGATCGTGGTTCAGCTATTGCTAACAGGCTTGGATTGGGTATTCGATATGCGGATGAACCTATGCATTCAGCCTCTGTCTAAAAATAGAAGTGTCTGGTTGTCGGAACGCCCGTAGTAGGAAGCCGATGTGATGGTTGCCAGTTTTTGATTCTTTTGTGTATTGCTACGAACAACCCAAGCTATACCAGCACGCCGAACTCGCGTTCGACGGATGATCACTGCAGTACTTGCGTTCCTAGCTTGTAGGAGAGTTCCTTGCATTTGCCCACGCTGAACTGTAGCAGATTTCGGGTTGACCACTCACCTACCATATCCAGGTCACACTGAAGTACATTCTGAAAGGCATCCACCTGCATCATGTGCCATATCTTGATATTATCAGCAAACAGCATGAACTTTGAAGCGCTTTTCGGTGCAAAGTCACTGTTGAATACCAAAAACAATCATAGACCTAGAACTGAGCCCTGAGGCACACCAAATTCGGCTGCTATGGAGTCAGATGAAGAACTACGGACCCTGACCACTAATTGTCGTTACAGGAGTAATTTGGCGATTCAGCTGAAGTGAGGGTCACCGATCCCGTAATATTGGAGCTTGGAAAGAGGAATCCGATGGTCTAAACGATCTAATGCCCTCGACAAATCTAAGTAGACCACAACGACGGCCTCTCCAGCGTCAACTGACTCGGTCCAACTACTCAGTGCGAATAATAGATTCGTTGTGCATGATCACTGTCAACAGAAGCCGTGTTGTTGGGGCGCAATAATGTAACACTTATCCAAATAACACACTAACGCATCTGCAGCTACGGAATCAGTGACCCAGGACAATACAGGAAGAAGGGACCTTGGGCGGTAGTTTGAGGGCTCAGATTTGCTTCCACCTTTGTGAATCGGAGTTATTATTCCAATATTCCACATCGTAGGAACCTGGTTCTGGTCTAAGCAGCGCTGAAAAACTAGGCCAAAGGTTTTCCCAGTTGCCTTGCTGCTGCTTCCAGTGCACGAGGCGTTTAGGCATACTGGATAAGCGCTCTGCCGTCGGTTTTGGTGGCCTCATTTACGGCGTGATGTTGCGAGTTACTGCCAGTCATGTCTAGACTCAGGGATTACGGATACCGAGATCCCGATTATGGGTATCTCCTTGTTCCGACACGATCGTCCCAGCAGTAGAGTTCGTGCTAGCACATACTATCGTAAGGACTTACAACGCGAACCACTGGATGATTCGGAGACGCGCGTCACCGATTCTCTACGGTGCCCTTTGGGTCTCAGACTCAACGACAACTGCTTCGTGACAGTCGTATATCGGTCTCCATCGTCCACTCCAGAGATGGATTCCCACATAATATCATCACTGATGAAATGCTTACTCCCAACTTACAACCACATTCCTATTTCCAATGATTTCAACGTGCACGACTTGGAGAACTCGGCATTCCCCAGCGAAATATACAAGGCCGAACTGCAAGAACTTATCGCAAGCATCCCGCTTTACAATCACATCAACACACCTACTAGGTACAGAGCTGATAACAAACCATCGGTAATTGACCTCGTTTTCACAAATGAGGAACTCATAATCGACAGGCGATTTATAGACACTCCGCTAGGGTTAAGCGATCATGTCACCCTACTTTATTACTAGGTGTGATACGCCGAATATCCTGAGGAACACACAGAACTAACATTTACTATCACATATCACAATATCTTGAACAACCTATTTGAGAAGATCGATTTGCAGTTCTTGAAAGTTGGCTCACTTGACAGCGCCTGAATTCAGTTTGTTGGACGCTTTAGCAATCTAATCGCAACTGCTTCGAAAACAACGAGGGTTCGCTCCACCAATCCCTCGTCTTTCATCAGAAGTAGAACTCGCAAGCGCAAGTCAATAAGGGATGAAGCTTGGCACATTTACAGAGCTCTTCCTTGTCCCGAAACCTGGAGCGACTACGCGATCCAGCGCAATCACTGTAACATGCGTGGCGACCTTATTATGGCCTACCCGATTCTTAGGAACCCCAACCCCAACTTGGTCACAACACGAATTTGAGGGGCCACCAGTTCAGGTTAGCCATGCAATAAAGTCGGCTAGAATGTCGAAGCAACTTTTATTCTCTTCGTGTGTGTCAGCCTTGGAACGCCCTCCCAAATTACCTTGTTTCCTCCCCCACTTTTGCTGGGTTCAAATAACGCATTGATGTTGCCCTAACGAATCTACACTACGAGATATAGTCTGTGTGTCTCTACAAACGATATCATGTGGGGAACGTTGCACAGCCAGAATTGACCTACACAACTGTGCTTGGCTCTTTCTGCGTGGCTCTGTGTTAACACTGTGGTGAGCACCAAAATGACTCTCATTTTAGCCATTTGTTTTCTATTCACCATGTTGTGGTTCTTTTTTGGCCATTCTGCGAGACTTGCTAAGCATCTGCTTTTTTCCCGTATTATACTACTGTTTCATTGTTCCATTGACTAGGCTGCAATTAAGAATCTACCGACAACTCGACCTGCACCACTATTAACAATCGCGGCTGGCTTTCCTGCTGAACTCCTCGGTAACGACATCATCAACCCGCTACCAGAAACCGCTCGAGGACATCGCTACATCTTAATGTTGGTCGATTACATCATGAAATGGGGTGAAGCAGTTCCACTCCAGAACACGGAAGTGTAGAGTGTAGCGGAAGCTTTCTAGATCGAATGGGTGGCAAAATGTGGTCCACCCTACCAGCTGTTTTTGGACCATGAACCTAACTTCGAGAGCAACATGATGAGGGAATTGTGTCATGTATTTGGAGTTCAGAAAACGCGGGCCACCGCATAATATTTAGAGCCAAATGGGTTGGCGGAGCGGACAAACGGAACACTGAAAGCGCTATTCCATTCTCTCTTGAGCGACGAAACATCAAGTGGGACACGTCTCTGCGGAAATGCCTACTGGCTTATCAAGACACTGTTTATTTCGCCACGGTACAAACCCCGCATCCCATGATAACGGGTCGCGCGCTTCGAGTGTCATCGGACGTCTTATTACCTAAGACCGCCCAGGAACCAATGACGTCTCTAAATACGTAACCAAGGTGCACCCCACTTTGGTCCGAGCTAAACATTTGGCCCAGGCACATCACCAAAACTCCCAAGGTCACCAGAAAGCATATTTCGATCTCTAAGTATTCGGTAGCCCCTTCAAGCCGGGAGACACAGTGGGGTCACAGCGGCGCCGACTCCATCAGGCATAGCCACCAAGTTCCGTCGGAACTGGGATGGTCCGTATGTGGTATCCAACTTGACATATAAAATTATACGAACAGCGGTACCAACTTTTTGTGTGTAGTACACTTTTCGAAGCTGGAACTGTACAAGGGAACACGGGCACTGAGAACAGCACCTATTAAAAAGGAGAAAATATAACACTAAGCGTTATATGTTTTAAACATCCTCCGGAAACTCAGCCCATCCTGTCGCCGTGACCTTGACTGCGGATGCGTGCTCTTACGCTTGGTTACTCTCAGCTACTCAGCCAGTTCCCGGTGTATGCTTACCAGCAGGATCTCTACAAGTTAGTTGTCGATATTAGTTTTTACTTGGTGCTTGGGTATTGAATTCCAGTCACCTACCTTCTCTTTACTTTCTATTTCAGGTCAAACGGTATAATGCGACCACCTGGTGACGGATCCGGAAGAAGCAACCACCCCGAACCGGATGAATACTACAGATGCCCACATAAAATTTATGTATTTAGTCTGATAGAGCAGAAGTTGTCAACAAGTTGATAGCAAAGGAGAAGGTGGAGCAATCCTTCGTGTCGTTGTACAACTAAGTTGTTTTAAGGCTTCCCTGTTATAGCATTGTAATGCTCTTGGACAGAAGCTTTAACATTCCCTGTATGGGTACACTCATTTTACCCTTCATGAAGTTACCTGGATAGTTATTATCAACAAAGGTATACAAAATTGCCGTTCCCAGTTTGAAGTATTTTTGAGCTTGTATTTTCTGCATGGTCAGACTGGGAGAGAGGAATGTTTTCTCTGTCACGGTGTTACTATTGCTTCTGAAAGCAGCGCGCCTACACAGTACTTAACTTCTCAACACCCTATGTCATGAAAACAAATCAAACCATTTCTTTCGCAAATTTACATGTACATATACTATGTATATATATTTCTTCAGCACCGGCAGTAGGCTTTACGGCATGTACATTTGATTATATCACTACCACCGGTCATTGCACTTAGCGGTAGAGTTGCGGTTACAATTACGTGAAAGGAGTGCTTGTGAACGTGGGTTGGACGTGAATTTCGGCTCAAGATTTGGAAAACTTTTCCGAAATTTGTGGTAAGTTGTGGGATAGCAAAATCTATTAACTCGCCTATTCTTCACTTCTACTGATGACGAGCCAGAACACATTACTTACGACGCAAAGGTTAGAAATTATTAGTATGACTTTGTCCTCTGCCTTTTTCTTAACCTTAAGCTCAAATAGGTGTTCATGAAAAATATCGTATTTGGGTTCATTGTCCTAGCAATGGAATTCCTGTGCTTGAATTTCAAAGGTAGTGCTAGAGTCTTTGCTAGTAATTAATTGATAACACTTCAGTATTGTTTAAATCTTGAACTTTATATTCTATTCTTTTATATTATTTTACTGATATACCGTATAATAAAAAGCTGACTATGGATTTCCTACACTTGACAGTTTATGCCTTTTAGTTCTAGGTTAAAGCAATGGCAAAATACCTGTCAGATATGAAACCAGGATAAAACTTCGAAGCAGAGTTTCACCAGTTTAAAGTGATGACAGCAATCTCAGTGATAGTGATGATACCAATGACGACTGTAGTTCCACACAGTTACTACCGCTTGTTGTTAGACGCAGCAGCAAATATAGCATATATGATGACAACACAGCAACAATCACCATGATGCAATTGTCAACGCCATCTCTCTTCCTATAAGACGGCTACCACCTCCTACTTCCGCAGCAAAGCAAACAGTTGCTATTATCGTAACCAAAACACTAGCTGCAAGAAACTGTTTAGCCCTTACTACTGAAAAGAGGATACACTACTACAACCGAACTCTATAAGAGCCATTCCGGTTTGGCAAAAAGCTGTCATTGATTCTGATGAAATCAGAAATCAGCTGTAATATTTAGAAGTTTTTGACGCTGAGTTTTTAGACATTATTGTCAAGGTAAGTAATCTGTACCGCGAACAGTTCAACCCTAACTGGATTCCAAGTGTACAGACATGAACTAGAACAGTTTATTGGTACTGTGATATTCATAAACCGTTTACATTTGCCACGCTTTAAGAATGTGCTACTCCGGCAACTTTCAAGTAGCGCACGTGGCTGATGTGCTGTTCCGAGACAGATTGGAGCAATTTATAATATTTCCCCATTTAAATGATATCACTAACATGGCACCTGACAATGAAGATAAACTTTTCAAAATTAGATCAGTCAACGGTCATCTCTTACCAATGTCTCAGACTCTCCCTCAAGACCAAATGTTTAGTCTATGTACAATGAAATAATAAGTGTAGTTCGAATTTTACACAGACAAACCAGGGAATCTTCAGACTGCTACAACCGGTGCCCGTTGAAGAAGAAATAGTCCAATACAAACAGAGATCCAGCCTGAAGCAAAATATTCCAACAAAGTCATACAAATGAGGATATAAGATTTTATGCTTTGCGAATGAATGGGTGGTGCATTCATTTGAGATATTTACGGAAGAGATAGCTCCCGTTCTAGAGAAGTTGATGTCAATGTATGTGAGAACGTTGTTCTACAACTTGAGAAAGTTATTCATGCCAATGTCAACACTTTACTATAGGTTGATAACTTGTTTTTATCATTGCACTTATTTTTTGTTCTTGAGAACAGAAGAATACCAGCCCTTGGGACACTACAGCACACAAGAGTGTAGTTTAAGCTAAGATACTGACATGAAGAAGGGAAGAAGGACATTTGGTGAAAAGACAGTAACTGTTCACAATGTAAAAGAGTTGTAAAGTAGTTGAACAGTAGAGCAGCCCATGTTTCCAGCGCATTTGCTAGGGCTTACCATCTTGTAATATTCAAAGATGAGGCATAAATTTGCAAGTATATGTATTTGTGAAGTGTCCAAGCATCAGCACCATGTAAAATAAGTTGCTGGATGGCGTTGATGCCTTGGAGGCACTTAGTGCTTATTAACGGATCCATAACAGGTTCAGAAATGTTACAAGAGACATTTTTCCATCTTGTCGACATGGTATTAGTCAACATCTAGATACTCTGTCAACGTGATTATGAAACACTGGCTCTACTTCTGCAGAAACAGAAAAATTTGATTGCTTGCCGCTTATCAAGTGCACAGACACTTCACTAGCAAATCTAAGGTATGTCGAAGAGGAAGAGTGGACGGCGTTCATTTGCAGTTGAAACGGGGTTCAAGATGAAAAAGCGCGGCAGTAGAGCTGAAGCTGTCCCAACACTAGGAGTTCGGTCAGATGCTGCGCGTCACTGGTAGGTGGTTAATAAGGCACGATAGCGATGCAATTGCCTGTATATTTAGGACCAGACTATGACAAAGTGCATAAAGTGTACTGTTGACCTGCACCGCCGCAAAAAGAACTATTTTAGAGAATTTCACGCGGAACACAATTACTCCTTATGTAACTCTCACACTTTTTACCAAGTGTTTGGTGTAATTTAGATGGTGGACAGGAGGAATTTACTACTTGCTACCTCAATAAAATATTTATATAACTGATACTAATAAATGTATTGAGTCGCTGTATAGCGCGTCGGTCGTGTGCTATATATCAAACAGGCAGTTAAACGGCCAAGCGCTAGCTAGAACACACGAAATTAAGTTAAAATTAGTTTATTGAAAGGTCGCTAAAGTATTTAAAGCTAAAAATGTGGCCCTAATAGGGAAGATGTAAGCGGGTGCTGAGTACGAATATTGTCGGTCACGTCCGAGTGAAAGCAGCGGTTGCGTGTGCTCTATGTGTGATTTAAGTTAACAGGAGCAAACTTCAAGAAAGCAAACCATCTAATTCCTTATTTCATAAGAAAACTATAATTTTAGCAAACTTTAAAAAGATAAGATAGGACTGATTGTTTTGAAACAAACCACCGTCCATGCGTCGTTCATAAAAAAAGGCGATCAATAACACGAGGGATAAGAAATAAAACAAGCCACTATACAACAGTATTTGGTGATGGGTACTGTTAGCGTAGGCTAACCACTGTCAGTGACAGTGGGAGATAAGTCGTGCTATTTCTCTGTTAGCTTGCAAATTATGTAGCTTGGCCAACGTTCCCCATGGCTCAGTGTCTTAAGCTGCTGGCTAGTTGGCAACTGCCTCTGGCGGTCATGGGTTCGATCTCTAGTAGGGGACCGAGGGAATGCTCACCATTGACGAGCCCCAATAGGATGAAATGCGTCTGGTGCTTTTCCGGACTATGCTGTGAACTACTAAGCTTGTGAACTACCGGGATGCATACCTTGCGAAAATTACAACAAAAATCCTGCTACTTACGAGTAAGTTAGGTTTTTTGTTTGCCCTGCTTTCCACTATTTGGTTCCAATGCACCGTAATTCTACTAAGAGAAATCTGCCCTGATGTAAATGCTTGATTTTACAAGATCCATATGTCTCAACAAATCGTGCATCTCAGAAGGCACCATGCAACGCGAATTTGCGACCCACGTCAAGGTGATTTAAGATGACGAATAGATATGCTCACTTCACCCTCGGTAGTGCGATCATTAGTCTTACGTACTGTTTTATAAAACATACGGAAAAACGTTATGATTATGAACAATACCATTTAATGACAAGCCGCAGTCCGTTAGCTTTTACTGACCTAATCACATACATTCAGTTTAACTGTATGGCTAACCCGTGATGGAAAGGATATGGGGACTAACTAGCCTGGCAACGACCTAATGAGCTAGTGGCAGCAGTTCGTGTGAAAAGGTTAAGGTTTCATTTAGCTTATATGCATGCGTTGTAACGTTTGCAGCTAAGAGGCGAATAAGTGAAAGTTCTACCAACTTACACCAGTTCTGGTCGCCTCGGGAATTTAAGAAGAACGTGATTACTCAACAGGACTAGAATCACGTAAAACAAGTTCCACCGAGATCCCCATCGTGGCTCCATGTAAGTGCGGATAGATGGTGCAGATTTATTCAAGATGCTTCCATGTAAAGAATCCTACCGTATACCCTATGGGAAAAAGTAACCATTTTCGAATTCCTTCTTAAGTATGTTACTCGTTGACTAAACGCAATATGATCACCACCGAGTAGCATGTATTAAGATGCCAGGTGCACAAGTGTTCTAATCATAACAAAACAGCTTTCTATCCTTAAAATTATCCGAGCTAGACGTCCCACCGGAAGCACTAGGGATGTATTCCACTGATAAAATGTTGTGTGAACCAATGGTAGTCCATTTGCATGCAGGTACTACTTTCATCCATGGTTGGCGGCATCCGGTTTCGGATTTGCCTGTCACTGTGACCAGCCACAGGACACCTGCGCCTACAGAGAGACCATGGATGGCTTGCGCTGCACCACCCACAGCTCCAACCACACATCACATATCCAGTGTAAACCCGAAGGAATAAGACCGGGAGGCATGCGGATGGGAACCACGTTTCATCAACGGAGCCGGCCCACACTCCTTCACAGGCAAACACAAGCACGCTGTATTTGGGGAATCAAGCGCACACTAGGCGGTGGCTGGACCGTAGTCCGCTCCACACTGAGTGCATGGAACCACTCTTCGAGCCTAGCACGACCACAAGAAAGGTGCACCCCGTCCCCTCCAGCAACAACCAAGTGTCTCCTGGAGCCAGATGGACGAGGTAGTGGGTGATAGACAGGTAGGCACCTTGTCAACATGCACATCAAGCGCAGCCACACCTGGGATGTCAAACAACAGCCAATCACTCAAAATGCCGTTATCGAATAAAGTAAACGCATATGACGACATAAACAATCGCTAAGCGAGCATATAGAAGAAATTGGTTATAAGTGAATCCGTGATAAGTACAAAATGTCCGAGTTATTTAAAAGAATACCACGCGATACAATTACGCAAGTTTATCACAGTTTGCATGAGCGACGTGTGCAAGTTGGGAGAAGATTATCAAGTATGCAGAACAAACCAAATAAAATGTAATGATTTTTATCCACTTTAAAGAGACCTAGTTTAAGTGTAAGTTGGTTTAGCCCAACTGAGATGAAGATGCATCAAGAAAGTAACATCAGTCTCAGCATGGGGCACACCTTCATCCATACACCGTTTAGTTTTGCTATACCCAAGCACACGTGATAGGTCATGCTTTTGTCTAACCACGTTCAAAGCGGTCTTCTAACTACCAGTTATCGGTTGCTTCTAACCATACTTATTTCGGTCGACCATTTGTTCTTACCGCTAAATAATAATAATGTGTCAGCTGTACGCTGTAATCACGCTTCGTTGCCGTGCGACCATCACCAGTCGCACGTGGGCTGAGTATACCGCGAGCATGCCCACACCTACGCGGACGTGTCTACCGCTGCATTATCGACTATATCAACAAAGAAAGAGCAAGCAGTCCGACGTAGTGGTACGTAGGATATGAACGGTTTCAGAAATCTAGTAACAAATATGTCGGAATGAAACAAAGAATGTACTAGTTAAGCAATTTTTACGAAGTGGGTAAATATACCAAAAGCCGCAAGGTGGATGTTTCTGGCAGAAAATCGTGTTTATTCTACAATGCTTACCCCTTACACTAAATACAGGAACGAAGTTGCAGGCGGATCGGCGTTGACATTCCTTTGAAAAGTAATGGACAGCAAAGCTCTAGCACTAGTGTCTTTACACATTTTCGCTTATTTAAGCTTAGAGAGAAGTGCATTTCCCCACGACCGTATTCATGTGACCTACATGCGTTTCATAAACAAGACTGAAACCCAGTTATCGACTTTCCCACGGTTGCGGTAATAAAGCGAGCAAAAGAAAATATGTTTCTCTTGTTACTGTTTGCAGTCGAGCTACAAGATTGCGTTTGAGAGGCTATTCCTCAAGTCTCCAATGAATAAAATAGCGCTTTATTTAAGCCTGGAAACCTTATAGTCCATTGGTTGTTTCAGATAGCTGTCATACACAAAACGCGCTTCGAGTGGTATTGCTACCGGCAAATAACTATGCCGGCCTTGTGACATTTTCCTGTAAACAAACGTCATTCTGGATAGGTAACCTTTACAGGACAAAATTCACTATGTCAGCTGCTTCAACATGCGTCTTTATCCCATCGGTGTCGATAACTTGCAATGCCTAGCGTCAAATTAGCTTGGAAGAGCATTACAAGCTTCGTAGGTCAACTCGATGCATAAAATCAGTGCGTACTGTTATTAACGTGCGACATCGGTCTACATCCGTCCATTAACAATTTTGAGAGTTGTGCTGAGTAAATAGTTATAAATAGGGAAAAATAGTACCTGCGTTCAATGTAATAAGACGCCGCCAATCACTTTTCATCTTCATTGTAAAATGGGGATCTGTTGCTTACAAAATAATATTAGAGCTAGCCACGAATTTTAGTGCAATGGAGAACACGCTGAACGGCATTTTAAAGCATATATATATATTTATTAATATATATATATATACTTTGCCCCTGTTACTGTATGGTTTCCTGTACAGGGTGCCACCAACGTAGTGTGGTTTTCATTTACACGAAATGCTTGGATAAGAATTCATTTGCGCTAGTTTCTAAATGCGTCAGTTTTCCAAGCCGTGATGTAAAGCACGGGTGTATTTATAAGCATGCTGAACTTTTTGGTACGATATGCCAGCAGTGTTATAGTAAGCTGCTTGAATTCGTGCTTACGACATTCCACAAAAGGGACATGTATCTTCCACATCAGACTTTAGAAAAAGCAGTGTGCCTGTTAATGCTTTGTTTCCAAAATTCAGTTGTGGAGCCCAGTCTGTCATGATTAATCTTCCCAGAGCTAGTTCTCTTAAGGTCATACTTTCAAGGCATCTGCAATTCCGTCACTATGCAAGAAAAGCAATTTTCCTAATGCATTTTGCTATAAATTTTGTGTCCCAAGTAAACCCACGCGTCCGATTGCGCTTTTTTCTGTCTCGATGTAGGTATGCGAAGGTATCCGCAGGTGATTCGTTTATGGATCTGTATCCCGCAATGGATGGACTCACAAAGTGCTGCGGATTTTTCATTAAACTGTTTGATGGCCTAGCAGATGTTATCTGGGATGCTGTGCTCATTAATTTATTCCGATAGCTGCAGAGCGTTTGAATATACTTGGGTTCAGTACTACTCCAAAGCGTCGTCTTGCAACATCGCGCTTCACTCCGTGTTTTAAGCCAAAATTTGCATTTTTTGCAAACCTGTCCTTTAACTTGGAGCTACTTGCAGACTACTCGGTCGGTTAGTTTGGTAAAATTAATGGAAACAGACAGTATTTGCGTTGGAAACTAAGGAAAACGTGAACGCCTAACTCCACCAAATGTAAGTTGTTGGAATAATTCGGAGAGTGTCGATTGTTAACTCGTTGACACGTAAGCTAAGTGGCACATTTCACCAACCCCTTCAATTTCATCGCTGCAATATCCAAAAACTGAGAGCAGCATAGGATGGTGCTAATCGCTACAGGTTAAGATGTTGTGTGCAAGACAATAACACCCCGCATAGTTTTGGAATGGTGGAACAGACCAATCTTGTCTGCTTTATTTTCCCTAGGTGCTAGCGTCTGTTAAAGCATGACAGACAGTTCTGGAGGCGACAGCAACGCTATAACAGCCAGAGTTTATCCTAAACAATCTCGGGGCGATAACGTTGCACTTTCCTTTTTGCCGTCCTCATAGTTTGTGTTGAACGCTGTTCGACTAGCGGGTGGATGCTATTGTAGATATGGTGCTGTGTATGTAAAGCATTGATTACACGGTGTACAGCATTTGTCTACAAATCAACCGGGATACAATTCATGCAAAAATACGAAGCATTGCAGCAATGACCTCAGAAACATTTGCAAGGATTTCGTTCGCGCGGCCAGTTGAATGCTACGGTGTCAAGAATTACCAGGTCACTGCGACTGATCAAACTTGATCCGTGGGGGGAAAGTAATCGTGACTACCTGCTGAACATCTTTTGACCTCATTAGGTGATACTACTATTTTCCGAACACGTTCTTAAAGTAACTTAAACTGATCTCGCGTGCCATTAATTTTTATGCACAGCTGCTGTGGACAAAAATAGAGGTTAGTACTAGGTTTGCTTACCAAAATGCATGAAGTCAGGGTGGGATCGTCAGGTATGTCACCCCAGTAGTATATTGATGTGGATACACCTGGTAAATCAGTATTCGTTGCTTTTCAGTAGAAAATGCCGAACTTTTTGTTGATGTGGATATCAGTGAGCAGCGCGATAGATTCAGTTAAAGAGAGATATGCGATGAACGAATAAATTGCACCGTGCTTCAGAATGGTAGCTCCTTTCCACATCATTCAACTGGTACCGGTATAACTCGAGGCGATGCGTTGTAGGTTAAGCCGGTTCTCGGGACCAATGGAACCATAGTAACTGGTTTTATATGGGCAAAATAACCAAAATATCAAAGATCCTGTAGAATGGTTACGATAAAAATTAAAAATATGGAAACATTGTCAGCGAAAGTAGCTTAACGTCACGGTATACGTATTATGAACTGTACAGCTACTTTAAATCCATAAAGAAAGACGACAAGTGGACTACTGTTAAATATCGTGCCGTCTCCTAATGTAAACTGGAGGTGAAATAGGAGACGGTTATTCTGGGCGTTGACCGGAAATGAACTCTAACAAACACTCGAGTTTAGCGTAGGGCAATGAGTTATGTGGTAAGGTGCAGCAAAATGGGTGGACGAGCTACTCGTGCTTTGAATTCGGCCAACGTCAAATTCCGGTTTCGCATTCCGTGTTTGGCGAACTCTTACTGAAAAGAAAATTCAGCGGCATTCCAAACTACAATACTGTTCTACCAGCTTGAGATGATGGCCTCTCGGTTACTGTTGTGACTTGGCTTTAGCAAATGGCAACCCATGTATTTTGTTCGTCGCAATCAGCCGACAATTCAGATATATCGAGCAGCTGTCCGGAAAAGCAGCAGACGGCAGTTTCGCCCCAACAGGGCGAAACGGACAGCTGCTCGATATATCTGAATTGTCGGCTGATTGCGACGAACAAAAATACTCACCAAAATCCTTCCACTCATAAGTAATGGCAACACGTGTGTTTGGGATCTCTCAAAACATGCTAAGCCAAAATGTGGTCCCCACACAATCGCCGATATTGTCCGCCGAAGACTTCGAGCACCCAAACTCTTTGTTCCTACGGCAAATGAAATCAGCCCAGGTGCCTGGCGTTGGGCTGTCTCGAAGATCGTGATATTTCTCTTCAGCCCTGGCTGCCAGACCGGTATTGCCTATTCCACACGTGGAAGTGGATACGGGCCGAAAAACTATTGAAACATCATAGTGTCGTCTTTCGAATGCATGCCTCAGGAGCCCCACGTGGAACGCTGAGCAGACCTACACTGAGTGACCACCCGCCACTGGTCGGAGGGAGACTTAGTAACAATGAAATGATCGGCAGTTTGATAGAGCACACGGTACTCGGAGTTGGCTATGTGTGAAGGGTGCGTTTTCGGTTGGCTTAAGCAGCGCGACTGGCAATATGACGATCAATAGGTAGATAGCACTTAGCCAGCCTAATAGGAACGTCACTGCCATTCTTGTCATTTGATCTTTGGATCAGTGGCTCAGTGATGTAACGAGAGCATACCCTTCCGTCGTCGAATTATCCGCAGCCGGAATCACGTTGCGTGTCTGTCAGTAAGCGCGTGCTAATTCTGCAGCTTCATGGTGGGTGCAGGTTAGACATGCCTGGAACTGCGCGACAATACAACACTATCAACGCCCGTTAACGGCAGGTACGAGCTTAGACTGGTGAAAACTTGTTGTATAGCTGGGTGTTTGCCACGCTAGACAAACCGGACGGCCTCGTATCATCACGGATGACTTAACAGCATTCGGGTTCATCCGTAAGCCATCCCGAATGAACGCTATGAGCATTCCTAGCATAGTGTAGCATTACGACACCACTCTATTTGTTGTGCATAAGAAGTAACACGAAAAATATTGCGTACGTATGGTGCGCTTCAGGTCTAAGTTTTAAATCCTTGCGATACTGAAAAGTTTTGACATTTTGCCACTGATTTTTAAATACCATGGACATCTATTCCGTTATTCTACTGGTGGTGAGTGATAACCTAACCATACGTTATGGCTATACATGTTATACCAAATATCCACAGGAACAAAACAAATCGTTTCGGTCAATCACAGACTACGATATACTAACGGAACACAATGAGAAAGCTAATTAGGATTTTTTTGGACGGCTGGTTGTAGTTTGCTGACAAGTCCAGTGGTCTGATCATATCCATAACAGAAAACAAACCCCTCCGTTCTGCAGTAACACCAATATTCATTCTGAGCAGAACCACAAAGAGAACGGTGATAACAGACGCAACGTAGCGTGTGTACAGAGCAGTCTACGGTCCTGATAACTGGAGAAACTATGTAGTGCAGTGTAAGCACTGTGCCAAACTTATCCGTGTGGACAAACTAGTAAACCAGCGGAGCCTAGCGGAACGGTTTTGTGTTAACAGAAAGCATATGTTCATACATGTGTACAGCATCCGGAATGTAAAGCGTGGCGTTCTCCCACTCGTCTCAGTAAATGAATGTGCTCAAATCGTGTAGGATGAAGCCAACGCTTTACAGCTCTAATATGATCTAACATTCTGACGCAACACAAACACGTAACACATACATGTCCAATTCCTCCGGAAACCAGTATTCATACAGGTTACTTTCAGCTCAGCGACTGCTTTGATGAAGGTGCTGTCGTTGCGCACTTCCGGATCCTCCGGTCTTGACAACGTTTTCCCGAAAGCATTGCAGATAGAATCCATGAGGGTAGATAGGCCTGGATGAATAACAGGTCCCCAACATGTGAATGCAGTGGATCATTTCCCTGACTTTCAAGTGTGGTAGGCGTTTACAGCCTGCCAACCATCGCCCACTGGTTCTGCTCCCAGTTTTCTCAATGGTTATGGAGTCGATCACAACCGAGGCCCTAATGGGCTTCTTATAATGATCTAACATCTTAGCAGTGGAGCAACAGGGGTCCAGCCAGCAACGGTCATGTACTACCAATCTCCTGATTGTGCGTGCAAACTGGGCCGAGAATGCCGAGAGTATGACCGGCGCTGATCTCAAGAAATCGATTGTTCTAAAGCCTTAAACCGATTAGAGCACCGCATCCTTCGCTAAAATCTTCAAACGCACGGAATCTGGAACGTTGTTTATGGATACGTCGGAAATTTCCTTCATAGCTGGCGGTTTCAGGTTCGAGTTAGGGGCACGTCTTCTAATCCTATTCATTTGGACTGCGGTTTTCTACACGGGTCAATGTTGAGGTCGCACTTATTTTTGGTGTTCATGAACAAAATGGTGCATGTCATCAAGTTGAATTTACTATTTTTCGACGTTGACATCAAGATATGGCGGAAGGTCTGTAGTCAGGAGGACCACGATCTGCTGCAACGAGACTTAGACAGCGCTTTTGCAAGATTAATGACAAATCTAATTCTGTTCAACGCAGACGAATGTAAAACGGTACATGTAAGCCAAAAGACGACGAACAAATATTAGTTAAAGAACACGTATTGAAGTCCACCTCACCGGAGTGTGACTTTAGGGTGATAATGAAATATCACCTCGTCCATTCGGAGCAGTCTTTGTAGGAGCCAAAACCGAGAACCTACATGTTGATCTCTTAGTGAATGCGTCCGGGCAGTTCGACGTCTCCATCTTTTCTCAAATGCTTAAAGCATATGTGGGGCCCCATATTGAGCACACAATTAAGGTCTGACAACCCTGGTTAAAAGGCGATCTGGTGGCACTGGAAACCCCACAGCGAAGAACAACCAGTCCGTGAAGGGATAATTCCACCTACCATACCATTTGCGATCGAAAGCCCTCAGAGTGTACGGTGGTAGTTATGGCCTTCTATGAGGTGACCTCATTCTAAAGTATCAGCTTCTGAAAAATCGCAGCCACACTTGCCGCCACCTACTAGAACTCAGTCACAACACAAAATTGTAGAGTCACAAGCTGTAACTGGCCACCAATACTGTCGGCTGGAATTCCGCCGGAACTATTTTTCTTTAAGACTTTGTCAGCCGTGGAAACTTCTTTGGACTTTTGGCATTTCTGTTTTTCACGCTGGCCGTTGTTATAAAAACAACCTGAAGATGCATTGCACCAACTGCAGCACTTGATTTGCTTGCTTTTCAGCATGTGACGACATGGCGCAAACAAATATTGTGACCACAAACCCCCGAAAAACTGGGATAATCGCATTTACTTGTGTGTTAACATGAACATTATTCGTGAGATGTGCCCTATGCTGAGGCTGATGTTGCATTCATGATACTTCTTCACCGCAGTTGGGCTAAACCAATCCACACTTAAACTAGGTCTCTTTTTAAGCTGGATAAATTTCATTCCACTTCATTTGATTTGTTCTGCCTACCGGAATACTCTTCTATTAAATTTTCACGTTGCTTACGGTAATTGTGTTTATCTTCGTTAACTTTATTGCGTGTGTAGCATTTGCTGAGTCACTTCTGGACATATTTTACTTATCGCGGATTTTGTTGCTAACCAACATATGCTAATTTAGGGCAGAGTTATGTCTGCATAGCCGTATTCTTTAACAGAAATATTTTATTTGCTACTGTTATTTCAAGTGATTGGCTGATTTTGACATCCCCGGTGCTGCTGTGCTTGATGCGTATGTTGACAAGGTGTCTACCTATCTACTACCCACTACCTCGTTCATACTGCGTCTAGGAGATGGTTGATCGTTGCTGGAGGGGACGGGGTGCACGGTCCTTGTGGTCGTGCTAGGCTCGAAGAGTGGTTCCATGCACTCAGTGTGGAGCGGACTACGGTCCAGCCACCGCCTAGTGTGCGCTTGATTCCCCAAATACAGCGTGCTTGTGTTTGCCTGTGAAGGAGTGTGGGCCGGCTCCGTTGATGAAACCTGGCTCCCATCCGCATGCCTCCCGGTCTTATTCCCTCGTGTTTACAATGGATATGTGGTGTGTGGTTGGAGCTGTGGGTGGTGCAGTGCAAGCCATCCATGGTCCCTCTGTAGGCGCAGGCGTCCTGTGGCTGGCCACAGTGACAGGCAAATCCGAAACCGGATGCCGCCAACCATATATATATCTATGGTGAGTCTACCTAACGGCCTTACATTGTATTGTCTCAGGTTTAAAGCTTACTTGATGCACACAAACCATCCCACGGGAACTGTCAAGCCTTGGCCTCTTTTACCCACATTGTCCCATTGTTCTGTTGTTTGATACTGCGTTCCCATTGTGGCTTGAGACGCTTTCAGTGATATCTGACACCGACGGGCACACTTTTCGGTGTACTTCTCTTTTCAGTGGCAACCTATTCGACATATCATTATGATCAAACCATAAACATAATTCATGAGTCACATCGTATCCAATGCTTGCAACCACTTTTAGCAGAAATGTGGTCATAATAACGTCGAAGACCAATGTCTGTGGAAGTTAAGCAATCATGGGTAGGAAATTTTCGATGTGAAAGGTTGGGTATTTCTCCTCATTATCCTCTAAGTAACATGGTCCTTTATGTGTCTGGAAAGGCACCAGACTGCAGTTTCAGCCTGTTGGGCCTCGTCAGTAGTGCGCGTCAATTAGGATCCAAACCCAAGAACACCAGCGGCTTGTACCGCCAGTCAGTAGTTTACGTCTTTGAGTCATGGAGAACAGCAACGGACCGTCATGATTTACAAGCTAACTACGATGTGCCGCTTAACACCTTCCATTGCCATGCGTGTTATTAACGTTTCGGATGTCAGGGGCCAATCATGTGGACTCAGTGGAGAATGAGACGTACTATAAACCAAGACAGAGCTCGGCTCTCTACCATCGTTCAGTGGCATAAGCTGTTGACTGGATGTGCAAGCCGTTAGTGGTCATGGGTTCGGATCCAGTTGGATCCGATGGACACGCTCTACTGATGTGACCCAACAGATTAAAACTGCAGTCTTGTGCTTTTCCAGACACGGCGAGATTACAATGGCCGTCAGAATGCATACACCTGAACTGCATACGTGCCCCAGCGTAGAGTTTGTGTGAACTTGAGCCGCGAGGACTGGGTGACGCATAAGCAAGACCTACTGAAGCGATTCTGCACGAACTACAAACTCCTATACACGCACGTTTATTGCTTTCGTAACATGCAGCACTGAATCCATGCACTAGTCATGAACGAAGGATACAGAAGATAAGCGACGAAAACAGCCGACTACTTACGGTTTCATCCGTCCCATACGTTCCCGGTGGCAACAAACTCCAATATTCCCACCTTGCTATTACTCCACCATCAGATTCATTTAGCATCACCTTCACTTCAGTAGCTATGCTGAAGTAGTTTTTAACCCTGCGTATCTACTGTTCTCCTGGAGACGATAACCTTTGACCAAAAGCTCTGTAGACAATAGCCAGTGATATAGCATAACCATTGGCAATATGCTATTTGCGCTGTCTAAAACAGAACAAAATTCCACCAATACGGAAGCTAGAGGTAATCATCCCAATGCGTAATGGAGGTAGTTGCACTGATCCTACTGTCCGATAATGTCATTTCGTTTGCTTTCCAAAGTTATGGAATCAATCATTGTATATTCACTGAGGCAGCATCTGGAAAATCACACTAAAACATCCCCGGAGCAACATAGCTTCCGTCAAAAGCACTTATATAAAGTAATCTGTTAGTTGTACTGTATAGCTGAACGGAGGCGGTTGATGGTGGAGCAGGAGTCTAGGTCATCTACATGAACTTCTGGAAAGGTTTGATTGATAAGATCGCCGAATTCATCTTCATAAACTTCACAAATATGTCATTGGGAACCTAATCTTTCGTTGGGTAGGCAATGTTATACATGATTATTGGGTGGAGCTGAGATTCTTGGATTCGTCATCTGGCGCAGTTTAGGTGGGATGCCTTGTACCACAAGGCTCAGTGATTGGATAATAAATTTACTTGCTTTTCATAAACTAGCTAGCGATCTTAGACTCATCCAAATTTTTATCCTTCCCAAATAATAAAACGATATGAGGAAAGGCTAGAAGGTCGGAGGACTCCGAAAGGCTCCAGTATGATCTTGATAGAATTTCAAACTGGTCACTTGAGAATAGCTTACCGTGGAATAAACAAATTGCAGGAACGCAACCTTGGTGTGCTCACACACAATGACTTAAACAGTACAAAACAAATTTAGGCGGCTGGAAAAACAGCAACGATCACATCGGCCTGCTGCCTGCAGCATTCTGGAGATTCGAATCATCAATCCTCCCTATGATGCGCCATCTTGTTGGATATGCTATCCAAACTCAGGAACGTTAGTTGCAGCGCGATCTCGAGGCTTTAGCGACACCATAACGCTGGTCAATAATGACCTTCAAGGGTCTATGGAATCTCCTAACCAGTAATGGCCGAAGTTACTGGGTTTTCGGCGGACGTTACCGATGACTACGCTATGTTCTCTTATTAGTATACCAACTAAATAAATAAATAAATAAATACTTTATTCTCGACTAGGATGTGACACCAACCAAGTATACGCTCATTTGCTAAAACCTAACCACAACACCCACATTAGATAACTGCCTGTAACTGAGGAAGCAATAAAGACGTCTAGAGTGTTGTCGGGATTATTCTGCTCTTCTGGGTTGTCAAATGTGGAACTCTCACCAGAACCCACTTATATGCTCCCCTAATTTGAATATGAAAAACGATTGGATGCTGCTCTTAGCATGCAGCACTTCGTCACCTAAACTGTAGTACTGTGAAATATCTTTATCTTGCCCTCACCCCGGATTTATATACCGTGGTCTCTAGAAGGCGGCCTTATTTAAATTTTCTCACACAATATGTCCGATATCCCTACGCCCCTTGTCGCTCCGTAAGGTTGGGTTCAATTTTTATCTTACTCTAGCGTTGTTCAGCAAAAAATTTAACTCGGTAGACGGTTAAACAGAAGAATCACGCTTTTTCCGATTTTGCAAATTCCCCCAACCCATCCGAGGAGATTTAGTAAGCATCTATTGTTTACCCGTGGCCAATCATTATTCATTATTCATCTCTTGATTAGCTGCTAACTACGTAAAGCCCACAAGGTTTAAGTAACTAGAAATGTTGTGTGAACAATACCCACAGATAACGATTGCATTTTTAGTGACATACGATGGTATTAGAAGTAGAAAGTAAGCAACAACCTTGTTTTTAGTGGATGATCTTCAGGCTAATGCAACGACGAATATGTGCATCACAAATGAACGCTTGAGTTATAGGTGTCAATAAATCATAATTTCTCATCACTAAGGCTAGGTGCTTAGTCCGACCTGTGTGGAGTCGGGGGAGATGGCGTGATACGTATAAGTACTGGTTTAGTCTGTGGCCATAGTAGACAGAATAAATAAATAATAATAATGTGTCAGCTGTACGCCGTAACGGCGCTTCGCTGCCGCGCGACCAACACCAGTCGCGCGTGGGCTGAGTATACCGCGAAGACGCCCACCCCTACGCGGATTCGAACCGGTGACCTTATGGGTGCAAAGCAAACGTGCAGATCACTCGGCCACCGGCCGACATAATAGACAGAGGGCATGTACTAAATTCTTCTGTGCACAGAAGTCCGGGTACTGGTGCCCACTTGTGACTACCTCTGCTGTCAACAGCAGGCGGCATCTGACAGCTCGTGTGTGGCGTTCTGGTACAGAGCAGATCGGTTGGAAACCAGCAGTTGAATTTATTTGGCCGTTAGAATCCACTAAGTGTGACAATACTGCACTCGTCACATTCTGCCTCACGCCACTGTTTAGCCAAGCTGGACAACGCTCTCGAGCCCTTACGGACAGTCGCAGGGTCCTTTTTCCAATACACCTTGCTCGACATGAGTGAAATGAATTGTACACATCAAAGGAAATTTGTAACCATGGTATCCTGTCTTTGAGCTGCTGGAGCACAATATGTGTCGAGGTGAAGGTTACTCGTAAGTCTGCAGCAAAATGCAATTTGGTGATGGCCAGGGTAAGCCTTCAGATGGTTCGCTCCTCTATCACGTCATCGTTGCACGGTCATGATAAGCATAGTAAGCACTTTTCTGTGGAAATAGATTGGTACTTGAGGTTAGATGTGTTTCTGGATAAATCCTTCCGGACATATACATTACGTGCGAATATGCTTCGAATGAAACGTAGCTCATCAAAAAGCCTATCTTCTGTGCATATTCGTATCGCTGTCACCGTGAGACAGCGGACAAGAGTAGGTTTCTTGCTGTTTGTAACGGAACAACGGAAGTGCTTGAATGGCCAACTCCAAGTTCTCTTTCTGCGCACTAATCCGCATTGTCACATCTGAGGCATTATTGATCTCACACACACTTTGCACGTTAGCTAGAAGTGGGAATCACCTCAGCCACCGTAACACAATACTTAACAGAAAAAGGGAACATAATGAAACAGGTGCAAGCCACCTGAGCTACCGGTAACGGATAGGCATCGTTCCGGTAAGCTACCTGCCGGCTAATATGCAGCATAAAATAATATAATTTACTATACAGAATTAGAAAAGGATAAGTAATGAAATGGTGGTTGGAGGGGGATGCTAAGATGGAAGGGGTGGGACAAAGAAACTCAGAGCGCGAACGCCACTGAGGTCGGCTTCTAGTCATATCAACAAGTGTATCCAGCCAAACGTGTTCGTCGTCTTTCGGACCCTAACCACGGAGCCAAAAAGCTCCAACTGAAACCAGTTTCGAAGTGAGGGACGTCACTCATCTCGACCAAGTCATCTCTTGGCCACCTCTCCAATTCTTCCATCCACACTCCAGGCGCGCAAACAAAGCAAGTCGCAGGAGTCGGTGGGCTGGCATGCGTAATAGGTGATCGAGCCATTGGAGCCTGGTGAGTGAAATAACGGTGCTCAGCGGTTCATTTCCTTTTCCTGTGCCATAAACAAGGCGTCGAACACGCTGTTATTGATCCGGAAGTCTAAAAATTACGAAGGGTCCACGTTCTAGTTTGCGAATAAACGTCATGTTGTTTTGCATGGGGGTGGAAGGAAGCAAGCTGATGTTCAATACACACATCATTTTCTGCGACACAAAAGATGTACTCTATATATCGACCACAATTAACCACACTGTTGTGGGACTCTTGCAACTGATTGCTCTCCGTTTGTCATAAATATGCCCTCAAATAACGGGCCTAATAGCGAAGCCATGGCCATCTCGTCTATTTGTCGGTACAGTGATCCATTAAACAGAAACTGGTTGTTTTTCGTGTATCTCAGCAGTAGTTATCTTAATGGATATTGTGGTATGCCGACGTTAAGGTTGTGCAAATGGATGAATTGGCAAAGATAAGGTACGGTCTCTTCCAATAGAATATTGTTGAAAAGGGGCACCACGTCTAATGAAAACATTTTCCGCCCGGTTAGTTCCAGGTGTCACACTACGTCGCGAAACTCAAAGCTGTCTTTGAGACGGCATCTGGCTTTGCCTTTTTCGACTGATTCCAGCCGTTTGACAAGCCATTTAGCGGACGAATGGTATGGCGGGTTGTACATATCAACTATTGGTCTTAGTGGTAGCCTACCTTATGCATCTTGGGCAGGCAGTAAACTCTTGGAATTGCTGTTCAATTCAGTTCGATGTATTCGAACATACCATAGTCGACTATATTTTCCTGGTTTGACCAACGCAAAAGTTTCGTTACGGACTTCTCAACTGCCTGCGCCTTGTCGTTCTCGTTAGACACACTTCGAAATTTCGATCCATCAGTAAGAATGACACATATCTTTCTGAGCTAGTCTGACTTATTTGTAAGTACGATCCCGGCTCCTTTATCCGGTCTAGACTATAGTACGTTCTCGTTTCACTTGAGTTCTTTAAGGGCGTTAAGATGTTCTTCCTTCAAGAGAAACTTAGTATATGTCTTATAATTTAAGTAATCGGAACGGGCGTTGACAAGTGTTGACTTATACTGTTCAGCTGCAAATCTGACGACAGCGTAGCTGTGTCTGCTTGGGAATAGCGATTCTCAAATTGAACCTCTCAATCGAACTGTGTAACGTGATTGCATGGGCAACAGAATTTCGGGCCAAGCGAAAGTCTCAAGAAAAACCTAGTCCACTAGCAATAGGGAGAACTTGTGATCGTATGTTAAAGGATCGGGTGGAAACAAGTTCGGAGGCTTGCTCGCACTGAGCTGCTTCTACAGTGAGGCCATTGATAGTTCCCCAAGCTACGACTCCACATAGGTCTGGCTAATCACCTAGCCTTATTGATGAGAAGTTTTGATTAATTGATGCTTATGACTAACGCGTTCCTTATTGATTTACACGGTTTTGGTCAAAACTGCGGATAGCGTCCTCCGGTCGGTTATTTTTGGCTGTGTTGACAAGACCACTTTGTGTTAACTTTCTGCGTTCATTGGAAGTATTTCGTGGAAATTGAGCTAAAATTCAGTTTCATTTCCGATTCTGAAATTTCCGACCAGAAATACTTGTATTTCATCGCTTGGTTTCGGCGATCTTGCTATCGCCACTTTCTTCGTCAATTGGCCGCCATCTTGTTTTCGGATTATTCGCAATGCCGAAGCAGTCCTCCTGTGGTACTTGCTCCAAACTAGTCGGATACCGTGCGAATGCCCTCACGTGTGCATTGTGCCAAGTTAAATACAACATTTCATGTGTTGGATTATCAGTTGAGCATTTTCATCGTCGCGAGATCCAACACGATTTCGTCCAAACTATATGTGAAAATTGTCGAAATCAGGTACCGCCAGAAAGAGTAAAGCCGACGTGTAGTCCTCAGCGTTTCGTTGCGAACAGCTCCGCGTGTTTGGCCCAACAACCTAGCGCGAAGAGCCTTCAGATTTCGGCTCAGTCGTCCTCCTCTACGCGAGCAAACTCACTGACACGAAGTCCAACCGTTGTGAAAAGCCCAGTTGCACCTGGGCTAAATTGTTTACCTTTGTTGTGTCCACCGTACACTGATGTTCCAGCAGGTGAAAGTCTGAGTGCTGAAGACCAGTGGAAAGATCAGAGGACGAAATTACGAAGGAACGTTGGGCGGTTACGTTCTGTAAGTGAACAGTTAGCCAAACCACTTGAGGCTGGTAGTATACTTCGCCCTGCAAAGCCAACCTCGTCCGACCAGAGGCGTTATAATCTCGTGCTCTTTCACACACCGGAGTCCAGTGATCCATCACCCCAAGTGCGCTACGATCACGATGTCGAGTTTTTACAGGGTCTAATTGATAGACCCCTCGACGCTGGTGAGGACTCGGTAAAAGTGAGGCAGATTACCCGTCTTGGAAAGCAAGGTGATCAACAAAACCGGCCTGTGGGAATCACTTTTGTGGACGAAGCCAGTCCAAGACTTATCATGTCTCGCCTAAGTAGGCTGAAAGGTTTGAAGATCCATGTTCGTCCCGACCTGGACCCAGTAGACAGGGAGCGGCTCAAGTCTGCCATCATTGGGTTGAAAAGACGCACTGGTGAGGGGGAAACAAATCTTCGTATCGTAAATTTTCGGGTGGTTTCCAACAATCCGCGAATCAGGATAAACAGGCTGCTCACACTTCAAGCACGCCCGGTGGCTCCTGCTGCGGCCTGCGAGTAGCCTTCACAAACGTTTGCAGTATAATGAATAAGCGCAATGAGCTTTGTTGTTTCGTTGCGTCTGAGCGGCCAGATGTAGTGGGACTCGCAGAGACATGGCTGCATGCAGAGTTATACACCCAAGAACTTGAACTCAACGGTTACTCGTGTTTCCGATGCGATAGACTAAAGAATGCCCGCGGTGGTGTCTTACTTTGCATCCGGTCTTCCCTGTGTGGGAGACTTGTGAGCACCTACAGAAGTGACGATGGCCTGTGTGAGCTACTGTGGTGCTCCATCCGCCTCAGGCGTGGAGAACTGCTTGTGGGCGCAGTTTATCGCAGCCCCCTGAGTCGTTGTTTGGATTGGCTGCCCATTCTTCGGACCCACATGAGTCGTCCACACTTTCTGCTTGTGGGCGATTTTAACTGCCCTCGAATACGATGGCCTGATGTGCATTTGATGCCTGGACATAGTGAGGTTGAAGCAAAGTTCGTGGATTTGGTGCTTGGAACTGGTGCATCGCAACACATATGCCAGCCAACACGCATATCAACACGTTCAAACTCGTCCTGTCTCGACCTGATGTTAACGAGCTACGAACAACGAGTGCGGGACGTTAGGATCCTGGAGCCCCTGGCTACGAGCGACCACTCAGTACTGATAGCTGATATGGAATTATCTTTGCCGTATTCACATGCGCTGCAACCAGCTCCCAACTACTGGAAAAAGGACTTCGATGGTCTTGCTCGAGCCGCGAGCCAACTGGATTGGTCTCTGTCACAAACTGCATCTGTGGAAGATTGTTGGATATTTATAAAAGAGAGATTGACATCATTGTGTACCAAATTTGTGCCATTGAAATGTCGAAAGGTTGGACCGATTAAGCCTCATTGGTTTGATAAGGAGTATGGAAACCTGGCTGGGAGGCGGCGCAGACTGTGGGACAAATTCCTTCTCTCTGGCTCTGCCAATGATTACGAAGGGTATAAATGTCAGCGGAATCTCTGCAACAGTGCAAAAAAGAATAACCGCCGACACTTTGAAGAGCAGCTCGCATTAGCCGCGAAGACCGCCCCAAAGAGAATCTTTGCATACGTGAAGCGACACCTGAAGCAGGCAGGTGATGTGCCAGTGCTGGATGGCACGGATGGACAGCCCCTAACCTCCAGCACTGAGCGTGCGTCCGCGTTGGCGGCGCACTTCGCTTCTGTATTTGCGAATAACCAGTTGTCTGTTCCGAGTTCGACGTGTACCGCTTTTACCGAACTCGATAGTCTGCATTGCGGCGTCGAAGAGGTAGCTCAACTACTCGCCAAACTTGACGGCACCAAACCTGCCGGACCTGATAGGCTTCACCCACTGGTTCTCAAGTCACTTTCAACCATCCTCTCTCCTGTCGTTACTGACCTTTTAAACAGGTCGCTGTCCGCAGGTTCGTTGCCGGTTGACTGGAAAGGTTCGGTGTTCAAGCCTATTCCGAAATGCGGCGACCCTAGCAAAGTAGACAATTACAGGCCAATTTGTCTGACATCTATATTGGCAAATGTTGCTGAGAAAATCGTGAAGAAGAGATTGCTGCAGTTGCGACAGTCAAACGAGGTCCTGACGCCCGCACAGCACGGTTTTATGCAAGGTCGCTCATGCATTACTAACGTGCTTGTGACGAGGCATGAGTGGTTGAAGGCAATAAACAAGGGGAAGTCCGTCGACGTGATATTCATCGATTTCAGTAAAGCGTTCGACAAGGTCAGTCATGAGGTTCTCCTTCACAAACTCAACATGTGTGGCGTCGGTGGCTCACTGCACCGGTGGATCCGCGACTTTCTTGTTGGACGAAAGTGGAGGGTACAGGTCGACGACCATCTAACTGACTGGTACCCCTCTACAAGTGGCGTGCCTCAAGGCACTGTGCTGGGACGCACTCTGTTCCTGATCCACATCAACGATCTACCGCAACTTCTCCGGTCGCCATGTGCCTTGTTTGCGGACGACAGGAAGATTTGGAGAGAAATCGACGCTCCCGATGACTGTGGCCTACTTCAGCAAGATCTCAACCGCTTATCCACATGGTCTGCAGAAATTCTTCTCCCGGTCAACCCAGCCAAGTCGGTATTTATGAGCCTGGGGAAGGGTGCAGACGGCCGAACCTACATCCTTGACGGGCAAACGCTATATCCCACACCCACCATGAAGGACCTAGGTGTACTCTCACACTACGATTTGAAGTCCGTGGACAACACGAACAGACTATATCGGAACGGACTGCGTATGCTTTGGGCGCTCAAACGTAGCTTCTGCACATGGGCTGAAGAGGTTGCCACTCGCCTGTTCTCTTCTATCATTAGACCAATGCTAGAGTACGGTTCGCCCGCCTACTTTCCGATTACCCGAGGCGAGTCACAAGAGATCGAACGGGTCCAACACGTTGCTACCAGGCTGATCCCGAGTTTACGTGGCTTTGGGTATGAAGGCCGGTGCGAGAAACAAGGACTCTACACCTTGTCCTACCGTCGGGTGCGAGTCAACCTCATTATGACCTACCGAATTCTACATCTCGGTGAGTTCCCCATGTTGAGGCCAATACTGCACTTACGAGGGCCATGCAGCACACGCGGACACAGATGCAAACTTGCTGTGCCGGATATGAAACCTGTTCCCCACCCACTGTGCTTCGAACGGAGAGTGGTAAACATTTGGAATAGTTTTCCCTAACATGTGATTGAGGCAACATCAGTGCAACAGTTCAAAACGTTGTTAGATTTGCATTTTGCCTCTATTCGATTCAGAGAACGACTGCACACTTACGATGACATATCACATTTGTGAATCCTGAAATATCGTAAGTCCAATATTTTAAATATTACATGAGAACGACAATGATATTCAAGTTTGACAACTTTTATAACGTTTTTCGCCATATTTCGAAAGAGTTGTACAGAATCCATTTCTACTTGCTCTATAATACAGTATTCAGTATTCAGTATTAGCCTGATGATGATCCACTGAAAACAAGCTTGTTCGCTACATTCTACTAACGTTTTCTCGAGACATTATTTTTCAACAAACGAAAGGCTTGGCCAGTAACTAAACTATAAAGGCCTTTATGTATCCCAGCTTAGAGGAGCAAATGCTTGTCTTTCTCCCAAATCAAGGGTTTACTTTCAATGTGTATGTGTACAAGAAGGTGTCGACGCTAAACCATTGCACCTAGTTTGATTCTCGAAACTCAGCCTATAACTGGAGTTGGAAAACTGAGTAGGTGGGTGGATTTAAAACGTTACTGGAAGGAGATGGCATACATTCTACGATCTCAGATCTGTACAATCGGTGTTCATGCGGACACCACAACTTCACCAGAGGCTAAAATCGAAAAAGGAGGATGCCACATTGAGGCCGATTCTGTCAGAGCGAAATTACTAAATTCAAAAGATGGAAACTAGAAAATATCTTCACTAGAAATCTTAGGGTGATAACTGAACGCTTGCCAGAAACTTTGGTTGGATTCTTTCAACACGGCTGCAAACGCACTTTGATTGGATGCATGAAAGCTGAGTTGACTCGAATTGATGGTGGTGTCAATGAGATACTGCAGCCATCGTACGGGAACCGGAGATAATAACTGCAATTCAGAAGATAAGCAGTCGTTTCGTGTCAGACACATACCGTCTAGTGATTCTTATGCTCTCAGCGCCTTCAGCGGTTTTGGAACACTAGAACAATACATAAGTTCAGTTAAATGACAATCACAACGCGTGCCTCCAATTGCTTAGGCTCTATCGTAACAACAGCCTCAGCGACCATTGTCACAAAATATTTATGCCATTGGAATGCCGTCCGAGCTTAGATTCTGCCCGTTGTATCAGTTTGCAGAGTCTTCGTATATGCTTGAATCTGCTGCGTGAATTCCTGAATAAAACTGTTATTGGATTTGTCTTGACTCGCGATGCCGAACCTTCCTTTACTATATAGCAACGCTTGGTACCGTAATCAATTTCTGTTGCTGAGTTAGTCACCGAGGAGGGCAATTGAGCTACAAACGATTTTTCTCCAGTTTGGGTAATCTAATAAGCTAGGAAGGTTAGCGGTTTTGCTGTAGATACTCGCGAATACCGAATTCGCTTTCTGGTAGTATCTGCAACGAAATCGTGGCTCCTACCTTGAAGAACTCGTGTCTATTGGTGAGGAGACATATACATGCTAGTCCATGTTGGGCCAGGCGATGCGGTGTTCTAAAAGAAGAAATTCATCCCACATCACTGACCGTGAACTTCAATCGCACCCATTACTCCACTATGGTTCATATGCAAGAGACCGGCGATTATGCGAGGCGACCTATCTGACGCAACCCCTCACCTTACCTTATACTGCGTGCTGTCTAGCCTGCTTTATCTGATTTGACGTCTGGTCAATGCACTGTCCGGTGCAGTGAAGTTTGTTCTCACGGCTCTACACCCCATCAACCGCGATTAGAACACTGGCGACGAAGTTGGCTGACCATTTACAGCTAACCTAATTATTGTAGCAACAGCAATGTTAGAACCAGCAGCAACACCGGGCTGCTTCAACATGAACAAAGAGAGACACTGTTATTTCAAGCGCACACAGAGAAACTGTCACTCCTAAATCTAACACCCATCACAGTAATACCCGAACTCAGTTCTTCTGGAGTGTTGGAAAACAGAATGCAAGACTTCCAATATGATGCATAGAACGACATCACATTCACAACTCGGTCCAGGCGGTACAAAACATTTTTCTGGTTGACAGGATCACGTTTGATCATGCGACCAAAGTATGGTTTTTGATACGGAAGCTGGGCGCAAATGAACGCAACCAGCACTGCAAGTTCATTCTACTAGAACATTCCCGTGGCTGCAATTTTCAGGAAACTGTCTATTTCCTCACGTCCGTTTTTGCTGAAATTTCATCGCTTTTCAATATCCGTTAACAGTGTGTGAAACTGGTTAGGAATCAGTCCGAGGATTATGTTTCGTAGGCGGACCAGGTGAACCATAAATGCGAACGTTTCAGGCTCAAAAATATTACAGAGGATCAGTTCAAGTCACTCATTTTCGTATCCGGTTTGACCTCTACAGCTGAAGTTGAAATTAGAACAAGTCTGATATCCAAACTGGACTCATTTCCAGAGTTCACTTTACAGGGCCTTACAACTGTGTCATCGTCTGATCATCTTAAAAGGTGACACACGACTGTTACACTTGAGACAACTAAGATCAGAGATCGCGACGGTTGATAGATTTCTGCCCGAACACCGGCAGGTGTATAGAACACTGCACAACAGTATGCACCACGTGTTCGTTGGAATTGTGGTGTGGCATTTTGCCAGAAACTGTCCGTTCATCAATCACCAGTGCACTATCTACCACGAGAAACCCTACATAGAAACGCATTGCCAATCAACCACACCACCTCATCGTGCGAGTCAATCAAAACTGACTCAACGACGTGCAATCAAATGGGTCTAATGTGGTTTATGTAACCGTACAGGAAGGATTTCTTGCATCTTGTAAGTTTACCACTGTCACTGTCAATGCTGACTCAGTACGTCTCCAGCTGGATACCGCGTCTGATGTTAACACCATCCTCATCCCGACATAGTCCGCTATCGGTAAACCGACATTACGCAACGTAGGAAATACTGTAAGGAGCGCATCAAACAGTATCTTGCGGATATATGGTAACTTTTCCTCCAATTATAGTTACATAAATAATAATCGTACTGACGTCTGTCAAGTTGCTGCAAACCAGTGATTAAGCATACTTGGTATCGATTGGATCACGGCGTTGAACTTGTGAAATGTCCATCTTGACTGTGTGTGTGCAATCAAACCATGAAAACTCTATCCGGTCCGGATGTGCCATTCCAATGCTATGATATGGAGCAGCAATTCCCAGAAGTGTTCAACCCACACTTAGATGTTGAATTAAGTTCACGACATCTCTATATCTAAAACATGAGGAAATGCCTGTTTTTCGAGCCAAAAGACCGGTGAATTATGCTTCTCTTAAATTATCTGAAGATAAATTGGATCCCGTGGAGCAAGTAGGGTCGATTTCTAAAGTGGAATACTCAGAGAGGGCAGCTCCCATATTAAGATGAAAAAGGCGAACGGAACTTCTCGCCGATGTAAAAAATTTCAACCAGCCTGAACACCGCTGGATGTTTATCAATATCAACTGTCGCCACCGGAGGATCTTTACGACAGACTCAACAACAGTTAAATTTTCTCAAAGATTCATCTCTCAGATGGCCAACTTCAAGTTGTACTTACTGATGACGCATAGCGCCTTCTTGCAACTAACACTCCCCGTGATCTGTATCAGTATAATTGACTGCTGTTCCGCGAGAATGCAGTTCTGGGACTCTGAACAGATGATGAATACCATACTAACCGACATACCATCAACTTGTGTATACTGCGATGATATTATCATGGACAATGGACAATGGTTTATTACGGGTAAAAAAGCATCTCAAGTAGAATGCCCATTTTTACGTCAAGTTTCGAAAGATAAGCAAAACACGAAGCTTTGAGCCCCATGAAAATGGTTACCCACGCATCATGTGTCTTAACAAAGTCTGAAAGTAACCACTCACGGATCAAGTAAGTGGAAGTAGCTTTAACTTTTGCTGTCAAAAGTTCTCATCGAATGTTGCGGGGTAGAGAATTCGTATGGAATGTTGACGATAAACCACTATTGGTCATTTTCGGTTCCAACAAGCGTATACCTTTCAATAGTTCAATAGTGTATGATGGGATAAAAAGCATTGGCTTTACAAGACCCATAGGATGGTAAATGCAAAATAAGTACAAATCATTAGATTCCGACATGGAACTGAAATGCCAATAGTCTAAACCTGGTACATTACACCACAATGTGTTGTTTGTCACTCAGATGTATGTCTAACAATTGTTTGAAGGCTGTAATGTTCGCTGTAATGTACACGGTGAATCGCCTCCAACGTTGGACGACATTGTTGGTTGGATGTTATTGCAAATCTAGTTCATGTGCCTACGGCAGACTTCAACTGCGTCGATGAGCGCTGTCTCTACTAATCGCAAAACAGCCGAGCATAGAAATCCAGGTGATTATGTCCGTTGCGCCTGAATCCGACAGGAAACAGCCTCTGTGTAATGCAAGTAGAGTTCTTCCGACAACTTCTGTGAACATTCAGGAGCACACCAAACTCGACTACCTTTTGCAAAAAAATATCATTCGTTTTTTAAGCACCAAGCGGCTAAACCGAATAACTAGCAGTTACCTTCATCGAATTTATTGTTGAGGTGACACGTTGTGCTATGTTCGGTGAAAGTGGGTTTGTTCCGAAGTGCACGCAGGCAAGAGTATTAGGATGTTTGACCCCACATAATCCCGGAAAATAAGGGATGAAAGCTGTAACCAGAAGTTAGTTCTAATAGCTTTGTATTGACAAAAGGCTCTCCGTGACCGTGTCGCCACATGTAACAATTGTGCCACAGCAGCGAAATTTCCAAGCAAAATCATCCAATGTTGGGTGCCAGCCCCCGAGCTTTGAGAGAGAATGCAGGTTGATTTCGCTAGTGTTTATTACTTGTGGTTGGTGCGCATACCAAGTGGCCGGAAGCGTACCTCATGGACACAATTACAACAGCGACCACAGTAGGAAAAGTACAGCAGCACCGTTTGGTTCACCAAACACCTTGGTTTCCGATAACGGTACACAATATATCCGACGAATTTGGTGCTTTCTGTCCTCGTGATGGCATCATTCATTGTCGGTCACCTCCGGAGCATCTCCAGTCTAACGGGCAAGCAGAAAAATTCTTGGATATCTTCATGCGTTCACTTTTAAAACTGAGGAGGTAAATACTGACAAAAGGGATAATACAGCTGTTCAAGTTAAGTGATCGGATTATGCCAAACCCCGCTGCACCAGGCGGCAGATTTCCAGACAAAATTATGTTCAGACTTGTTACTCTTCCAGTTGATACAATGCGCCCTAACGTTACGCAACAGCCACCCGCGTCAGGCGTGAGAAGAAATATTCTACCATCAAATCTGGCAACCTGCAGTCGTACGATAAAGGAAAAGCACTGGCTGTAACAAGTGCCTATCGGATCGTTGTCTTTCCTTCAGAAAGTTAATCGGTTATGTAAACGTGGAATAGAGTACACAATCTCTTCTACTTTCGCGTAACCGTTCGAGGAACACGTTTGAACCAGCAAAAACTGTGGAGCTCAGTGAGCCGATGGAAACACGCCAGAGCCATGCCACGGAGAAACTCGGAGACCTATGTGGACAACTCAACCGATCCGACGTCCACAGATTAACCCAGCACTTCATCCATACGAGTCTGGAGATCAGGATGTTTACAAAGAGGAAGATGTTAAACCAGGCGATCCGGTGCCTTAAGAGTACAACGTCGTCTCACCTCTGACCGTGAACTCCACTCTCACCCATTGTTCCTACTATGCCTCATATGCATGAGACCGCCGATCATGCGAGGCGGCCTATCTGTCGAAACCCCTCACCTTACCCTATATTACCTGCTGCTTTTCCTGCTTTGGCTGACTTGACGTTTGATCAGTACACTCTCCGGTGCTGTGAAGTTTGTTCTGACGGCTCTACACCCCATCAGCTGCGATTCTATCAGTTGCTTACCTCGGTAAGCAGCGTAACAACTGAACAGCGAAGTCGAACCGTCAGCATTCCAACTTATTTCGGTGTAGTTTACGTAACCAATACACAGACTACTGAATATTTGCCTAATACCTATTCGTTTCATCACTTCCCATTCTCCCTTTACTTGCGCGTAACCGTGATTACCGGTAGCAAGCCGGATACAATAACTATTAGTGTGAGCCAGCTATTCCGCTAAACCATTGCTGCTACACGTGAAATACCGCCTGGGAATCCACTGTTTCTGCCCCGACAGCAACCACATTCAGAGACTGGATCGACAGTAGATATGTTGCTTTACACCATTTCAAAAATCCAATAGGAAAACCAGTAGAACTAGAGGCAACAACACTTGATTTGACACGAATTCAAATGGAACCTGTTTACTATTTTCAATTGATTTGTTAGTTGAAGGTATTATTTGAATTTTTGTTGTGCTTTTGTTTTTGTTTTTCCACTGCTGTCTCACTGTGGGAAAGCGCAGATGTATCACTCCCATGTGTATTGGTGGCAGTCGTTCTGAAACTGCTGACTACACCAGTTAATTCCACTTCCAATCTCTCTAGAGTCATAGCGGACGTCATGGTGCGAGCGCTGATGAAGCTTGTCGGAACATTCGACTTCATCGTGGGAGAGCATATTTTCCAATGAAAGCACTCACGCAATATTAAGCATTTGATCAACCGTGCCCTCTAGACAGAGGCTGTCTAGTTTGAGGAAGTGTTTGAAGCGGCTTACATCGTTTTTTCGAGGTCTACGACGTGCATTGTTTGCGCGTTGTGGATGCGGTTGGAAGAGGAGGAGGGGAGGTCAAGTGATGACTTGGTCGAGAGAAATGAAAACCCTCACTTCGAAGTTGGCGTCGGTTGGTGCATCCAGACTGCCTGGCTGGGGTCCTAAGGACGGTGAACACGTTTGGTTGGACACACTTGCTGATATGGCTAGGAGCCAGCCCCAATGGCGTTTGTGTTATGAGTTCCTTTGTCCATCCCCCTCCTGTTTAACATCCCCCTCCAATCACGATCTCAATCGTTAGGCATAATGTGACTTTCTTTTACGGCAGCCAGCTGTTAGCTCTCCGGAACGATGTCCATCCGTTACTGGGGACTCAGCGGGCGTGCCACTGTTTGTTTTTCTTTTCTTGCCTTTTGTATTGCGGCACAAGAGCTGAGGTGTTTTCCACCTTCAGCTAACGTGTACAGATGATGATGATGATCGCAAGCGTCGTAACTATGGAATCCTGATGCCAACTTACGCAAGCTATTACTTTTACAGATTGATGTACTGGTAGCCCGGGTTGATCGTCCCAGGGTTCAAGTGTTTGCCGAGCTTCGCAATTGGAATGCAAATCTTTAATCACCACACTAGGTGACTTCCTCAGTGCGCTGCTGGGTCAAACGTAATCCGCTGATTTGGTCTTCGATTTGTGATTGATTAGCAAGTGACTTTTGAATGGACCTTCTCATTCTGTGCCCCGTGACCATCCGTCTACTCAGCTTCTCTGGTAGATATGGGATGGTTTTGTCCCGGCTGTTGCTGCTGTATTATTAACGGCATGTTTATCTGCTCTCGACAGTTTTAAGTTGTCTTAATTCTCTCCGTCATAGCGTTTCGTAAACCGGGTCAATCTCGACGTGCATGTTGATCGAGTGCTTCGTCGAGTACCATGCGTCGAGGAACTCTCTACCTTTTCGTGTCTCTCCTTCTGCTAGGATCTCTGCGTTGTTCCAATCGAAGTGAGGTCCTTTTTCGTCTGTATGTATTGAAACCAGTAAGAGAGGGTAATGGTTCTTACAAGGTCTCTTATGCTCTTGTCTTCTTGTAGCCAGTTGTCTTCCTGTCTGACCCACATAGTTCTTATCGCAACCTTGACACCGTATCTTGTACCCAACATTTCGTCTTTCGTGTGCTTTAGGTTTAGATTTGGGTTTTGAGAGGGTACTCCTCAATGAGCCGGTTGGTTTGTGAGCCGATATAAAACCGTACTGTTTGAATAATCTTGTTATCATCTCGGAGATTATCTTTACATAAGGTGGAACCATTCGCTTTGTCGTCGTCTGAGCAGGCTGGGTGGTCGCAGCTTTGTTGTTTAGACATCACCGAACAAAGCTATGTGGATATCCATTTAGGTGAAATGATCTGAACAGGTATAGCTTTTCTTTCCGCTTCGCCTCAAGAGTGCTGCAATGTGTTTCAATTCTATGAAAGATAGTCCGCTAGCAGCTTATTTTGTCCATTTCGGGTGATTGTTGTGGTAGCTAACAATGTGTTCTGTGTGTGTTCCTTTCCTGTAAACCGATGTTTGCAACTCTCCTTCAATCGTCCTGGTGACTAACACAACCAAAAATGGGAGTTGGTCTTCTATCTCCGATTCCATCGTAAAATGGATGTCTTCGATGGTGTTATTGAGCAACTCCAGGAACGGAACCAGAGCACAAAGGAAGATCCTGTCCGAATGATGGCCCGTGCAATTCTAATGAATTGTACTCCATCGACATCGAGCGCATTGTGCTGTAGAACATGCGGTCGCGAGGGCCTTAGTCAGGCAGGCCTAGTGAGCCATGAGAGAGGTTACTCGGGACCACTGCCGAAGCGACGACGGGTCCTGCAGTGAACGTAGGCAGCACCGGCGCAGCGTTTGTAGGCACGCTGAATTCGATTTACTAACCGCGTGCTTGCATGCTAAGTCTCTTTATTTCAGGTGGTAAGTTTAAAGTTTTTACCTTACTGCTTTTCTTTCTCATATAAATATCTCCCTGTACTCTATTCCATTAACTTGCACGCATCGCTTCAGCCAATTGTATTCGATTTCCATAACATTTTTGTGTTCGTGGCATACCGTGAACTATACTTCCTGACCTCGTGCACTTAGCTAGGATTTGTTTGTAAACAACTTATTACGTATGCTATTTAATTAAGGTGTATGTCACCGTTTCCTTATGCATTAATCGAGTTTTTCTCTTTTTCTTTCTTTCTCTGTCTCTCTCTCAAGTGATTGGCTGTTGTTTGATATCCCCGGTGTGGCTGCGCTTGATGTGCATGTTGACAAGGTGCCTACCTGTCTATTACCCATTACCCCGTCCACACTAACTCCAGGAGACAGTTGGTCCTTGCTGGATGGGATGGGGTGCACGGTCCTTGTGGCCATGCTAAGCTGAAAGAGGAGTTCCATGCACTCAGTGTGGAACGGACTACGGTCCAGCCATCGTCTTGTGTGCGCTTGACTTCCAAATAGAGCGTGCTTGTGTTTGTCTGTGAAGGAGTGTGGGCCGGCTGCGTTGATGAAACGTGGCTCCCATCCGCATGCCTCCCGGTCTTATTCCTTCGGGTTTACACTGCATATGGGGTGTGTGGTTGGAGTTGTGGGTGGTGCAGCGCAAGCCACCGATGGTCCCTCTGTAGGCGCAAACGTCCTGTGGTTGGCCACAGTGACAGACAAATACGAAACCGGGTGCCGCCACCGAGAGCTTGCCCAAGTTACTTATCGGGGAACGCCTTCCTTGTAAAGGTGACTGTAAACAAATCTCGGCCGTACGCAGGCGAGATGAATAAGCAGTCGCGGACGATCAGCGGCAGCCTTCTAGAGCGTGGGAGGTTCTGGGCTGGTCATCTGGTTCCTCAATAAATACCACAAGAACTAGGAAGACGCTGTGTTAAAGGCAATGTAATTGGCTATAGAGTCAATGACCACTCAATTCTGGTCACAGAAGTGGTGTATAGACGCATCACCATCGGAGGCTGAGGTTACTCACGAGCTTCGACTCTTAGGCCGCTACAAATCCCCTGACCCAGATGAATTTTCTCCGGCTTTTTTCAAAGACGACGGCCCATCACTTTTCCAGGAGTTAACTTCTCCCCTCCAAAAGATCTGAGTCACTGAAGTTATCCCATCTGTTTGGAGTCTAGTGAACATGCTGCCCGTCTTCTAAAAGGGTACCCGAACTGACCGTGCCAATCACAGAGGGATTAGTCTCATCTGTGTTTGTTCCAAGGTGTTCGCAGCTATGCTTCTAAGGAGGCTGAGGTTGGTACACGAACAGAGCATACGTGAGGAGCAAGCTGGGTTCCACTCAGGTAGGAGCTGCGTCTACCACATCTTTACATTCCTCCAAATACCTCAGTGTCGTCAAACATTTGGCCAGGCAACGATGGTGGTTTTCCTAGACATGCAAGCCGCGTGTAACTCAGTGGACAGCTATTCTGTGGAGTTGTCTACTGTGAAGGAGGGCGCCCGAGAACTATGTCATCTTACTTCAAGCCATCTACTTTCAAACTCGAGCAAAGTGTGGGTGTGCGGCGGACTTTCGTCCGCTTTTGCTATCATCATTGGCGTGAGACAGGGTTGCTCAGCATCCCCTTCTTGTTCAATTTCACTATAGATGACATCTTGGAGACTGCTGGGGAGAACATCGAACCCAGCGGCGTCGAGCGTTTTCCGGGGGACCGACTTCGGTATTTGGAGTATGCAGACGACATCACCGTAATCTGCGCCTCCTTAGAGGCTGCCCAAAATGTTCTGGAGATGTCTGTCTCCAAGTTTGAAATGACCTTCGCACCATCGAAAGGCAAGATTTTCGTGCAAGACTGGCAACGCGTTGCTTCTAACCTTACTCTTTTAGGTCTTTCATTGGAAGTGGTGGACAAGTTGTTTTCTCTCGGAAGCTGCTTCAGCGCTAACGGTTTAACGGATGAGGTCTCTTTGCGAATCTCCAAGGATCGGATTGCTTCGGCCAATCTTCGCCATCTCCGTCGCCGAGGTGATCTGATTCTAGCTCTGATCGACCGATTTTACAATCCCACAGTGAGAGCGGTTCTGGGCTATGGCTGCGAGAGTTGGACTGCTCGCTCAACGGACGTTGAGAGGCTGTCTTTTTCTCATCACCGCTGCCTTCGGAGCATTGTTTGTGTACCATAGCAACATCACAGTAGTAAGGAAGATACTTGACGGATGCTTTTCAGACCAGACGGAATTTGCGGCCACTAAGCAGCATAATTTCTCCGCACAAGCTTTATTGGCCTGGGCATGTTCTTCGTATGCCTACTCGCCGAGCCCTCTTCGCGCGGGCAGAAATCGGCTGGAAGCGAAAGCAAGGTGGCCAACGCATAACTTGTTACAAGAGCATGAAGGCGTTAAAGTCAAAGTTAGTCGTGGCCGAGCGCTCTCGACTTCCTGGCTGGGGTGTGAAGGATCAGAAACACACATGGCTGGAAACACTTTCAGATGATATGAGAATCCGCGCAATGGCGGACCTGTTTTGACTCTCTATTACTATGAGCCCTGGTTAACATTTTCCCTCTCTCTACATTTGTTTATTGTGTTTCCCATATGTTGCGGCACTATGCCAATTGTACTTTTGGCCGTATATATATATACATATATATACATATATATATGTATATATGCTCCTAGTATTAACAAGCCACCTCACAAAGTGTTCGCTTCAAACTTTCTAGCGTTTGCGGAGCACCTACATGGTTGCTAGGCAATTGGTATAGTAGGTGAACACGTAGCATTGCAAGGCAACCTCGACGGCGCTTACAAGTGGTTAACTGTGAGAATGCTGTAGTTTAACGGTGCCAGAGATAGAGTATTGCGCACATGTAACCGGAGAATGGACTAATATCGGCAGGGGAGGAAATTTTAGCAGCACGTTTCCAATGATTGGGATATCATGGTGTCACTATAGTACGATCGAGGTTGCTCAAGTTAACTCGAAAGGTGGCGAGGAAATTAGGCAGCACCTATAGTTTGTGCAGGAAGCGTTTGGACGGTACAACCCACCCACATCTTCGCTAAATCCAGACACCTACTTGAGGACACCTGTGAAATATTTCATTTGGGGCTAACGTCTGTAGTAAAAGCATCGACGAGCCGCGCTGGAGTCCAGAACAACGAGTGACAGGAAATTTTAGGGGTTGCTCAATCTGCATTAACGACTTAGACTGTAGGTGCAAGGAAATTCCAGTGGACAAGATTGTTGATTTTGGGATGATGGCACACCGGTGCATCATGCCGTCAGGATCCGGATCACAGATTCTGACACTTTGAAACTCAACCACAACGACACATTGTGGTTGTCTACACGGTATAGCTAGCTAGCTATACTGATGTAGTGAAAGTCTGTCCATAATTCCGTCATCTCTACTCCCACGGTAATAGAATTCGTAACTCCACTTGATGAAACATCTGTCCGCTTAGAGTACATGACATAATCCGTTATCGGGGAACACGGCACAACCTAATCAAATGGTTTGCGTATGTGAATTTACACTCCATCAATATGGATTATTTTTAACCGAAATATCTACCTTATGTTTCAATATTTCCCACAGGTGACTTCTTAAGCGGTCAATTTTCTTCCACAGTAAATATTTTCTTCCATTGTTGCTTCCGTCTGTTTTAATATGGGAGAGTCCTTAGGCAATTTGTTTACGGCGGGAGTAGGTGTATCCACGAGATGTTAGAGTGTGATCTCATAATAAAGACATTATAAAGTGCCAGCGTCGGCATGCAATGTTCTCGCAAAACTCGATGTGCTAAACACACGAAACACTAAGGGTTACCAGAGAAAAACGATTGTAAAAATGGCTAACTGCATGTGGAAAGGTATGTAAGGCCCGGTTGGTCTCAACTGAGTTGACAAAGTTATATGTGCCGGAGCAGAGGCGAAATCTCAAACTGTGGAATGTCTCGAATAACCTAAACATAGCTGTAACCAAACCATCTACGAACCCCTATAAAGTCCCCATATAGCTGTGTTGTCCCTAAATCATTGTGTATCATGTGAGTTGGAAGGCGTAGAAAAATTCAACAAGCAACCATTATACTTGATGGACTTATGATGTGTATGCAAGAATCAAATCTGTTTAACAAATCACAAATCATAGTTAAGATTCTTCATATAAGATTTCCGAAAAATACAAATTTCTGTAATTTGGCATAGCGATCTTCATGTTTCAATAATATGTGTTTCAATCTGTCAACCGCGAGTGTTCCAGCGGCGCCTCACATACGGCTGAGGAACATCATTGCGGTGAGAGTACGCTTCCGCAACAATCACTCCAGATCTGAAAATTTGTAACATGATGAGTAGAGTGTTTTTACATGTAAAAAAGACGTTTGAGTAGCTCCTAACATTGAAATAGATAATTAAAGTGAGTCGAAGACAAAGAAAAGGAAAATCTTGCAGCATCAACGACATTCCAATGGCCCAAAGTTCCGTCTCGCAGCATAAACAAGGACGCTGTCGGTAAAGGAATTCCACTACTCCCGGGCATGGATACTTTGCGCAGCAAACTTTCTGAGCCTCAACGTCGTCGTAACCTGAGGCTGAACCTTCCTCTGGATTAAGGGTTTCCTTTGAACTTATTCGTCTACCGTATGATGTACCTTCTCTCCATCTAGTGACTTCAGCGTTTTGCAGATGGGTAGGATGGCTAACATCATGTACGGATTTCTTAGAAACTGTTGATTGTCTCGCTGTGAATGACTTCATTGAACCCCGACTGGAAGATGCAACGATTAACGTTTGATTCACACGGGGTGTACGTAAAGCAGTTTTGTTAAAACAAAACTGCAGCAAGCTGGCCTGCCATAAACATAGAATGACCGCACGCAGGAAATCATTTTGACGAACTTCTTCTTCACTGAAGGCTTCGAACAGTTCTAAAATGTCTGCAGCTGTGCCAATGTTGATGAGCAAGAGTTGTGACAGTTGATCGCGGCTTAGTCCTTCACGTGGCATTAACCAGCGTCCAACTATCACAGAGAGAAGAAGTAGCTGCTCAAGTATTCGGATCCTTTGGGTGAGAGAAAAGTTTTGAAGCTGAAGAGCCTGTTGAAAGTGCAAGAAACATGCACGAATAATGTGGGGGGTCATTGAAGTAGCAATGTGTATCTGAATCTATTCTCTATTGATTGCAACAGCTTATCCTTGGGGAATATTAAAGAATTGTCAAATCAATTGGTTTGTGCATCAAATACTGCCATTTAGTTCGGTTTTTCTTATTTGTTTTCCCAAATCATATCTGATCGAACTAAATAAATCAGGTTTGAAATGCCATTAAGCTAGTTGTCATGCCATGAAAGTTATCGATAAACAAATAGGTGATTCACTAAAAGCTAGTACAATGCGTGGGAGCTGCGTCTAGAATGCTCGGCGTGAACTATGCTTACCTGTTTGATTAAAACATCGTCAACGTGATGGCGCATGTTCCACTGTCTATACATATTCACTTGTAGCGGTCTCGACAGCTACACCGGGCTCACTAACCAGAGTTTAAGTGTCAGGATCGGTGAACGCATCCCCAAGTAGTTACGCAGACGGATAGGATCCATGACGAAGGGATCGGTTGACTCGGACGACCGAGTTGCCTTGACCGTCACCGCGCTACCACGGGGGCCCCACGTGGTTATGCTACTGGAAGCTGTCGTTATCGATCGGAAAAGACCCAAGGCTGAGTATCCAACATTCAGCTGACCGTGGCTCAAAGTGTAAACTGGTTGTGCAAGCGCTTCTTCAGCTCATATGACATGGTTTCGCTTTGTCTATATATGTTGCATGTTTGTGACTGATAAGAATAAACGGAATGGCAATGTCATCTCACAAAATACGTCTTCTGATCTTCCTGTACCTGCCTAAGTACTTCAACCTGGAAATGTAATTAATTTATCTGTCGCTTGTTACAGAATATATATGTTACCTGGCTGTCTTGTACGCATAGTGCTCACTACTGTTTTAGGGAAACGAAAATAACAATTTGTGAGCAACTTATGCTTAGAGTTTGGTTTCCAGAAGCAGTCTATTGACAATGAGTGTAACCACTGACTTTTTAAGACAGTGAATCTTCCGTAAAACAAACATCTACTGTCAATTAGGATTTGGAAAATTTTACCGATAATGTATATCCAATAAGAAGTCATGTTCTAACATCAACTTCGAAACATTTGTGAGTAGCCAAACATGACGGCCTAGCTAGACTAGTCCACAATCAAAGCGACCATAGCAACTAAGTCAATTCGTCCTTAGAGTTAGCTAAACTGATGAACCAACGAATGAGTGAATGTACTTTAAGGTTTATAATGGAAAGTGCAAAGGGTTTACAGAGCTTTCAGTAACAGTTGTCGTTGGTTACATGCTCTTATGCCATAGCCGTTTCTGTCACATGAAGGGACGGTGAAAACAAAGTAACTAATGCTTGTGTCATGTAGTTGGCGCCTTTGCGAAGCATTCTGTTTCATCTATAAATCGCATTTCCGTGCCGCATAATTCCAGAGTTTCACTAATATTTCGCCTAGATTTATTCACATTACTAGCTAGAAAGCCGTAAACATACGCTCAACTTCGGAATAAAAATCGTCGAAACAGCACAAACAACAACAGAAAACTTGTTTTCTTGCCCCCGTAAGGAGATACGGAATTCCAAAGGCGTCATGTTTACCTTCGGGATGCGCATGACAGACTCGCAGCTGTCTCGATAGTGGGTACATTGAAGGGAGTGAAACCTCGTAGATGTTCTAAACAGTTTACTGGTTACACCAACCTCTGCTGCATCGGTTGCGTGATTATATTCCTAGATGCTATTGAGTAGATTATGCTAGTCTCTGGTGAATTATCTCATACGTTTTACAGATAGTCCCCGTACAACACCCGTAAACTTCCACTTTTTCATGTTATTTTTTGAAACTTTCACACCGGGGTTGATAAGTTGATGCAGTAAGAATACCTACCTAAGACTGTGCCTTCAAGGATCTGGATAAATTACAAATAGTCTGTGTATGTTTATGCAAACACCTGCTTTCGAAAGAATCCCATTTTCAGAAGAAGAAAATGGACGAGAACCAGTCCTATTGACTACAAAAGAATCCATTCTGTGGGTCTGAAGAGGCTAGCGTTCCATTCACGTATCGGTGATAGAGGACATAGGTAAAAATACTTCGTTTACTTCATCACAGATGATGTCAGTTTTTAAGTTGGCAGTCCCTCATGAAAGAATTCTGTCGAATTGTGCACATACTGGTTTTGAAATTATCTCCGGGCCCTTAATATCCAGTTGGCTTGCTGCTGGGAATACAGATTTAATAAAAACATTATTGACAACATTTTTACATTCAACAGTTGAAGACCTTTCGAGCGTCGAAATCGTAAAACATTTGGTAATAATCGGAGTACTTAAGATTCTTTACGGTCGCAGGTCTTTAAATTCGACAGGGTAAACTGATTCTCAAGACCAATATTCTTGGCTTTTAGAGCTACTAATAAATTTGCTCGGATTTCGTAAACCGGTTTGACTTGAGTATTGGGAACAGGACTTCCAGCCATATTCTGCACCTAAAATTGGCTAGTTGTAGACATGCATGCATTAATTGGGTATGCGCTCTTTCTCATTTAATGACTGTCTAGTAATCTGTAAAATTTAGTCCACTGAGTCGGTTCAACTTTAAGCAATAAATGGTTCGCACATCTCAGCTATTGAATGCATTAATCGAGGAGAGACATGAGTCAATACTTCGAATTGTCATTCGGAAGCGGAGATGTAGGGAGGCGGCAGTGTCTGTACAGATTCATCGGTGCCATTCATACAGCTTTCTGCGAGACATACATGAAGAAATTTTCGTTTTGAAACTACGGGTGCTGTACACATGCCAGCATGACATTTAGCCAGACATTGCTAAGTAAGACGAATATTCATTGAGTTCGTTGACAATACTTCTCACAATGTTACCGCGGTTGTAACGACGGTAGAGGAATTGATTAGCAGATAGTTGTTACCAACGAAAATAACGCAACTGTCTGGCTAGTAGTGTTTTTGCTCCTTTCAAAATGGCCAATGCATGGTATGTTTCGTTACGCTGGCTAGGAAGCTGCTGCACCCAACAGGACACAACACAAACGTTGTTTATTCCACGAAAATTTGAGTATGTGATCTGGTTATGGAATTACATCAACACAAACCAGAAGTGACAGTGCTTGAATCTTGATTCGCCTGCATGAAGAATGCACCTCCTTTTGGCAAAAAACGGGATTACTTGATCTGTGCGATCTTACCTATAGCAAAATAAATAAGTTTGAGAAGAATTATCTAAACAAACCATCCTTTGTGTAAGCAAACATAGGTTTCCGGTAATAGCTCATCGGGCTTTTTACAATTATATGAAAATCTAAATGTGTACAGACCCAACGGGTCTGCAGTCCTTCAAATTGATTCTAGTGCAGTATGGCAAAACTTAACATTGTAAAAGATCCAGAGAAAAATAGGGTAGCTTTTAAAATTAAATCTCCGTGAAAATTGTTTACGAAATAGTGGTCTCCATATAATGGGCCATCAGAAGGTGGTTAACAACCGGATCAAATTAAAAAAAAACTTTGGATATTACTTACCTCTTAGGTGTTATGTTCTTGGAACCAAAAAATCTGGCAACTAGTCGAAATTATAAGGTAATCATGCAGACGTTGAGCGAATTGCGGGCACTCATAAATAGAGAAATATTTGAATGCATCAGTGGGTGATACCAGGACTACTTTTTTAAGTTCCATAGTTTAATACCAAGGTTTGATTGTTAACTCATTGGCATAATTCGTATCTTCACGGCGCCAATCAGTTCCACTACAACAGCTACTCTCCAAAGGAGCTATATGGTTCCTTTGATAAACGCTGCTACTATAGAAACTGGATTTCAGTATCCTGTCGACCCAAGCTAGTTGCACGCGAGTAAGCGTTGTCCTTTCTATCTTTTTATTTTTCTCGCCTATGATGTGAACAATAACCACTGCCCTGTTGCTTTGTGTGTGTACATTCGCAATTCAAACTCCCTTTATACAACAGTGCAGTTACATCTGTAATCGCCCGAACTGAAGACTCCATTATCTCTTCGCTATGTTTTTTTGTCATGCTAAACACCCTACGGGACATGTCCAACACCTGCTATTTACCCTTTATAAATCATTGTTCATTGTTCATACTGTAGTTGGGAGAGAATGGAAGTGTTATGGTACAGTTATTAGCGCATTATGGAAGATGCCACGGTCGACCACAAACCAACGTCACGCTTCAGTGACTGTAGGCTCTACAGACTTGGCTCAGAATTCCGAAGAATTCAAGCAGAATCTATGCCTTGGATGAGCCAAAATAGGATAACCGGCCCCAAATACAATCCCGATTGTGTTTAAACGTGGCACCCAATTCAGAAGTTCAAGTCCCATTAGTAGTCTCAGCTAGTGGTAATTTATTTAAATTAGCTGATAGTACTTTGGTTGCTTGCATTAATTGTTTAAAGAAGTTTACTCCGAATTTTGGTCAGACGCGGAGAAAGCGAAACATAGCTCATCAATCAGCCCCGAAATGGTGTTATAGACAACAGTTTCACCTTGCGATTTCGTGGACTGGACAGCTTACGAAATGAGAATCATGTAAACATGTGAGTTTCAACTAAACATGTTCAGTCAACGCAGTGATGCAGCACGCAAAATGATAGATGTCTGTTGGCATATATGCACTCGGGAAACTTAATTTTTACCTTCCACCTACTCTTATGGTACAGAATAGAATCCGATGAACAAACACTTCGCATTGTAAATCAGTTTTTATAAACCATAGAAAAAGGTGAACGGCAAAAGAAACAGAAGACAGACTCAGCATCTTTTCTAAAAATAAATGATAGGTCTTCAACAATGAAATTTGGGAAATGTTGAGCCGGTTTGCAGACGTCATATATAAAAAGTGGGTCGTCCAGTAGACATATTCAAACCATAACTTACGTTATAAATTTGCTTATTTGCTGCTAATACTTGAATGGTGGGAAGCCAGCTTGCTACTGTGTTCTGTGTATTAGTTGGAAATGGTCTATTCTATTCATGTTGAGCTTGAGTGCAATGTGTTAAATATTTCGAGTTTACACGGTTAACCAACTAAGAACCGGGATGGGATGCTTCTATGAGTCAAGACCCGGTACAAGCAAAACAAACGACCACAGTTGTCAGTTTTAAGCGCCAATTCCAGTTACCAAACTACATTTCGTACTTTTGAAGTGGTTTTACTTCGCACATGAGTGTCATTTATCTTAGACGACGTGTACATGGGAAGCTACGGAACATAGCATATACGGATTAATTATGTATTTAATTTATCAAATTTTTATCTATACGTTGTGAGGTTGCGTGTCTGAACTTGACGCTCTGCTGAATCTGTTGTTCACACGGTTAGACTGTCCCTGAGAAAGCATGAGGGCAAAAAGTGAGCAACAATTCCTTCTTTATTTCCGAATAAATCGTATGAATTTTGTCACCATACTCGACCGGTAACAGCTTGCGAATTATTTAACTGATTGCAGGCCGATCAATTTCCTGACCAGATGACATATTTTGACAGTAGGTGTCAATAACAAACCCATAACTTACCAAATTGCGATTTTTAGCTTTCTTTCCCTTCTCCTTAGCAGATGCATTATTGTGCCTTCGTTATGCCCTTTGTGCACAATCATGGGGATCATAGAACACCACACTGACAATTGTTTATTCGCATCACTTTGATTAACTGAAGCACCGTACTAGTGGCTCACTATCACGCATTTCATCGTTGACATGCCAGCCGCTGCTGTCCGTCTCACCGCTGCCCCAGATTCACTGCTGCCCTCATTTTATTGTTGACCGGCAATACAGACGGCTGGAAATATTTTGGCCCACTGTTGAGCAATATTGAGCCTACGTCTAAAAAATCTAGTAGTAAGTCCTTATGCACGTTTAAATCTACTGCTACAGAACCACGTTTAAGACTTCCACTGCATCGAGTTCAGCCCCCTTTTGTCATGGGAATCAAGCCGTGCTTGTGACTAGGCTTATGGAGGACAATATTTCGTCTAGTGGCACTTACAGGGTACGCATGCGTGGGAGTACCTAATGCGATGGTTTACCACAGCCGTTTTTGTAGATTATTAACAATCAGTCCTCTTGATAGTCCTTTGATAAATTTACAGAAAATTTTCGGTAACTCGTACAGCTACATTTGCATGTCACGAGCTTACTTCTTTTCAGCACGACTTAGCCAGTTCCTCTAATATATACTACCACAATGAATTGAGTCGTAGAGGTTCAGCTTTAGCGCAACGCACGCAGCTATACCATTTTCCATACATATGTACATGAACGAACGTAGTGAAGCACTAGATGAAATTTGCCTCCATTTGAAGTGGACTTGGAAAGTTCCTCAACAAGCACCTAATTTTACCGGTCGCTGTGCTCTAGGCTTCTTTGCCAAATATTATTTGTCCTCTATCAACGCGCATACATTTCGAGTACCAAAACTTGCACACTCGAGTCATGTTATTTTGTGATTATCCTCTTTTCAGAGAAATAGCCTGGTTACTCTTTCTGTATTGAAGCAGACTACAGTCAGAGTGTGTGATCTCGGATCTGCGGTCTGGTACCGGCTGTTTCAAAATAAACTCAGGTCCAAAGAGTAAGCCTGTAACAGAAGTGTTAAGAGAGTACGCGGTGGAAAGCGTTGCGTGGGAGCGAGTAACATGGGACCCTGCAACTTAGTAACTTCCACCAAATCTGGGAAGGTATTGTCACTATTATTCACACTCCAAATACACTCCATCCACAGAGGAACCATTTCATCAGCCTGCCTTGATAGATATGGGTGCATTCTGAGTGACTTCAACGTGTATCATTCTGGCTGTGGCAGTTGAGAAAACTGTGAACAATGAAATCGCCCCATAGAATAAATAACTTTGGTGTTTATACCTACTTTAATGTAGGCACCTTTTTGGCGTCAGCTAACGTGACCGAATGGCCAGGTGAAACTGTTTGGCGGTACCCCATTTTGATTCGCCTTTCTTTAGGACTGCGCCTAAATAGGAGTGATGAATGGCTACCGGTGTTTTGACTCGCATAATTTATATCCTTTATAAACCCGAAGCAAATCGTTATAGTGGCATGCGAATTGCTTAACAAGAAGTAGATATTGTCACCATCTTGCATCATAAGAAGGCGTATTCATACCTTGTATATATGACTAGCACTGCTGTCGGTTACATCGATAACATCGTTGGGGATATATGTGTATCGTATACACAGAAGCAGCGGTTGGGTCGTCGTACACCCAACGTTGGAACCATCCTCTAAGTTTTGCACTGCCGCAAATACGGTGTGCAAGATATCCATAGTAAACATTAGCCGACCTAGGGAACCTGCAATCTAGATGGCGCTTTCAGCCTTCAGGTATCTTAACAGGAACTGCGATGAGCGCGGTTAAACATAAACTAGAAGTTCAAAGTCTGACAACATGAGCGTAATATTTTGGCTACTAGACGTCTGGACCACTATGGTATAATGTATGTCGGTGGTTCATTCGAAGCGACAACGAAATATTGCGTGACTGATGAAGGGCACGCGGCAACTGACCTAAAAATGATATGAACATTTTACTGTTTTTGCTCTATCTGTTTTGCAACACCGCGAGTGGTTTTCCAATTGAGAAGCAATGTTAAAGGACCTGCTTTGAGAAAATTTTGGCTCCTGCTGATTGATTAGCTGCGATTGACCTCTGTCCTGACTTCATCTCTGCTATCGCAATTCGCTCAGGGACATTCAAGTAGAGAAATTTTAAGCCTGATCACGATCCCACATTCAGATATTTACATCCACTAAGCATGGTTTCACAAGGAAATGAACCCCTTTTGTATCGCTTGTTACCTGTGATCGTGCTCACTTAAAACTGTTCTGTAATTATGTATCTAAACACTTTAGTGATCAACGTACCTACTGCTGGTATTATCTCGTGACGCCGAGAAACATAAACCATCATTTTCATTGATAAGAAATGCGTACAAACTAGTTAGAATTGTCTGATTTTGCACCCTGAGATTACAGCGAATTTAACGGGTAATGGGGTTGGTGTAGTTACAAGAATTATTAACCTCAAGACAGAATTGCCCAAAACAAGCCCACCGACGTGGAGGCAGTGATAACATGTAATTTACAAAACTGTTACGAAGCCAAGTAGTTCCACAAAGATCTGAAGGAAATCGTAAGAAGTTAGCTGTGTTCTACTGCTGACTCCATGTAATTCCTATTATGAGGTGTTGAAGTTGAACGACTGGGATGAAGCTAATCGTTAGTTTACATTTGATAAAAGGTGCCGTAATATATTGGTTATAGTCCCAGAAAACGAACATGAGGCTGTTGGCGAAATTTATCTATCTCGCCTTTACTCACCTCCAAACACATCCGAGACTCCGCTTTTCCGACCCGTCTGTACGGCGTCAGTTTACATTTGGACAATATATGTGCATTCAGATGAAGTGGAGTCCAGTGGTTAACATCCAGTTGGATGGTAGATAAAATATTTAATGAAACAAATAAGTTAGATGCTCATGCCTTTACTTGCCGGCCTACAGCCGAAAGGACATGGCAAATAGAAATTGGGTGTTGCCCCCTCTCCCCGAAAGGACAAGGCGTTTGGCTTCCAACCCGGAGGTCGCGGATTCGAGTCTGCATAGGTGCATAGATGCTCGCAATAGACTTAGCCCACGCGCGACTGATGGAGGTTGCGTGGCAGCAAATTGTCAGTACGGCGTTTAATGACAGAATATCCTGCTCGCAGACGAGTACATCCACATAAAATTACTACACTGCACCTCGCCAACATCACGCTGTCCGCTAGGCAGGGCGTTAACATCATTACCTGCGTGGGTGACAATATTGTCACCCACCTGGATGTGCGAAGCGTTGGTACCTTGCATAAACGCACAAGTTTCAGGCGCGCAATACATGGTTAACCTGATACGAGCGGAAACACGTGTCCCGACTTTGTCTCTCAGGATGCACCGGTCAGTTAGTAACTCGATTCTAGTTAGGATAGTGCTTGGATTTAGAGAAAACAATTTATGCATGCGTAACCGAAATCTGTGACTGAGACAGGAACTGCAAAACTAGTTTGATGCTAAATATAACGCATAATAATTGGTAGGCGAAATGGGCGTTTTGGGGCTGAAATTAGCTGGAGTAAGTCGATTTGGCCCAACAAGGTGCCACATCTACTGGAACCTAATACGGCTACAAACTACTAGCCACCAACGCCCAGATGGAATTGAGTATTTTCTGCTCGTTCTGGGCAGCCGACATCGGTAAATGTACAAGAGCAAAGCAATAAGTTTCCGGATACGCAGCAAACAGATTAGGTGTAGATGACCTGGCAAGAAAAATGTGAGCTGTAATCCAGTCTGAACATAGTTCAATGATTTCAACACAAAGAACCTAACCCAGTACAGATTACAAGTCATACGCCTCGTTATACTTTGCCTGTAGGTATGGAACTCAGTCGATGTCACTGGACGGTGTATTTTACTGATTACAAATGGGCTTTAACGCAGCAATTGCCCTCTGCTTTTGGTGATAATGCGCCTTCAATAGCCACCATTTTTGAGTGGTTTGCGGAATTCAAGTGTGGTAGGCGGTCCATGCATGTTGAGGTTCGGTGTGCTAAACCAGTGGAGGCCACCACCACAAACAACATCGCTGCTGTACAAATGATACTAGAGAAGTACGCGCGGGTGACTGCGGTACAGCTGATGGAAGCGGTCGGGAGTACAGCAGGATCAATCCGCACCACCCTACATGAGATACCCGGCTACAGAAAGGTTTGCGCACGCTGGATAACCTATCAACTCAGTGAGGGCTATAAAGTAGCTCGGGTGACTTGGTGTCGCACCACAATTTCCAAATTCTATGGCGGACGTTCCAATCCTGTTTGCGAAATCCGCAGTTGGGATGATACCGAGGTGTACAGTTTCGACCTAGAGATTAAGCAACAACCGGCTCAATGGATGACCGTTGGTGGGGCACCGCTTCAGAATTTCTGGCGTGAGCGCAGTGTGGCCATGCAGATGGCGGCTGTGTTCTTGACCAACATCGTGCATGAGCCTACTGTACCGTATGTACGGCAATGCACATTCACCAGAGACTTGTAGGTCACCCACTGTCTGCCACAAGTGCTAGAAGCTGTAGCCAGGCGTCGTCCACGGACTCGAGCATGAGGGACCTTGCTACACCATGTCAACACACCTGCACACAGGTCACATGTCGTCGTAGATCTTCCGGCTAGAGAACGCATCCTGCAGGTCAATAGCCCTCCGTACACTCCAGACCTGGCTAAGTATTACTTTCTGTGTTTCCAAATCTCAAACGCATGTGGCGTGGGATCGGCTACCAGTCTGCAGAAGCTGCAGTAGAGACCTTTATTTACCTGCTTGTGGGGATACTAGCTCCGGTTTGATCTAACTACTTCTCCAAACGATCTGAGTGCGGAGATCTGTACTTGACGCTGGTGAAGTAATTCATATTTTGTTGTAAAAAATAAAACCTTTTCTCCATTAATTATGCCCATTCAGATATCAGAAGCATAATACTTGTGGAGAGAACTCTTTTCGGCAATTCACTTCGGGCAACTACAATTGCAAGATAGATAAACGTACAGGTAAGCGAAAGCTGGAGATGTGCTTGGGGGAACGAAGTCGATCAATAGTTCACTCGATACAGTCAGCGTCATGAGTCGCGTGAGCACTCGGTGAGACGCACACACGCACAAAGCACAGACGCGTTGGCCGTCAGGTCTACAATGGTCACTCTCAGTCGTAACCGAGGTTCGACATTGCGGCCACAGCAACAGTATAGATTGTATCAGGGTTCTCTATTTGCACAAATCCGGCTGTGTTCTGATTACAAAGGCTTCAGCCGTGGCCACCAAGCTCTTTCTGATATCTTTAGGGTTGCGCCTCGGTGCCGTGTTGACTACCTTGAATGCGTCATTAGTCTGAATCTGATGGCTGTTACTAAGCCGATGTTCGAGGATTGAACTGCGGACCTTCTTAACCATCCGTGTTGGTAAGAGGCAGAGCAGTGCTCCGCTATCCGCCTAGATAGACGCCTGCTCGGAAGCAAGTAAACTGCATCCGGAAACTATTTGCCCTACCTTCGTACTTCGCATGAAAAGACATTGGATGCTAGTACACTTAAGCCATAAGCGGCAAACCTCTGGCAAGCTCATATTAGTATTTTCCTATCGCACAAAGATAACACTAAAGGTTAGCTCCGGTCCACACGAACATAAGAAATGGTACAATACCATCATTTGCATCTTCAACGACGTTATATGGACGCCGTGCACTGATGTCGCGCTGTAATTCAATCATATTGACATACCAAATTAATTAGCTGGACAAGGGGAAAATTGTGAGAGTAACAGGTTGCTAATAGCGATCCAACTGCTTGTTAGGTATCGAAAAGATTATGGCACTGCTCGTCATGACACTAGTAGGTAAGACACCGGGGCAACGGGTAAACAGAATATGGGAAAGCCACAAAAACGAGAGGGAAAGCAGACCAGGGTTGGCTACAGAGCAACGCAGACTCTCCGAAACCAGATGGGGTTGTGTCACGGGGGATGAGCAGTAGTGGGTTTGAGTCAATAAAAACAAAGGTACTTCGAAGCCAGTTTCCAAATCAGATAGTCGTCCACATGCCCGGAAATGCACTAGACAGCAGTTTCTGCCTGTTGGGTATCGTCAGTATTGCACATCCATCGGATCTATCAGGATTCGAACCCATGACCACCAGTGGCTGAGCCGCCAGTCAGTAGCTTATGCCCCTGGGCCACGGGTGACAGCTTCGGACCGTCATGATTTACAAGCTAACTACGATATAACGCGTCTCATCTTCCATTGCCATGAAAGTTACGAACGATGCAGAGGACAAGGTTGGCCCAGAAAGACACGAGGTCCACTAACAGTAGCTACGTACGACGTAGCATTTAGAAACTGTCAGGGCGGAGATATTTTGACGTACTCATGAGTAGGGGATTTTGATGAACTTATGTGAGGTTCTTCATGAGTACATCAAAATATCTCCGCCCTGACAGTTTCTAAATGCTATGTGGTACATAGCTACTGTTAGTGGACCTCGTGTCTTTATATATATATATACTATATATATATATATATATATATATATATATATATATATATATATATATATATATATATATATATATATATATATGGCGGGAGAGCCTATGGTGCGCTGAGGCTGGTGGTGGCTAGATCCTGACAGATGGTCTACCCACTGCTGCTACTGCTGCGCCATAGTCTCATGTCCTGGGCGCCTCCACGTGGCGACCGCTGGGTGGGAGTTGGGTTTCGCCCTTTTCCCTGCTAAGATCCAGGACACCAATCCGCATGAGTCAGCTAACTGACCATGTGCTAGACCCGCTGCCTTTCGGGTGTTCATTTAATCGAAGGCTTTGGCTGAGGACCCGAGTCGTTCTCCTGTCAGGATTGGGCGCCCTGGCAGTATCCTAGTCCATCCTCTCCGGAGGTTAGGAAGTGGTCGATGGCCCACTTCCCGTAAAACCTAGCCATGGGAGACAACAGGTTACGGGTGATATTCTCAATGCTCGATTGGCGTAGAGCACGAGTGCCACGCATTGTCTCTGACGGTGGGAGGACACCTCCGGGTGTTCAATGGTTTGCTACTGCCCGCCTCAAGCCAGGCAGCCCCTGGTCAAATTGGTGCAAACCCGCCAAAAACCCACCTGCGTCTGGCCGTGGTCGCAGGTGCGTAACCAATTACGGTCGCAAAACATATGATAACTGTTCCAGAACCTCAAAGGCTGCGTGTGACGGCCGTCAAGCAGATCCCCATCTGTCTCTGCAATCACATTCCCGAGCTGGATCTGCTCTCCACTGCCTTGTGGGTCAGGCTATTGAGCCAAAGGCTCCGGGCGGAGCCCCTCAAGCAAACCTCCAAACCACCCACTGCCTTGTGGGTCAGGCTATTGAGCCAAAGGCTCCGGGTGGAGTCCCTCAAGCAAACCTCCAAACCACCCACTGCCTTGTGGGTCAGGCTATTGAGCCAAAGGCTCCGGGTGGAGTCCCTCAAGCAAACCTCCGAAGCACAACGACTACCTCGCGTGCGATTGCCCACCAATGCAATCGTATGCCTGCGCGCAAAGCACTCAGCATCGGGTGCTGGAACGTGCGCACACTACTGGACCGGAACTCGAGCGAGCGCCCGGAGCGACGCACTGCACTGGTCGCAATGGAGCTGGCGCGCTACCACATCGATATTGCGGCGCTCAGTGAAACTCGGCTCGCTGAGCAAGGTAAGTTACATGAAGCAGGTGCTGGCTACACATTCTACTGGGTGGGGAACGCCGCCTCAGCACCACGTGAACATGGGGTCGGATTTGCAATATCCGACCGCCTGAATGGCCAGCTGGTGGGTGAACCAACGGGCATCAGCGCGCGGCTGATGACTGTTCGCCTACGACTCGGAAGAGGTAAGTTTGCTACTTTCATAAGCACGTACGGTCCGACCATGTGTTATCCTGATGACACGCGTGATCAGTTCTACACTGAGCTATCCTCCGTGATACGGTCTGTGCCGAGGAGCGACCGACTATTTCTGCTGGGTGATTTCAACGCGCGCGTTGGGCGTGATGCATCAGCGTGGACAGATGTTATCGGTGCGCATGGCATTGGTTCAGCGAATGCGAACGGTGACAGGCTGCTCTCACTGTGTGCCACTCACGGCCTGACGATCACGAACACTCGGTTTGCACTGAGTGCGAGTGATATAGCAACTTGGACGCACCCACGGAGTGGTCACGCTCACCTGCTCGACTATGTCATCGTACGTCAGCGTGATATGCGTGAAGTGCGCATGACACGTGTACTGCGTGGAGCTGAGTGTGGCACTGATCACAAATTGGTTCGGACCAAACTGTACATATATTTTCGTAAATCGATGTATTGCACTCCCGCCGTGAATCGGCGTAAATTTAACATTCTCTCCCTCGGCACTGTGGCGAAACGTACTGAGCTGGAGAAGGCGATGGCTGCACGCCTGTGTGGTGATGTGGACTGTATAGCCACAGTGGGCGACCTGTGGCACCACATTCGCGACCAGGTGACAGCTGCTGCGGAGGAGACCATCGGGCGCGCAAACTGTAAGCGGCCTGATTGGTTTGATGACAACAATGTGACGATTGGCGCATTGGTGTCAGAGAAGAATGCAGCATTTGCTGCACATGTTGCAGACCCCAGTGACTTGGGGAAGAAGAGTCAGTTTCGCAAACTTCGACGGCGACTGACCCGAGAGCTCCGTCGCATTAAAAATGCATGGTGGACGGAGAAGGCGAAGCAGATGGAATGCTACGCCGAACGCCGTCAACACAAGGAATTCTTTGACTCCTTGAAGGCGGTGTATGGACCGAGATTGGAGCCGCTGAGGACACTGATCGATGGTAGTTCAGGCGCTACCTGCACCCAGACTGCAGACATAATGCAGGTCTGGCGGAAACACTTTGACTGTCTCTTGAACAACCGTTCAGAGATCGACTGGCCTACATTGAATGGCCTGAAGCAGCACGATGTGAAGGCGGATCTGGCGGATACGCCGAGACTGGATGAGACGCAGAGAGCACTTGCTCAGCTGCGAAACGGCAAATGTGCCGGAGGTGACGGGATCCCACCTGAAGTATTGAAACACGGTGGACCCGCGTTGTTGACTGCGCTGCACCACTTGGTGCAACGCGTGTGGATTGAGGAGGAGGTGCCTCCTGAGCTGAAGGATGCCCTTGTGCTACCACTGTACAAGGGCAAAGGTAGCAAGCAATGTTGCACGAATTATCGTGGCATCAACTTGCTGAGTTGTGTGGGCAAGGTGATTGCCCGAATCCTGCTCAATCGCCTCGTGAGTCAGATTGTGGAACCAAACGTGGCGGAAGAGCAATGTGGATTCCGTTCGGGTCGCAGCACTATAGATATGGTGTTTGCGGCTCGTCAGTTGCAAGAGAAGTGCAGAGAACGACACCAGCCTTTGTACTCGCTTTTTGTTGATTTCACCAAGGCATTTGATACGGTGAACCGCGAGGCACTGTGGCTGGTGTTGGGTAAGTTTGGTTGCCCGCGTAAGTTTGTAAGTTTAATTGAATGTCTGCACAGTGGTATGCGAGCGAGGGTGCAGCTGAGTGGAGAGACCTCTGATGACTTTGCAGTTGTCTCTGGTGTGAAGCAAGGCTGTGTGTTAGCTCCTGCTCTGTTTAATATCTATCTTCATGCAATGTTGTCTTGTGCTTTTGATGCGGCTTGTGCTTACGGTGTTCGTGTGGAGCACCGTATTGATGGTGGGTTGCTGAACATCCGTCGTTTCGGTGCGAGAACTCTAGTCTGTGAGACAACTATCCGTATGTTGCTGTTTGCTGACGACTGTGCGTTGTTTTCACACAACGCGGATGAGTTGCAGCACATGACTAGTGCTCTGGCTTCGACAGCGGCCAAATTCGGGCTCACCATCAACACAAGCAAAACTGTCTGTCTCTTTCAGCCTTCACCGGAGGTGCAATCTTCAATATTGCCGCAAATCAGCATTGGTGCTGAAGTATTGGAAACCACCTCCCGCTTTTGCTACCTTGGGAGTGTGATGTCGACTGATCAGCAGCTACACGTTGAGTTGCGTACTCGCGTGTCGAAGGCGGCAGCGGCATTCGGGAAGCTAGAGTACCGAGTGTGGAACAACCATCAGCTTAGCATTGGCACGAAGCTGATGGTTTACAAATCCATGGTACTGTCCGTTCTTCTATACGGCAGTGAAACGTGGACGATGTACCGTCGGGATGTGCGATATCTCGAGCGGTTCCATCAGCAGTGTCTGCGACGAATTTTGCGGATCGGCTGGGGCGCCAGAGTTGCAGACACGGAAGTGTTGCGCCGAAGTGGGATGTATGCAGTGGACTGCATACTTTTATTGAGACACCTGAGATGGCTCGGTCATGTGAGCCGTATGGATTCGACGCGGATACCGAAACAACTCTTATACGGTCAGCTGAGTATTGGGAAGCGGCACGTGGGGAAACCAAAGTTACGTTACCAGGACATGATTAAAGTGAGCCTCACACGTTCTAATCTTGATTGCAGATCATGGGAATCGAAGGCGGTTGATCGTGGTGCATGGCGCGATCTAATCACAAAGGCAGTTGCTGAAGTGCGGGAGAAATCCCTCATGCATGCAGAGAAGAAGCGGCAGTTGCGGAAGCGGCAAGCACCGATGGATTGTACTCCATCGACATCGAGCGCATGGTGCTGTAAAACATGCGGTCGCGAGTGCCTTAGTCAGGCAGGCCTAGTGAGCCATGAGAGAGGTCACTCGGGACCACTGCCGAAGCGACGACGGGTCCCGCAGTGAACATAGGCAGCACCGGCGCAGCGTTTGTAGGCACGCTGAATTCGATTTACTAACCGCATGGTTGCATGCTAAGTCTCTTTATTTCAGGTGGTGGGTTTTCGGTTCTCTCCTAATGCCTTTCTTTCTCATATAAATGTCTAGTGGGCCATGCGCTGTGCCATTTGGGGCCACTACAGAAGCGACGATGGGTCCTGCAGAGAATTACGACGAGCCGGCGCAGCGTTTGTAGGCACGCTGAATTCGATTTACTAACCGCGTGCTTGCATGCTAAGTCTCTTTATTTCAGGTGGTGGGTTTACAGTTTTTACCTTAATGCTTTTCTTTCTCATATAAATATCTCCCTGTACTCTATTCCATTAACTTGCACACATCGCTTCAGCCAATTGTATTCGATTTCCATAACATTTTTGTGTTCGTGGCATACCGTGAACTATACTTCCTGACCTCGTGCACTTAGCTGGGATTTGTTTGTAAACAACTTATTACGTATGCTATTTAATTAAGGTTTATGTCACCGTTTCCTTATGCATTAATCGAGTTTTTCTCTTTTTCTTTCTCTCTCTCTCTCAAGTGATTGGCTGTTGTTTGATATCCCCGGTGTGGCTGCGCTTGATGTGCATGTTGACAAGGTGCCTACCTGTCTATTACCCACTACGTCGTCCATACTGGCTCCAGGAGACAGTTGGTCGTTGCTGGAGGGGACGGGGTGCACGGTCCTTGTGGCCGTGTTAGGCTCGAAGAGTGGTTCCATGCACTCAGTGTGGAGCGGACTACGGTCCAGCCACCGCCTTGTGTGCGCTTGATTCCCAAATACAGCGTGCTTGTGTTTGCCTGTGAAGGAGTGTGGGCCGGCTCAGTTGATGAAACGTGGCTCCCATCCGCATGCCTCCCGGTCTTATTCCTTCGGGTTTACACTGGATATGGGGTGTGTGGTTGGAGCTGTGGGTGGTGCAGCGCAAGCCATCCATGGTCCCTCTGTAGGCGCAGGCGTCCTGTGGCTTGCCACAGTGACAGGCAAATCCGAAACCGGATGCCGCCAACCATATATATATATATATATATATATATATATATATATATATATATATATATATATATATATATATATATATATGTAAATAAGTATGTCTGTTTGCGTAGGCGAGCATTAACTTCGTTAAATTTTTTCGCGTCTGTAAAAGTTATTAAAAATGTTTCGCTGACATCTTACACCTATCGCGTAATTGTTGATAACCATTTGAGCGTAAATTTATGACAAAATTTCCATACGCTTTATATGATATATTTTAGGAGATCTGTCATCACAAGTGCTTGGATGTTGGTTGACATTCACGATATAGCTGCGTTTATATGAATGCTAACAAGGTGTCTACCAATGTATTACACACTAACTCGCCCATACCGGCTCCAGCAGACAGTTGGTCGTTGCTGGAGAAAACGGGTTGCACAGACCTTGTGGCACAGCAAGGCTTGAAGTGGTTCAATGTACTCAGTATGGAGCGGACTAAGCTTCAGCCACCGCCTAGTGTGCACTTGATTTCTTAAGTAGAGCGTGCGTTGTTCGCCTGTGAAGGCGTGTGCGCGGCTCCCTTGATGAAACATGGCTCCCATCCACATGCCTCCCCGTCTTATTCCTCCGGGTTTAAACTGCATATGGGGTGTGTGGTCGGATCTGTGGGTGGTAAAGCACAAGCCGCCCAAGATACTTCCGTAGCCGCAGGTGTCCTGTGGCTGTCCACAATGATAGTCAAATTCGAAACCGGACGCCGCACAAGAGTACATGAAAGATTGCCATTAGAATTGTACAGAAAGACACCAGGCTTTTCATTCCATTTCGTTAATTTAATCAAGGAATTTAATAGGGGGAACCGCAAGGCATAATGGCTGGTGTTAGGTAAGTTTGGTTTCCCGCGTAAGTTTGTAAGTTTAATTGAATGTCTCCACAGTGGTATGCAGGCGAGGGTGCACCTGAGTGGAGAGAACTCGGATGACTGCAGTTGTCTCTGGTGTGAAGCAAAGCCATGTCGTAGCTCCTGCCCTGTTTAATATATATCTTCATGTAATTATGTACTGTATTTGATGCGGTTGTGCTTACGGTGTTCGTGTGGAGTACCGTATGGATGGTGGGTTGCTGAACATATGTGGTTTCGGTGCGAGAACTCTAGTCTATGACACATCTATCCGGATGTTGCTGTTTGCTGATGACCATGCGTTGTTTGCACACCGCGCGGATGAGTGGCAGCACATGACTAGTGCTCTGGCTCTGGCAGCGGCCAAATTCGGGCTCACCATAAACACAAGCAAAACTGTCTGTCTCTCTCAGACTTCACCGGAGGTGCAATCAACAAAAGTGCAGCCAATAAACATTGATGCTGAAGTAGCAGCAACCACCTCCCCCTTCTGCTACCTTAAGAGTGTGATGTGGACTGACCAGCAGATACACAGTGAGCTGCGTATCCGTGTGTGGAAGACAGCGGCGACAATCGGGAAGCTAGAGTATCGAGTTTGGAACAACAATCAGCTTACCGTTAGCACGAAGATTATGGTGTACAAATCCATGGTGCTGTCCGTTCTTCTATAGGGCAGTGAAACGTGGACGATGTACCGTCGAGATGCGCAATATCTCGAGCGGTTCTACCAACAGATTTTGCGAGGGATTTTGCGTATCGGTTGGGGCGACAGAGTTGCAGACACGGAAGTGTTGCGACGAAGTGGGATGTATGCAGTGGACTGCATACATTTGCAGAGACACCTGAGGTGGCTCGGTCATGTGTGGCGTATGGATTCGACGCGGATACCGAAACAACTCTTATATGGTCAGTTGAGTATTGGGAAGCGGCATGTGAGGAAACCAAAGTTACGCTACAAGGAAATGATCAAAGTGAGCCCCTCACTTTCTTATTTTGATTGCAGATCGTGGGAATCGAAGGCGGTTGATCGGCGTGGATGGCACGATCTGATCACGTAGGCAGCTGCTGAAGTGCGAGAGGAAGCCCTCGTGCCAGCTGAGAAGAAGCGGCAAATGCGGAAGCGACTGGAACCGATGAATTTTACTCCATCCACCTCGAGCGCATGGTGCTGTAGCACATGCGGTCGCGAGTGTTTTAGTCAGGCAGGCGTAGTGAGCCATGAGCGAGGCCACTCGGGACCACTACCGAAACGACGACGGGTCCTGCTTAGAACGTAGGTAGTATCGGCGCAGCTTTTCTAGGTACGCTACATTCGATTTACTAACCGCTTGCTTGTGTGCTGAGTCGCTTTATTTCGTGTGGTGGGGTTGCAATTTTGTCCTAATTTCTTTCTCATATAATTATCCACCAATACTTCGCTTAAGGTAATTGTAGTTAATTTCGGTAGCACTTTCGTTTGTTTAGGCTTTTCCGTAAATATATTTTCTGACCTCGTGAACGTATCACCGAATCTTTTGTAAACAAATTATTTCATATGCTCATTAATTAATGGTTTAGTTCATCGTTTCCTTAAGCGTTACTTGATTTATTTTATTCGTTATCCATCTCTCTAGCGATTGGCTGTTGCTTGACCTCCCCGGTGTGGTTGCGCTTGATATGCATTTTGACAAGTTGCCTACCTGTCTATTATCCAGTACCTGTTCCATACCTACTCTAGGAAACATTTGCTTGTTGCTGGAGGGGACAGGGTGCACGGTCCTTGTGGCCGCGTTAGATCGAAGAGTGGCTTCTTGCACTCAGTGTGGATCGAACTATGGTTCAGCCGCCGCCTTGTGTGCGCTTGATTTCTTAAGTACAGCGTGCTTGTGTTTGTCTGTGAAGGAGTGTGGGCCGGCTCCGTTGATGAAACTTGGCTCCCATCCACATGCCTCCCAATCTTATTCCTTCGGGTTTACACTGCATGTGGGGTGTGTGATTGGGGTTGTGGGTGGTGCAGCGCAAGACACGCGTGGTCCCTCTGTAGGCGCAGGCGTCCTGTGGCTGACCACAGTGACAGGCGAATCCGGAATCGGATGCCGCCAACCATATTGATGTGATAGTTTCAAGGAGACCAACACAGAATGTGTGATATTATCGTCTAATAATGCATATGGAACAATGGTATATTACGGGCAATAAAGCGGATGCCTAGCAAGTCCCGTAGGATGGCCAGAAATCGAATCAAGACATGGTGAATGGAAAACAAATGGATACAATATAAAGTGTTTGGTGGACTCACTACTGTGTTAACACAGATGCATCCAGAAAGAGCCAACCACAGTTGTGTAGGTTGATTCGGGTTTGCAACCTTCGTCGCATTAAATCATCTGTCGATACAAGCAGGCTGTATCTCGTAGTGTAGGTAGGTTAGGGCAACATCAAGGAGCTTTTTAAACACAGGTAAAGTGTGGACGGTAACTGGATATTTTGGGTGTACGTCCCACGGCTGACACACACGAAGAGAGTATAAGTTCCGTCGAAATACTAACCAATTGTATTACGTTTTTAACTTGAACTGGTGGCCCCTCGAATTCTTGTTGTGTCTCAGTTGTAGTAGGTGATGGCAGACATGGTTACGGTTCCTTAGAATCTGGTGGGCCATAGAAAGGTCGCCATGTAGGCGCCGGTACCGGCTACTGTATAATTTTAGGGTCCTTTATCTAAGTTGGTAAGGATAGCTGAACCCCAACCCTTTGACCTGCTTCGTGGCTCGTCTTTGTGAAGTCTCGAGAGCTGCAAGGTCTTGTTAGTGCCAAGTGCTACACCTGGATCGCATGTTTCACATGAAGCAGTACGTAGTTGTGTGAAACTGGGAACAGACCGAGTGATCAACCTACCCAAATGCCCACCGCTGCATGTCTACGTGTTGTTTCCCGGTCTTTGACGCTTTCTCAGATTGTTCTGAGCAGCCCAGATCAGACTGAACTTGTACCCCTAGGTCCCATTCCTGGGTGACTGCACGCAGGACATGACCTCCAAGCTTGCATGTGATGTTCTGCTGATGGCGAATGTGAACAACCTTACACCTATCCGAATTGAACTGGAGCAGATTATGGAGTGACCATCCATAGGCTCAGTTCAGGTCACGCTGAAGTGCATCGTGATCTGCTGGGTCGGCGCTCGTTTGCCACATTTTAATATCGTCAGCGAACAGCAAGAGGTCTTAAACAATCAAACAAGTAAGCTCCTTAATGAACCCGCGAAGTAGACGCGTCCCCAGAACTGATCCTTGTGGAACCCCGCATTCGACATAAATTGGTTCGGAGAGCGCACTTTGAACTCTGACCTGCAGCTGCCGATCCTGCAGGAAATTCCTGATCTACCCAAGGGTGAGATCAACAAATCCAAAGCTTTCGATCCGGTGAAACAGAATGAGGTGTTTTAGTCGGTCGAAGGCTTTGGTGAACTGGAGGTAAATAACCTCTGTTCTTTTGCCTGTATCGGTCGCTCTGTCCAACTATTGCGTGCAATCAGTAGGTTGATAGTGCATGAACGGTGCTGTCGGAATCCGTGTTGTTTGGGTACGATGATGTTGTGGCGTTCTAGATGGTCTACTAAAACAGTGATGATTGCCTCCATCACCTTTGAGAGCACAGGGAGGAGGACCACTGGCCGAGAGTTGGGGGTTCCGGGCAATTAGCGCTTTTGAGAATTGAAGTGATTACGCCATGTTTCTACATGGTAGGCACAATTTGTTTATCCAAGCGTGATTGGAAGAAATGCGATAATGGTCTGGCCAGCGTTGTTGCTGCTACGTTCAACGCCCTCGAGTGAATATGGTCGATTCCGAGAGAGCTGTATGTGCGTGGTGAGAGCAGTTTCTTCAACAGCTGTTGCAGTAAAATCAAGGTTAATGAGTTTTGAAGTTTGGGATAGGGATGTGGTTATGTAACACTGGTGGACGTCTCTTTGGAAGGTTGGGGCATGCTGCATTAGTAGGGGGTTAGCTGCCACTTCGGCACTCTGTGCCACTCAGACTGACTTGTTAAGTGGGAGGATACTGAGCTTCACTTTCCGTATGGTATTACCATTCTTGTATAGGAGCCTTTTTGTCGGTAAGTCAATTTTTCCTCACGGAGAAGCATGTCACAGTGATTGCGCTGGGTCACGTAGTTGCTCCAGGTTTCGGGACAAGGAAGAACTCTGTAAGTGTGCCAAGCTGCATTCCTTATTGACTTGCGCTTGCGAGTTCTACTTCTGATGAAAGACGAGGGATTGGTGGAGCGAACCCTCTTTGTTTCCGAAGCAGTTGCGATTAGATTGCTGAAGCGTCCAACAAACTGAATTCAGGCGCTGTCGAATAAGCCGCCTTTCAAGAACTGCAAATCGATCTTCTCAACTAGGTTGTTTAAGATATTGTGATGTGTGATAGTAAATGTTAGTTCTGTGTGTTTCTCGGGATATTCAGCGTATCACACCTAGTTATAAAGTAGGGTGACATGATTGCTTAACCCTAGTGGGGTGTCTATAAATCGCCTGTCGATTATGAGTTCCTCATCTGTGAAAACGTGGTCAATTACCGACGGTTTGTTATCAACTCTGTATCTAGTAGGCGCTTTGATATGATTATAGATCGAGATGCGTGTGAAAAGTTCTTGCAGTTTGGCCTTGTATATTTCGCTGGGGAATGCCGAGTTTTTCAAGTCGTGCAGGTTGAAATCACTGGAAATAGGAATAGGGTTGTAAGTTGGGAGTAAGCATTTCATCAGTGATGATATTATGTGGGAATCCATCTCTGAAGTGGACGATGGAAACCGATATACGACTGTCACGAAGCAGTTGTCGTTGAGTCTGAGACCCAAAGGGCACCGTAGAGAATCGGTGACCCGCATCTCCGAATCATCCAGTGGTTCGCGTTGTAAGTCCTTACGATAGTATGTGCTAGCACGAACTCTACTGCTGGGACGATCGTGTCGGAACAAGGAGATACCCATAATCGGGATCTCGGTATCCGTAATCCCTGAGTGCAACCAATTCTTGGTTAGGGAGATGAGATCCTAAGCTTTTGTTGCCTGGCGCACCTGAAGCTCGGCGAGTTTGCAAAGGAGGTCTTTGTCATTCATGTAGATTCGGGAAAGTGTTTCGGTTCTCAGGAACGATCTGAAGCACGTTTGGCTAGGATACTAAATTGTGCCGACCGTTTTACGGCCGACCGCTACTTTTTTGTAGTATTCTAGACAAGTCTTTCGGGTTTGTCTTCGGTGACGTTGTGATTATTCCCTCTGACAACTCAGTATGCACAATGCATGGGGAGTAGCTGCAAGATTGCACAGGATGATTGTCAGTTCCTCCAGACTTGCTTCCGGTGTGAAATTCGGATAAAATCGCGAATCTGTTTGCCTGCTGTGGTGGTGCTGTAAGTCGCAGGATAGTTTCGCTCGCAGCTATGAACCTTAGCTCGGTTGGCAGTGTGTTTCAAAGTGAATGCCAGCGTTCTATCAGCGTAAGTTCCATTTGCCTAATTTGAAATACAACCTGAATTATCCTTGGGCCGCACCCTTTGTAGCTTTCTGACTTTGACAGTCTCGATAGAGAAAGAGTAACAAGGTCACTCAAGAGCAAGGTCTCATGATTAAAGTGCCATCGCTATTAACCATGTGTCTTTGCTTCGAATTTATCTTGCTAGTGAGACTGGGGGCGCCGTGGACAATAACGGTTCTGGATGCGGCGTTTAGCCGCAACTCTTTAAACTCTACCTCGCTTGCTTGCGCTCGCTCCAGCGAATGTCTGGAAAAAGGCAGACCAGAATGATTTCGTTCTGGAAACTAGCAGTCGAATGCAACACTACTTTTACCTCATCGACAGAGTTTAGCACAACCCTAAGAAGTCTGGCTTCGCCATAATGTTTGGGATTCTGGTGGCGGCGTCTCCAATACACACTAACGATAAGTCATCACTATTTTACAGTACTTATTATTTGTACATCATTTCACCTGGTAACCATATTGATGGCATTTACCTCTCTATTCCTATATCTGTCTCCATTTGTTGTTGATGCCCACAATTCTGACTAAATTTATGGCTGTCGCTTTTGTCCATGTCCAAACTTTAACTAACCACCGATAGTCATATTGGTTTCGCTTTTCCAAAACCAGTGGAATATGGCTGTTATTGTTACATTCAATCCCAACGCATGCACGTACGTACTGTGGTTGCTCGTGTGGGTTACTGTTTCTCCATTCATTATGTGGCAGTGCATACACAAGTGTGAACAAATGCGCGTTCGCAACACTGCATTACTGCAGCTCGAACCAGGGACCTTTTGTATGTCGAATGATATCTCTACTTTCAGCGGGCGGTGCTGCTCGTCTGTACGCTGAATGACCAGGTGGAAGCCATTTAGAAACACTTGCAAGCGGCACATTTCCGCCTGACAGACTGATCGCATTTTCATACACGTGACACCATTATCTAAGGCCTGGATATCTAAGTGAGGCTGGCCCAAAACGCAGGTAGCACTAACATCTGTTCATATCACGTTACATTCTTACTTGACAGGTGGATCAAATTGCATTTCCTCTCTTGTCACACCGTGAAGTATTGCGAGTTGCACTATGATGTCAATGTAGCCTGGTCAAGTGCCTCTGTACTACGCACTGAGATTCAGACAAGTCAGCAATTTCGATGCACGGACGGCGGCAACACGATATGATATCCGAATCGAAATGCCTGGACACAGGTAGCACTCTCGGCACTGATGAAATGATCGAGATATGCTAGTGCAGAGAACGGGTAATTAAAGGGACCATAAATAGTCACACACGACTGATTGTCTGATGGTTCCACATACATGTGAATTAGCGCTTACCACGCGGACAAGAGACAGTCGGACCAGCTCTGGTGTAGCTTCTTACACGAATAGCCTGCAGTTAATATAAAAGACGGCATTTACAGTACACACAAACGAAAGTCATCACTGCTCCACTGTGCTTCTACTTCTTCGTTAAAGTGTGCATAGATATATAGTTCCCGTTCTTTCAACGCCGACATTAACTTAGCTGTGCTTATGAATAGCAGTGGACTTAATCGCACCATTTCCTTGCTAACTTGAAAACTTGCTTACTCGATCTTCGTCATTTTCTTTGTGTCATCCTTATTCTATCGCGCATATAAGTTGCGCTTGTGTACAGTTTCACTCCAGAATGATTAACTACTGTTGTGGTACAATGTGGTATCCTTATTGCACCTGCCTAGAACGGATGAGCCACATCTAACCTACCTATATTTGGCTTACTTAAATCGCTCGTATTTCGCGATGACTTCACGCGTTGCCCACTATGCTGTTGTACCCATCATGACCTATGCTGTGCTTGCTACCTTCTCAAGTGGTGTCTAGTACGATGACGTACTGAGACGGTGAGCTAGGACCTCTTCCTCTTCGTATTATTATTTGGCCGCGATTCACATCCCTATTTAAGGTCCATGTTATTACTTACCAGACTATGCTACCTACATTCTACTCTTGGAATCGATTTGTAGTTTACATGAACCTAGCTTGACCAGCTGCTCAGTGCTAACTAGCAGGACTTTTAGAGAGACGGTTCCTCACAGGATGGTGGTTCAGTCCATCCATGAGCCTATTCTTATTTGACGTGAGCGAGGAGGCTCCCAACGAATTATGTTGTTGGTATGGTTCATTGCTAGGATGGGAAATTAGTGAGTATGTTTTCAGTTCGCTGGATAAGCTTGAATCAAAAAGTTACCAGCGCTTGTCCGCTTGCAGTACGCATAAAGTGGAAAGTGTGACTTTTGGAACACAATACTCAACGATTGTCCCTCGTGTTAGACTATGCATCCGAAGAGAAATTGCCCTAAAATTTCTGTGGCAAGGAAACAATCCAGACAATTAACCGACTAGCGATGATCACGATGTCTCCATTTCATGTTCCACTCCGCAGGCTAGTGATGACAGTGAGCGTAGTTATAGCTCCAGTTGTCCCTCAGTCATACTGAATTTACCGGGGCTTCTGAAAATACAAACACTAAGCGGATTGAAGGCGGAAGCACAGAGACGCCTATCAAGATTTGAATTGGACATAGTCAATCTTCTGGCTAGACTAAGATAAACGTTAAGCCCCACGGGAATGGTACGTAAGTGTCTTGGTATATTACAACGAAAACGAATCGGTGCCTAGCGACAGTCGTTTTAGGAGCACCGAGTGGCTTCACCCGAGAAGGGCGATGCAGATTGTTACCAAATAGCTTATGGCCAAAGCAGAGTACACATTGGTATGTACAAAAGATTGACTACTTGGATGACAGCCATGTTATGTCTTCGACATTTGCCAAACAATCTGAACACGGTTTGGTAAGCCGCATGTTTGACAGTGGGCAGCTGGACTTAGTTGATGTAGTACTGCGGTAGTTATCGTGCCAACGAGGCCGTAAGCAACGAATATGTGGCATTGCCACCTGTCAATGCTGAAGGTTGCGCAACAATCGTTCTTCGAGGATGTGCATGTACCTAGGACAGCAGATGACTGGACCGGTCGACGACACGAAGAACCTAAAGTGAACACCCAGTCGCGTTTGCACACTGTGCGATCTACTCCATCAGCTACGCAAACCAGACTGTACATATAGGAGGCAACACCCAAGTACACACTATTTTGCTGTATCACATGTTGATTTATCATTCTATCTGGTAACCATACTGATGGCAATTGCTACACTACTCCTATACCGATTTCCTCCAAATATTGACGCCCAAGATTTCAGGCTGTCATGTATGTTCACGTCTAAATGTTAGAGAAAACACCAACAGTTCGTATTGGGCATTAATTCACATGCTTGCGAAAATAGCTGCTAGCCTGACCTCCAAACGAAACCCGTAGACGTTTTTAATCCTATTGTTCATGAGGTGTACTCTGTCCCTATCCAGTTTGTGGAACTTCATACAAGATTGGACTAACGCATGTGCAGGTCTTACATTCGAACTCCAATTGGGCACGGATGACCCTGATCTATGTATATATGCATACAGAATGAATTCGACGAGCATAATCAGGCCGCTTCTGTACAGCTAAGTTAGTGCAGGGCAGTGGCACTCACATAAACCAAAAATAACATTACCATGACATTACGAAGGTAAGTTTATAACGAACTCAAATTGCTTTCAGGTGTTGCGAATCCAAGGCAACTTTGCTCGGTGCGAATTCCGTGGACCGATAAAGACAGTGGTTGCGAAGGTGCAAAAGAAGGCACTATTGCACGCGGAATCGAAGCACGCTACGTACGCTCCCATTCGATTTACTAATACAGGCCAATTAGGAGGCGTATATGGTAGGTTTGGCAGCGTGATGAGTATTCTTGCATTTCAGAAGTAGATATTGATTGAGCTTCACGGTGTGACTGCGCCTGATGCGAAGCTTGACAATGTACCTTCCTGTGGAATACCCAGCTCCACGATTGTCGGCTCCAAGAGCCAGTTAGTCATTGCTGGAGGGGGCGGAGTACACCGTCCTCGTGACGGTGCTAGGCCCAAAGCTTGTTCCATCCTCTGTGGAACGGGCTACGGCATAGCCACCGCCCTGTCTAGGTCTGGTGTGCAAGATTTCCCAATTAGGCCGGAATACTTCTGTTCTGTTTATTGAAGGAGTGTGGGCCGGCACCGCTGATGAAACCTGGTTCCCATCCACATGCCTCCCGGTCTTATTCCTTTGGGTTTACACCGGATATGCAGTGTGTGGGTTGAACCTTGGGTGGTGCAGCGCAAGCCACCCATGGTCACTCTGTAGGCACAGGCGCCTTGTGGCTGTCCGTATGGAGGCCACATTGACAGGCAAATCCGAGACCGAATGTTGCCAATCATAAATTTTTGTGCGGGATCTGTTGGCGTTGCCGCGTACAGTGATTATGGTTCCTCCTTATCGCATCATTATTGCGGTAATTGGTACGTTGCTACGTAGCGGACCGGAGCAGTGCTTTGGTGAGGAAGCGGACGCTCATCAACAGAGCACTTACATTCCATCAATAAAATGTAGTGAGGAACAGTTTGACATCGTGCATAGATAAAATGTTACCGGGTGACTGATTCCTCGTGGTCTTCAGGATACATGTCTCATCAATTTCGACCTGAAACCAACCATACGGTACACGGTCAAAATTGGCAATCTGGTAAGGCAACCATGGAAAATACACAAGGGGTGCCAACCACAAGCCAATCCCCGTGGGTGCATTAGCCCAGCATAGGGCAGGTCGCATTTTGCCCAACATGGAATGCGAGATATATTAACAGTGACAAATCTGTTCGCGGCTTCGAAAAGCATGCCTTTTTGAATCTTAGACGCAAAAGGTCGCTTTTTGTGGGAAATGGGCGGCACATATGACACAGCCAATTCAATGTAAGCCCATTTAAATGAGTCAACACTTCGCCATTAATATGAACATCTTAGTCTGGTACGTGTATGAAAGCCACATAGCTGCGGACATAACAGCCACAATATGAAACTGTTAGAATTCTCTACACCGAATGTTGTTTGTCCTGTTGCGATCCAAGAGAAAGGCAGTAGGAGCTGGATTCAGCAATAGCGCTTCAGGTGACACTGCAAACAGGATTGTCAATATCGGTAGAAATCCCATTTCAATGAAATATGCATTCCATTCAACAGAATAATCACCGCTTTTTACTAAGAGAAGTATCTTAGCAGCTACGTGACTGTTGTTCACAATGTAACGGATAACACAGGGGAATGGCAGGACTGTTAACAGTTCCTCGCGGAGAGCACACAATTAGATGGGGTAACATTTCAGCAAAACATTGTTTTTCTTGTTACGTGGAGCATGCCAAACTATGGACCTACTTTGTAGTGTGCTCTGGGGATTGGTCCGTCTCGTCACAATTGTTAAACAATAATGCAGTGTTCCTAGTAAAATCCACTGCAAATGGTGTTCCTTTGGATTTAACACAAGTCGAACAACAAAACTTTACGGAAGCGATCACGACAAAATTGTCTAGTGATGAGGCAAGGGAATGATAACGACAATCCCGATTCACAGTCTAGAGTCGTTCGCCGACTCATCATGGACCCCAAAATGATTTTAAGTGTTCGTGTAATTGCTAAGTAACACGTTCACAAATTTCTCGGAAACATATTCCTGATCAAGTGTAATAAAAAACCGCCGTAGCAACTAACAGAGTGCTCACGAAACGGAAAATAATAGTTTTAACCGATTCGCGAGACATAAGAATCCATTTAAAACCTCGTGGGTCCTGTCTATTATTTTTTTCTTTTCCGGATCCCCAATCTATACTAGGAATATGGCCGAAGCGATCCACTTGCCTTGGACATTTCCCTTCTTCCAAACGCGCTGAAATGCTTCGTTATCTCCTTGCTGCCTATCATCGCGGTCCTTAAGGCAAGAGCACCAGAATATTCGAACTGGTCGAAAGTTGTGCATATTTTCTTGATCTCAATATCCGGTAGAGCCGCGAACCTAACCGGCTACGGCCAAACCTGTGCCGCCTGAACACGAATCGTCTCGGTGTCAAGTGTCATCTGCAACTCTCGTAAAAGTACTCTGCCCACACCCTATTATTATTCCAAAAGCTATTTGTTATCAGCGCTTTTCTGAATGACAGATGGCTGCTTCAGACTCATCTCGGGGATAAGTTACGAGACTACACGTGAAGTATCCCTCGGTTCTACAGACTTCTGTTCATTAGCAATTCACCAAATGCACTATTGCTAATCATCATTGTGCCAAAAAACATCGAAGATGAAAGCTGCATTTTCGTAGGTACGCGGTTCAAATATCATGGTCATAAGTCAAACGAAAGCAAAATAACTAAGCGGACAAAGCGGATTAAGTATGAAATTGAAAAATGCGCTTCGCAGAACGACCCACGTATCGTTCAACATAGGAGCACTAATACTGATAAATAAGCACCGAAGCAGTCAACAAGGGCAGTCTGCCTTTCAGTGGTATTGCAAGCAATGGATTGTTGTAGTAAACAACTCGCATGCAGACCATGAACAAAGTCTTAACCACAGCCTCTTTCAGCGGTCAGGCTGCCGACTTGTACTTAAATGGTAAGTATTTAAAAACTTTTTGGTGGGATCATTGCTCCTTCGTGGCTTTAGCTTGCGTTCCCTCAAATATCGCATAATGAATTTGTTTGGTAACCATTTTCTTCCAGGGCGTCTCCGATTCTGTGTATTTCTTCGGCAACGATATCCAGTTCGCAAATACTGAAAGCTCCGAAAGCAGGAGATCGGAATAAACTCTTAAGCTGTAAAGGTGTTGCGCTGTGAAAATATGTGTACTCCTAGTCGTTGTGTCCTTTCTGTGCATCTTTCTATTCCAAGTTCCGTCCGGTACTATTAATTTCTAGATCCGCGAAGGACAACCAGTTCCGATCTCGTGTCCGCAGATGAAGCTTACATTAGCGTGCGTCTACTTAGACGTTTTCAGCAACTGTGCCACATGCTTTTCTGATACACAATACACAGATATGTTAAAGCGCCTTACTTACATTTCTGTTCCAACAATGTGCGTAATGAATGAGTCAAGTCCTAGGTTTCACTTAAAGATATCAGCAGGAAGCAGCCCCAAAAATGATCCAATAGTGTGGCAAAATATATCATGATAGTAGGTGAACTGAACGTTTAACGTGCACCGATGTTATAATCCTTGATAAATGTTTTTCCAAAAATAGTTACATATATTCTGTAGTTCATCTGCCCATAGCGCCAGTTCACCCACCTACTCCCTAGTTTTGAGCGGCAGGGTGTTTGTAAACATCGATTGGGTAGCAATTATATGATCCTTTTGTAGATAACGTCAATTTTTGGTTGTTTTCTCGATGAATTCAAAGGTGGCTTGTACACAAAAAATGCCAATGATATTCCGTAAGGACTGTAGCTTCATTATCCAAAAACCAACAAATGCCAGGGAAACCATCATGTTTGAGGTTAAATGAACTGAGGCACCTCCCTTTTGAACTTTAGGTGGACATCCACTTGAAGACTTCAGCTTTTCGAATCCGTTCTTCATGACAGGTTTGCCTCTCACCATTCGCCTGAGGCTATGCGCTTTTGCAAATAACTTGCGTCACTGAGGTGTTGCATGTTACAGATATAATCCACCCTATCTATTAGCGCTATGCCGGAACCATTGTCTGGCCTTAAATTAATGATTCTTTTTAATCGTAATCATTTAAATGACCATATTTACTTCCTCGTAATCATATCATTACTAGATGATTTAACCTCAACCTAATTATGACAATTATACACTAGGCTAACTTTTAAACTCTCAACTTCACTAGATGAGGTTGGCAACAGGCCTCGAGTCTGTACTATGAAGCTTTCAAACTGCACCGTTAATGTCGCCTGATCTATTTCCTTACACGGAATGCATAACTTGAAGCATCACACTGGAAAGGTCAAAGGCATACTATTCTGGTTTATTTCGAAAGGTCAATTGCGGAACTGCGGTATTCACATGCTAAACAGCCTTTCTCGTTACTTTATACTGTGAAAGGTTATAAATCTGATAGGTCAAACAACTGAAAAATCAATCCGGATCTAGATTTGTCGCTTACCACACATGATTTGTGCTGTGTACGCCTGTGGGTCTGATAAGATTTCATCCGAAAGCAATTTTCAACAGTTTACTGAATTCTTCTGGTCCTAATTCTTGTTTATATAATTGGAATGTTTACTTAGTTAAAAGTGAGCATTACCCGTTATTCTCTCCATCCAATTAACAAATAGGTACCTTTGTTCCAGAACTTTTGTGTGTCCTGTTGCATGTCTTTGAATGTATACTAAGGTTCTATTTGGATGAACATCTATGTCACTCAAGAATAACATGGCTCCAGTTTATTGTTAGCACGAGTATCGGTTGGATTGAGGCTCTAGATAATGATGTAGGGGTTGAGTAGCTTGCCAAGATACTCAATGCAAACGAACATATATTTTCAATAATTTTTAATCAGGCTTGTACAATTTTAGGTGAAGAAAAATAAACCGGTAGACACAATGTTGGAGTTGGTAACTTGCCTTCAGTTCACCATCAATAACCAAGTCTACTTGCTATTCGTTAGGTCACAGCTTCAGTGTGCACACAACTCCGTGGGCCAGGCGTCACGTTTCGAGTGGGCCAAGGAAGTCTTAGCTTTTGAGCGAATCATGTTTGAACGCACAATCGCGGCTGGTACAACCGAATCGCGCTGGCATTCGCGGATGGTGTTCCCTAACCCTGTCAGACGGGCACCTTGTCATTCGCCTAATGTAACCCGCACCACAGGAACAGGAGAACGAGTACATTCATATTTAGTTGACGCGGACAGGCCACTTGTCCTTGCGGTTAGTTCTTACCGTCGAGCTCCAGGCGAACTGGATTTGCATTTTATCTGCCGGGAAAGCGTGTCTGAGAGCATGGGAAAGGCGGCTATTTAGGATTTTCTCAGGTACTTCTCCCTTGTATGGTAGTTGTAAAAATATAGATTTTCGCTGGGCTGTGGGTTACAGGAGCCTCCTTCCTTTGCTCCATGTTGGCTTTCAGGAAACTGTCTGAGTAACTGTTTTTCCTCAGGGTCAAAGGTATGCGCCTCAGGTTTTTGGAACATGTGTCATATTGTCAAATTCTTTCCACTCGACTCATTAGACTGAGAACCAGGTTGCATTCTGATCTTAGTGGAACTAAATTGTGGAAATTCGTGTACTGACCATCGCAAGTATGTTTCCTATACACGTGCCCCTGTAACGCGCCACCCTTGAGGAGCTTCGTTGCCACGTCATTAAAGTGAAAGTTATCATTTGCACCTTCTTCGAACGTGAATTTCTGCGCTTCGTGCGCCTGAGTGAATTCAGTAATTAGATCCTCGATGTACCGAGAGGAATGGAGCAGGATACAGATGTCGTCTACGGAACGGCGGTACAGACGGAGGTACTTTATTACTGGTCTTAATTTGCCTTGTTCAAGCATACTCGTGAACACGTCAGCGAGTTTGTCAAGATTTTTCCGATGCAATCAATCGGTTAGGCCAGTGCACAGACAGATCCAGGGCTCAGAGGTACAACACAGTTACACGCGTTCACAACTCTTGTGGTGGATCAGCCACTTCTCATTCAGGTATGTTTAGAGTTAACTGTGGCCGAAGCTGTTAGATCCACAACAAGCTTGATGCAATGTACCAAATATTTGGTATTTTTAGCAGTTATGTTCGAGATGGGTTGTGGTAACCTGGTAAGCTTAATTAATTCAAACTGTTGAGGATCTGTCGACGCTAAATCAAAGGGCCTTATAATCGAACACAGTTGCAAGTAGATGTGGACTAAGTTCATCTACCATCTAAGTTCTTCTATCATGCAACTTGGCAAAATTTCTAGTGCTCCATCTATGATGCCAAGCATTTTATCATTATGGACTAGACTGTCGAAATCTAAAGACTATACCGGTGAATAAGATCTGGAAGACAACACTTAACCATAGAAATACGAAAAGGCATAAAATAAAGATATGCAAATGTGTGGCCTGAGCAAACAGCGTTGGAACTCTTCGTCTCACTATTTGCTGCATACATCGCCTCAACCGATAAAAGTATCTCTAGCCCGAAGTCATGGCTGAGATGAGATTTCACTGCCTTTGTGATTTAGAAACACTGGACAGTGAGAAAGGCCGAGGTCTGTGTCATTTCCCTACAAAAGCAGAATGAGTGTGTCGGCTTTTAGAGGCCAAAACCAATGTTTGTGTGCCGTCCCCATGTTTAGGCTTGGACAAGTTTTAGTCTACTTTAACCGCATGTTTTGCAAACGTTGAAGATCAATCACAAAAGGAAACTGAGGGACCATCATCTTAGACTGACACAGAAAGGTAAAGCTGCATAGACGGTAACCGAAACCTTTTCATCTTACATGCTTTCCGCACACGGATTGTCTTATCTTGTCAATTATTAAGACATAAGTACATAAGACACCTGAACAATAAACCATTAAACATAAACTACATTATTCGCGACAAGTTTTAACCCAACCCTCAAAAATGCGCACTTGATTTGCTAGGAAAGCTAAAGATTACAGTCCAGCTAATGTTCCCGAAAACGGTGTCAGCAATTTTGTAAATCCCTATTGAATATTCTGCTGCTTGTGTGAGTAGGTAGCTGTACCCACGGAAGCCGCGGATTTTTTGAATTACCGTGCTGCATTCTACATTTGTTTTTGGATAACCGTTTTATATATACCTTTTCTGTGTGAATAGTGCACCAGTATTTTTCTTTGGTGTATTTTTCCATCTACAGAAAGTTGGAGGATATTTGCTGGTTAATTTCGGAGAACTCATTGATTGGCCCAACTGCCATCTGTGTCCGCAATCTTGCATATGTTCTACAGCAATCAGCCATCATAATCACCTAACCGGTAACCCGAAAGGAAGTATTTAGTTCTAAGCAGACTTGTGTTAAGGCAGTAAAAGTAGGGTTAACGTATACAAATTGCATTTACCGGTATCATTCAATGTGCGACAAGGTCTGCAGAGCCGACATAAAGAAATACAATACGCTAGGTTTACTTCGTTTCTGTCCGAAGTGCACGACGGTTCCACAAGTAAAATGCGTACCAGCGTTAACAGAAAAGTACGACAAGCTAGGCGCCGAAACTGAACACTGTTTAAATGCAAATTTTGCTTCTCTCGAGGCGCTAAAAGCATATGTTGCACCTCATCTGTCTCCCCTAATTACTGCCTCGAAACCAAAACAAAGACCCAGGCGTTCATACGAACACGCAATACTAGAAACCTTGTGAAGCACGAACCAAGTCGTCGTCGCGACCGATTGAAACATGCCCAGCCCCATCGCACACGTCCTCTTGCCTAATGTATCAACTGATGCATTATTAGTAAAACCCACCCTTCCGAATGACTAACCGAATCCGAAGCGCTCTAAAGACCAATCCATCTATGCAACCGTGGCTGCTCGGTATAATCAAAGTGCGCCCTCAGTAGCCTCACCAAATACAGCCGAAAAATGGGTCAACGACCAGGTGCAACCCGCAGCAACTTCACTAAAACCATGGATAACTGTGCTTCCCACATCTCCGAAGACCAGGCGGAACTACGGGGCCTTGACTCTTATATGCACCAACTTTTGTGAGTCTAAGGTAAACTCCTAAATAGGTAAACAGCGGGATTTTTTACAGCTGTGGAATTTCCTTTGTGCTAGAATCGGAGTTCAAACCAGGCCGCCTAATTTAATGCTCATTACTGGAAACCCAACCTGGATTCAAATTCGTAAGTCCCGGCTAATGTGAGTAAAACTGGGATAAACAGATGATGTCAGCTGGTGTTTTATCGGCATACCGTCTGCGGATTTAAAACAGTGGAAAACGCATATATCCGGATGTTACCTGGAGCTTACGCCAGCAGGATAAAAATACTTCAAACGACCACAACAAGGACAGTAGCAAAAGAACTATTTTCGTACATGGCGGGCCTGAACGGCCGACAACCAGCAACGAAGAAACCCACGCTCATTAGCTGGAGGAATGGTGTGACATTCATGAAACTGTCTGTGCGTGCGACGTCATACTTCAGTCCATTACACGGTTAAGCGTGTCGCTAAACTACAGAGGCAGTGGTCCGAGTATACTAAAACTCACGGTGCAGGCACAAGAGATGTCCGTGAGCTTAATCCGGAGCTGGTAGTTACTACGCAACACCCTTCCTTCGGAACTACAACTGAAGACAGCAGTTTGAGAGCCGCAGCCACTTGCTGTCCTCGCGAAAGCGACACCACCCGCCACTGCAAATAACCGCAACGACGATTCAGAAACCCGTGCGCTAAGACCCAAAGATATCGAGAAGGCTGCCGATGGTCTACATGCTTCAGGTGCAAGTGAGACCCAAAACGGATTGAATTCCTATCGAGATTTGGCAATTCACCAGAAAACGATTAGGTTTCAGTCTCTCATAGGTCGGCACAAATCCTCATCCTTCACCTGCTCATAGTCGACAGTTTGTGACATCCGAGAAGCTTTCTTGTGTGTATACTAACGTTCAAGGCTTACTGAGTAAACTTTCCGAAATGTGGCTGCGTCAAGCATCAAATGCCTGCGACATCATCGCTATAGCGGAGAAATGGTTGCGCCCTGACATAAGTGAGATGGAGATCGCAATGCTAGGCACATCCATTGTTCGGCACGACCGACCCAACGAAGATGGAGAGGTGGCTCTGCACTTATTCAATGACCTCTAATGTGATCTCATGGTGGATTTGATGATTACGGTAAAGGCTTCCTTAGTGGAGGTCATTTACTGCCCTTCTTCCTCCACGCCCGAGATGGACTTCTATCTGGCATCCGCACTAAGATGGGTGACAAACACAACTTGCAGTCATATTGTTATTACTGATGATTCCGACATCTACGCTCTGGATTCCCAAGCAGCTCCCAAAGAATAGTTTAAGGCAGATCTACAAGGGTTTGTCTCGAGTTACCCGCCATATGGCAACATCAACACTCCCACCCGATTTCGAGCAAAAGATACGCCGTCAATACTATATCGGATATACACCAACGAAGAACTAATGTTCGAGAGGGTGGTGGTTGACGTTTCCCTGGGCCGCAGCGATCATGTAGTACTAAGCTTTGAATACATTTGCTATGCAGAATATCCCGTGGAATTTGTCAACGCAACAAAAAAATTTATATGCTACGACACATTAGCTCAACTAGGTGAGATTGCCAACTGGATCTTTTTGGCAGATGAGGAACTAGCTGGTGCATGGGAGCATTTCGTCAGGTAGTTTGACTCTCAAGTTGCCTAAGAATCAGCGACTAAGACTTTCTGCCCAAGATACGTAGCCTCGTTTCTGAGAAGCGGAACACGCAAGTGTATAGCGGTGCGACTCAGTCTGGCATATCTACAAGCTCTTCCCGAGAACCGAGAACCGGATTGTCTATGCGACCCGACTTCACCAATCTACTTAGATTCTTCGCGGGGTTAGAATGGTGTACCGGCTGAAGTTGGTATTGCGTATGTCCTCAAATCACAAGCTTCTATATAAACATGTCAACAGTCTACGTGATGTGAAACGGGGAAATCCTCCTCTCCAAACAGCGAATGAACCCACACGGACACCGAAGGACGCGGCGGATACCCTGAGCCTACAATATGCTGTAACATTTGTGTGCGACGAATGGCCACCTAACCCTATGGCAGTAGTTGTTTCCCCCACAAAACTCACAGTCTTCAGGGCAGAAGCTGTACTAAAAATACTATTGAGTGTGCGCAAGCACAGTTCTCCTGGACTTGATAGTATACACAAGGAATCGCTAGCCGGCGGTAGGAAAGAGTTTAGCTGAGCCTATGTCTTACTTCTTCCAACACTGTTTTGACAAACTGTAGGTACCCGACATGTGGAAACACGGCATGATTGCTCCTATTCACAAAGGAGTTAGCCATTCCAATGCAGCCAACTAGCGTCACGTGCTTTCACTACCGGCTCAATCAAAGTCATGGAAGCTATTATGTCTAACGCGCTAACAGCCTACTTGGAAGAAGTTAACCACCTCGTACTGGAACATCATGGCTTCCGACGAAATCGGTCGTGCACTACAAATCTAATACTATCGCGATCTAGGTGGACTGAAACAGTAGACTTTGGTACAGGTTGATATAGTCTTTCTCAACTTCTCAAAGGCGTTCGGCCGGTTAGACCATGACATTCTACTCTTCAAACACCAGACCTTTGGTATTGTTGTTCCTCTGTTAGAATGGATCAAGCGTTTCCTTCTACAACTGCGCTTGGAAGTGTAAGTGCGTGCATCGCTGTCAGATCCCATCCAAGTTGAATGCGGAGTACCACATTGCTTGGAGCTAGGGTCGCGCTTATTTTTGACGTATATTAACGATATCCCACACCTCATATGCCCGAGTCACCTGCTTTATGCCGATGGCATCAAGGTGTAGAGGGCGATCAATGCACCAGATGATATCACAGTACTTCAAGCTGATCTGGAGTGGGTCTACGCTAGGTCAATCCAGAATCTACGATTCAATGAGGACAAATATAGAGTGCTATACTTACGGCACAAGTTGATGTACACCTGCATACTTGGCAACCAGATGATTCTAACGTCTTCTAGAAAATGGGATCTGGGAGTTTATATCCAGATCGACCTTGGATGCTGGAATCAAGTTGAAATCACGTCAAGAAGGAGCATCCAACCCGTGGGCATCCTGAAGCGTTCATCCGGACAATTCGACCCTTCGAGTTTTCCCAGCTTCCCGGCTCATACATATGGCCACATGTAGAATACGCAATACAGCTCTGGTAGCCATGGCTGAGGAGAGATCTCCCCGTCTTGGAGTCACCCCAACGCCGGGCAAGCAAAAATGCCAAGAGTCTGCATAAGTGATCTTATAAACTTGGGCGTCAAGTGCGCGGAGTCTTCAGCGGACAGTATCGGCGATTACGGGGGGACAACCTTTTGACTTACCAGATTTCGAGAGAGCCCAGCCACACGTGCCGCTACTTGCTAGAGCTCAATCACAACAACACCCTGAGAGGCCACTATCTCAAACCGGCAGAGCACCACAGTCGTTTGGAATTTTGTCGGAAATTCTTTTCCCTATGCCTTTGCAGAAGGTGGAATGTCCTACCGGAATCTGTCAAATCTGCTTCCACACTGGCAGAGTTCAAAGCCCAAGTTTGACCGCGCACATATTTCGCTGCACCATCTCACGTGACTCATGGATATACACAATAGTCTGTGAGAGATTTCACTGGCGGTCAGCTCCCAGATTTCGTTCCATTTTTCACCGGGAGGAGACACGATTTCTACCAACATCTTAGTTGCCGTTTTTCCTTATGGATTTACCTTTGATTTACAGCTTATAGTTCGTATACCTCAGTGTTCACCGGGGTAAACCCAATTTTGTTAACTTTTTTACATCTTGACTTTTCACCATAACCATCCTACGTGGCCTGGCAAGCATTAGCTCTTTTACCCATATAAATTCATTGTTTCATTTTTCCATTAGAAGCTCCGACCTTCTAGATAACCCATTTATAACTAACCAGGAGATGTACTCGTAGGTGGTTTCGACAATCTCATGATTTTCACTAGCAAACAAAACATATTCAACTTAGAGATGAGATTGATTTTAGAGGAAACAAATTTTCTCTTGTCTGCATTCTGTTTGTTGTTTAGTAGAATATGTGCAAAATGACCAAAAGTTTAGAACATTCATATGCGAAGAAATCAGTACGGAAACGGTTTTCTTGCAATTATGCACATTCCACTTACAGCTAGTTGATCGATTGATCGGCGAGTTCGTTTGAGTCTCGTCGTTGAAGGCCGGTTGATGAATTCATGAGCACGGATATATTCTTCAATTTCTTCACCCATTATCATCATGCTTTCCTGAATAGGATAAAAGGAATATTAGTTGAAAGAATGAAATCTGAAGTCCCGTGGAGCTGGCAAGCTGGCAATGGCTTGGCGACTGAACAAATCGATGGAATCCCGTGGTAACTGTGTTCCTGCATCACTACAGTACGTATTATGGTCTAGTAAAGGTAGCTTAAAACTGCAAACCTAGGCTACCGATATGAAACCGGATGACTTGTTTCCTTTTTTAATTTTTTTCGGTGCTCAAGGAGCGGTCCTTTAGCTCTGTCTACTATGGCAGTATTAACCAGCTTCAGTTACCTTTTCGTTGACTGGCATTCTCTTCATCGCGTTTGATCCCCAGTAATTTTCTTAGGGTATTTAAGCTGCGCATGTTAGATCAGGCGCACTAAATCCATGCAAATAGACTGCAAACGATTCTCCCTTTTCATCTATATCGTTGGTTTTCAATTTGGTCATACTGTCACCACTTCTGTGTTTTAAGCGTGTTATTGCCCAATCACGATTAAGTTCTTTTAGTTAAGTGTGCACACAACATTAGCTTTGAGGTCCATAAGTTCGTCACTTTGTTCGCAGTCAAGTTACAAGTGCTATTTGGGAGTCATCACAGCAATTTTTACGTCACGGTCGACAACGTTTACGGTAAAGTACCAGGCGGTCATTTAGTTCCATTAGGATTCGTCAGAGGTGCGCATTCACGTCTTCGTCCGGGGATACGACAACTTATCGACACTAGCGCATTTTGCTGTAACAACTTCAACATGTTGCTGTAGCTTAGTGTTGAAGTGGAAAGCTACTACTCTATGTGTCCGTTTTGTTTTGTAAAACGTTCGTAGCCTGCGTGTCAGTGAGGCATGAGTCGCGAGATATTGCAGTTACCTTTTAAAAAGTATATCGGTTCACCACCTGCACCTTGGCCTAGGGGCATAAGCTGCCCTCTAGTGGCACTAGCTGCTAATGGTTCTTAATGCAGTTCCTGATGTAGCAGAAGAAATTGTAAAATTGCCGAGCCATAAGATGACGGATTGGCTTTTTGATACTGCTGTACATGGGTAGAAGACTGGTTGACTTGAAGGTTACCGCGAAGAAACTTTACTAACACGGCCTCTCGGATCCCCGGTCATGACTACGCATAAGCCTCAGGTTTACCTGAAGGAATTCATAATCATGATCAAAACACCATAGCTGTCCTTAAACGTTTTCGACTGCAGCATTGCTTTCCAACCTTGATTATTCCTAAACTTACATTAGTGGTGAATGCTTGTGTGTGTGTGTGTGTGTGTGTGTATGTGTGTGACTGGCTAGCCGAACAACCACCTCGTGGCGCCAGCTGGATGGTTCAAGTTTAACCCGTTCCAGTAAATAGTTCAGCGGTAGTTGCAAGATGTGGTGCGTTTTCACTTAACAAGCCTTTTCCTTATAAAAAACAACAAAAATGTCTGCTTATCAACATTGTGGAGTGGCGTATGTGACTCGCCACAAATTAAAGTCATTGCCCCATGGATATCCAGAAAATGCTATCCAACCTAAGGGCATCAATCGCTTATCCTCACATTTGTAACGATTACAAACTGCCAAAAATGCTGCGGCGCATTCACAAACACAAGCCACGCAGCTGCATTCGTACACAAGTACATACGTATATATACGTATACACACATTCATTGTCATGCCGAACATGTATTTTTGCACAGTTCTGATCACAATATGTCAGCTTCACATGATCATGCCAGTAAAAGTGTGTCTCGCATTGTGGAGAATAACAGTTTATTTATTTATTCAACAATTCTTTCCACTAAAGAATACTTTCACGTGGGCACTCATAACCCGAAACCACTCCACTACGATCAGATGCAAAGTTCTAAAATAATTTGCGGGTATATTTACAGGGCGTTTAAGGTACTTTCAGAATAAAGGTAATAATTTTCTGAACCTATTTATGTGATCTAGCCGATATGTGTTGACAATCTTGTTAGTGATTAATTATTTATGCAGAAATACGTCGACGATACTCACTGACCCAAATCAGCCCTAATGTGCGATCTATACAAATACGTAGGTAATCACGCATAAACCAGAATTAATAGAAAGCATTTGTTTTCACACAGGACGAGATACTTTTGGACATCCCTTTCACTGAAAAATGTGTTATTACAGGCGAAGAAGCATTCAATTCACAGGTCTCTTCGCGTAATCTGGTGGGAGATTACATTTAAAAATCATGTGATAAAGCTACTAGTATGAATTCAGTCGGTTTTGGTTGAATTCACTTGACGCATTTATTCGGCCATCTGTTTTGTTTAACATCACAAGTATATATCGGCTATTAAAATCAAGACTATTATACTAGATTTCGTAAAAGGCGTAGATCTATGTTGAAAACGTTGGATAGTGAACTTTTAAGATGGCTCATGGGCGGCAGGTTCTGGAACTTTGTTAAGTAGTAAACAAGAATTGGAAGCACTTTTACTGCATTCAAGACTGTTGTCTCGTTCCGTTAACTTCAGGGAGTCGCTTCGGAGTATCGTGTTACGGCTGAGATTCAGCAAAGAGCGGCACGCACGATACAGATAGACACCAGCAGGTAACTGATTGGCAGTCCATCTTGCAATCGCTGGTATTGTTCCTATGATGACCGAAAAACTACTATACCTTTATACCATTACTCAAGGCCTATTCATTAAGCTGCAAGATCGCCATATTTCGAAGCTATGCGATATCATCGGTTTCACGAAGGCGTGGTCTCACACTGGAAAGTTAGACCATCAAGTCATGCGGCAGGGTATGTCACTCATCGGCAACGACAGGCGAACGGAAGGAGGAGCGGTAATTCTTTATTACCTAAGCCACTTACAGTGCGAGACTGTGGAAAATTCAGTCTCACAATTCGCTGATTCGCTTCGATGTCTCATGCAGTTGCATGGCAGCGACACCCACCTTACGGCTTTAGTGTACGGTCTCACAAACTCTAAGTCCAAAAATAGACTACAAACTTACGACAGCTTTAAGATGCAGTCTAAAGAGAAAGCATACGCACATCATTATCACGGGGGAATTAAAGTACATTGTTTAGAAATCCCTGATACAATCGGAGAGCCAGTCAAAGCAGATAGATCCCTTAGCACCCGTAACCAGTGTAGCATTTTACAATCATGTCATTAGTCCACTCGTTCTGGAACAGGTAATAGACAATCTGTGCTGAATCATGTGTTTACCAACGACTAACCTATGATTACTGTATTGATTGTACAATGCCCTTTGGGCCACAGTGAGCATGAAGTCATCAGTTTCAACTTTACCTGTTATGCGGAATATCGCCACCAGAACCCTGAGATGTTGCGCACCATTACACGCTACGAACGCTTAGGCCAGCTGCTCACTACCACAACCAGTTCGTTCCTCTCTGAAGGTCACCCGAAAGTCGCTTGGCTCCAATTCATGAACATTTCAGTCAAAATAGCTACCGATCTCTCAGAGACAAAGGTTTAAATAGGGCCTAAATACCATTCTTGCATAAGTAGCAGAACTATAAAACGGATCAGTGTACACAACGCATCCTGTCCAGCGTATAGATCATCATCAACAGCAGATAAGTGGTACAACCACATAGTTCAACTTAATCACTACACTCAACTGCTTAAAAAGACAAAGCCGCATATCAGCAGAACATGGCGAAAACTTATAGTGCTAATCACAAACTGCTGTACAAGTATGTCAATGGCTTTTGTAAGGCCAAGTAAGGCCAGGTAAGGCAGAAAAAGCCTCCACTCTGGACGCATAGTTGTTCGACTGGAACAGCTACAGAAGCAGGAAATGCGTTGCAGATGCAACTTGCTCCCACTTTTCAGAGACTTTGGCCATCTGGCGATCTTCCAGCTTTTGTTTTCCATTCTCAAAGACATCTCTTTTCCTGCCGAAGCTGTATTGCAGAAGCTGACGTCTCTGCGCAGCCGCAGCCCCCTGGATTACACACGATTCGCCCATAGACACAGGGAGTAGCAGCAAGGTAATTGGCAATACCTATGGCCCATTTCTTTCAGTGCTGCTTGGATCAAAACCATTTTCCTACGATGTAGAAGCTTGAAATAAGAACTCCGATTCACAAAGGCGGAAGCCGGACGGAGCCCTCAAAATATCGCTCAGGGGCTCTTCTCCCTGTATTATCCAAGTTCAAACAGTTCAGCATTGCCAATACCTTAGTATATTATCTTGATAACTGCAACATCCTTGCTCCCGAGCCACATGGCTTGCATCAACAGCGAGCGTGCACAACAATTCCATTAATCGCACGGAGTAGTTGAACCGAGTCAATTGACTCTGGTGAGGCATTTTATATCATGTACTTGTATTAATCGGAGGCATTCGATCGTTTAGAACATCGAATTATCCTTCCCAAGCTTCAGTATTACGGGATCGGTGACCCTCTCATGCGCTGCATTGCCAACTTCCCCCTATAACGAAGATTAGTAGTCGGAGTGCTGAATAACTTATCTGAACCCATACCAGTCGAGTGTGGGGTGCCTCAATGTTCAGTTCTGGGACCCCTATTGTTTTTGATATTTATTAATTACCAGGCACATATAATCGGATCAGATTTCCTACTTTCTGTTGACGGCGTCAATATGTGCCGCCGGATTCAGGCGGAAACCGATCAGAATTTACTTCAGTGTGACCTGTATATGATAAATCAATGGTCAATCCAGAACCTGCTACATGCTACCTGCTATACTCTTGGTCGACCAGAAAACTTTTACAATTCAACGTGGACAAATGCAAGGTATCCTCCATACGACACCAGCTTACGTATTCCTACAAGCTAGGAACAGAAGTATTGCAGCGACCATCAGTCAAATGCGACCTTAGCGTACTTGTTCAGAATAACTTGCGCTGCCCCAAGTGATCCACAAAAGCATTGAAAATTAGTACCCAACACCTCGGCTTGCTACGACGGGCGTTCGAACAACTTGACACCACTATTTTCAGACAGATGCTGAATGCGTATCTACATCGTCATATCCAGTACGCAATTCCAGACTCGCATCCATGGCTGAAGCATGACCTTGCTGCACTGGACCAACTTCAACGACGGGCTTCTACATACGTCATTAGAATGCGGCGCCTCTGTATGAGAGAGGCTGAAATCTTTGGGAGTATTTAGTGGCGCTATCCCTGACTAGGATGCGTCCGGGTTATAGTGTACATGCTTTTGCACAATCCAAATCACGTGTACGACTCTGTGCTGTAACTTAGCAATAACACCAAACAGAGTTCATAAGTTGAGATTAGCAGAACAGTACAGCCGTCTGGCGTGCCTTAGAAATATCTTCTCTCTTCATGTGTGTCAATCATGGAACGCTTTTCCCCGATCCGTTGTTCCTGCGTATACACCAGCGATATTTAAAAGTCCGTGGTGTGATGCACGCCACCACTTATATTTTGTTACTTGACACTGCTCCCCATCTAACTCCCTAAAATCCATTGAATTTTTTCACGGATTGATCAATGAACAATGATTTTTAAAGGGTAAAAAAGCAGGTGCTTGACATGTCCCGTAGCGTGCTTAGAATGACAAAAAAGATAGAGCAAGGGATAATGGAGTCGTCAGTTCGGGCGATTACAGATGTAACTGCACTGTCGTATAAAGGGAGTCTGCAATGAGAATATACACACACAAAGCAACATGGGAGTGATTATTGTTCACATCATAGGCGAGAAAAATAAAAAAAGATAGCAAGGACAAAGCTTACTCGCGTGCAACTAGCTTGGGTCGACAGGATACTGAAATCCAGTTTCTATAGTAGCAGCGTTTATCAAATTTCGTGCAAGGCGTTTGGAATGACTCATTCTCGAGTAGGATTATGACACTATCGACAGTCTGTTGAGCATTAGTGCCAGCATCTGGTATTCTTGGGTTATAGCACGTAGTGTAAATGTGACAGAGCATGGTCAAGGCGTTTTTTGAAAATGGATAGGGTGGGTGCATTAATTACATGTTCCAGGAGGGCGTTCCAATGCTGTGCCACTCGAAGGGAGAAATAGTTTCGCCGACATTCCAGGTGGCTGTACTGCGTGACTAACTTAAACTGGTGACCTCTTAGCGAGGTGTTTTGACTGAGTATTAGAAGGGAATGGCATGGGTGTTTGGAGTTTCTCAGAATCTAGTACACCATTATGAGATCGCTTCTTAGACGCCGATAACGTCCACTGTATATTTTGAGGGTCTTCAGCCTGAATGTGTCGGGGAGGCTGGTCAAGCCTCTGACGCTCTTCGGTGCTCTGCGTTGTGCAGTATCGAGCTCGGTGAGATTGTGTTTGAGCCAGGGTTGCCACGCTTGAATAGAGTATTCCGCTTGCGACCTCACATACGCACTAAGCATTTTTGGAAAGACTGAATGGTCAAACTTCCCGAAAGCTCTGCGAAGAAGGCCGAAGTACTGGTTTACTTTCTTCGCTGCCTTTTCAGTCTGCCTCAAACAAACGAGGTCATCTTGAACTATCACGCCGAGATCGCACTCGTGAGAAGCCCGCTGTATAATTTGTGGTCCTAGGCGGTACTTGTGCATACTTTTGTTCCGTATGATGAGAACCTTGCGTTTGGTGACGTTGAAGTGCAGCATGTTCTCCATGGACCATGTGTACGCTTTATCTAGGTCCTCCTGTAACACTGCGTGATCCTCCACTGCAGCTATAATGTGCCATACATTTAGGTCATCAGTAAATAGCAAACAGTTAAAAGGTAGCACGCTCGCGAGGTCATTTATGAAAGCCAGGAACAGGCGGGTCCAAGTACCGAGCCTTGAGATACACCGCACTGAACTTCGATGGATTCCGACAGGTTGCTTCCAACCCTCACATGCAGGTGACGTTGCACGAGAAAGTCTCCTATCCAGCCCAGAACAGAATCGCCGATTCCATATTTCTGGAGTTTGTGGGGCAGAATGTGATGGTCTATACGATCGAATGCCTTTGAGAAATCCAAGTGGGAAAATGCTCGGAGTGCAGGACTACTGTCTCAGATTAGTTCATCCTACTGAAAGCAAGGCTGCTAACTGTAAATTTTCATCAACGTTTTTTGGTAACCCACCAGACTACCCAACCGGGCTAGTAAAGCAGTGCTTCTTAACCCGCGTAAAGTCATTGTTCATGGTTCAGTGAATACAACCGAGGATCTCACTCTTTGTTTGCTAGACTCTAACACATTCTAATGAAATGTTTGGCGACTTGAAGTTGCGAAAGCTTCATCGCAAGGACATGGTGTTCGTCATGAATACCAGGCTTGAATTTCTCGGTCGAAATGGGGTAAAATATAAGTGCTGACAGTGAGAGGAAAAAGGAGCATTTCGACTGCTTGTATAGTCTAGTGAAAAGCCATACTTGTCACGTACCAGCTTTTGAAGCTTTTGCTGACTGGTTAGGACAGCTCGGACAAACCTGAACCAATACATTAATGTCACGTCCAATCATGATAGTCTGCGGCATATTGTTACTGAGTATGTAGTCATATGGGAATATGTTCCATTTGTGTACCTTAAGCTGCACTGGATATAGCATTTCTCACTGATCGCATTAGAACAGTATTTGTCTAGCATTCAGATCCATTCTACAACGCAGTTTTGTTCACATGAGAGCTGAAGTGGAATATTAAAAGGTCAGGGAAGGTTTTTCAACCTTTTGAAAATCGCTTCCAACCGAAATCCGCATGAAATTACCCCTTTTATTACCTTGGAAATCATTCATGCGCGATGCATTTGAGAAATTACCATTCTGAGTGTCCAAGGACTTTCATACATAAACATTAATTTAAGCAAACCACATGGGCAATTAACGTTAGATATGTCTTTTCTGCGCTTACCTTAAGCAATCTCAAATTGCTGCGCTTATACCATGTCACCTCGTTGTCATTCGCCGCTTAGATACTTGCGTACATTTTGATGAGCACATTTTACTTTGATTGAAGTAAATAGGTCGCTCACTTGTAGAGGGTATTCGGGAAGCTTTACTTCTCCGGTTTCACCCAAGCGCTAAACCCCTACATGAATCCCGATGTGGCACCGCCGTCAGGTCTAGCAAACTGAGAGAAGCATGACCCAGTTGCTCTCAAGATCAAAAAATGACGGGTAACAAGAATGTCACAGTCTTTGCCCACCCCACTTAATGACTTAGAAGAAGGCAGTACGAGTATACAGTGGATATTATCGGCAATTACGGTGTTACTACATACTTACTTTCCGAGTCCCATAAAATCCCAACTACGTCATTTATCATCACAAGTAAGTTATCCAAATTGTACCCTGAAGCACCATCAGTTGAATTAAGCGGCGCGGTAAAACTGACTGGAGTTTCAATGAAAAGTTTCCTCGAAATTTGTCAGTTCTGGAGGGCTCATTTGACTAGTGTCATTTTTGCAGCCATGTTTTTCCTAACTGAAAACTAGCTGAGTGAAGTAAGCCGATTTATTTAGGTGATATGACCCTCATTCGTCTACCAACTCAAGCATTCCGCTTATTGAAGTTCCCATGCATCTAGTTTGGCGAATTAGCATTTGTAAACGTTATGATTAGTCTACATGAACGCAACCAATTTCTCGGTGGCGTTCGCTGTCTACCTTTTCGCTTCTCAGCTAAACCATATAATTTATAAAACGCACTTATTTTTCCCCTCTTAAACCATTGTTTATTGCTCTGTTGAAAAGTTCATGCGTCGCAACGCTACAGACAACCAATGTTTGTTAACAACCACCTGTCCACACCATTAAATTAAGCTAGAAATGTGCATTATTCACAATAGCCAATCTGGTGTTCGATTGTTGAATCAGACGGAACGTTTCGTGCTAACGCAAAACATCGTTGATTAATTTCAACTGACAATATTTACCAGTTGTGGCGAATCCTATCGGTTTTGGTGCCTTCTTCTACGTCGCATGACTTATGGCTTATTGATATTTCTCGATAATCCTGCATGCGTCGCAGTTGATGTAACTATTGCCCGGTCAAGAACACATTTGGGACAAGATGCTCACGTTTGTTACCGACAAAAGCGTCCATTGATCATTCTGAGAGTTTGCATTGTTCCAGCAGACAGATATTAATAAAACTGGCGACAACCGAGCTAGTTAGGGCCAAATGAGTTAGTAAGAGACAGGCGTCGCACTACACTTTAACTGTCATGGCTATTCATTTACAACACAATGAATATGCCTTTTAAGGATGGTTCTGATAGCCAACCGAATGGAGATAAACATTTTATTTGTACTATAAAAGCCAACTAGTATCTTTCCGATATTGGACACTATGGACTTTATTGTCGCCCTGATGTGGCGTCTCCATGAAGTGTGAATTAAGTACCTTGTTGTATTTGTTAGCTAGGGCGTTATTTTGTCTAAATGCGCCCCACTTGTCGAACATTGACTTTGCACTCCTGTATTAGTCACTCAAGTATCTATGGGACGGATATAATACTTGCGTACACCATTGTAAAGTCAGACACAACGTGACTGTCACCGCGTGGAAAGTACGCATACTGCCAACTAATCGGACAGTGGTCCCATCCACCATATTCGCAGGGAAACTATAAGTTGACTGTAAGCAGTTCGCATACATTCAGCTGCACGCATTTCGTGGAAAGTCTGTAAACGTGCAGGAGACATTTATCTGAAATAACTCCATAAGTGCAGGCGGTCTGTAGGTTCGAGTTGTTAGCCAACCACAAATTATTCATTCGCTTTTTACCTCTGTGCTGATGTACACCATTGAAACTCGGTCTGGTTTTAGAACAACCGCATAATTGTGCGATTTCGACGCTTGTCTGTTCTTAAAGCACGTTGTGATGCTGTAGCCTTCGACATCTGAATAACTGAGCATACCGGTGAAAGATAAAAGTACAACTTCCGGCGTTGTTTCCACTACATAACTTCCAAATGTAAGATTAGTCTGGATCTGTGTCTCCGTTTGATTCCATTTACCGAGCTATTGTCTAAACGTTATCCACCATCAGCAGTACAAGCACTTCAAAGCGGCACCGAAAGCAAATGTATTACAGTTGCGGCAACACCGCTGGAATCATGTGCTTTTGATGCGTGACTTCGCTGTGCACTTTGTGGGTAACAGTTGAGGTAGATCAGTGTTTGGCCACCGTCACTCTCGCCTACCTGATGCGTTGACTCCATTAAGTTCAAGAAGCGGATGTTGAAAAATTATTTCTACGGTATTCCATCTGGCTGCCCTATTGGAGAAATTTGGACACATGCGATAAGTACCGCTTAACCAAGGACGAAATGCCAATCACACTTAAGGTATTTCGAACTTGATCCCGCTGTGTCTAGACTCCCAGGCTTTTTGGACCCATGGGTTGGGATTGAAAGAGAAGACAATCGCAATGTGCGGAAACTGAGAACTTTTACCAAGCCACTACCACTTCAAAGAGCGAAGATAGTGTTGTTTATTAATTCCTATACCCCGTTCATGAGTTAATGCTTTTAATGTAACTTTTTAAAGGTGCGTAAAAGACTTGGACCGGGTTGCTTACGTTGTGTGGTAAGCTCTCTTGTAATAAAAGTAACCAAACCGGCGTGGTGGATGCTGTGGTCATCGTTGGTGTTGTCGTCGTCATCATTAGCGTCTGGTTCAGTTGTTGTTTAAACGCGACTGTGGCATTGTTCAACTGATCCATTCGATGCAGTTCGATGATCCATATCGGGGGACATGCACAAATAAGGTAGGCAAAGTTGCATAGCGAAAACCTGAAACGACAGAGAAGTGACAAAGAAATCAGTGCTTACTAACCATCAATCCATCTGTGTTAAACAGATCACTATTCCCATTCCTGGAAAACAGCTAGCAGAAGCAGCTAGTCTTGCAAGCTTCGGCATTCTGGTAACTATGGGTAAGGCTTGAACTCGCAATTAGCACGCACTCCTCTTCTATCGGAAGTAGATTATACTCATCAGAATTCTATCAGCATGGGGATTATGCAAATTGGATTTTCTAATGGAAAATGACTTTGTCGGAATAATCGATGGTCAAATCTACCTAGTTCAACCCTTGGTTATGAGTCTGGACAGAACGTAGTCGAATCAAAGTCGATGTCGGAATTCAAGAAACTTCTGAACAAACATTTGCCGACATGAAATACTGCAAATGCTCTCAAACGTTAATCATTATGTCTGAGAGATCTTAGATGCACATACACAGCGACATCTCTTCTTGCTGCTTTCCTCGAGTATGCAGTATACAACTCCGCGTTCTGTTAGCATACACATTTAAATATAAGCATGAAAAGTAATTTATTAATACTTATAACCAGATAGATTTGGACATCATGTAATTTGAATAGTCGCAGTTCCTTGTTTAACTCGGTATACAAGAACTAGAACTTCAGAACCGAGTAAATATACAACGTCTAGTTCCTTATTATGTGCTCTTCTGACTAATGGTAGCTAGTACAAGTCTGGTTTGGACTTAATGTTAGACTGCGTTCCGCCTAAATGCCTAAATTCTGCAGTTTATTAGGTTCAGTTTTATTGCACAGCACATACATAGGAGCAACGAGTTACACATAGACAATGGCGCCAAAGTAATCATTATGTTCGGCTGGGCTGCAGAATGAGCATTAATACGACGCATCAGTGTTAAGTCACAGGCCCCTTGGAATCATATTGGACCACGTGGCAGACTTAAAGTTGCCGACGGTTTCAGTCATGCTTTTAAAGTATGTACTGATAAAATAGCTTAGTGTGGTTTCTTTTCCCTTACCTCACTAAAGCTATGAAACAACGAAAAGTGCGGAAGATTCAATCGTTTATCAGCTCCGGTTTCAACAATGTAAGCTCCAGATTCAACGACAGGAGGATCAACTACACCATCCGATTTGATACAGTCTAGTAATCAGCAAAGTTTAAAGTGCTCTCATTGGTTTTTTGTGTTGGTCTTGTGTACCAAAAAGGTTACCTTCGATGACCGTTATTCGCCGTCGGCTGCATATGGAAGATGGAAAAACCAGCTGTTGTCTGGTTTTATTTGTGTTAGTTGATAATTTTGCTGGCCGTTGACCGAAGACATTGCGCTGTAATCCTGTGTCACCTAATCAAATCCGCGAAGGTGCGTATGATATCGTGTTTTACCCAGTCCTACTGCGATAGATATTTGTTATGGGACAGACAGGCATCAGTAAGGTGTGCCGGTATACTGCTGTTGCCTATTATCGGTGGTGATATTGCGACCTTTGTAGAAGTCTGAACGCCGTCGTACGAAGATTTATATCATGTCACCAACGAGTACATAGCTTAACTCGCAATAGCTACTAAAATATTAGCGTCCGCCCCATTACCAAATAAACTAAAATTTGGTTATAATTACTTTTGAGTGGTTCTACCTTAAAACACCGCTTGCCACTACCGCACATGCTTCTGTATCAAGCCATAACTGTGCTGTGTCTGACATTTGCTATTTTCGGTGTAAAGTAACCGCGATTGAAACAGCTTGATGTCAGCCACTTACAACTACATTTGCCAAGAGCGCATTTTCTGACAACTAAATTGGAAAATGTCCACTTGTTGGAGAGTGAAGAGATTGCATTAACCCTTTTCAACCAGTATTTTGTTTTACGCTAGTTTCATTAGCTTGTGACATAAAACATGTAGGATAAGTAGGAATTGCGCGAATTGGGATGAGAGACCCGTGCCTCTGTAGTAATAAACTAGGTTACCATGTAACCCGATAAACAACTCACAGTGCTTCGTACAATCAGTTATTTTTGTTTACACCTAAGATATATATATATAACTTCTTCATTCTGCCCTAGCAACACAGTACACAAGAGATCAATTTTCCAAAAACAACTCTGCCATAAGCGACCAATGGCATATTGATAAGATCTCAAAAATCATCCTGGAAACAGATGACTGCAAATGGATAGGTGAATTCGAGCGATTTTACCTATAATATTCAGAATGGCAAATTATTTACCCTTACCCACACCAAAGTCTCCCGTAAATGACTAACAAGTTAAACGTACCATTTGGAAATGGTATTTCCGTTTTCTCTCCTCTCCATTTGTGTTTTAATAGCCCAGCTGAGATCGATCAGAAGTGGAATAATTGTAATGCAGAGGAACCAAAACCGTCCATCTTTTTTCTCTGTCACCACGGTCACAATGGCTGTACAGGTGAAGCAGACAAAGCCCATTCGAACAATAATTGCTCTGAAGGCCACTAGCAGGCTGACCAAAGTTAGCCAGCTTCGAAGGCACATTTTACCCCACCACTGTCCCACACGTGACTGATGCAGTGTATTTGGCACCGACTCCGAACTTTCCTTCCGCGCCCTGTTCCACTCAGGTTGATGATTATCCGAGAGTTCCATCTGTGGTTTGGTTACCAAGCTCTGAAACCGGGGCTCCACAGGAATCACTCTGTGATACGCGTTCCCATATGGTTGTGATGGTGGAGCAGATGTACGCTGTGGACGACGCCCGTTAATTAGCATTACACGGTATCTCATTTCAGCCGGTTCATGCAAGGGAGCTGGTGCCGCACTTTCGTTGGGCGCAGTAGCTTCTTCTCCAGACCTGTTCTCCTCAATCTGAGCGTTCATCGGTGCTGGCAGTCCATCTTCGTTGGCCGCGTGTTCCGCATCGTCGATCCACTGTGTGGTAGGGTAAGCAGGAAGTTCGATTTGGCCTGTCGAAAGTTGGAAGAAGATAATGATGTGTTGCAAGTGTTCTTAAAATAAAACCACCCCGAAATTTATCCGGTTAGAATTCACTGGTCAGCACTACACTGTATAGCACACAACTCCAGTTTAATCTACCCCTCATCGATTTTATCCCATGTAATCCAATAATATGTGGCAGTTAAGTGTTACGCAGCGTCCCACGGTTTACTTGTACTGAACTTCTTTTATTCTGAAATGTAAATGCAACGTCATAGAGCAAAGATTTATATGTGCAAACATCGTATTCTGCACCTTGTTGCGGTCCGCCAAGTATACAGTTAATTAGACAAACGCTGTGCACTCATATGTTACTTTGGACATATCCGATTCCCTGGGTAACATATTCCTCTTCACGCAGAATGCAGTCGCAGTGGATGTCCATCTGTCGTGTTGCTCCAAACATTGACTGTTCTTCTATCAAGCTGGTTCTAGTGTTACCATAAAAATCTCGGTTATCACTTAATGAAGAATACCGTTTCAGTGTTAGTCATTGGCGCTTGTAGTTGACTAAGCAAATAGTTAAATGGTCCATTGTGTTCTCCGATTCAACAGGAGCTAATGTAACTTAAGCACTGGTTACGATTGCCACCGTTTATGATAATTGAGTACATCGAGGATGCAAATTCGGTAGCGCCACTGTACAAAGTGCGCTAAAGTTTCATGAAGGTTTCTGGCTACGATGCGCGGTCAAGTCAAATCAAAGTAAGCTTTATGTACCCAGATGGACGCGTTTCCAACAATTTACAGCATTAACTGCTCGTTGGGTAAAATGACATCTTGACAAATGCGAAATTTTGTCAATCGAACAGAAAAGGCAAAAGGGCGCATTGGTGTCACACGAGTAGAAGGGCCCGCGTCCTTGAGCACTAAATGCATATTGATAAACAGAATACGCGTGTTTATTTTCCAGCCAACAGAGTAGGGCTTGTTGATAACATTTCCTTCTTAATTGGTTTCAAATGGCCTAGAGGTTCGTGACCCAAGCCAACAGACCTTAGTACTCAAAATATCGGTCTTGTTGACCTTGGAAGTACTTTGGAGAAAAAAGCTGTCAAATTATTCCTATAAAACTTTTATATTCGCAGTGCATAATATAAAAATGATGTTCAATGAAAAGCAGCTGCCGATTTAAAAGCCCTGCCTTGTCTATCTGTCATAACGTTAGGGTTGGTACAAAATCATAGGTTGTCAACCCAGAGTGCGGTGTCCACATCGACAACCGTCATACCATTCGGCGTTGAGTAAATATTGTTTCAAAATTTCAAAATTCTGATCTTGTCTGAAAATATTTTTTCGAGGACGGTGAAAGTAAACTGTTCCCGTTTATTTTTCACTTTTTGACAAGATCTGTCACACAGGTTTTAGAGTTTGGTGGGTAACTCGTTATTAAATCTGCCTGCGTAAAATTATGTATCAAACACATAACAAACCACTAAAAATAGATATATTCAATAGTGTAATAAAAACTTTACTGCACAAACATGTAAACAGCTTCCGGATAGTGATGCCTAGTATGCCATCACTCATCTCAGTAAATACCATCACTCTAAATGCTCTACGTCTTCAGTATGCTTCAATATTCCGACACACTACAAGCAAGTATAACCTGCTTGTCCCAGGCCCTCCCACACGTCCATATTTACACATGCCACGTTCGAATCAGCGACCGTCTTGAGGAAGCTGCTTTCGTTGCGCAAACATAATTCCGGGGGAGTAACAAGGGTCCACTGAAAACTCTTCATGCAGCAGCCACGAGAATAGCGCAGCCACTAACCAGATTCTTTCTAAGATGCCTAGATGAACAATATGTCCCTAACATGTGGAGGCATATTCTCATTCCCCCCACTTTCTAGCGTGGTAGCCGTTTAGAACTTGAAAACTATGGCTTAGTGATTCTCTTCCCGGTGCTGTCAAAGGTGATGGAGTCAATCAAGACGGAAGTAGTAATGGGCTACCTAACATCAGTGCGCCAGAGCAACATGGATTCCGTCAGCATCGTTTATGTACTACCAATATACGGATTGCGCGTGACAGCTCAACCGAAATAGCCGATAGCGGCAGGAGCACTCATGTCATGCACCCTGAGTTTTCTAGAGCATTCAACAAGTTAGTCTATCCCATCCTTCTATAAATTCTGCAAAAGTACGGAATTGAAGACCTGTCCTTTATTGGATCAAAAATTTCCTTCTTCAACAGCGGCTTCACGTTTGCGTTCGGCGCATTTTCTGATCATATTGATGTGGACTGCGGTGTTCTACAATGATTAGTTTTGGGGTCATGCATTTTTGCTTTTTATCAATGACTTCCCACGTGTCATCGAGTCAAATTTCCTGCTTTATGCCGGTGACATCGTTATGGCGGGCGATCGGTTGTCAGGTAGATCACCATCTGCTGCAAGGGGGTATAGACCGTGCTTAAAATAGTCAGACAAATCTACTTCCATCCATAAAGGCAAGTGCAAAGCAGTAGGTAGATACCACAGAACCACGAACCTAAATAAGCTTGGAGGCTACATTTTAAAGACCGCCTCACATAAGCACGTCATTCGGGTGATGATGCAAGACTGCCTTGGCTGTTCGGAACAATCGTTGAAGGTATCAAAAATCGCGAACCAACATGTTTATCTCTTATGAAAGGCATTCAGGCGATTCGAACTCTCCGTCTTTTCGCAAATGTTCATCACATACGTTAGGCCCCACGTAGCGTACGCTATGCATGCCAGACAAACCTGGTTAAAATTCGATCTGGTTGCACTGAAGATCACGCTCCGAAGGGCAACCAAATTGTGGACGAACTGTTCTACCGGGCATATCATGTGCGGCCGAAAGCCCTAGGACTGTACAGTGGTAGTTATAGCCGTCCACGTGGTGACCTCATTCTTGCGTAGCAGCTTTTGAAAACCGCGGTCAGGCTTGCTGCAAACTCCTGAAACTTTTCGTAATTCAAAACTGAGGGGTCACAAGCTGAAATCGGCTACCCACTACAGTCTGCTGGAAAGTTGACGGAATTATTTTCGCTTGCGACTTTGTCAAGCGTGGAACGCTTTTTCGCCTTTGCTCATTTCTGCGTCCACATTGTTGTACAAATGACTCGAAGATGCAATGTACCATCTGCATTATTTGAACTGAATTCTGTTCATCGACTGACAACAAGACACAGCCAAACATTGCGTTCAACGACCCCCATGAAATCGGGGTAGATATATATATAGGAGTGTGTTAACGTGGATATTATCTTGAGTCCAAAGATGTGCGTATAACTTTTGCTAACTTACGTAATTCAAACTAATCATTCAATGGCACCAATCATGCCTTGGCATTTTTACCCGTACCATACCATGGTTCCATGTCATTGTACATCAATATACATTACTGGAGCTATACGTTCTTTCTGCGTCGAGTGATTTACCCAAGTCTACCAAACTTCCTTTCATGAAGCGTAACGCGAGGAAGTTTATGCATCCCTTTTCTACGAGTATGATTCGGTGTGCTACGGTAACTCATCGATTTGGGTCGAGACTCAAGAAAAAATATAAAGCCACCTCGATGTATCTTATCATTAAGTTGAATGAAGTTACATTTCCCCCAAATTCAGTAACGTGGTTCCAGTGTTACATTGAAACAGTGATGTGAATCGCCACTTTTCGCGTAGATGACTGAAGGTCGTTCATTCACCCATGCAATGTCGCCATATTTATTTACGCTTTAAGGTAAGCTTTTGAAGAGTGGCATCTTTTTCTAATTGGACAAAAAGAATTAGCTTCGGTTGGAAAGATTTTCTACAAGCTCTCAAAATCTTGATTTTTTAGATTGTGATAGCCTATGGCTCAGTACGTTCACAACCAGTTGAAATACACCTAGCACTTACGGTTCAGGCATTGAAAGAGTTTTCAGTGCGTTTCGAAATTAAGTTAAGATGGATGAACGCGGTTTTACTTCATTTTTCACACCAGGACTCCTGGGAACAATCATCGACATTTGTAATGAATTGGACTTTTATAGCTCTTCAGCACTTTCCTTTCTGCTGGTTTAAGTGAACCCTTCGTGTTTGATGGTGGATTTCATCAAAATATTTTAAAATAAACCTGATGGGCTATTTCTGCCGGAACAAATGATGAGGCGCTGTGGTGTCCTTCATAGTTTGCTGATTAGGGGACCATAAAGATGATAAGACGCTGATGGTTACGTGAAGTGTCATCGGGGTACTCAGTACTTTTGTCATACTTCACATGCGGTTTCTTCATTTTGCAACCAATGCCGACAACATATACTGCAATAGAGGATTCTACCTACGTTACCTCAGGATGACTTTTACTCATACCTATAAACGACGTGAATCACGTTATCAGTCATCTATCCGTAGTCTGTTCAGCCAAACTACTAGCTAAACTGAGGAGGCAAACGTGGTGTTTCAAACTGCACTGCCTTTAGTTGAATATACCAAAGTATATAGATGTGGTACTTTCGTTACAAAAGAGAAACTGTTGGTGAGAGTATACATCCATCCATGTCAGCCATATACCCGGAAATCATACTGTTTTCATTTGTCTCGAGCACTTCATGTAAATGAGAAATCCATAGAAGTGAAGCGATTGCAATCTGCGTTCCTCGTTTGGTCTCTGTCTTTGTTTACAGACGCACGATCCTTATGCTTATTGTTTCCTGTGTTCAATACCATTAGACCTACTGTCCTCAGTGACCGTTTGAGTTTATTTCGCAAAATTATTAAAGTGTGCAGCTTGATGTAATATTTGTCGCGTTGTGGAAGCATCCTTATCATCATTACACATAAGCTGAAGGTCAGCAACATACTTCAACTATTGTGCCATAATATATGAAGAGAAGACAAACGAAACATAGCGTTCTGCTGAAAATTATAGGATGCTAAAAAACAGGCGACAGACTACTTAGTAACAAAGTATACATCAAGTGGGAGCCCGATGTTGGAGCGGTAAGATAAGCTGGATACGGATGGACAAGAAAACTCTCAACACAAACGCCATTGAGGTCAGTCCCTTGCCATGTAAACTAGTATATCCAAAGGAACGTTTTCATCGTTCTTCGGATCTCAGCCAGGCGGTCGGGAAACACCAACAGACACCAACTTCAAAGTGAGGGGTTTCATCCCTCTTCACTAAGTCCTCGCTTGACCACCCCTCCTCACCTTTCCTCCAGAAACGAAGCGCACAAGCTTTGTGGACGCATTCGTCGTAATTATTCATTTCCTTTCCAGAGCTTACTGATGTAAACTTATTCTCTATAGTTGCAACAAAATTAATCTCGTGTGCTCATATTTGGGTCTTGCAGTGCCCGTCGTGTGTCTGGATTACGATATCCAAACTCGACTGAAGTTAGGGTTTACTCCGAAACACAGCTATACAATTTGGATCAAGAAGACTGCATCCGAAATGAAGAGTTTGGGAGAAGCTTTCACCAAATGATGTTCTGCTTTTATAATAAAAGTAATCTCGATTAACATTTACTCACCATCAGGATCTATCTCCTAGACTAGAACAAATTGCTCAGTCATCTCTTTCACAACCTTTTTTGCTAGACCACGACTTTATGACCAAACACATAACAGACGAATGTACTTAGTCATTTAATATTTGTCCATTTGTTCGTAAACTACCACTTTTACTTATATTAGACTGCAATAACTTCCTTTGTTACCACTACCGAAAATTAACTGTGTTGTTGATGAATGTTAATCTACCGAGTGCTGGGGATTTGGGTGTAGTTTTAGATATACTTCGTCGCAGTCCCCCTCAGTCAGGCAGGTTTTCGCCCTTCTGGAGAATCGCCAAACAGCTGTTTCGAGTTACTGGCTCTCGTTGACCAAATCCCACTATTCAATGGCTATCAAAAATCCGTCTGCATGACTTCTAAATGTTTTGCGTCGCACATCTTCGCTATGCGGAAATTCGTAGTTAATCGCAGTTCGTAACTGGTGTGGCAATAATGTATGAGGCGCACTGTCAGTCACCCAAGTCCGCCCACCCACAGCTTAGTAAAGCATTTCGAAATGCGTGCATTTGCCAGCCTTCGTCTTCTTGTTATGCTATTCAAATTACTAAAGGGAACTAATTGTTTCAAATTTTGCATGTGATTTTTCTACCCAATCCGTACGATCTCCAAGGCTAAGATAACCTACACTCGCGATAGTTTAAATTCCGTGTTTCTACTCCACTTGACGTCACGGTTTTTCCCGGTCAATCGGCAAAAAATACTGAAGCGAATCTACAAGAAGCACAATAATGATGCTAAAAAGCATGGCACTGGATGGTGAGTTGCTCTACGGAAGAAAACATTGCCATATGGAAATATTTGGGTGTTAGTCCTCCCAACAGTGGCACACCACGACCGCGGTTTCGTCCTGGTTTGACTCACCAGGTAGAGATAGCCTGAGCTTGGGTGGAACTCAGAGCAACATAGTTCACGGCTGACGCCCTAAACACTACGCCACTGAGATCGGTGAGCAACGTTTGGCAGAGCGGAAAGCAATTCAAAGTAGAATTTAGGGAACGCGCTGTGTGGATATGGTCCACGCGATCGGAATGACCGAGGTTTACCTCAAATTGAACCGAGGTCCCAATAGAGGTTGCGAATCGCAACCAAATCACAGCGTGTTCCCTAAATTCTACTTTGAAAACATTGCGGAGTATGAGTATACCCATTATAATAAGCTCAAATGTCCGATCAGTTATGAACAAAGTGGATCATATTAAAAGCAAAATTCGCTGTCGTGAATACTGGAAGCTTGGTGTACTTATCCTTCAAGAGACATGGCCCCATGAAGTTGTTGACAATGAGGTTGTAGCGATTTACGGATTCATTTGCCATCGTGTCTATCAGACAACTACATACAAGAGCCGCGGTGGAGATGTCATCATTTATGTCAATCCTCTGCGGAGTACGTTAACAAAAATTTGCTTTCGCTTTTCTTTTCCATGTATTAACTGTTTGATTTGAAATGTAAATCAAGATGTTTAAGTGGCTACCGATCTATTTTGTCTGCAACTAACTACATTGCACCCAGCTGTCGCACCTATGAGGCCGAGAAACTTTCCGATCAGTTCACTTCAAGTGTCAATGACCACATTAATTCTGCTCTTTGCATCTTTACTGGTGATTTCAACAGCTTTGACACCACTTTTCTAGCAGACTTTGGGCTGCGAAACGTTATACACTCCACCGCCAGACTTGAAACAACATCAGACCTTAGATTTATTTACAGTGTGAAGCTGTTTCTTGTGTGCAATCAGGCACGGATTGGTAGTTCTGACCACAGAAATATCAAGTTATATTCTATGGTGTACAGCAAACTAAATCATAGGGATATTACTGGTTGTAATGCTCGTAGGCCTAAAGGAAGACAATGTTCACCCGCGAGCTTATATCCAATTTAAGAAATGATTTCATCCACTGATCTTGGTATACGTTGACAACAATGTATCGAAATACTACCACCAGTTAACGTGCTACATCAACTTCTGTTTTGATATCTGTTGTCCACTGGAAACCGTCTGTGCGGATCAGTTTTTATGTCCATACCTAAAACGCTTACGGAGACTCAAAGTGAATGCGTTCAAAAAGAAAGACCACGCGGCGGTGAAATCTTTTTCTATTTCTATCAAAATTGAGCTGAACCGCCTAAACCTCCTCTTCGTCCAGACTATACTGGGAAATAGTATCTGCCGGGATATCTGACGTATGCTGAAAAACTTTGCGGAGTCTCTAACCGAGGGTCAAATCCAGATGTAGACCTGAGGGAACTGAACCGAAGCTTCTGTTGCTTCAATGCTAACACCACCTCTCACACTTCTTCCCCATGATTGGATAGGCCCACGACCTCTTTACCTGCTATTGAATGAAATGCTGTGCGCAATAAACTATTACAGATAAATTCCAACAAAGCAAGTGGTCCGGACGGACTATCACCCGTTGAGCTCAAAGTGTGTGCCGGTTCCTTGGCGCAGCCTCTTGCTGACCTATACACTTTGTGCACGAAAGAGTGTAATAATACTGATTCTGGAAAAGTCCCAGTTACAACGGTGGTAAAAGAAAGGTTCAGATAAATACGGACCCATTGCTTACACCTCGGAAAACGTGAAGATATTCGAGAAGAGTATTCTTGAAAAGTTACTAAATCAGACTCATTCAGATGCTCCGCTACAGTTTCCTTATCATAGTTTAAGGTCTACTCAAGACGCATTTGCTTATCTTGTACATTCAGTGCTGTCGTCACTAGACAGCAAGGTCAAATCCGTACGCATGTGTTTTCTCGATTACAATAATGCTTTAGTGGTGTAAAATGTGAGCTTCCTTTGAAAAACCAGCGCGGTACCGGAATACCACTATCGACTGACCATCTTTTGATAGATTACTTCACTGGGCGTACTCGGTTTATTTGACTTGGGGATAAAACTTCCTCGTCGCTCCCCACAGCCACTGGAGTTCATTAAGGGGTCAAACTACCTCCATACTTATTTTCCACATACATCACCTCTTTACCTGTCCCCGTCGATGCGATATGCCGACATATGCAGACGATCTAGTTTTGGGTATCCAACAACCGACAACAGCCTCGTCAAATAAATTACAAGCCTATCTGGACAGTCTTGAATTAGGGTCCAGAGTTTACTTTTTATCGCTGCGTGCATCAAAATGCAATAAGGTCCTTTTATCCCTGCATAAAGGCCATGGTTATCAGCAACTTCTCAAGGCATACCACCAACTTCAAACAGATGGTGAGAATTTGCACTCCAGATTGTCCTTAAAGTACCTTGGTGTAGAACTCTGTCGTGATCTTTGCTGGTCACTCCATGTTAATGATGTTCTTGTAAAGGTGAGGAGGCTTTGGTTTTACGCCCTTCGCTTTTGACCCTTCTCTGTCCCCGCCACTTAATTCTGAGACTCATCACCACATGCGTCTTACCCCTTTGGACCTACTGCTGCACTGTGATATTTCCCGGTTTTCTAAGTAAGCACTTCAAAATATTAGACAGGTCACTAACGCAATTATCTCCGTGTAGTGGAATTCCCATACCGACCTTTCTTAAGATTCTTGTGTTCACTGACACTAATTCATGTCAAATACTTGCTTCGAGAATAGTTACCGATACAAATCACCCTATCCATGGTGCACTGTAGAAGTGTGTATGGACATCCTTAACCAGACTAAAGGGTATTTCCGTTTTCACCCGCACAAGGTCTTACCAGTCATCCGTCATCCTATATCTGGCACGTTTTTTGTGCAACCAAACACCAGTCGTCTTGGAGCTTAAAACCAACTTTGCAAACCTGTGTGTAATGGCTGAATATTCACCCTTTTGGATGCATGAAGCACTTCCTTGAATTTAAAATATCGGATTGAATACTTAGACCTCCCGTTTAGATCGTTCGGAAATGTCGATGCCTGAATCTTTGCGAAAATGCTTGGCGCGAACTTGGGACTGCACGCTATCCAAGATTGGCAGCCTTGGTAGAAACATTACCTCACCGCGGTCAAAACGGCAAGACACAGAACGATAAAGAACCTTAATAGTTTGTCCCACTTCCTCTACAAACATATGCTAAAAGCTTTAGGGGCGAATACCGGTGTCTACGGGGTGATCTGCCATTGAAGTGTCATATCCTGAAAAACCCCACCACACTTCTCACGAACTTTTAAAGCTCAGCCCAAACGCATCTCTGAGGGCCATCAGTTTTAGCTGGCCACGCAGTGCAGCCGGCAGGAATGGGACGAAACCTTTTCTTTCTCCGAGTTTCACGACCCTGGAACGTCCTACCATCGCATGTTATATATCCACTCACATTATTACTAAGCCAAAGACGATTTATCGACACACTGACACACATTCAGTATGTGTTATGGGTCGTGACTGCCAAATGACGGCATAAATGCAGAACAGATAGTGAACTGTACTCGATCCCCTGTAAAATACAGGCAAGTACACTCACAATTGCAGTGCAGCAAAACTTCTGGTGAGTCATGTCGATTGCGCGTGAGTTTTTCGATACTGTGTTTGCAACTTTAATTTTCACCCTAACCATCCTACGGACTTGTCGATCATTTGTTCTTTTACACTTTGCAAACCACTTCAACCATTGCAGTACAAAACCTTTGAAAGTGCAATCAGGCAGTTTATACCTGGTTATTTTAAAACTGCCAACAAAATTTCTAAGTTGCTATAGCAGAGAAGTTGCTGGTATTAATAGCTCCGGGGACCTACTGTTTTCTTAAACCTAAACAGACCCATTATGTCGGGTGTAGTCGCGATTCCTTATTGTCCGTTTGACGGCGTCATCCATTTGGGATAGCAAGGAATGTATTTTTCAATGAACCTCCAACTGTATTTCCGACCCAAATCTAAAAGCAACAAGGCAACAGATGTTGTGTTCGAAATGAACCCAAAAAGTTTGTCACATGCAGCACGCTACCTGTAAGGGGAAATTTCGGGTGACTGCACAGCTGCACATTTGTCTGAACTCGTTGTGTCGCCAATGTCTGTGATTTACTGACGCAAGGACAATGCAACCCACTTGGAAAGAGACATGAGCGTATTTCCTTTATCATCCTGCTCTATTTCGGGCAAATGGGAAGCCGTATGCTAAGGAAATATATGAATAGATTCTATCATACTGATCCCTTGAGCACATCCGGATGCATATGATTCCCTACATGTTTGACACTTCAGAAATATGCGATCTCCGTATGGGATGTGCAGTGCAAGTGTCTGATAAAGAAAATGTTTGTTATGCCGCGCGCTGCCACAAAGCCCACGACAATGGAAACTTTTCCTCACTATTTGAGAGAAATTTCAGAATGTTGTACTCTTGAGAGTCTAGCGCGGATCGGATGAAACTTTACCTGAATCTGTTCAGCAATGGTTTGACTTGGATGATTTGGTACGGCTGTATGATGCACAATGACATTCGGTTTAGAACATACCTGATTCAATGGTACATTGAACCAGTTCAATCATTCAATCCAATCAATCCCAATAAGATTAATGTCGACCCAAGTAATTAAGTAACTGGTTTCAAGGAGGTTCAGATCATTGAATTTAATTTCACATGTAAACACCATTTAAACTCAATAGTTCACCGGATTCATTTTGGGCGGTCAGAATTGTGTGCCTCAGTGGTGGCTTGCCAATTCTCATGGCAAACAGGTTTGAGCAACTTTAGACAATCATAACGGATAATGAACAAAGATACTTGTCCAGCGAAAATCAACTTGAGGGTTTCCACAGTCTCATCAAAAAGGAAGTCCCTTGGATTTTTTGGCAGCACAAAATTGGTGTAACATTCATGTTCGCCTGCAACTAGTTTACGCACCAACAACCGAACTTTCCATGCAATATCTTGCGCCGCAAACTCAACTCGGAAAAGTCTTCATATCGCTTGCACCAGGTATCAAAAGTTGCTCCATTCGATTCATCGAAAACGAACTTTGTGATTGTTGCTGTGACTGCGTCTACTGAAGTCTGTGTGCCAGCACCTTGGGGCTCAGGTTAAACGCTGATCTCCCCCTATTACTCTTCCATAATCAGTGCGCAGACCAAACTGCTTATAATGCCATAAGTTAATTGGCGGTTTAAGTTTGGTAAGCTCGTCGCTTGGTGTGGGGGGCTACTATGTCCTCTACACGACAGTAACGTGTAAGTCAGTGGATAGTGAGCGGCGCTATATCACAACTAACAACTTATTCACGAAGGTCGTTGCCATCCCCCGTAGCTCAGTGGTCTCAACCACGGACTGGTTTGAGCTCTACCAGTGTCCGATGGAATGCGCACTGCTGACGATTCCCGAAAAAAAAACGCGCGTATAGTGCTTTTCCGGGCGTGTGGCGGCTGTCTGAGTGAGTCTAGATGTGACGAATGTCTACCTATACCATTCAACTCCCCCTACTACTCTTTTGTATTGTGCAAATAAATCGAAAAGTTGCTTCTGGGATTCCTCAAATTCTAGCTGCTCTTGCTGGAGAAGCTGCTGCATCTGATCAAATGAAACAAACTATTTTGTCCAAAACCTTCGTCGCCAGAATCTGTTATGCCCTCAGTTACGACTTAGCAGCTTCCTATATTGCGGCTCACGAGCCAAACGTCAACGCGCCGACGAGTAGTATATTGGTGAACACAAAACAGGCCGACGTGGGACGAAAGCACACCGACAAAGTATGAACCACAGTTGTGTGCTCAGTTGATTTCATAGGTCTCAAATAATCAAGGGAAGTGTGAGTAGCGTGAAACCAGCGACCGTAAAAATCTTCTACGATACGGACAAACACTGATTTGATTGTAGCTAAGGCTGTTCTGATACAAAGCACAGTTGCTCGTGGGAAATCACGTACTTACTTTCTTGAACAAGTCACTTTTTCGTTTCTGTGTGCATTTGACTTTGAGCTGTGTAATTTTGTTTTTCCACGAAGTTACAAGATTTGGTCTGAATCAGTGAAGCCAAATCGACTTGCTTCTCAGGTAGTGCACTTTTCTCGGTGTATGTCGTTCGAGACCTAACAGTCGGCATAAACTCATTTGTTTCATCCATCAAATCCAACACACTTTTGGTCTGCGAGAAGCTTTCATTCATGTACACAAATGCCCAAAGCCTGCACAGAAAGTTAACGGAATTAGCACTTCGATATGCTTCCGCAGCTTGGGACCTCATCCTTTCACAAAATCGTGGCTGCGCAATGAGCTAAGAATGCCGAAATCACGCTAACAGGTATGTCCGTTTTCCGGGATGCTCATGCCAGCAAAGGTGGTGGGGTAGCCCTTTACTTTTGTTACAGCCTGCAGTGCGTACTCATAGATGATTCGGAAACCGATATACCTGACTCCATTTGGTGCAGCTTCTCACTGAGAGGGAACGAGCTTGGTCTAGTGGCCGTTGTTTACCAGCCCACATCGTCTACACCTGAGATGGAGTGCAACTTGGCGGCTGCATTGAGACAGGTGATAAACAGGAAGTACAGTCACGTTCTACTCGCCGGTGATTTCAACTTACATGCTCCAGAATCACAGGCCACATCAAGAGAGCAACTCAAAGCAGATCTGCAAGACCTTGTCTCAGATTTTCCGTTTTATGGCCAAGTCACTTCGCCCATCAAATTCAGGGGAATTAACACATCATCCATATCCAACCGGAAATTCACTAATGTAGAACTCATGATCGAGAGAGTGATAATCGATGTTCCTCTAGACCGCCGTGATCAGGCGCCTTTGTATTGCTGTACACTTGCTTTGCTGAGTACCCCGAGGACAGAACTCAAAGGACGCGAACTATAGCCAGTTCCGATCTCTTAACTCGACTCATTGAAGCGACGGACTGGAGTTTCCTAACCGAAGAAATACCGGATATTGCCTGGGAACGTTTTGTCAATAAGCTTAACATCTGTGTTATTAGAGCATCGGAGACCAAGACTATCAGTTCGAGAAACCTGGTGATCTTTATACGGAGTAGGACACGCAAATGCATGTTGAGGTGCAACGCAGGTGGTATACGCACGAAACCGATCCGTATCCGAATACCTTGAAGACATATGTTATCCACCACTGTACCCAACTATTGTGCGAGGAAAAAGTAGCCTATCAACATGTCTTGGCCGAACGATGAACGTTAAATCCAAAGATTCTGTACAAGCACGTGAACAGCCTCCGCAAGTTGAAGTGTGAATTTCCCGCTCCTCTAACAACGGATAGTCTATCTCATACTACCAAAGAAGCATCGAGTGTACTGCAACAATAACATTCACCAACATATCATTGTATCTCGTGGTCTCCTGGATCTTTGGAAACTATGGTGTTTCCAGTAGAACTCACGCCTACATATTGTATTGCAGACATCATGATGAGCAAGTTGCTATCCATACGCCTGCACGCCGGTCCAGAAATTGACGACATCCGCCCAAGGACGCTTGTTGTTGGGGCTAACGTTTAGGCTGAATCATTAGCGTGGTTGTTCCAGCACTACCTTGACGAGAGGTACGTTCCTGCAGTTTGGAAACACGCGATACTAACTCCCAGTTACAAAGGAGGTAGTCTTTCCGACTCAGCTAATTATCGATCAGTGCCTCTTCTGCGAGCTTTTCAAAAGTTATGGAGGGTATCATTGCGGACCCACTCATGTCTTATCTGGAAGACTTTCGTTACATCGCTCAGCAGCAACATGGCTTTCGCTAGAATCGGTCATGCACAACAAACCTATTGTTAGCACGAGACAGCTAGACCAAAACGGTGGGTGCTGATGCAGGAGTTGATGTGCCTTACTTTGATTTTTCTATAAACCATTCGACCGGTTGGACCATCGCATCCTTCTCGCCAAACTCCAAACATGTGGCATTAAGGACCCTCTACTCGGGTCCCCTTCCAGTTTCTTTTGTATAGGCGTCTGAAGTTGTGAGTACGTGAATCCATGTCAGATCAAATTTACGTCGAACGCTGTTTATCGCAGGGTTTGGTACTGGGGCTCGTCTATTCTTTGTGTTAAGTAACCATCTAGTAAGCCAAATTAAGTCAAACTGTTTACTATAAGCCAATGACATCAAAGTATGGCGAGTGCCCAGAGCTCCAGAAGACCGTATGCAGCTTCAAAACGACCTTGACAAGAGTTATGGATGGTTGGTTCAAAATCGCCTTTCTTCAATGTGGCAAAATGTCGAGCGCTCCATTTAAGGCATCACATGGTTCACATACCTAAGCTGGGTGACCAGGAACTTTAACACTGCTCTCTCGAAAAGGATCTTGATGTGTTGGTCCAGAAGGTCTTGGCTCCTCGGAGCGGTCCAAAAGGGCGTAGAAGAAGGGGATCCAAATCACGGGGTTTTTACGGAGTTTTCAGGCAATGTGAACCGTCTGTTTCCCGCCAAATAATTTCCGCTTACATATGTACTGGCGCAGAATATGTACGAGGGTCATTCAACAAATAAGGTGAATTTTTCGGTATAAGGATTTTTAATACAGATTGAAGCTTACTTTTTTATTTTTCAATGTAGTCTCCCAGCACTGTCACACACTTTTCCCATCTGTGCACAAGCTTCCGTATTTCCTCAGCGTAAAAATCTTTGGACTGATGTCTCAGCCATTCATTCACAACACTTTTGACTTCATCGTTACTTTCAAACTTCGTGCCTCTCATGAAGGCTTTCAAGGGACCAAACAGGTGAAAGTCTGAAGGGGCAAGGTCTGGGCTGTAAAGGGGATGAGGGAGCAGTTTCCAGCCCAGCTCGTTGATGGTCTGCACCATTCGGGCTGCTGTGTGAGGCCCTGCGCTGTCATGATGCAGGATGACTTCTTCTGACTGATGACCCCCGCGTTTGTTCTTTATGTCTTTCTTAACCTGCCGCAGCAGTGCACAGTAGTTGTCACTGTTCACAGTGCTTCCTTTCTCAAGGAGTGAAATGCTGATTGGGTTTTGCATATCCAAAAAGACGGTGAGCACACTTTCCTCGTGGACCGCTGGGACTTGAACTTCTTCTTCACTGGAGAGCCTACATGCTTCCAATCCATGGACTGCCGTTTGGACTCAGGCTCTTATTGGCAAACCTATATCTGGTCACATGTGACCAGCTTCTTCAGAAACTCATCACCATCTTTCTCATAGAGGCAGAGACACTGCTGGCACAACTCGAACCTCCTCTGTTTGTGCTCTTCAGTAAGCATCTTTGGCACTCACCGGCAGCTGACCTTTGAGTAGCCAAGGTCATCATGGAAAATTTTGTGTGCTGTGCCAACAGATAAGCTCAAAGTCCTTGCAATGTCATCCACTGTCACCCTTCTGTCCGACTGAATGAGGTCATTGACTGATTCGATCACCTCAGGAGACCTCACTTCTGTAGGCCTCCCAGGCCTGTCTTCATCCTCAGTACTGCTCTTTCCTTCTTTAAACAATGTTGCCCACTCGTAGACATTTTTCGGCTGAAACATGTGGCACCATACACAGTTGACATTCTCCTTTGATTTTCAACTGGTTTGAACTCTTCAGCAATCAAAAACCTGATAACCGACCACTGTTCAATCCTGGGGCATGCTTCTTGGTCAGCTATCATTGTTAATCGCTAAAACTCTCAAACAATTTTCAATCTGCAAAAAAATTACATCCATGTGAAAAAGAAGTAAAACAACAAAATTAAAAAAGTAGGCTTCTATCTGTATTAGAATTCCTTATACCGAAAAATTCACCTTATTTATTGAATGACCATCGTACCTAGAGCATAGCACCCATGACTAAAGCGGAGCGTCACGGTCTTAGAGATCCCACAACATAAGGTGACAAACAATGTCAAGGGGCTCCGTCACTTGTCATACGAACAGCGCCTCAGTGCTAGACATTTTCAGCGAGCGCTATTGGCGTTTGCGTGGCGACCTAATAATTGTTTACCTAGATTTTGAACAGCACTATTCACCCGTGTCATCACTTGTTGAAGCTATCACAGCGAAAGTTTAAGAGGTCATCCTCTGAAATTGACAGAAAAATACGGTCGTTTGGAGTGTCGAAAATTCTTCTTCACGCTGCGTGTTTGCCACTTGTGAAATACCCTCTCAGAAGTTGTTATTTAAGCCCCCACGTTAGCCGTGTTCAAAGCACACGTAGAAGGGGCACTGGTTGTACTACACCTTATTGCGTAACCCAAACTACCCATACAAACAGCAGAAAAGCAAAAGCAAATCAATCCACCTCAATTTTTGCCCGGGAACCACAGACAATAACCTTGGAGAATACGTAACACCATGTGTGAACTGCTCAGAGGGAATACTGTAACCGGCAAGTTCACAAGGTGCGGTTGTACACCATTTCCTATTGCCATTTTGCCTTTATTTTGCTCACCCTTAACGGATCATCGGGCGAAACATGTCAAGTTTCGAATATATTTCTGCGCAATATACCACGGACCATTGAGCAATTGCACTGCTGTCGATATCCAGGAAAGTGTTCTGGAGATTTACCCCGAACAGCCCACGCAAGTACCACTTCAAGTTTCCCCATATTCGTGGTCATAGGAGCTGTTGGCCAGTTTAAAAATGACATGATAAACCGGATAGCAAAACTCATTTTAAACATCACAGTACCATATATTTCTGACCTAAAGAATGATTGTTAATATTAGGTAGCGTATTTTGAGGCGATGAAGTTCAGTAGTATACTTAAAACGCTTCGTCGTGCACCGCACACAGTGTGACTGTTGATGTCAACACAATTATAAGTAACGATTATCAAATGGTACGCGTCCCGAAACTGTTACCCTAAGGTAATTCAGGTTTTTAGTGAAAATCATCTGCATGCTTGGCACGACATGCATCCGTGGGTGTTTCAATAGCCTTTAACTGAAGCATCAAACAGATATCTATAAAAGACGTCATCTGATTTATCAAACAAATCGGGGAATAGCGAGCTTCTACTTAATCAGCAAGTTAAAGCAATTTACTTGCTATCAATATCCTATTAAACCGAAGACCTAGTATGGACATCGGAAAATAGCGCCATGCAATTAACTGTTCCGAGTGATATATTTTACCTCATCTGCTCCACAAGCTGAGGAGATGTGGTTTTGTTGGCGCACTGCACCAGCGGGTCAGTGACTTTCTTATTGGGAGATGGCGGGTTCAGGTGGATGACAGCCTAACGGAAAGGTACCCGTCCACTATAGGCGTTCCCTAAGGCACATTACTGAGGTCCCATTTTCTTCCTGCTCCCTATCAACGAAGTACCCCAGCTTTTTCGGCCGTCCTGCATATTATTTGAGGATGACCTGAAGCTTTGCAGGATTATTGATTCTCCCGGCGAATGTGACGTCCCTCAGTAGGACCTTGACCTCCTGTCCCGGTGGTCTACGGAAGTTGACCTACAGGCCAGCACGGCCAAGTTATCATTTATGAGCCTGGTGAGAGATAATAATGGGATTGCGTATGCCCTGGCCGGCCACGCGCTGCATCCCACCAGTTCTGTAAAGAATTTAGGCATACTCTCACGCTGTGATCTGAAGTCTGTCAACAACACGAACAGAGAGTATGCAAACGGACTACGCTTGCTCTGGGCACTTAGACGCAACTTCTGCACTTGGTCTGGATAGATTGCCTGGCTGTTCTCTTCCCTAAAAAGAGCGGTGCTTGAGTACGGCTCACCCGCCTATGGCCCGATCACAATAGGTGAGGTGCAGAGACTGGAACAGGTCCAACTTGTAGCTAACCGACTCATACCCAGTTTACGGGATATGTCGTACGAGAACCGATGTAGGGGACTTGGAGTTCATACCCTGTCATATCGTTTCCTTCGAGTTGATCTAATTACGACTCACCGGATACTGCACCTGGGCCACTTCCCTCTGTTGCAGCCGCTACGACACATTCACGCACCAAGCAGCACACGCGGACACGGCATAAACTAGTGGCACCGTATTTAAAGTACATCTCACCGTCTAAATTTCGAGCGCCGAGTGGTGAAATGGCAAAACAAATTTCTGGAGATGCTAGTCGAGAAAAAATCGGGGTCAGTAATTTAGAGCTTCTTTGACGCCCACGTTGTGGACTACAGGTATAGGGAGGGTATCGCAACCGGAAAAGATGTAGTACAGCTGCAATATGCTGCCACTAGTCAAGAATCAGCGACGTGACCCAGCGCAAGCGACAAATCCAACTACGGAAGAGTAACACCGAGTTTTATCATCCCTTTCATGACTCTCAGTATTCAGTATAATACTTGTTACATTACAAGTTTGACTACATGCGCTTAGTGAAGAAAACGAATCGGTTTGAAGCATGCCAAGAATGCATCCAATGGGTCAATCAAAAAGCGTACCAGTGAACGCAAATCTGCTCATTAAACAAACTATATTCATGACGACATATAGAGAAACTAGTAAGCAACGTGTCACACAAAATTAAACTCAAATAAACCAGATATATACCATACACAACTCAAGTCAATTCATAACTGAATCAAGCTCCTCCTTAAGCATATTCAACACAATTCATAGGCACATCAAGTTGAATCCAGTGGCGCACACGCACAACTGCGTGCCCATCGTCTTGACCAATTGCAAATCAGTACAAGAATACTCAGAACATCTGCATCGGTTGGTGCAGCGGTTAGACTGCGCTCAGCCAACAAACCACGTGATGCACACGCGGACGTGAAAACAACACGTGAGCTCATTCACTGTAGGATGAGATGCGGACTAGCACGAAGCATCTATGGACGGTTGAGGAAGTACTGTAACTTCCACCCACTCACTTACGCGGCATCAAGACACACAACACAAAACTGGGGGCCATCCGCATTCATAGTGCTTACTGTTACGTGCAGACGACCGGACGTGAAATGTACTCTACAATGAGACAGTATCGATTGCATTCACTGAACCTACCTGCATGCAAGCTACCAGGCAGGTCCGTTAACCTCACGTGGTGTGACCTATACTTAGCGGTGTCTACGTGTGCTCGGATGTGGTTAATAGTGGCTAGGTGAAATAATTAATGCGTGCGGTGCTTCACTACGCGTTATCATGCAACAATGCGTTAGTTATCGGTGGGTGTGGCCGAATTCCCTGTTAACTGCAGTTGATCGACCTTAATGATGAGGTTGGCATCTGCACAGCAATGCATGATGTGCTGCACCGAGCTTTGCGGAAGAGTGCCGCGTTAATTGTGATAAGGTTACCGGGTTGGCAAATGTTCGCATTTACTGGTCTATATGCAATCGTTAGTATAATGTAGCCGTTGACAGGGTGAAGGGATATGTTTGTAAAGAACCGTCATGAGTTCGTGTGGAAAGGATATGAAATGATGTTCTATGTTAACGTTAGCGCACTCCTCACCAAGATGCCGAAATACGATGCACTGTGTATGGTGAAACGCTGTTTGACTGAAGAGATTAACCTAGGGAGTGACCGCAAATTAACTTGGTTGAAACAGCCGACAGTAAGAAATTGCGTGGTATGTTGTTATAACTCGGGTTTCAGTCGGAAGTAGGCACTCAAGAACATGGTGTTATCATTAGATCACCAATGTCCACTATGTTGTACATAGTACTGACAAACTCCAGTAAATAGCCAAAAGTTGTTGTTATCAAGTGGATGACACATTTTGAACAGAAAAGGGGAGAAGAAAAGCTAGTTTGAGAGGAATCTGAAATCGCCCACCATAAAGTAGCACATGGCCATTCCTTGACTGCTTCCGAACCGATATTTCGTCAACCGACGGACACAGGTGGGACACCGCACTACAATTCCGATCTCTATGTTTCACAGATAAGGCCATGTGCACAGAGAAGGAAGTAGACAGTAAGGTAATTCCTGAATAGTGGACACCCGAAACCGGTAATGAAACACACGTTTCACAATATGCTAAAACCACATTGAAAATATACAGCGGAATGGATTGAGACGATAAGAATATTACAGGTAGAAGGAAATTCCTTTTCCTTACCGACGGCACTAATCAAGGATTAAAACTCGGGATCCGTTCAACAATGGTGTATCTGAAAGACACACTTTTCGTAGATAAGATGACTAATTGTGTTCACAAATGTATTCACAATAACTGCGAATATGTGTGTGTAGGAGATACCGCGAGCGAACTGCACACGACGCTGCTAGAACACCTGAGGCGCATGTCACGACGACGTCTAAGTATAATGCTCTACTGTGAGATTCAGCGGTGGCGACACACTTGTTAGGTACAGTGCATGTAAGGCGGCCAGATTATTGGTGAGCCAAAGCGAGACGCTTCCAGATTTCTTGCACGGCAACCCGAGACACTTAACCTGCCCCTGTTTTTTTCTGCATATGCTGAATGTACAACACAATACTAAAAAGTACTTGCGTTATTAGTCAATACAATGGCTACGCTACAGAAATTTTACATAACTAAATAAGTGGTATATTCCCGGTAGAAGGAGGCATACAAGTGAAAGCACGACTAATATACCTGGAAATATAGCTGCTTTGGAACAGTAAAAGGCGTGGTTAAACTAAAGTACAACCAAATTTTTCGTAGTATACACACTTGAGAAGTTCCTGGGATAATAGTGGGATCCAGGAGCATTATGGCGCTGGTTTGAGAAAAATTCAAGGTTATTACTATGTTGGCAATAGCCAACGGTCGGCATGATTTCGCCATGTTGTAATCCATGGTTTCATGAGCACAGGAGCCAAAGTAAAATGTCGGTACAAGTGGTTCCGATTAAAAGTTGATGTACTGCTTGACATAATATTATCTGGAACAATAGTTATCGAGCAATACTTAAATGAAGAAAGAACCAAATATTTTATTCTCGACAGTGCGAGACATGCCTGCTTAGTCATGATCATGGGGACACAACAAGAACTGGTTAATGTAAAAACGACGCGAGTTTATAAGTAACATATGGATCCATGTGTTAAGTGTGCATGAATGTGTTGTGTTGTTGTGTTGCTTGAATTTGTGAACATGACGTCGTATTTGTGATTGTTTTCGGTCAGGTGTAGGAAGAAGATATATGAACTCTGCGTATTGGATGACCCACATCTGTGGATTGGGTTAGATCATCCAGATATGTAAGAAGAAGTGCGTTTAGTGAGCGGTGAGTCACATCCGCCACGTCATAGTGTTGTTAGATGGACATTTGTGGCGTTTTATAGAAAAACCTTGCCAAGCGAAAACCCACCATGTCCTGAAACACTGCCGCCAAACTATTTGCTGAAGTGGGTAAACCCGAACCAACCAGCTGACATCACAAAGCAGTTGTTTGCCTAGCTAGATGAGTGTATTTTTCGTAGTAGATCTGGGCGCTGCATTAGCATTTCGTGAAGTTGTTCTCAAGGATACACGACACTCTTGTCTTCAGAACTGCATTTCACCATAAGTATTGCTTTCAATGTTTAGACGCTAAACTGCGTTGTTCAGAATGTACTTTGATTCAATTTGGAAAAATATAGAGTGCTGTATCTGAGGAACAAGTTGGTTCATTCCCACAAACTCGGCAACCAGAAGCTGCAAACGTTTTCTGGCGAGAAGGATGTGGGAGTATTGTCCAGGTTGACCTTGGATGTTCGAATCAAACTGAGACGGCCTAAAGGAGGGGAGTCCAACACGTGGGCCTCTTGAACCATGCACTCGGACGATTCGACCCTTTGATTTTTCCACAACTACGGCTCATACATACGGCCACATGTAGAATACGTAGTACAGGTTCGGCAGCCATGGCTGAGGAGAGATCTCACCGCCTTGGGGATACCCTAACGCCGGGCAACCAGTTTCACCTCATAGTATTTTGTTCAAACACAGTCTTTATAAATTGACAAATGGTGTCCGACGTGTCATTACTAAGTGACTGCAGGTCTAAGAACTTGACCTCATTGACGGCAAAAAATCTCACAAGGAATACGAACACCATTACTTTCTTGAGACTTGATACGTCTGTGAACATTGATACGAATTTTATTATCTTGTTTCTCTTGAAGTTTTTCTGGCAAACAGGTACAGGACATAAGTTATTATTCTTATTCTTCTTCTTATTATTATTATCAACGCCACACATTCTGTGCGCACGCATGCAAAGTTCCGCTCAAACAAATTTCTCTACCAACTTCTGATACAACTCCTGGAGTGGAAACCGTGGTTATGAAATGCAGTGTGATAACAAAAGGCACCTTCTGCGACGGCTAAATTGACTCCTGTGTTTCAACGTTGTTCATGGCAAATAATTATTTCAGGGGCGGAAGAATCTGCCGCAGACACCGCTGCCTTAGAACTATCCGATTTTAAGTGCTTCGTGAGATCTGATCTGCCACCGTGAGCCATAGAAAATTCCGATTTGCATTTGTCACTCCGAACTTGCGAGTCGTCGCGCGTGGACTACTTAATGAATGGTAAATCGCTCTCCAATTGAGTAGTCATCTTGCACGTGGTTTTCCCACCAAGCTAGAAAAAATGCAGGCATTCCCCACTAAAGTTCCAAGAATCTCATCATCGCTTTTCTTCCTTCATTGCACATTGTAGCAAAATGTTTCCTTGCCGCGTTCTCCACCCACGCAGTCGCATATCCCACAAAACATGCCGGCCTACTTATTTCCGTCTTATTGTAACAAAAACGGCGCGGCAATGGAGGACGAATTGGATTGGTGCCAACACAAGCTATATGAACACCCACACAGACGTGCATTGATAAGTCGTCTTTCCTTCCCACGACGCACCATCTCTCCGGGTTTCCGCTCGCGACACCTCCATACACTTTGGGGCCTCGTAAAAGGGTATTCCCCGCCCATTACACCCCTGTATCTCCGCTTCTACGCGTCCCATTCTGACTGGCCCAGGTGTCTTTCGATAGCTCTTAATTTACATGAACGTGGATGCAGCACACAGTGCTTGGGGTTGGTCCGGAATGTTCAAATAACGGACGTCACGCATGTCCCGTTCTCGTCTCGTTCCGTTAAGCCAATGTTGCTCCGCCTGCTCTCCCTGATTGCGCCAGTTCCCGTTTCCGTCCGCCCCCATTTTAGTGGTCTTTTTGTCTGCCGGGAAATCACTGCCTTCTGCCTCCCTACCTTATGGTGTGTCCGCACCGCCACTGTTTGGTTCTGGGTTTTATTTTCACCTACGTTATACATGCTCAAAGCGGGATATTCTGAGGTTTACGACCGCAAATCGGTATATTAGTACATCCCGCCCAGCATTTCTAAAAAAGCGGGACAACAGCTTTAAATGCGGGATTATTATTTGCCTAAATTGGGATGTACGTTTACCTCGAGTGCATGTGATTTACCCGGATATTGTCGTGGAAAGTAGGCGGGAGTTACGGTCAAACCTGGGAGTTTCGATCGCTGATCCAGTGTGCATCGCAAAAGCCAATGGTTATATGAAAAGACTGGATGAGATGTAGCTATTGAAAATGATGCGGGTTGATCTAAACGGCCGGCAGGTCACGCATGCAAGCCTCCTACTCCGAAGCCACAGACCGGACGTACGTGCGGGGTTAGCAATGGTTGACTGCACTGTCACGGTGGCGACAGACGCCTGATCCACCGCTCGACTGAAGCAGGGGCTAGGTAGCGAAAAGTGCTAGTGGCCACGTGTGCAACTAGATGGACGCTTGGTACAAGCGCTGAGCGCCTGTCCTTACCTAGCATAGCGTACAGTGACCACAGATGAACACATGCAAGCGTTTTGACTGGGGCATTACGTGTTGCTGAATTTGGCCGCACTGTTTAACTCACGTGTGAACGGATGCACACCATCCATTCACATATTTCGCCAAAGTCGGTTTACGTCAGTGAGACATTACAGTTGCATGTGTGACCGGCCTCAGGGAATTCATGTCAGCATTGATTTGTCCCCATGCCGTCACAGTCTCTCGCACCGCCGAGAAATAAACTGTTTTTTTTACAACAGTTAGTTCCCACCAATAGTTTGAATGACACAATTAGAAGACAAGCACTGATAAATGCACGCATTTCGTATCGTCTCATCAGTACCAATACAATAACTAGTAATTATCTTATTCAGTCCCAAGGGTGTTCCCTATCAGTAAAATGTCGTGGGATGAACGGCGGCAATCGTCCTAAGACCGGGGTATCCGTAGGTCACAAACTGACTGTTTCTGCACTCACAGGGCAGGTCTTTGCTGGCTTGTCGTCACGGCTTAGGTGAACCGTAATAAGCGTGGATTGGGATTACGTAATAGTAAGCGAAATGAGGAGCCGGTGTCAAGCCGATAACGGGTCAATAAAACACGTTTGCGTTTGCGTGCACACGGAGATAGCTGACGTCCCCTTGAACCCATTTGGTCCGCTCTTCATTCACTCTGGAATTCAAAACCCCTCTCCTTCTTGCTTATTTAACTAACGCAGCAGGGATAATCGGATAAGTGATTATTGTGTGATTTGGCACTGATAGATTCAGTTTCCTATGCTGAAAGTAACGACAATTTCCGGATTCTGTTTGTCACCACAGCATCTATAGCACATTAGATTATCTGAGTGACGTAGATGAAGCGCTTGGTTACCCTCTTTGAAGGGGTGTTACCCTTAAATGGGAGCTGGAGGTGTACTTTTTCCCTAGGTGTCATCAACACCGTTTCTTCCAGCAGTCTGACTTAGCGATGCTTCGTGATGAGGCCCTTAGGGTAAAAGACTTCCGTGAGTGTTCCGGCTATTGTTCTTAACTCCTCAGTCAGACAATGGCTCGAGCAGATACGCCTGGCACGAGTTAACAAGATTTCCACCAGGGTACGCTTGTGGCCCATCAGTATGAAACTGGTAAAGCATAGATATTGACCGAATCATTTTGGTTTCCGTAGACTAACCGCAAAACGAGCCCGGTATATCTTTGGCTGCAACCACCTGTTGTGTGAAGCAACATAGTTACGAAGCAGCTAACATTGTTTCAGAATTGAACAGCCCCTGAGAAGACACGTCTCGCGCGACCGTGAGCGAAATCCTACCTCTGTTATGAATGGTCGCTCCCATAAACCAGACCCCAACTCACTCAAAAACAAACGGCTTACGCCTGACCTGGATCACGGTTGACATCGATGTGCATGACGATGCTGACGATAAACACTTTGCTGAATGTGTAACGTTTAATGCAATATCAGTAAACAATGCCAACTTTAAACTAATTATCCTTAAGACTGGTCACGCGCCGCGGAAAGTTGGCTTGTTACGTTAGTGTAAACGATACTGAAGCACAGCTTCAGCGAATCACTCGCCTAGCGTTCACCAGAACTATCCGGTATCCATGCGTCTAACACTTGACACATGATGCCAAAGTCTCTGTCCTTCTCTTTGACCACTCCCGGATAAAGGTTTCGCGTCCATTACAATATCGTGTCAACCACACTTTGTTCATGCCCCACTGTAATCCAATTGACTATCCTTGTAAAGCAACCGAACGTTCTCGACTGTTCAGTTTATCGTTGCTCGTCAGTTACCAGCTCCCTAAGTAATATAATAGTTACCCGTCATCACCGCACAACGTAACCTGTGATGGCTTTGAACAAGAAAGTTTAGATCAACCCGCATCATTTTCAATAGCTACACCTCATCCAGTCTGTTCATATAACCATTGGCTTTTTCGATGCACACTGGATCAGCGATCGAAACTCCGAGGTTTGACCGTAACTCCCGCCTACTTTCCATGACAATATCCGGGTAGATCACATTCACTTGAGGTAAACCTACATCCCAATTTAGGCGAAATAGTCCCGCATTTAAAGCTGCTGTCCCGCATTTTTCGAAATGCTGGGCGGGATGTACTAATTTACCGATTTGAGGTCGTAAACCTCAGAATATCCCGCTTTGAGCATGTATAATGTAGGTGAAAGAAACAGAACCAAACAGTGGCGGTGCAGGCACACCATAAGGTAAGGAGACAGAAGGCAGTGATTGCCCGGAAGACAAAAAGACCACTAAATTGGGGGCGGACGGAAACGGGAACTGGCGGAATCAGAGAGCAGGCGGAGCAACATTGGCTTAATGGAACGAGAGGAAAACGGGGCATGAGTGACGTCCGTTATGGTAACATCCCGGACCAACCCCAAGCACTGTGTGTTGCATCCAAGTTCACGTAAATTAAGAGCTATGGAAAGACACCCGGGCCGGTCAGAATGGGACGCGTAAAAGCGGAGATACAGGGGTGTAATAGGCGGGGAATACCCTTTCACAAGGCCCCTAAAGTGCATGGAGGTGTCGCGAGCGGAAAACCGGAGAGATGGTGCATCGTGGGAAGGAAAGGATATCTTATTAATGTACGTCTGTGTGGGTGTTCATATAGCTTGTGTTGGCGCCAATCAAATTTGTCCTTCGTTGCCGCGCCGTTCTTGTTACAATAAGACCGAAATAAGTAGGCCGGCATGTTTTGCGGGATAATCGACTGCGTGGGTGGAGAACGCGGCAAGGAAACATTTTATTACAATATGCAATGAGGGAAGAAAAGCGATGATGAGATACTTGGAACTTTAGTGGAGAATGCCTGCATTTTGTCTAGCTTGGTGGGAAAACCATGTCTAAACAAAAGTGTAAGATGACTACTCAATTTAAGAGCGATTTACCATTCATTAAGTAGGCCACGCGCGACAACGACTCGCAAGTTCGGAGTGACAAATGTAAATCGAAATTTTCTATGGCTCAAAGTGGCAGATCAAATCTCATGAAGCACTTAAAATCGGATAGATATAAGGCAACAGTGTCTGCGGCAGCTTCTTCCGCCCCTGAAATTATTATTTGCGATGAACAACGTTGAAACACAGAAGCCAATTTAGCAGCCGCAGTAGGTGCATTCTGTTATCAAGCTGCATTTCATAACCACGGTTTCCACTCCAGGAATTGTATCAGAAGTTGGTAGAGAAATTGTTTGAGCGGAACTTTGCATGTATTCATACATATATTTAATCAACAAACCAACTCCTACTCACCTCCACAACAATAAAAACATAATACATAAATCTCCTAATTTTCTGTTACACATTTTTTTTTTTTTTTTTTTTTTTATTTTAAATCTAACCCTATATTTATTGTTCAAAAAACCCCCCCCCCCCCAAAAACCAAAAAAAAAAAAAAACCCAAATATAAAACACCCCCCCCACTCATAATAAACACTTTACACCACTTTTTCTTTTTTTCA
>OX104063.1:237220172-237240511 GCA_944474145.2 Dicrocoelium dendriticum
AGGTAAGTAATATCCAAAGTTTTTTTTAAATTTGAGCAGGTTGTTAACCATCTTCTGATGGCCCATTATATGGAGACCACTATTTCGTAAACAATTTTCACGGAGATTTAATTTTAAATGCTACCCTATTTTTCTCTGGATCTTTTACAATGTTAAGGTTTGCCATACTGCACTATAATCAATTTGAAGGACTGCAGACCCGTTGGGTCTGTACACATTTAGAATTTCATATAATTGTAAAAAGCCCGATGAGCTATTACCGGAAACCTATGTTCGCTTACACAAAGGATGGTTTGTTTAGATAATTCTTCTCAAACCTATTTATTTTGCTATAGGTAAGATCGCACAGATCAAGTAATCCCGTTTTTTGCCAAAAGGAGGTGCATTCTCCATGCAGGCAAATCAAGGTTCGAGCACTGTCACTTCTGTTTTGTGGTGATGTAATTCCATAACCAGGTCACATACTCATCTTTTCGTGGAATAAACAACGTTTGTGTTGTGTCCTGTTGAGTGCAGCAGCTTCCTAGCCAGCGTAGCGAAACACACCGTGCATTGGCCATTTTGAAAGGAGCAAAAACACTACTAGCCAGACAGTTGCGTTATTTTCGTTGGTAACAACTATCTGCTAATCAATTCCTTTACCGTTGTTACAACCGCGGTAACATTGTGAGAAGTATTGTCAACGAACTCAATGAATATTCGTCTTACTTAGCAATGTCTGGCTAAATGTCATGCTGGCATGTGTACAGCACCCGTAGTTTCAAAACGAAAATTTCTTCATGTATGTCTCGCAGAAAGCTGTATGAATGGCACCGATGAATCTGTACAGACACTGCCGCCTCCCTACATCTCCGCTTCCGAATGACAATTCGAAGTATTGACTCATGTCTCTCCTCGATTAATGCATTCAATAGCTGAGATGTGCGAACCATTTATTGCTTAAAGTTGAACCGTCTCAGTGGAATAAATTTTACAGATTACTAGACAGTCCTTAAATGAGAAAGAGCGCATACCCAATTAATGCATGAATGTCTACAACTAGCCAATTTTAGGTGCAGAATATGGCTGGAAGTCCTGTTCCCAATACTCAAGTCAAACCGGTTTACGAAATCCGAGCAAATTTATTAGTAGCTCTAAAAGCCAAGAATATTGGTCTTGAGAATCAGTTTACTCTGTCGAATTTAAAGACCTGCGACCGTAAAGAATCTTAAGTACTCCGAGTATTACCAAATGTTTTACGATTTCGACGGTCGAAAGGTCTTCAACTGTTGAATGTAAAAATGTTGTCAATAATGTTTTTATTAAATCTGTATTCCCAGCAGCAAGCCAACTGGATATTAAGGGCCCGGAGATAATTTCAAAACCAGTATGTGCACAATTCGACAGAATTCTTTCATGAGGGACTGCCAACTTAAAAGCTGACATCATCTGTGATGAAGTAAACGAAGTATTTTTACCTATGTCCTCTATCACCGATACGTGAATGGAACGCTAGCCTCTTCAGACCCACAGAATGGATTCTTTTGTAGTCAATAGGACTGGTTATCGTCCATTTTCTTCCTCTGAAAATGGGATTCTTTCGAAAGCAGGTGTTTGCATAAACATACACAGACTATTTGTAATTTATCCAGATCGTTGAAGGCACAGTCTTAGGTAGGTATTCATGCTGCATCAACTTATCAACCCCGGTGTGAAAGTTTCAAAAACTAACACTAAAAAGTTGAAGTTTACGGGTGTTGTACGGGGACTATCTGTACAACGTATAATTCACCAGAGACTAGCATAATCTTCTCAATAGCATCTAGGAATAAAATCACGCAACCGATGCAGCAGAAGTTGGTGTAACGAGTAAACTGTTTAGAACATCTACGAGGTTTCACTCCCTTCAATGTACCCACTATCGAGACAGCTGCGAGTCTGTCATGCGCATCCCGAAGGTAAACATGACGCCTTTGGAATTCCGTATCTCCTTACGGGGGCAAGAAAACAAGTTTTCTGTTGTTGTTTGTGCTGTTTCGACGATTTTTATTCCGAAGTTGAGCGTATGTTTACGGCTTTCTAGCTAGTAATGTGAATAAATCTAGGCGAAATATTAGTGAAACTCTGGAATTATGCGGCACGGAAATGCGATTTATAGATGAAACAGAATGCTTCGCAAAGGCGCCAACTACATGACACAAGCATTATTTACTTTGTTTTCACCGTCCCTTCATGTGACAGAAACGGCTATGGCATAAGAGCATGTAACCAACGACAACTGTTACTGAAAGATCTGTAAAGCCTTTGCACTTTCCATTATAAACCTTAAAGTACAATCACTCATTCGTTGGTTCATCAGTTTAGCTAACGCTAAGGATGAATTGACTTAGTTGTTATGGTCGCTTTGATTGTGGACTAGTCTAGCTAGGCCGTCATGTTTGGCTACTCACAAATGTTTCGAAGTTGATGTTGGAACATGACTTCTTATTGGATATACATTATCGGTAAAAATGTTTCCAAATGCTAATTGACAGTAGATATTTCTTTTACGGAAGATTCACTGTCTTAAAAAGTCAGTGGTTACACCCGTTGTCAATAGACTCCTTCTGGAAACCAAACTCTAAGCCTAAGTTGCTCACAAATTGTCATTTTTGTTTCTCCAAAACAGTAGTGAGCACGATGCGTACAAGACAGCCAGGTAACATATATATTCTGTAACAAGCGACGGATAAATTAATTACATTTCCAGGTTGAAGTACTTAGGCAGGTACAGGAAGATCAGAAGACGTGTTTTGTGAGATGACATTGCCATTCCGTTTATTCTTATCAGTCACAAACATGCAACATATATAGACAAAGCGAAACCATGTCATATGGGCTGAAGAAGCGCTTGCACAACCAGTTTACACTTTGAGCCACGGTCAGCTGAATGTTGGATACTCAGCCTTGGGTCTTTTCCGATCGATAACGACAGCTTCCAGTAGCATAACCACGTGGGGCCCCCGTGGTAGCGCGGTGACGGCCAAGGCAGCTCGGTAGTCTGAGTCAACCGATCCCTTCGTCATGGATCCTATCCGTCTGCGTAACTACTTGGGGATGCGTTCACCGATCCTGACACTTAAACTCTGGTTAGTGAGCCCGGTGTAGCTGTCGAGACCGCTACAAGTGAATATGTATAGACAGTGAAACATGCGCCATCACTTTGACGATGTCTTAATCAAACAGATAAGCATAGTTCACGCCGAGCATTCTAGACGCAGCTCCCACGCATTGTACTAGCTTTTAGTGAATCACCTATTTGTTTATCGGTGACTTTCATGGCATGACAACTAGTATAATGGCATTTCAAACCTGATTTATTTAGTTCGATAAGATATGATTTGGGAAAACAAATAAGAAAAACCAAACTAAATGCCAGTATTTGATGCATAAACCAATTGATTTGACAATTCTTTAATATTCCCCAAGGACAAGCTGTTGCAATCAATAGTGAATAGATTCAGATACACATTGCTACTTCAGTGACCCCCCCCCACACATTATTCGTGCATGTTTCTTGCACTTTCAACAGGCTCTTCAGCTTCAAAACTTTTCTCTCACCCAAAGGATCCGAATACTTGAGCAGCTACTTCTTCTCTCTGTGATAGTTGGACGCTGGTTAATGCCACGTGAAGGACTAAGCCGCGATCAACTGTCACAGCTCTTGCTCATCAACATTGGCACAGCTGCAGACATTTTAGAACTGTTCGAAGCATTCAGTGAGGAAGAAGTTCGTCAAAATGATTTCCTGCGTGCGGTCATTCTATGTTTATGGCAGGCCAGCTTGCTGCAGTTTTGTTTTAACAAAACTGCTTTACGTACACCCCGTGTGAATCAAACGTTAATGATTTCATCTTCCAGTCGGGGTTCAATGAAGTCATTCACAGCGAGACAATCAACAGTTTCTAAGAAATCCGTACATGATGTTGGCCATCCTACCCATCTGCAAAACGCTGAAGTCACTAGATGGAGAGACGGTACACCATACGGTAGACGAATAAGTTCAAAGGAAACCCTTAATCCAGAGGAAGGTTCGGCCTCAGGTTACGACGACGTTGAGGCTCAGAAAGTTTGCTGCGCAAAGTATCCATGCCCGGGAGTAGTGGAATTCCTTTACCGACAGCGTCCTTGTTTATGCTGCGAGACGGAACTTTGGGCCATTGGAATGTCGTTGATGCTGCAAGATTTTCCTTTTCTTTGTCTTCGACTCACTTTAATTATATACTTCAACGTTAGGAGCTACTCAAACGTCTTTTTTACATGTAAAAACACTCTACTCATCATGTTACAAATTTTCAGATCTGGCGTGATTGTTGCGGAAGCCTACTCTCACCGCAATGATGTTCCTCAGCCGTATGTGAGGCGCCGCTGGAACACTCGCGGTTGACAGATTGAAACACATATTATTGAAACATGAAGATCGCTATGCCAAATTACAGAAATTTGTATTTTTCGGAAGTCTTATATGAAGAATCTTAACTATGATTTGTGATTTGTTAAACAGATTTGATTCTTGCATACACATCATAAGTCCATCAAGTATAATGGTTGCTTGTTGAACTTTTCTACGCCTTCCAACTCACATGATACACAATGATTTAGGGACAATACAGCTATATGAGGACTTTATGGGTGTTCGAGGATGGTTTGATCGCAGCTATGCTTAGGTTATTCGAGGCATTCTACAGTTTGACATTTCGCCTCTGCTCCGGCACAGATAACTTTGTCAACTCAGTTGAGACCAACCAGGCCATACATACCTTTCCACATGCAGTTAGCCAATTTTACAATCGTTTTTATCGGGTAACCCTTATTGTTTTGTGTGTTTAGCCCATCGAGTTTTGCGAGAACATTGCATGCCGACGCTGGCACTTTATAATGTCTTTATTATGAGATCACACTCTAACATCTCATGGACACACTTAATCCCACCGTAAACAAATTGCCTAAGGACTCTCCCCTGTTAAAACAGACGAAAGAAACAATGGAAGAATATATTTACTGTGGAAGAAAATTGACCGTTTAAGAAGTCACCTGTGGGAAATATTGCAACATAAGGTAGATATTTCGGTTAAAAATAACCCCTATTGATGGAGTGTAAATTCACATGCGCAAACCATTTGATTAGGTTGTGCCGTGTTCCCCGATAACGGATTATGTCGTGTACTTTAAGCGGACAGATGTATCATCAAGTAGAGTTACGAATTCGATTACCGTAGGAGTAGAGATGACGGAATTATGGACAGAGTTTCACGACATCAATATAAGAGAGAAGAATACTCTTCTGACATTCCATCTAGCTATACCGTGTAGACAACCACAATGTGTCGTTGTGATTGAGTTTCAAAGTGTCAGAATCTGTGATCCGGATCCTGACGGCATGATGCACCGGTGTGCAATCATCCCAAAATCAACAATCTTGTCCACTGGAATTTCCTGACATCTACAGTCTAAGTCGTTAATGCAGATTGAGCAACCCCTAAAATTTCCTGTCACTCGTTGTTCTGAACTCCAACGCGGCTCGTCGATGCTTTTATTACGGACGCTAGCCCCAAATGAAATATTGCACTGGTATCCTCAACTAGGTGTCTGGATTTAGCGAAGATGTGGGTGGGTTGTACTGTCCAAACGCTTTCTGCACAAACTATAGGTGCTGCCTAATTTCCTCGCCACCTTTCGAGTTATCTTGAGCAACCTCAATCGTGCTACAGTGACTCCATGATATCCCATTCATTGGAAACGTGCTGCTAAAATTCCCCCCCCCCCAGCCGATATTAGTCCATTCTCCGGTTACACTTGCGCAATACTCTCTCTCTGGCACCGTTAAACTACAGCATTCTCACAGCTAACCGCTTGTAAGCGCTGTCGAGGTTGCCTTGCATTGTTCCGTGTTCACCTACTATACCAATTGCCTAGCAGCTACGTTGGCGCTCTGTAAACGCTAGAAAGTTTGAAGCGAACACTTTGTGAGGTGGCTTGTTAATACTAGGAACATATATATACACATACACGGCCAAAAGTACAATTGGCATAGTGCCGTAACGTATGGGAAACACAACAAACAAATGTAGAGAGAGGGAAAATGTTAACCAGTGCTCATAGTAATAGAGAGTCAAAACAGGTCCGCCATTGAGCGGGTTCTCATATCATGTGAAAATGTTTCCAGCCATGTGTGTTTCCGATCATTCACACTCCATCCATGAAGTCGAGAGCGTTCGACCACGACTAACTTTGACTTTAACGCCTTCATGCTCCTGTGCCAAGTTATGCATTGGCCACCTTGCTTTCGCTTCCAGCCGATATCTGCCCGCGCGAAGAGGGCTCGGCGAGTAGGCATGCGAAGAACATGCCCAAGCCACTGAAGCCTGTGCGGAGAAATTATGCTGCTTAGTGGCCGCAAATTCCGTCTGGTCTGAAAAGCATCCGTCTAGCATCTTGCTTACTACTGTGACGTTGCTATGGTACACAAACAATGCTCCGAAGGCAGCGGTGCTGAGAAAGACAGCTTCTCAACGTCCGTTGAGCGAACAGTCCAACTCTCTCAGCCATAGCCCAGAACCGCTCTCACTGTGACATACTAAAATCGGTCGATCAGAGCTAGACTCAGATCACCTCGGCGACGGAGATGGCGAAGATTGGCCGAAGCAATCCGATCCTTGGAGACTCGCAAAGAGACCTCATCCGTTAAACCATTAGCGCTGAAGCAGCTTCCGAGAGCAACCAACTTGTCCAACACTTCCAATGAAAGACCTAAAAGGGTAAGGTTAAAAGCAACGCCTTGCCAGTCCTGCACGAAAATCTTGTCTTTCGATGGTTCGAAGGTCATTTCAGACTTGGAGACAGACATCTCCAGAACATTTTGGGCGGCCTCTAAGGAAGCGCAGATTACGGTGATGTCGTCTGCATACTCCAAATACCGAAGTCGGTCCCCCGGAAACAGCTCGACGCCGCTGGGTTCAAGATTCTCCCCACCACTCTTCAAGATGTCATCTATAGTGAAATTTAACAAGCAGGGGATGCTGAGCAACCCTGTCTCACGCAAAAGGGAACGGAAGTCCGCCGCACACGCACCCTCTGCCCGAGCTTGAAAGTAGATGGCTTGAAGTAAGATGACATAGTTCTCGGGCGCTCTCCTTCACAGTAGACAACTCCACAGAATAGCTGTGTCCACTGAGTTACACGCGGCTCGTATGTCTAGGAAAACCACCATCGTTGGCTGGCCAAATGTTTGACGACACTGAGATATTTGGAGGAGTGTAAAGATGTAGTAGATGCAGCTCCGACCTGAGTGGAACCCAGCTTGCTCCTCAAGTATGCTCTGTTCGTGGACCAAGCTGAGCCTCCTTAGAAGCATAGCTGCGAACACCTTGGAACCAACACAGATGAGACTACTCCCTCTGTGGTTGGCGCAGTCAGTTCGGGTACCCTTTTAGAAGACGGGCAGCATATTCACTAGATTCTAAGCAGATGGGATAACTTCAGTGACTCAGATCTCTTGGAGGGGAGAAGTTAACTCCTGGAAAAGTGATGGGCCGCCATCTTTGAAAAAAGCCGGAGGAAATTCATCTGGGTCATGGGCTTTGTAGCGGTTTAAGAGTCGAAGCTCGTGAGTAACCTCAGCCTCCGATGGTGATGCGTCTACAAACCACTTCAGTGACCAGAATTGAGTGGTCATTGACCCTATTGCCAATTACATTGCCTTTAACACAGCGTCTTCTTAGTTCTTGTGGTATTTATTGAGAAAACAGATGACCAGCTCAGAACCTCCCACGCTCTAGAACGCTGCCGCTGATCGTCCGCGACTGCTTATTCATCTCGCCTGCGTACGGCCGAGATTTGTTTACAGTCACCTTTACAAGGAAGGCGTTCCCCGATGAGCAACTTGGGCAAGCTCTCGGTGGCGGCACCCAGCTTCGTATTTGTTTGTCACTGCGGCCAATCACAGGACGCCTGTGCCTACATAGGGACCATCGGTGGCTTGCGCTGCACCACCCACAACGCCAATCACACACCCCATATGCAGTGTAAACCCGAACGAATAAGACCGGGAGGCATGCGGATGGGAGCCACGTTTCATCAACGGAGCCAGCTCACACTCCTTCACAGACAAACACAAGCACGCTCTATTTGGAAGTCAAGCGCACACAAGGCGATGGCTGGACGGTAGTCCGCTCCACACTGAGTGCATGGAACTCCTCTTTGAGCTTAGCATGGCCACAAGGACCGTGCACCCCGTCCCATCCAGCAAGGACCAACTGTCTCCTGGAGTTAGTGTGGACGAGGTAGTCGGTATTAGACAGGTAGGCACCTTGTCAACATTCACATCAAACGCAGTCATTTGGTTGGTCTTAGTGGTGCACCGTCTTTATGTATTTTTGGAAGGCCGTAGAATTGCACGGGCCATCATTCGGACAAGATCTTTCTTTGTGCTCTGGTTCCGTTCCTGGAGTTGCTCAATAACACCATCGAAGACATCCACTTTACAATGGAATCGGAGATAGAAGACCAACTCCCATTTTTGGTTGTGTTAGTCACCAGGACGATTGAAGGAGAGTTACAAACATCGGTTTACAGGAAAGGAACACACACCGAACAGATTCTAAACTATCGCAACAATCACCCGAAATGGCACAAAATAAGCTGCGTGCGGACTATCTTTCATAGAATTGAAACACACTGCAGCACTCTTGAGGCGAAGCGGAAAGAAGAGCTATACCTGTTCAGATCATTTCACCTAAATGGATATCCACATAGCTTTGTTCGGTGATGTCTAAACAACACAGCTACGACCTCCCAGTCTGCCCAAACGACGACAAAGCGAATGGTTGCACGTTATGTAAAGATAATCTCCGAGATGACAACAAGATTATTCAAACAGTACGGTTTCATATCGGCTCACAAACCAACCGGCACATTGAGGAAAACCCTCTCAAAACCCAAATCTAAACCTAAAGCACACGAAAGACGAAATGTTGTGTACAAGATACGGTGTCAAGATTGCGATAAGAACTATGTGGGTCAGACAGGAAGACAACTGGCTACAAGAAGACAAGAGCATAAGAGAGCTTGTAAGAACCATTACCCTCTCTTACTGGTTTCAATACATACAGACGAAGAAGGACATCACTTTGATTGGAACAACGCAGAGATCCTAGCGCAAGGAGAGACACGAAAAGGTAGAGAGTTCCTCGACGCATGGTACTCGACGAAGCACTCGATCAACATGCACGTCGAGATTGACCCGGTTTACGAAACGCTAAGACGGAGAGAATTAAAACAACTTAAAAACTGTCGAGAGCAAATAAACATGCCATTAATAATACAGCAGCAACAGCCGGGACAAAACCATGCTACAGTGCGCTCATATCTACCAGAGAAGCTGAGTAGACGGATGGTCACGGCGCACAGAATGAGAAGGTCCATTCAAAAGTCACTTGCTAATCAATCACAAATCGAAGACCAAATCAGCGGATTACGTTTGACCCAGTAGCGCACTGAAGAAGTCACCTAGTGTGGTGATTAAACATTTGCATATCAATTGCGAAGCTCGGCAAACACTTGAACCCTGGGACGATCAACCCGGACTACCAGTACATCAAGTCTGTAAAAATCCTAGCTTGCGTAAGTTGGCATCAGGATCCCATAGTTACGACGCTTGCGATGAATACTGCCATAGTCCACAAACTCAGTAGAACTGGAGAAAACAATGTACTCCGCTTCAAACACTTCCTCAAAGTAGACAGTCTCTGTCTAGCGGGCACTGTTGATCAAATGCTTAATACTGCGTGAGTGCTTTCATTGGAAAATATGCTCTCCCACGATGAAGTCGAATGTTCCGACAAGCTTCATCAGCGCTCGCACCATGACGTCCGCTGTGACTCTAGAGAGATTGGAAGTGGAATTAACTGGTGTAGTTAGCAGTTTCAGAACGACTGCCACCAGTACACATGGGAGTGATACTTCTGCGCTTTCCCACAGTGAGAGAGCAGTGGAAAAACAAAAACAAAAGCACAACAAAAATTCAAGTAATACCTTCAACTAACAAATCAATTGAAAATAGTAAACAGGTTCCATTTGACTTCGTGTCAAATCAAGTGTTGTTCCCTCTAGTTCTACTATTTTTCATATTGGATTTTTGAAATGGTGTAAAGCAACATATCTACTGTCGATCCAGTCTCTGAATGTGGTTGCTGTCGGGGCAGAAACAGTGGATTCCCAGTCGGTATTTCAGGTGTAGCAGCAATGGTTTAGCGGAATAGCTGGCTCACACTAATAGTTATTGTATCCGGCTTGCTACCGGTAATCACGGTTACGCGCAAGTAAAGGGAGAATGGGAAGTGATGAAACGAATAGGTATTAAGCAAATATTCAGTAGTCCGTGTATTGGTTTCCTAAACTACACCGAAATAAGTTGGAATACTGACGTTTCGACTTCGCTGTTCAGTTGTTACGCTGCTTACCGAGTAAGCAACTGATAGAATCGCGCTGATGGGGCGTAGAGCCATCAGAACAAACCACAGCACCGGAGAGTGTACTGATCAAACGTCAAATCAGCTAAAACAGGAAAAGCAGCACGTAATATAGGGTAAGGTGAGGGGTTTCCACAGATAGGCCGCCTCGCATGATCGGCGGTCTCATGCTTATGAGGCATGGTAGGAACAATGGGTGAGGGTGAAGTTCACGGTCAGGGGTGAGACGACGTTGTACTCTTAAGGCACCGGATCGCCTGGTTTAACATCCTCTTCTTTGTAAAAACGCTGATCTCCAGACTCGTATGGATGAAGTGCCGGGTTAATCTGTGAACGTCGGATCGGTTGAGTTGTCCACATAGGTCTCCTAGTTACTCCGCGGCAAGGCTCTGGCGTGTTTCCATCGGCTCACTGAGCTCCACAGTTTTTGCTAGTTCAACCGTGTTCATCGAACGATTACTTGAAAGTAGAAGAGATTGTGTACACGATTCCACGTTTGCATAACCGATTAACTTTCTGAGGAAAGACAACGGTCCGATAGGCACTTGTTATAGCCAGTGCCTTTCCTTCTTCATACGACTGCAGGTTGCCAGGTTTGATGGTAGAATATCTCTTCTCACGCCTGATGCGGGTGGCTGTTGCGTAACGTTAGGGCGCATTGTATCAACTGGAAGCGTAACTCAAGTCTGGACATAAATTTGTCTGGGGATCTGCCGCCTGGTGCAGCGGGGTTTGGCATAATGCGATCACTTAACTTGAACAGCTGTATGATCCCTTCTGTCAGTACTTCCCTCCTCAGTTTTAAAAGTGAACGCATGAAGGTATCCACGAATTTTTCTGCTTGCCCGTTAGACTGGAGATGCTTCGGAGGTGACCGGCAATGAATGATGCCATCACGAGGACAGAAAGCACCAAATTCGTCGGATATATTGTGTACCGTTATCGGAAACCAAGGTATTTGCTGAACCGAACTGTGCAAACAACTGCTGTACTTTTCCTACTGTGGTCGCTGTCGTAATTGTGTCTATCAGGCACTCTTCCGGCCACTTCGTATGTGCACCAACCACAAGTAATAAACACCAGCGAAATCAACCTGCATTCTCTCCCAAAGCTTGGGGGCTGGCACCCAACGTTGGATGATTTCGCTTGGAAATTTCGCTGCTGTGGCGCAATTGTTACATGTGGCGACACAGTCATGGAGAGCCTTTTATAAATACAAGGCTATCATAACTAACTTCTGGTAACAGTTTTCATCCGTTGTTTTCCGGGGTTATGTGGGTTCAAACATCTTAATACTCTTGCCTGTGTGCACTTCGGAACAAACCCACTTTCACCGAACATAGCACAACGTGTCACCTCGACAATAAATTCGTTGAAGGTAACTGCTAGTTATTCGGGTTAGCCGCTTGGTGCTTAAAAAAGGAATGATATTTTTTGCAAAAGGTGGTCGAGTTTGGTGTGCTCCTGATTGTTCACAGAAGTTGTCGGAAGAACTCTACTTGAATTACACAGAGGCTGTTTCCTGTCGGATTCAGGCGCAACGGACATGATCACCTGGATTTCTATGCTCGACTGTTTTGCGATTAGTAGAGAGCTCATCGACTCAGTTGAGGTCTGTCGTAGGCACATGAACTAGCTTTGCAATAACATCCAACCAACAATGTCGTCAACGTTGGAGGCCATTCACCGTGTACAAAGGTATACTCTTGTTGGAACCGAAAATGACCAATAATGGTTTATCGTCAACATTCCATACGAATTCCCTACCCCGCAACATTCGATGAAAACCTTTGACAGCAAAAGTTAAAGCGACTTCCACTTTCTCGATCCGTGAGTGGCTACTTTCAGACTTTGTTAAAACACATGATGCGTAGGCAACCATTCTCATGGTGCTACAATGGAATGGCTGACGCAGAACCGTTCCAACACCATAACTAGAGGCATCCGCATAGACAAGGATAGAAGCTTTTGGGTCATAATGTACCAGCACCAATGAAGCTAAATGCGTCATCACGTTGGGCTAACCAAAACCAGGGATGACTTTTGCCCAACAACGTTCTCATTGGCCAGTGAAGTCCGTACATATCAGGAATAAACGTACTGTAATGACTTACCATAGCCAGGAACGATTGCACAGCAGGTATATCCGGTGGTGCAGGTCATTCTTCTATGAAGCGCAATTTTTCAATATCGGGTCTGTGCCCGTCACGATCGACAATAATACCACAGCACTTCGTTCGACGCATAAACAAACAGCATTTATCAGCTCTCAGTGTCAAACCATATCCTCGTAGGAATTCGATTACCTGCAACAGATGGCGGCTTTGCGGGGTTCTGTTTATTGATGGCAACCGAACAACCTCTTCGCCGTGCCAGCTGGGAGGTTCGTGTTAATTCCGTTCCAGCAAATGGTACGGCGGCAGTGTTCCAGGACGTGGTGGATTTCCGCCAGGTGAGCGCTCTCCCTATAAAAAGCCACGAATGTCTGCTTAACAACAATGTAATATGGCGGATATGACTCGCTATTAAATAAAGTCACCACCACTTGCCTTTTCGGAGGATCTTACGCACATCATGTGCGTCATTAAATTCGAGGTTTTCGTTTGATATTCGATGAAGAATCCGGAGAGAAAAACTACAAATTTAGTCACTAACAAACGCACTCAACATGACTACTTGCGCATACACACAAACAACTACATGTATACATATACATGTTACTGGTTAACCTGCAATTCTTTTGTGCAATTACCGACCATACATGTTTGTATTACCATCACCATGCCTTTACAGGCGTGTCTTGCACTGCCGAAAATAAACTATTCATTTATTTACTTGTTCATGATAATATCATCCAAGTATACACAAGTTGATGGCATGTCGGTTAGTATGGCATTCATCATCTGTTCAGGGTCCCGGAGCAGCATTCGCGCGGAACAGTAGTCAATTATACTGATACAGATCACGGGGAGTGTTAATTGTAAGAAGGCGCTATGCGTCATCAGCAAGTACAACTTAAAGTTGGACATCTGATAGATAAATCTTTCAGAAAATTCGACTGCTGTTGAGTCTGTCGTAAAGATCCTCCGGTGGCGACAGTAGATATTGAGAGAGTTTCAGCGGTGTTCAGGCTGGTTGAAATCTTTACATCGGCGAGTGGTTCCGTTTGCCTTTTTCACCACTACTATGGTAGCTGCCCTGTCTGAGTATCCCACTTTAGAAATCGACCCTACTTGCTCCACGGGATCCAATTTATCTTCAGATAATTTAAGAGAAGCATATGTCACCGGTCTTTTGGCTCGAAAAACAGGCATTTTCCTCAATTGTTTTAGATATTAAGCTATACACGATTGAGCCTTGATACTTAATTCAACACAACAGCTAAGTGTGGGTTGAACACTTCTGGGAATTGCTGCTCCATATCATAGCATTGGGATGGCACGTCCGGACCGGATAGAGTTTTCATGGAACAATGGAACAATGGTATATGACGGGTAAAAAAGCATACACTTAACGAGTCCCGCAGGTTGGCAATAGAAATACTAACAAATTGGCAAACCACATAAGTGGTTGAAGTAAGGAGTGTCAGTGAGATAAAAGGTAGAAGTATAACAGTTTTAGGGGGATAAAGTGGTACGACGCAAAACTGGCTAAGAAATTGTTATCGTTGGTGATGGTAGCAAATAAAAATGGAGTACTCACCGGTTCGCACAGATTTACGACCGTGAATTTGGGGTATAAATCCAAAGAGGCTGGTCAGCCTAAATATATACAAGCGTTTTCGTTCATAAAACAAAGCGCAGGGCGCTCAGTGCGACGTCCAATCGTTTTTTAAACGTATCTAATGTGGGGGCACAAACAACTGAGTTTGGAAGGGCGTTCCAGGGCCCGCAGACCCGGAGGGAGAAATAGGTTCTCCGACAGTCTAGACGACTGTACTGTTGGCTCAGCTTTAAACTGTTACCGCGAAGGTTAGTGTTCGGGCTGAGCTTCAAGAGGTGGCGGCATACGTGACTGGGATCGCTCAATATCTGGTACACTAGTATGAGGTCTCCACGAAGTCGCCGGTACCGTCCGCTGAACACTCCGAGTATCTCCAGTCGTTCCTGGTAAGGAGTGTGGCGCAAGCCCTTGACGATTTTCGTTGCTCGACGCTGTGGGGTCTCAAGCGCTGCAAGGTCACGTTTTAGCCAGGGTTGCCAGGCCTGGATTGCATATTCGACGTGAGGACGCACGTAGGCATTCAGCATCAAAGAGAAGATGGATGGATCCAAAATTCCGAATGCTCTTCGGAGGGACCGGCGGTGAGTGGTGGGATTAGTGTCGCACGGGAGTCGTGTGGAGTGTAGGAGGGGGAGGCGTTTGGTTTCCGTGTGTCGGTGACTTAGAGAGATGGTCCGAGAGTGATGTGCGAAGATGGACGTGATGGTTCGGAGGCGCGCCGACTGTAGGGAAATCGATGAGTTAAGTCTTTAGGTCCAGAGTGATGAGCGAGGTGGGATCGAAAGTCTGACGATTGGAGATGTTTCTTAGGAGGTGTCTCTGGGTAGATTGTAGTGCGGTTTAGAGGGAAAGGTGAACCGAGGGTGTTGCGTAGTTTCATGAGGCGGGACGCGAGTGGTCGATGCGAGGAGAGTGGAAGTGAGGGTGGTGTAGATGGTGCAAGATTAGAGAAGGCGACATGGTGACGATGTGATGGAGGAAGACCGTTGAGGCGAGGGGGAGATAGGGGGGAGGACGAGCCCCTAGGTGGTGTGAGAGCAGTGACGCTAAGAACGAGGGTGACGACAGTGATTGAGTTGAGATGTTGGGAGAGGATATAGGTGGATGAAGACGTTTGGCGATGTTAGATGAGATGGTAGAGAGGTGAAGTGGCGTAGTAGAATGAATAACAGATAGGGTGGGGGAGGGAGGGAGATGGGGTGTGTGTGAAGTGGTTCGATTGATAGTGAGATGATTGAGAGAGGGACGTCTGATTATCAGGGAAGTAAAGGGGTATGGCAGCGGAGAATGTAAGTGACATAGGATGTTGAGAAGCGTAGGGAATGTCTGTGGAGGGAGAGTTGGAGGGGTGAAGGAGGGAGGTGGATTGTTGGGAAGCTGAAATGAGTGCCGAGTGAGGATTGATGGGGGGGGGGGGGGGTGAGGATGGGGGGGAACGAGTCTCACCAACGTGCTGGTTGCCCCTTTTAGAAGCGGAATCTGACTGTTTGGAACACCCGAGGTCTTCCTGTACCAGCACACCCAAGTCGCGTTCCTGAGTGGTGGTCTTCAGATCGTGTGCCCCAAGCTTGTAGACGTGGACTTGTCGATGGCGGATATGAACAACGCGACATTTGTTCACATTAAACGGCAGGGCGTTTCTCACCGACCAATTCCAGGCCTCATTACAAGTCACGCTGTAGAGAACTTCATGGTCGTCCGAGTGTCGGCATGTGATCGGCCGCGCCGAACAGTGCACGTTTGAGGTTATCGCGCATCGCAGATAAGTCGTAGAGGAATTTCGGGACGTAAGAAACTCTTCCTAGATTCGTTAATGAAAAGCAGGAAACCATATAATCGGAAGGAACAAACGAGGCCCAAGTACCGAACCCTGCGGTACGCCCCGTGTATCTCCCTCGAATCGGATCGGAAAAAAAAGGATGATCCGAACTCTACACTTCTAAACTGCTCGTTCAGAGATGTAGAAAGTTACCGATAATCGCCATCACCTAACAACGGGGTCTCCGATACCGTACATGTTGAGATGATATTCGTGGACGTTCAAGGGGATTCGCATGAGTCCAGGCAGATGGAAGGCTTTCGAAATCTGTCCAAGAATGACATAGCATCCGACCTCCTGTTCCCTCATCGCACTAGTTCTCGGTCCCGTTGTCACGAAGCTATCAGCAGATTCTTCGTACATGAATCGATGTATGGTCTACAGTGAAACGTGCCTATGCTGTTCTGTGGACGCACCAATTATTGCCGTAGGTTTTTCGCAAGTATACCCATTAAATCGCATTCTGCTAATCACCGCTTCCATGACCTTTAGGCGATCACACAGGCAAGGAAGCGTTACGGGGGCGGTAATTTGGCAGGATCCGATCGTACTTCCTGATTTGTATGTGGCGCGCATGATTGTATCTACACCTGTATGTTTCTGTGACCACCTTCGAACTCTGGTTACGATTGTTCCTCATCGGAATACAGGCGCTGAAAAAATGCAGCTAGTGGTTTGATCGCACCAAGTGGGATGGCAGCTACCTGATAATTGTTTTTCGGGTGGGATGTTATCGGGGCCCCGGGGAAGGGGGAAGGATGAGGAAGATTACGCTAGATCGCGTGGGAACTGCCAGAGGCATAGCAGCTTATTCGCGTAGAGCATCCATTTCTGCAGTGAACGTGACGGGTGGATTTAAAACGGGGACGGTGGGGGGTAACTAAGTGGCGGGAAATATACGTCGAGGACTTACCCCCCTACCTACTTTTTTCCCTTACTTCTAAGGCACTCATATTCTATTTATTCCACTGCTTGTAGCTTAAGTCTTGTCCCTTTGTACACCTTGAAAGATTGGGGAGTACTGGGCCCGTAAAGCTGTTGAGCTCGCCTCCCACCTTCGCAGTATGGTGTTATACCACCATTGATCGTAATATCATAAGTGGTGGGTGGGATTCCCCGTTTTGCACTCTCTTTGCGACAGTCCATTTCACATGTTTGAGTAAAGAAGCTTTTTTGTTCGAACAGAATCGTCTTGGCTAAGGCTCCTGCTGATGCAAGTTCTCTTGTCTTCTGCCGAACCCAAAAAGCATGGCTTTGAATGGCACACCACACAGTTCAAGATGAACACTTTCACAGGTTCAACGCCGCGTGATACAATCGCCGATACCATAGTATGTTATAATCACTGGTTCTGCAGCACACTTGGTACAGGACGGTCAGTACGATTTTTTATTTATGTAACTATAATTGGAAGAGGAAACAACTTACCGATCTGTTTTGATGCGCTCCGTACAGTATTACCTACAGTTGCGTAAATGTCGATTTACCGATGGGGACTTGTCAGGATGAGGATGATGTTATCTTCTGGACGCGGTATCCAGCTGTGGGGACGTATGAGGTTAGCATTGACCGTGACTGTGGTAACTTACTTGTGGTAAGAAATCCTTTCTGTACAGTTACATTAAACGACATTTGACCCATTTGATTGAACGTCGTTGAGGACAGTTTTTGATTGACTCGCATGATGAGGCGTGTGGTGGATCGGCAATGCTGTTTCTACATAGGTTTTCATGGTAGATTGTGCTTGTTGAATGATGAACGGACAGGTTTCTGGCATATTGCCATCTCACCACTATTTCCAACCAAAACGTCGGTGATTACTGTTGTGCAGTGTTGTATTATAACTGACGGTGTTCAGGCTGAAAAATGTTTCACCGTCGCGTTCTCTGACCTTAGTTGTCTACGAGTAGTGTAACAGTTGTGTGTCACCTTTTGAGAGGATCAGGACGATGAAACTGTTGTATGGCCCCTGTAAAGTGAACTCTGGAATGAGTCCAGTTTGGATATCAGACTCGTTCTATTTTCTACGTACTGTAATGGTCAAACCGGATACGAAAATGAGTGACTTGGAACGGTCCTTCTGACAATATTTTTGAGCCTGAAATCGTTCACATGTATTGGTTCTCCTTGGTCCGCCTACGAAACTATAATCCTCGACTGATTCCTAACCCAGTTTCCACACATTGTTATCGGATTATTGAAAATCGAGGAGTATTTTCATGCAAAAATGGATCCGTGAGGATATCAGAACAGTTTCCCTGGGAAAATTGCAGCCAACGGATGTGTTCAAAGTAGTGGATGAACTTGCAGTGCTGGTTTGCGTTCATTTTGCGACCAGGCTTCCGTTAGAATGTACCACGTACTTTTGGTCGCTTGATTAAAAGTGATCCTGTCATACCAGAAATTTTTTTTGTACCGCCTGTACCAGGTTGCGATTGTGATGGCCCGGTCTGTTGCATCATATTGGATGCTCTTGCATTATGTTGCCTTTACTTCAGCTGAAACAGGATTCGGGTTTTACTGTGATGAGTGTTAGATTTAGTGGTGTCAGTTTTGTCTCTGTTGTTCGTTTGGAATAACAGAGTCTCCTCTTTGTTCATGTTTGAAGCTGACCGGTTTGCTGCTGGTTCTAACATTGCTGTTGTTCAAATAATTAGGTTACTGTGAATGTCAGCCCAACTTCTTGCCTGTGTCTAATCGCGATTGCTGGGGCTTTGTAGCCATGAGATCAAACTTCACTGTTTTACACTGGACAGTGCATTGACCAATCGTTTCAAATTCAGATTAAGCAGGTTAGCCAGAACGCAGTATAAGGTAAAGTGAGGGGGTTGCGTCAGATGGGTCGCTAGCATAATCGCCGGTATTGTGTTTTGATCCTTAGTGGTGTATGGTGTGACGTATGATGTTCAACGGTCAGTGGTGTGGGATGACTTTTCTTCTCTTGGAGCACACGCTTCGCCTGATGTGCATACATGGGTCTTGCATTGTATATGTCTCCTCATCCACAATATTACACGAGTTCTTCAAGATAGGATGGAGTCGCGATTTTCGTTGCAGATACTTCTAGGAAAGCGAATTCTGTATTCGCGTGTATATACTGTAAAACGCTAACTTCATAGCTTATTATATTACCTAAACTGGAGAAAAAACTTTCGTAGCTCAATGGCCCTCCTCGATGACTAACTCAGCAACAGAAATTGGGTACGGTACCAAGTATTGCTATATAGGGAAGGAAGGTTCGGCATCGCGAGTCAAGACAAATCCAATCACAGTTTACTCAGGCATTCTGGCAGCAGAGTCAAGCATATACGAAGACCCTGCAAACGATACAACGGGCAGAAGAGAAGCTCGGACGGGCATTCCAATGGCATATCAAATTCTTATGTGACTATGAGGTCGCTGAGGCTGAGTAGTTACGACAGAGCATAAGCGATAGGAGGCCCCGCGTTGATGATGTCATGTTAACTGGACTTGCATTGTTGTAGTGTTCCAAAACCGCATGAACGGCACGGGGAGGATAAGATAATCAACTAGTACGATCATGATGTCGGACACGTATAACGATGTGCTTATCATCATGAACTCGCATGTTAGTATCTCATCCGGTATCCCGGCACGAAGGCTTGGCATGTTTATCTCAATGATACTAACCATCAATTCCATGTCAGCTTGCATCGCAATCCATTTCAAAGAGAGTGTGCATTTTCAGCCGTGTATGAGATGAAATCCAAACCACAGTTTACTGGCAAGCGTGCAGTTATCACCCATTAAAAATTTCCAAGTGAAGATATTTATTGCTAGTTTCGTCATCTTTTGAATAATAGCAATATACGCACTGACAGAATGGGCCACAATGTGGCATCCTCCTTTTTCTAAATTTTAGGGGCCTCTGCTGAAGTTGTGTGGTCCGCATGAACACCGATTGTAGCAGATCAGAGAATGGTAGAATGTATGCCATCAACCTTCCAGAATCGTTTTAATCCCACGCATACACTACTCAGATGTTTTCGAGCTCCAGTTATGGGATATGAGTTTCGAGAAGTAAACAGGGTGCAATGGTTAAGGCCGTCGACCACCTTCTTGTACACATCCACGTATGAGAGTAAATTCCTTGAAAATAGGGGGAAAGACAAGCATTTTACTCCCTCTAAGCTAAGATACATAAAAGGCCTTTATAGTTTAGGTTTCTCATTCTCGTTTCAGGCCAAGCCTTTCGTTTGTTCAAAAATAATGCCCTAGAAAAGGTTAGTAGAATGTTTGCGTATCAAAGCTTCCGTTTTCACGTGGATCATCATCAGGCTAATACGAAC
>OX104063.1:237240642-237368560 GCA_944474145.2 Dicrocoelium dendriticum
GACTTGTTAAGTCCTCTGGACTGAAGACCCTCAAAATATACAGTGGACGTTATCGGCGTCTAAGGGGCGATCTCATAATGGTGTACCAGATCCTGAGAAACCCCAACCACCCATGCCATTCCCTTCTAATACTCAGTCAAAACACCCCGCTAAGAGGTCACCATTTAAAGCTGGTCACGCAGTACAGCCGCCTGGAATGTCGATGAAACTATTTCTCCCTTCGAGTGGCACAGCCTTGGAACGCCCTCCCGGCACATGTAATTAATGCACCCACCCTATCCCTTTCAAAAAATGCCTTGACGATACCCTGTCACATTTACACTACGTGCTATAGCTCATGACCACCAGATGCTGGCACTAATGCACAACAGACAGTGGATAGTACCATAACCCTACTCGAGTATGAGTCATTCCAAACGCCTTGCACGAAATTTGATAAACGCTACTACTATAGAAACTGAATTTCTGTATCCTATCGACCCAAGGTAGTTGCAGACGAGTAAGCGTTGTCCTTGCTATCTTTTTTATTTTTCTCGCCTATGATGTGATCAATATCCACTCCCTTTATTGCTTTGTTTGCACACATTCTCATTTCAAACTCCCTTTATACGGCAGTGCAGTTACATCTGTAAGCGCCCAAACTGACGACTCCACTATCCCTTCACTATCATTTTTTGTCACGCTAAACACCCCACGGGACATGTGAAGCATCCGCTTTTTTAGTCGTTATAAATCATTGTTAATTGTGGGAATCACGTAAGTTCAATGAAGGTACACAAAAGTGAAACACGTATCTGTGGACTCACCATATCATCCACGATAACACAAAGGTAGATCGGTCTACCCTGATTCCGTGGGGGTTGGTGAGCATCACATGTGTCTGCGTCTTGTCTTCTCTCGGTGAATAGAAATCAGAGCAAGTAATGTGGGTGGTGTAAAGCTTGGTGGAGTCATTTTTTATAACTTGATCCCTTGGGCGCAGAAATGATAAAATTCGAAAGGGCGTTCCACGGTTGATAAATCCGAAGGGAAAATTAATTCCGGTGGCACTCCAGCCGACTACATTAAATGGCAAGTTTCAGCTTGCGACCCCACAATGCCGTGTTGCTCACTTAAATCTAAGCGATATAACGAAACGTGATAATACGACCGATTCCGTACGGTTCCTCACTGACTGTGCTGCTATTCCACTCCCCAGAAGTGGAACTGACTGGCGCATACTGTAGAGCAAGCAGCCGCAGTGAGACTTGTCCCACCGGAACCAGAAGAATCAGTTCCTTGAACTCGATGCATAACATCAAACTCCAATTCAGAACAGCGTAGCTAGGCCGAACATAAAAGCAATGATACGGAATTAGGCACCCAAATAATATGAACCGCTCTGATTGTGCGTTCCTAACATATGCTTCATTAAAACTAAGCGATTCATACAATACTACTGAAAGACGGCCAACCTACGGTTGTTGCCGCCCATACGGCAGATGGACTGCCCACCGTAGTCTCGATCGACACCAAACCAGGTGCTGTTAATGTGATCACTACTACTGGAGGATCTAGGACACCATCTGTTGTCCTAGGGGAGAAAATAGCCACACATTATTCTAAAATGCGGAGCATCAGACAACATCAAAATTCTTTAACTATTATATGCTCCGATGTGCTTGTATTCAAGGCAAACTCTGTTAAGGACAAGCTGCCAAGCGACCAGAAATAGCGAGCCACGATGTCAATTAATAGAGGTCCAAGCTAATCCGGCCAGTATGATGCGTCTCGTTCATCATCCAAACTCAGTACACTACAGTGAACTGCGTTTGCTACAAGTAACGCTTCAGTCAAGAAATACTGTAGCAGTAGTACTCTTGTTAGCCACCCACACTCATATCATGCCATGCACTGTTCGAACGTTTCCACATTTTACTTGGAGTGAATGTCTGAAACGCAAACGGAAGACTTCCGTAAACATAAAGACCTAAAATAGATTCTTGTCCACTTGTCCACGAGTTTCAGAAGCCAAACAAGCTGAGAGTCAAAGCGCATGACTGGGTTGAATGGAGCCTCCTCCGTAAAATGCTCACCCTAGAAAACGTGATACCCACTTCGGCATCAAGACTATCGTTATCATCTAACTACAAAGCGAGTTATCCCCGAATGATGAAAATAATCTTACAATCCAAGCTGATGAAAGAATAAGTGATCGAAATGTGGCATAAAATACGCAGTATGCTGTCATCCAAAATCCGTCTAAAGGCAAGGTACACACTGCCACAAATGGACATGATAACACTGAACAACCAGTTTACCTGTGTAACCTCGTTACCAGGCACCTCAGAACCGGGACACGGTCAAAACACCCAGGTAGCTGAAGAAGGTAAAGATTATCATCCACTTGTCGCTACTTAATACTCTCCACAACAACGCGGAATGGTATCAGGGCCTGAGTCGACTTTTCTACAAAAACCAGTAGCAACTGACCCAGCAAAAGTCGCCATTGGTTATCACCTGAAACCAGCATCTACAAACAAGCTTCTAACTTCCGAGACCCTCACGTGCCTACATACCTACGCACATGGTCTTCTCAGCAAGCTAACTGGCCTCCGTATTCGTCATGTCATCACACCTAGTCATGGTCACCGAAGGATGGTTGAACACGCAGATCACCGATGTTGTGCTTTCTCGGCCCGGCTTGATTCCGCTACGAAACAGCTGACCCAGTACAGGAGGCGGTTGACCACTGTGTTACCGGTCTGATCTACATGTTACTATTATCGAGCACAGAGATACGAAGTTTTCAATTCTCTTTGGTACTGTCTACACCTTTGATGTCGTGATGTTTGTTTACTCGCAGTAGTATAGTTCTGTCCAAAGTCCACTCTGGAAACGGATAACTGACTGGTTTTGGCGAGGTAGGGTGTCCTGGCTTAGTTACATAGGCACGTCCTTCTGATGGGGGACTTAAAACTGCACGCAGTTGCATTCCCAGCATGCCTCAGCGAGCAATTCAAGGCTGAGTTAAAAGAAGTAATCGCCGATGTACTTCTGTATACCCCTGTCTCCACATCCAGAAGAGATTCAAAACTGGTGATGGATAAACTGCTTCGACCTCATGCTCACCTATGAGGAACTAATGGTCGATATAGTAGCCATCGATTTGCAAAGCTATGTTGCTCCTTCCTTACATCTGCTACGCGGAACACAGCTGTGAGAACAACGATTAAACCCACATCGTCACCCATTACGACATGCTGTCTGACCTAGTTCAAGAAGCCGACCCGTCTTTGTTAGCCATGCAGCCGCCCGATGTTTCCTGGATGGTGTTTGTCACGCAGTTCATCGGGCTGGTGGCTTATTTGTCGCCCGAAGCAAACATAGTCCTTTCTGAGTAGCCGAACCCGAAAATGCATGGCCTCGAGGACTCAGCCTGATGCATTTATGAAGCTTGTCCGAGTAACCAGGCCCGGGATACATACACAACTCAGCGAAGCCAATGCAATAAGTTGATCCGTGAGAACAAACATTAACACCAAGAGAATTTGGCCAGGAAATTCAGCACTAATTTGCTATAACGGCACGTCCATAAGCTCCAAGGCTTGCAGAGTGGGATCCCAGTTCTACGTTCCAAAGATGGTCCGGAGCAAACTACAAAGATGCAGCAAACTCCCTTCGCCAACACTTCCTCCACAAGTTCCAGAGTAAATCATCATCTCACCCACTTTTAACGCAGATTTCACAACTCCCATGCTTAAACCATATACCTATAACAGCAGGAAATGGAATGAAAAGCCTATAGTACTTGCGCGTGCACAGCTCTGCTGTTGTGGATGACGTAAAACCAAAGGCATTAATAATGGGCGCTATGAACATCGCTGAAACATTAGCTCATTGCTTTCAAGCATGTCTTAATGGAACGTATGTTCTCACAATTTGGAAACAAGGAATATTCACTTCTGTTTGCAAGAATGCGAAAAGGGCAGGGTCATCGAACGACTGTCCAATCACTCCACTCCCTGTGTTGTCAAAACTAAGGGAAGATATTATCGGAGAGACGCTCATAGAATACCCTGGGAGCAACCACATCGTAGTTGCACAGCAACATGTATTTCGCCGAAATACTTCAAGCAACACAAACTTGTTACTTTTCATTGCAAAGCTGGACGAAGTCCGTCGATGCCAGAGTAGGAGTCGACCTAGTCTATCTGGACTGCTGTAAAGCATTCTCCTCCACAAGCTTCGAATCTATGGGATCAGTGACCCTGTGCTCGGTTGGATTGGCAACTACCTCACTCAACGTCAGCTGAATGTGTGAGTCCACAGCGCCATCTCCTACCCAACTGACGTCCAGTGTTGTTTGCCCCAGGTATCGGTACTGGGGTCACGTTTATTCCTAGTCGTTCTTAATAAACTTGCTAGTGTACTGCAGTCGGATTTCTTACTATTTGAAGACGATATCAAAATCTGGCATGATATCAAGACAGTGGGTGATCACCCGGCACTGCAAAGCGATCTCAACAGGACCTATATATGGTCATCCGCAAACCGGCTCCACTTCAACGTAGCGACATGCAGAGTTGTGAGCATCCGCCATCAACTTACCAATGGATGTTGATTTGGGGACAAGCAGTTGCAACGTACTTACCAGAAAAGCGACTTTAGGGTAGTCGTGCAGAATAACCTTGATTGCTCGAATTGATCCGAAAATGCATCAAAAAACACCAGTCAGCACCTTAGAACCTACAGAGGGTTTTCAGAAAGTTCGAGCCATCATTTTTTCCACGAATACTAAACGCCCACTTGAGGTCCAACGTGGAATACGCGATGGAAACTTGGTGTCTCCGACGTAAGCGCAACGTAGAGCGACCAAACACTTAAGGGGATTATTTCACCTACCCTACCAACGCAGACTGTAAGTGATGAGATTTTACACTAATGAATGCAGGCGTCAGCGAGGGGACCTCATCACGGTTTACTTAAAACTGACGAACCGAAATCATGCCTGACGTGACCTAGTACAAGTGAGATAAATCTCACTGAGTGGTCACCAAATAAAACCTACCACTCACTACAGTAGGCATGCTAACCGACAAAATGTTTTCTCCGTTGTGGTCTCCTGAAGATGGAAAACCCTTCCTATTCACGTCATATTTGCCTCTACATAAACGCCTTTCAAAATACGTCTGGATGACAGGCTTTCCAATTTGCAGTATTCGATGCAGTCCGATTCACCCGGAGGAGAACATAAGGCAAAACAAGCCCTCTCCGCAACGTGGCGGTTAGAAAATTCGCTTCAGTGATCATGTGAAGAGCATAGATGTAGCTACCCTGAATTAACACATCACATCGGTCTAAGGAGGCAACACACCAGTTAGCGTTGTCATTTGCACGCCTGTTGCCCGTAGTCGAAAAGTTCTCAGTCTGCTGTCGGATTATATACACCCAATTTTGTAAAGCCAAAATTGATCGCACCAAAATGAAGGAACTAGCACGGCTTGAAAAATCATTGATGAACAAGCAAGATGAGGAGCCATGTACTAGGGGACCCCAGTAAGTATGTGGTGAATCTGTCAAATGTGAACCTTGATGCACTACAGTTAGAAGCATTGTCTTTCGGGCTAGATTACAGAGTGCCACCTAGACGATTGAGAGGATTATTCATTGAGGCTCAGTTTGAGAACTATTTTGATCAGTTGAAGGACCTTCAACCAACTAGTACCGAGAAGCTTATATGGTTTAGAAACAAACTGACCGATGTTGCCTATGAAATAAAAAATGCGCCAATAAAAGAAAAGTGCGTGCTTACTAACAGACACCTACGAGTGTTACGCGAATTGCGTGATAAGGATGTCGTTGTAATGAAGCCGGATAAGGGTTCAGAAGTTGTAGTCATGAACAAAGATGAATACATCGAGAAGATGAGCATTATACTCAGTGACACTAACAAATTTAAACGACTAGAGAACACAGGGGATGTGACTGCACTGGAATCCCGAATCATTCGCTACTTAGAAGTGCTTCATCAATCTCACGTGATCGACAGTGTTACTTATAACAGTTTAAAGCCGAATGGATAAACTACGCCACAGCTATATGGGCTTCCAAAAATGCACAAGAGCGGAGTGCCGCTCAGGCTGACCCTCTCGATGACGAACGCACCCCAACATAAATTAGCTCGCTGGTTGGTTAATGTGCTTGCTCCGGTAATCTATATGGCCTCAATGATTCCTTCGAGCTTGTCGAGGATCTCGATAAAATGAACTTGTCCGATAAGGTGATGTGTTCTTTAGACGTGGAATCTTTGTTTACCAATGTGCCGCTACACCAGACCGTTGACTACATCTGCGAATTAGCAGAAAGTTCCGAATGTCGGTTGCCGATTCCAGTTGAATTCTTAAGAGAATCATTACTTCTATGCACAGAGAATGTTGATTTCCACTTCTGAAACATACCGTATCGCCAAATTGATGGGGTAGCCATGGGCAGCCTACTGGGTCCCGTACTAGCGGACTTCTTCATGCTGATGATAGAACGAGGCCTATGCGAAGAAATAGCGCAGTTGCCCTATTACAAACGTTACGTGAACGATATCTTGGTGTTCAGTTCAACAGAAATGCAGATCGCAGAGCTAGTGGCGCGTTTTAGCTCATCGCATGTCAACTTGAGGGTTTCCTGCGAAGTCGAACAACAGATCTGTCTTCCATATTTGGATGTTCTTATCAGCCGCAGGGATAACGGACTGGTAAAAAGGTCTGTCTATCGAAAAGCAACGTGGTCGGGACAGTATCTGCATTTTAGCAGCTTTACGCCAATTCTGCACAAGCGAACGCTTGTGAAGACCCTGTTTAGTCGCGCCAGACAAATATGTTCGACCGATTGTCCAGCCGATGAAATAGAACTAATTCCCAACACGTTAATTGCTAAAGGCTACCCTCGAAACTTTATCCGAAAGCACAGCGAAATCCGTGAAAAGAAAGTTGCTCCACCTACTGTGCCTAAGAAAAAGTTATTCTTACTGCTGCCTTTTAAGGGTGACATTGCTTCTTTGAGGACCAGAAGACGTCTGATTTCCGCCACAAAGAGCACTTTCTGTGCTGCCGAAGTTGTAATGCTTGACCGAACTCATAAGATGCCGTTGCCTCCACTAAAGGAAACTCAGCCTATTGGCGCCAACTCTCATTGCGGATATCAATTCGTATGTAACTGTGGGGATAGTTACATAGGCAGAACCAATAGAACACTGAGTTCCCGAATAAAAGAGCACGTACCAAAATGGGTTCACTGCGGGCTTAGTCAGCAATCAAGCCCAAATCAGACTACGTGTGTACGCAGGCCGCCAGCATCTTCGATCGGTAGGCACTTATTGACAACAGGTCACCGAATTGAGGTCAACAAGGCGTTTAGAATCCTGCTTCGCCATACTCATTCCCAGCTCCTCCGGTTTGCCGAGGCTATTGCCATTAGTCGGATTAAGCCAGTGCTTCGCGTTCAAAAACAATTATCGATCAGCCTCAGGCTGCCCTGGTTGTAGACGAAAGACACCCTTTTTCTCGCGTTTGTTTGTATGGATGTCTGTACCCACAGACTGTTATATAAAATTACCGGTTATCGTTATCGGCACTGATGAGACGATACGAAATGCATGCATCGGCCGAACTTCGTCTTCTACTTGTGTTTTTCAAATTTGCTTTTTTAATTCTCACAGAGTTACTGAACAATAACTGCTCTCTATAGTAGTTTATGTGTGCGCATTTCATTTTGATTTCAAAGTATGATAATGCAACAGTGCGGTTAAATCTGTAGACGCTGAAACTGACGATTTACTTACTCGTTGCTACTTTTAATTTTAATGTGTACTCTAACTATTCTAGGTGACTTGTCAAGAACCTATATTTTCACCCATGATTAATCATTCATCATTCTACGTGCAGAAGTTGACATGTTTCGTCTTCATTATCAACCAATTGTTACGGGAAGATTGTCACTAAGGAGCGAACATGAGGCACTTCAACACTTCGTACATCCATATTACAGAGAAGCTTAAGTACTGGTGTGTGAAACGTTGCTACCCACGAGTTAAGTTCTGCAATAACGTTGTTCCCATACACCGCCTCCGCCACAAGATTATCTGTGGTGTCTTTGACTGGTCCATTATACTGCAAACAGTCGTTAGCACTACGGTGGGTGAAAGAATCAGGATAATTTGCTTTATCTGCTAAATTTTACCGCTTTCAAACAGTAAACATTGCAAGGACTCGCTTAGTATCCAAGGACAGCGTAACTTTTCCTTTGATTAGTGGTGATGGCCTCAAGGATTACAGCAATTAAACCAAAACTCAGAAACCTGGTTGCTGTCTGTCAGGCAGCTGTAGGTTTCAGTCGACATAATCAGCCCAAATGACATCACGACACAGCTCATATTTCATCCCACACGGAACCGAAAACTGGGTAATCAAGTTCCATTGATCTTCAGATTATGTGTACACAGACTGTCAGAAAAATTTCATGTGAACGATTTATGGTCATATACTTTCCGTCGATCGATTTTCTCGCTTTATTTCAGTCGCCTATATATGTTTTAAATTTTTCCCTTTTTCCTAATTTCGGAGCTACGTTTGCTAATCAATTTGTAGTCGCTGAGACATGCTGACATGACAATCCGTCATTAAAGCAACATTTTCTTTTCCAGTTGAATAAGCCTGCACATTCGTCAGTTAATTGTGAGTAGTCTGGTGCAATTCATTGAGCGGTCTTCCTAATAGATTCCAGGTCAGGGTCTGTCACAAGTAGGGAAAACAATAGACGGCGTTTTCGTATTGTCGAGACTGGTCAGTACCGTGAACACAGCTCCGACAGGAACCAAACCGATGGCCTCTTAGCATCAACATTTCGCACTACTAATTCGCCGACTATATGGCTAGGCTACACGTGGCGGCTGCGGACCATGACCAACAAACTATGTGAGATATAGCCCGACTAAGCCTCCTTGGTTATACAAATTACGAACGTTTTAAACGAGGTTGGCCTCTAGAGCTGAGGGATGAACACTACGGAATTTAACTACTTTCACGAACTTGTGGTAGACCATCTAACCGGTGCTAACACGATGAGATCTCAAGTAATTTTATTGGTTATATATGTGGAAAAGACGACACGGCGCGAACGAGTTGTGTGTTGGAGAACCAACGTAAACATGGTATAAGCTTCTTAATCTAGAACAGTCGGACTCCTTTGCTTACACCATTCGTGGTGCCATTAGACTCCATGCTGAGCCTTTTGCTCCCAACTCAGCTTACCGTGATCGTACGGTATTGGTTCATCGTTCCAGTGCCATCCATATCCAGGGCCAGTTGAAGTGTGCACTACGCGCCGGTAATTCGCTGAGTTCGTCGTGCCCGCTCGTTTCACCATACTACTCATTAGTATTGCACCACACTACTCCCATCTGAAGTCTCTGCAGCCGTCGACCTCGCAAGCAGTCTCTCCGACCTTCGAGGCTGCCACATGTATGTCGTAGTTTTCTCTCCTCGCTCGTAACATTTCCTCAATTCGCTAGCGTGAACTCGTCGCCCATTTCCCTGTCGATCAATTATGCCATACGGTCCCTTCGGCTTCGGGAAAAGTTTCCTCTCGCCCGAACCACATGGGTTTGCGGATTGGTGATCTGTACTTTACCTTCGAACGGATTGAGAAGTCGAAGTGTTTTATCATGTTGACCCAGGATTTCTCCATCATCCGCACCTGGGATGCCTTCAAGTTTCGGTTCGCTAGCTTACTGTTGTTCCGTGCTTCCCTCGTTGATAACTGGCAGAGCGGCCACCTTTCCACCTGTGGATCCACACGAACCCGGGGCGTGCGGCCGTATATTAAGTGAAATGGGGACGGCGTCGTGCTTTCTTGCTTGGATGCCCGATGAACTAGCATGAGTAGTGGTAGAGGTTTTTTCCCCATCTCTCCTTTTCGCCACCAGCCATTCTTTAATTGTCCTATTATTTCTCTCCGTCAATGCATTTGCCTGAGGTTGGTATAGACTGCTTCGCATTTTCTTGACGTCCAGTTGCTCCAGACATGTCCGGAACTCGTCACTGTTAACTCATGGGCCTTGGTCCGTCAGTATGGCCATCGGAATTCCTTGGCCCGCTATCAAGTATCTTAGCCCCACAGGTGTTCTCGTGCTAGTTTGCTGATCCGGAATTGTCGCAGCTTCAATTCAGCAACTGAAATTCTCGGTCATCACGATTATGTATTGAGTGCCCTTTCTCGTTAACGTAAAAAGCCCTATCATGTCGAATGAGCCCAATTCACCAAGCTCGGACACTGGAATCGCCAGCATAGGTTGTGGTATTAATCAATTGTCTCCCTTCAAGCGCTGCACTGTTGACATGTCAGCACGTATGTGTCGACGTCTTTTATCATACCCGGCTAGTAAGCCCGCTGCCTAAGCAAATCATATGTTCTGGTGCATCCGATACGCGCTATCTAATGTCAAGAGGCCACCAACTATTTTGCAGCTTCGGTGAGATCACCGGAATCGGGGTAGCGCCTCACCCCTTTGTCTACATCAGAACTCCGGCTTTGCTGACTTTCAGGTATCCCAGATCCCATGCGAACGGCTCGAATTGTTTGTCTTGGCTTTTGGTTGTCAAAGATTGATTCATTATTCGTGCTGTTATCGACCTAATCAGGAGCCTATCCTTTCGTTGCTCAGCTGCCAACATCCCCGGATCCTGCTCCAGGACTAAACCACTGACACTGAAGGCAACGTTCAGCAAATCATCGTCACACGTCAGGCGCGATAAAAAAAAAGTTGATGTTCCGTTCTATCTCCCTGAGATGTGGCTTATCGTGAGGTCGTATTCTTGTGAGTGTAATACCCACCTAGTCAACTTGACTCTTGGGTCTTCGGAGGACCTAATCCACCCCAATATTTTGTGCTCTGTTTCGAGGTGAAATCGTTGACCCATTAAGTACACCCGCCATTTGTCCAGCGCGTACACAATTGTCAGACACTGCTTCACTATTGTGGAATACTTGCATTCCGATGGCGTTAAAATTCTGCTAGCGCATTCAATCCTCCTTGTTTTTGCTTCAGTACCGCATCGATTCCGAGGTCACTTGCGTCTGTGGTCACTGTGAACATTTCTTCGGCGATCGGCAATTTCAACGTAAGATCCTGCCCATCCATTTCTTTCTGTATGTTGTCAAACGCTCTCTTAGCTTCTGGCGTCCACGTTCATTTTTCCCCTCTTCTAAAAGGTCGTACAAAAGTGGCACCAAACTGGTAAAATTTCGGATGAATTTACTATAGTATCCGGCGCGGCCCAAAAAGGTTCGAAGACTACGTTTTGTGGTCGGAACTGAGGTGTCTCGAATTAATAATATTTTCTCCGAAGCAATTTCAGCTCATCTTGACTCACCTTGGGACCAAGCAGTAGCACGGACTTTTTCCCCACTTGAAATTTAGGATTATTTATCTGTAATCCCGACTGTTAGATCCTTTGCAACAGTGCTTCCAAATGGCGGCAGTGTTCTGCTTTTGATTAACTGTATGTCCCGATCTACTCTCCAAAAACGGCCACCTTCTTCTACTCATCTAGGGGGCGAAGCATCAAACGCCGGAAGATAAACGGGGAACTAGGTATTCCAAATAACATTCTGTTAAATTGGTACTAATTATCGCCCACTGTAAATGCGGCCTTCCCCCGGTCCTCCTGTTTGATTGTCAGCTGCCAGTAGCCCGATCTCAAATTCAGTACCGTAAATATCTTGGAATACTGCAGTTTGTCGGCGATATCTGCAATTGATGGCACCGAAACAACAGGACTCAGCGAGATTTCGTTCAGGCTTCTGAAGTCCACGCAAAAGTGGTAATTCCTGTTGGCCTTCTTCGCCAAAACGACTGGGGAGTTATGCGAGATGTGCGTCTTTTCAATTATACACGCCTAGAACAACTCTTGAACCTGCCTTTTAACCTCGGCCTCCAGGTGGATTGGTATTCTTACGGGTCCATGCGGCCGATAGGGCTGCCATGAAAGCGGAATTTTATGTTCGAGCCAATCACAAACCCATAGGAGCAGCTGTCGTCTGTGAAGAAAATTTTGTATTTGTCGACAAGCGATTGTAGGGCCATACAAGTATTTAACACGGCAATGGCTGAGCATGCCCGTGTGCATCCTTTTCTGCCAGCAAGTGGCACAGTTCCTCATTTCCTCATCAGCTTTCCTCGTTTCACCTCGGCGATGGCCGCATTGTCTTGGAGAATGTCTGCTCCCAGAATGGACAGTTTCGCGTCTGGCGAAACAAAGAAGAGATGGTTGAATTTATGACTCCATACCAACCAAGTGCTCCGCCATACCGTTTATGAGTATATGGTAACCACTCATCGCCTTCATCGCCATGGAACACGATTGGGTTTTCACTCCATCTCGAGGGTTGATCAGGGAGAGCCGCTCCTGTATCGATTAAACCCATCCCTGTTGCTCCATTCACCTCTACTATCGTTTCAAGCGCACTTTTGTTCAGAGCCCCAAGCATTCACAATCCAACACGAGAACAAGACTGTTTGTACCTTTTATTTGGTACAAAGTGTGTAGTGCGCCTTTATGGGCATTGCCACTTCCGGTGTCCCAGATTCCCAATAAAGAAGCATCGCCCACTTTGTCGCGTCTTCTGCCGAGTAATTCGAAGTGTTTCGAGGCCTTGCGTAGTCTACCCCAAATTCTCTTCTAAGCTGTCTAATCGCTCGCTTAATGCCCTTAGATTCTCAATGCTGCAGCTGCCTATTGTACCAACTCACTCGAGCAGGTTCCACCACGTCCGTTCCCTGGGAGGCGTTTGCAATCTGCAATCGATCGGCCATCGTTGGAGCTAGACCAACCAGAAAGTGCTTCACTAACAGTCGCTGCCTTGACGTGTCGCCCAAGCCTGGCAGCACTCGAGCACAAACACGACCGGATCCGCTCCGCCGCATCGCATCCTGACGGGCGGCCGAGTCGTTCAACCCCGTAAGCAACGGCCTACCCCAACTAGACTGAGCCTCCTCTTGCCGTTCCCAGGATCGCCTTAGTACGTTCATTGAGTAGACTTCGAAACGTACCTTACTTCGCCCTGGTTGCTTCCGCGACATCTCCGAATTCCTCCATGAATCTCTGTAGATCGCCATCCTCAGATGGTTCCGGCCACGAAATGTTCATCCTCCGCCCCCAGCAAATCACGGTACAAAGTGCGGAAAAGGTGACGCGACGCGAACAACTTGTCTCTCAGGAATGAACGTATACCTGTATAGGATTTCTTACGTAAAACAGCCGAACTCATTTGCACACACCATTCGCGGTGCCATTTGATTCTACACTGCGCCTTGTGCTATCAACTCACGTTGCCATGATCGTACGGTATAGGTTCATCGTGCACTACGCGCCCGTCGTCGGCAAAGATCGATTATTCGCTGCGTGCACTGCGCCTGCTCGTGTCACCATAGTACTCATTACTAGTACAGCAGGGATACAATATTTCTCTGAACACAAGGTGGTAATGGGAGAATTTACTAATGAAGGATATCTCCTACGTATGGCATTTAAATATGCATGGGTCAGCCTGTTCCTATTACCGTTAAGTTCGTAAGCATTGGGGAACACGTAGGACACGGAACCGCGACATTGTAGAGACTCAATGTAGACGACAAACAACCAGAAGTGGAATGCAGCCACCGGACAATCGAGGAGTCACAAGCAGTCTTGAACTACGGTGCTAAGGACAAACAAAAATAAGTTATATTCATAACATACTTCAACAATATGTTGGACAAAATGGGTACACACTCGTTACCCGTAACGATCCAGTTATATAAAGACAGTAAGTGTAAAGGCACTACCGCCCGTGTACATGCCAAGTCATGTTGGTCTCACCAGCAAATCAATCAGGAAACAAACGGTCAAGGATCAGGTCGCATAAGGATAAAAAAACGTATGTTGAGGGGACAACAGTCATAGATAAGGTCTAACCTGAAATAAGGACAAAGACGCGGGCGAAGTATCACATGATGGATCAGACATAAACGAACAGGGTATTTGGCAAGCAGTTGTGTCAGTGCAGGTCACTAATCCAACGGGGGACGTGAACTGTGAGATCGATGAGCGGACCGGACACCAAACAACAGACCAGTGTGTGGAAACAAATACAAGGCAGCGATAAGTAATGCGTGCATAAAGGGGAAATGGGAGACTATGGTGGAACGGATCCGACCGGGAGTTCGGGCCAGGCAAAAACAACTAATTAGGGACGAGAACCGAGATATACGTGAGAAGACAACAGGTTCGCAATTGTAATTGTGAGTTCAACGAAAGGGGCATGGGGTAGTTGTGGCATGAACCTTAGGCAAGTTGTACGTTGTGGGCGATCAACCACAAGGTGCCGTACAAAGCTAACTCGAAGTAACATATTCTTGTTTGTGGTAGGATAGTTCTTGAAATGTCATTGAAAACTACAGTACATTACCGAAAAGGGTTAGTTAAAAGGTTACCAACTTCCCCTAGCTTATTGGCTGAGAGCCCCACATTTGTATGGGATACATCCGCTACGTCCGAAGACACCAACGCGTGACATCATCAATCAAGGTGGTTCTTGCCGACTGTATTATCAATCAAGGGTTTACCTCCCCGACATTATCAACCATAGAGCGCCGGCCTCAGTGATAAGCCTGGATCTAGTGGTAACTACAGTAATGTAATTATTTTGTCAGCTAGAGCTTTGAATGAAACGGAAAGTAGATTGTTGGAGAAGGGTTTCAGCTTTAGTAAAAATAAACCTAAGAGATATGCAGAAGACGTAATTCTTAATGATGAAAGTGTAGTGACGAAGTTACCAAAGGTAAAGGCGGCAAATATCTGTATAGAACTGGCGAATATTATTAAATTTCAGCAACCAGGGGAATGCCATCTTGCACCAGCGGAAAGTATCATGTTGGATGCCTTAAAAAAGATCATAGTATAATAGTCAAAAAGGCTGGTAAGGGAAAAACATTGATGGTGATGAATAAATCGGATTATTTGGAAAATTTGAGACAGAATTTATAGAGAGGACAATATAAGTCAATTGAGGAAAATATGTAACTACGGTGATGAATACAAATAAAACGGTGGTTGCCAACTAATTGAGAGTCATAAAGGTCGCTTTAGGGATAGGTAAATGGTATAGTCTCTATGCAAAATTGTCTCTGCCTCCTAAGCTTTATGGGCTACTCAATATACATAAGCGGCCTATAATCGACGGCATAGGTTATCCAACTCAAGAACTCGCGAGATATTTGGCTGAAATAATGCAAATAACGGGACAAACGACCACGATCGTAAAGAACGCGTACTAGTTTGCCCAAAAGATAGCAGGGCTCACCATTGAGTCGGATGATCTAGCGGTACTTTAATTTCACCTCGCTTTTTACTAATGTACCCAAAGAAGAAGCGTTAGAGTTAGCAAGGCGCTGCTTAAACCACGGCAGCACACTGGGTGAGAGAAGAAAACACAGTTGAACAAGTCATGAAGGACATAACATTGTGATTCGGTATGTCTTATTTCGTTTTCCGGTAGAACCTGTACACCCAAGAACAAGGCCTGGTCATGAGCTCGCCATTATCCTTCGTATTGGCGAACTTGCACATGGAGGACTTCGTGAAGAAAGCCTTGGTAAATTCCAGTAGCTTACTGAAGGTTTGGTGGCTCTACGTAGACGACAATTTTATGCTAAGAAAATGTGATCAGAAAGAGGACTTGCTAAACCGTCTAAAGTTGATTGACGGTAGGATACATTTCACTGTGGACTCGGAGTCTTGATGTGGTACAAAGCCATTCCTTGGCTGACTAGGTCATAGAGATGGAGAATCTGAAAACAATTATCTGCCCTAAGTCAACAGACACAGATAGACTGATTCATTCTACTTTAGGTCATCCAAAGCACGTTTATACGGGGATAGCGTCACCGTTGTTCTACAACATACAGACCCTGTGCGCAATGGAAGAAGATAGAAGAGCCGCAAGTAAAAAGGTGATGAGTAAACTACCTGACAGTGGTTATCCGTGACATCTAGTGAAAGGTCAGTTACAGAAGTACTAAATCCACACACAAGGTCCACAACGCAGTAAGTAGAAACCGGAGGATTTCCTTACAAAGAACGAACTTCGGAAGCAATTGGGAGATTATAAAACAAGGAGGGTTTAAGGGTGATCTTCCAGATTGGCTAAATCTTGCGTTCAACGCTGGTGCGCCTGAAGGACTCCCTTACCACGGCTAGGACGACGAACTGTATGTACGAAATCAATTGCAAAGACTGTGCACACATATGCATTGGTCAAACATCGAGAGAGCTACGGACACGAATCTTAGAGCATAAAAGACGCATTTTGCTACCGCCGAGGAATGAGCTTGTATACGGAGCTTTATTAAGAGACTCTGTAGTATCTTTATATGCGCTAGACACCGAGCATCAGATCGGTTTGGATACTGTTGAGATCCTTAGGAAGGGTTTACGAGCGAAGCTTCAGAGGTTAATTGCCGTGGCAATCGAAATCGCTAAAGCTGATATCTGAGTAAATAGAATAGAGGGCGTGGAACTCTTAACTGCGTGGAGAGCAATCTTAACTCCGCCAGTCTAACAAGCGCCGATACGCGGGTCAGGTTGGCTAGCAACATTTGACATCAACATCAGCATCAGCATCAAGGCGTTAAGTAACGAAATAACGGATAGAGGAACCCCGACAATTAATGCCATTCTGACTGACTACTTGAGATGAATTTTTCAGCTGTGTCTGTAATGGCCTCTTTACCCATATCTCACTTGTAACGATTATATCTCTCAACCGATATAATACGCCGCACCAACTATGTACAAATTCACTTGGACTGACGAAGCTTTTGTGTCAAAAGCGCAACGTTGCCTATCAAATAAACTAACCTATTGTTTAAAAAACCTCTCAGAAACTATGGCCTCGAGCGGTCCCAAGAGTTCGCACACCATTTTTGTTTTCACTTTACAGTTTCTCAAAAAGTGAGTGGCAATACACAAACGTATTTTAATGGCTCATGTTAGCTGATGTTCGTGGGGAGATAACGGTGCAACCAAGCAATATACTTAGTTTATTCCGACATAAAGTTTAATTACGTGTATTCATATAAGGAACCCAGTGGTATACGAATCGTCTTGCCAACAGGATTGCCTTGCTTTTGCCATTCTGCTACTGAGCGACTTACGGGGTTTGTCATGCATTGATCTTCAAGGGGCCATTCTGTCGCCACACCTGTTCTTCACTTACCCTACGAACAAATCAGGAGGGTTCTGTCGGTCCTCAGCCAAAGATACTGTCAATTGTGTGGGGAATTTCTTGTGAGTTAGACGGATCCTGTCCTCACGCGCTACCATCAGTTGGAGCTCAATTAAAGCAGCATTCTGAATCGCATAGCAATACAGTCCTTTAAAATGTTAACAGAATTCTTCTTCCCAAGTGTTTGCCAAGCCTGGAAGGCAGTCCCGCAATCTGTGCTCCCCGCGCGGTGGTGTTCAAAGGCCGAGTTGATCGTGTGCTCACTTTGCCGCAAGAGGACACCTGACTCATTGCTCATCGCCAAGGGTGTGATTGCTAGGGTTCAGTGGTGCACAATACTGGTGTATCTCGAATTATTTCGCTGGCAGTCAGCCCCCAAATAGGTTCCATCCATTTTACCTCTTAGACAAGTTCACCAGTAGGTGATAAGGCTTGAACAAAGGTCCTAATTGTCGAATTTCTTCTTAAGTTTATAATTCTACTGATTCATTCGGCGAGCCCACTAGTATGAGTTTACGTTTTGCTGGAATATTTCCACATTTGACGATATTTATGATAACATTCCTACGTGACCTGTTAAGCCTTAGCCTGTTTTACCCTTACTAAGTCGATGTTCAGTGGTTTAGGCCAGTACTTTCTTCTGAGGAAGCGACCATACTAATATATACAAGTGTCTGACAATACTTTCAACACAAGCGGTTCTGGAAACATTTATGCTCTTGTCTAAAGGGAGTAATGGTTTCCCGTCAGTTCTTTCTGACTGTATTAAGAAGATTCTTTATCGTTAGATTCTTCCGTACATTGGAATTATTTGGTACAATTCCCGATAGCATTGTTTCCTTATCCGTTCTGAATTTTCCGGCCCCAATTTAAGTTCGGAGATTTAGCAATTCATTTACATTCAACAATTGGCAGCCTATTTTGTCTCGGATTATTCAGAACGCCGAAACCATCACCCCGTGTTTCCTCTTCCAAGGTTGTCGGAAATCATGTCGATGCACTGATTTGTTGTGTATCATGTTACACTCCATATTTCATGCAGTTGACGGCTGATAGAGTATTTGTGACACCTTCGTTAATGCCAGCATGTTTTATTTCCAATTTTGTGTGCAAATTGCAATAAACGAAAGAAAATTGGTGCAAGTGGAAAAGAATCATAACCTGTCTTATAGGATGATTCACTCCTTTGTTAGCAATTCCATGTGTTTGGTCCAATAAGCCAGCCCGAAGCCTCTCCAGCTTACAAATAAGCTTTCCTGTTTATCTGTACAATCTCACCGGCACGGAGTTCCGCTGTTGCCAGCAGCCTAGTATCCACTGACACGAACCTTCCATTTGTATTGTATCCTACGGGTTCATATATCCTGGTGTGTGAAAGCCAGTTTATTGAAGACACGGGGAAAGTGCAAGGAAAAATGTAGAAGAAGGACAGAAGCTGTTTAACCCATATAAAGCAATGACAGGCCAAACCAAGTGAAACTCAGGTAAACTACCGCTTTGCAAGAGAAACATTGGCCGACCAGAGGCATTTTGACCTCGTTATCTTTCACGCCCCGGAAGCGTTAAGGTCATGCCGTCGCGATTTTACAGGGCTAAATTTATTAACTGGTCGATGTAGGTGAGGGCGGATTGAAAGTGAGGCAAATTACCGGTCTTGGAAGGAATGGTCATCATAAAGTCAGCCATTGATAAACACCGTTGTGGACGAAGCCAATTCGAAGTTGCTCTAGTTTAGCGTAAACAGACTAGGATTTGAAAACTCATTATCATCTAGACCTGGATCTCGCGGATCGAGAACGGTTCAACTCAATCATCATTTAACTGAAATGACGAAATGTCTTCGGATCGTAAATTTTAGGGTGGTCTCAAAGATTCCACGGAGCAGAACAAACTGGTTGCATACCATACAAACAAGCCAGGGCCCTTATTAATCTAGACGGTGTGTAGCCTTTGCCAACGTTTTCAGTATCATGAAAAAGCGCGATGAACTATGTGTTTCTTGGCATCCGAAGGGCCAAAGCTAAGGGGACTCGCAGAGATACGGTTAGAACTCTGACGTGCTTGCCCTGACTATCAATATCGGTGGCTGCTTCTGCTGCAATAAGCTTTCGACAGCCCGATGAGGTGTCTTGCTCTACATTCAGTCATTATTATGTAGATGACTTGTAATCGTCCATAGAATCGCCGATGGCCTGTGTGACCAGATCGGGCGCTCGATTCATCACAGACGCACAGAGCTGCTCATGAGCGCATTGCATCGCAGTCCCATAAGCGATTGCTTGAAGTATGTGCCACATCTCCGAGGCCACATGATTTAACTTCAATTTCTGATAGTAAGGGATGTGAACACTCCACAAGTACGCTGGCCTGAAGTCCAGCTCATGCCGCGATATTCTGAAGTGGAAGCAACCTTCGTGGACTTGATACTTGAAAGTGGAGCAGCTCAACACCTTTGCCAACTGACACGTATCGAGCCGCACTAACGTCCGTCGAGCTTAGATTTCGCGTTAACAAGCCATGAACAATATATGTATGACGTAAAGATATTACAGTCCATAGTAACAAGTGACAACACAGCGCACCTAGCCAGCATTTGTTTAACTTTACTGTATTTCCGCCGGCTGGAGGAAGCTTGAAATACAAATATGGTTGGCGGCATGCGGTTTCGGATTTTCCTGTCACAGTCGCTAGCCACAGGACGCCTGCGCCTACAGAGGGACCACGGGTGGCTTGCGCTGCACCACCCACAGCTACAACCACACACCCCATATCCAGTGTAAACCCGAAGGAATAAGACCGGGAGGCATGTGGATGGGAGCCACGTTTCATCAACGGAGCCGGCCCACACTCCTTCAAAGGCAAACACAAGCAGGCTGTATTTGGGAATTAAGTGCATACAAGGCGGTGGCTGGAACGTAGTCCGCTCCACACTGAGTGCATGGAACCACTCTTTGATCTTAACACGGCCACAACAACCGTGCACCCTGTCCCCTCCAGCAACGACTAACTGTCTCCTGGAGCCAAATGGATGAGGTAGTGGGTAATAGACAGGTAGGCACCTTGTCAACATGCACATCAAGCGCAGCCATGACGGGGATATCAAATAACAGCCAATCACCTGAAAGAAAGATAGCAAGGAAAAGAAATCGAATAATGGATAAGCAAACGTGACAAAAATCTTAACTTAATGAGCATATGAAATAAGTTGTAAATAATAGATCTGAGATAAGTCGTTTAGGGCCTCACTAAGTGCTGCCCTCGATCCATCAGTAGCGAATGAATTCACCAGATTCCGAAGTATGCGGTGTTCCTCCTTGGCAGCAGAGGCGCAGTTGCAAAGAAGCTGTTGGGCAGCTAGCAGCAGAGTGCGGAATACTGTTGTTGGCGCGGACGCAATGGAAGCTTCGTAATTAGAATTGGAAGCTTCTGGTTGATCCTGTACCGCATTGGCGTTGGGGCACGTAGTGGACGCAGGGGCCATAATACCAGCTGAAGTTTCGCTAGAGAAACTTATGGTAGACGACTGCTCCTGAGGGCATACTGTTGTCTCTGGAACTAACGCTGCAGATGAGTGAAGCGAGGTTGAATAATCTATCGAGGCAGTGGGGGATGGTACATTGATACGCAAACCAACGTCGAAGGAGGCGGTGGTCACCGCAGGATTGCCTTCGTACGATTCTCGAGGGGTTTGTGCAGACACACCCAAGTTAGTAGTTAATGTGGGCTGCAACATTGCTTACTACCTTTACCCTTGTACAGTTATAACACAAGGGCATCCTTCAGCTCAGGAGGCACTTCCTTCTCAATCCATACCCGTCGCACCAAGTGGTGCAGCGTAGTCAACAACGCGGGTCCACCGTTTTTCAATACTTCAGGCGGGATCCCATCGGCTCCGGCACATTTGCCGTTTCGCAGCTAAGCAAGTGTTCTCTGCGTCTCATCCAGTGTCGGCGTGTCCGCCAGACTCGTCTTCACATCGTGCTGCTTGAGGCCGTTCAATGTAGGCCAGTCGATCTCTGAACGGTTGTTCAAGAGACAGTCAAAGTGTTTTCGCCAGATCTGCATTACGTCTGCCGTCTGTGTGCAAGTAGCGCCTGAACTACCATCGATCAGTGTCCTCAGAGGCTCCAATCTCAGTCCATACACCGCCTTCAAGGTGTCAAAGAATTCCTTGTGTTGGCGGCGTTCGGCGTAGCATTCCATCTGCTTCGCCTTCTCCGTCCACCATGCATTTTTTATGCGACGGAGCTCTCGGGTCAATCGCCGTCGTAGTTTGCGAAACTGACTACTCTTCCCCAAGTCACTGGGGTCTGCGACATGTGCAGCAAATGCTGCATTCTTCTCCGACACCAATGCGTCAATCGTCACATTGTTGTCATCAAACCAATCAAGCCGCTTACAGTTTGTGCGGCCGATGGTTTCCTCGGCAGCAGCTGTCACCTGGTCGCGAATGTGGTGCCACAGGTCGCCCATTGTGACTATGCAGTCCACATCACACAGGCGTGCACCCAGCGCCTTCTCCATCTCAGTACGTTTCGCCCCAGTACCGAGAGAGAGAACGTTAAATTTACGCCGATTCACGGCGGGAGTGCAACACATAGATTTAAGAAAATATATGTACAGTTTGGTCCGAACCAATTTGTGATCGGTGCCACACTCAGCTCCACGCAGTACACGTGTCATGCGCACTTCACGCATATCACGCTGACGTACGATGACATAGTCAAGCAGGTGAGCGTGACCACTCTGTGGGTGCGTCCAAGTTGCTATATCACTCGCACTCAGTGCAAACCGAGTGTTCGTGATCGTCAGGCCTTGAGTGGCACACACTGAGAGCAGCCTGTCACCGTTCGCGTTCGCTGAACCAATGCCATGCGCACCGATAACATCTGTCCACGCTGATGCATCACGCTCAACGCGCGTGTTGAAATCACCCAGCAGAAATAGTCGGTCGCTCCTCGGCACAGACCGTATCATGGAGAATAGCTCAGCGTAGAACTGATCACGCGTGTCATCAGGATAACACATGGTCGGACCGTACGTGCTTATAAAAGTAGCAAACTTACCTCTTCCGAGTCGTAGGCGAACAGTCATCAGTCGCGCGCTGGTGCCCGTTGGTTCACCCACCAGCTGGTCATGGAGGCGATCGGATATTGCAAATCCGACCCCATGTTCACGTGGTGCTGAGGCGGCGTTGCCCACCCAGTAGAATGTGTAACCAGCACCTGCTTCATGCAACTTACTTTGCTCAGCGAGCCGGGTTTCACTGAGCGCCGCAATATCGATGTGGTAGCGCGCCAGTCCTATCGCGACCAGTGCAGTGCGTCGCTCCGGGCGATCGCTGGAATTCCGGTCCAGTAGTGTGTGCACGTTCTAGCACCCGATGCTGAGTGCTTTGTGCGCAGACATACGAATGCATTGGTGGGAAATCGCACGCGAGTTGGTCGTTGTGCTTGGGAGGTTTGCTTGAGGGACTCCACCCGGAGCCTTTGGCTCAATAGCCTGACCCACAAGGCAGTGGGGAGCTGATCCAACTCGGGAATGTGATTGCAGAGACAGATTGGTATCTACTTAACGGCCGTCACACGCAGCCTTAGAGTTAATGGAACGGTTTATATATGTTTTGAGACCGGAACAGGATACACCTGCGACCACGGCCAGACGCAGGTGGGTTTTTGGCGGGTTTGCACCAATTTGACCAGGGGCTGCCTGGCTTGAGGCGCGCAGTAGCAAACCATTGAACACCCGGAGGTGTCCTCCCACCGTCAGAGACAATGCGTGGCACTCGTGCTCCACGCCAATCGAGCTGTGAGCTTATAACCCGTAGATCTGTTGTCTCCCACGGCTATGTTTTACGGGAAGAGGGCCATCGACCACTTCCTAACCTCCGAAGAGAAAGGACTACGATGCTGGCAGGGCGCCCAATCCTGACAGGAGAACGACTCGGGTCCTCAGCCAAAGCCTTCGATTAAATGAACACCCGAAAGGTAGCAGATCGAGCACATGGTCAGTTCACTGGCTCATGCGGATTGGTGTCCTGGATCTTAGCAGGGAGAAGGGTGAAACCCAACTCCCACCCAGCGGTTGTCACGAGGAGGCGCCCAGGACATGAACCAATGGCACAAAAGTAGCAACAGTGGGTGGACCATCTGTCTGGATCTAGCCACCACAAGCCTCACCTCACCATAGGCTCTCCCGCCATATATATATATATATATATATATATATATATATATATATATATATATATATATATATATATATATAATGTTGCCTTCCACAGTTACAACTAGTCCATCGCTATCAGGTTGGATGTTACCATAGTGCGATGATTTGTGTGCTTCAGTGATCCATTGAGCTATGCTGTGTGGGGTTTTTTGCACCTACATAGCCACCCATACCAGATTGGACGGTGGTTAGAAGCCAAACAAAATCAGCCTCCTGGTCCTCCAGGCTGCGAGTTGGAATGACGATGGCTTCTTATTCCTTAAAACCGATTTCTTGTAGCCCAACGCCAAACCCGCTGCCCTGCGGTCAAGTTTTTGAACCAAACGCTTTGGTTGAAAACCATAATCATTCTCTTGTCTAGATCTAGGCAACCTGACAGTATCCTGCCGATGCAATAAAAAACCGACTCTTCCTTCAAACAATCTCTTGATGCTCTGGCCGCTGTATTAAATAACCAACGGTGCCCTATCTACTGCATCGAGCAGGGTGCATAGGAGTTTGGATGCTACTGCTCAAGAGTACCCATCTTTTATTTCCCCTCTTACGCATTTTCTATATTATGATCCCCTTCCAACTTCATTTTTATCCCCCCTGTTTTCAACCCCCGATTCTTGGCCCTCCCCAACGTACTTTGCTAGGCTTTTAGCTTCCAGTTCCACCTCACAAGCAAACGAGGTGCATCACTCCTGCCCTGTCGACAAGTCCATGTCCAACCAAGCGATCAAGACCAGTTCATCGACTTCCAGTTGGAGCCCCCATCATCCTTCGGATTTGCATGCCTCAATGTACACACACTGCTGCAGATCGGTCAACAGGCAGCACTTGCCCGACCTTTAGAGACCATTTCCATCGATATCTGCTGCTTTTCGGAGACTTTCCTGCAAGACTGGAGCTCTGTGCTCCCTCTGCCATCCCCTTCAGGTGATACTAGCAGCATTTTCTCATTGTACCTGTACAGTGACGATGCAGCTTCGAGCACCGACCAAGCTGGTGTTGGCATTGCCCTGAGTCCCCGAACTGAAGCTGCTCTGGTTGATTGGATCCCAATCATAGCCGGATGTGTGCGGTCCGATTGGCTGGCTCATTCAAAGCTTCGAAGACGCGCGGGACTAATAGGTGTCTATTCATCATCGCTGCCTACGCGCCCACAAACTGTAGCAATGATTCGGTAAAAAACCATTACTACCGTTGACTTACCGAACTCCTTCGCCACAGAAGAAACACGGACAATGTTGTGCTGGCTGGGGATCTGAACGCACATGTTGGAAAGTGGTCCGCTGATGAACTGCATCTGGGCGGTCAGCACAGTGTAGGCACCCGTAATGATAACTGTGAGCGCTTACTTCATTTGTGGGAAGATGCCCCTTTATTTCTTGCGAGCAATAACTTCCGACACAGCACCCGCCGGAGGGTGACATGGCGCCCACCAGCTTTGGACGCAAATCGATCACATTGTAATCAGTTACCGATGGAGAGGCTGCGTCCAGAACTATCGCTCGATTTGGAGCACATGTGTGGACACCGACCATGCACTTGTGTGTGCTAACATGCGTATTCGTTTTGGCGGACTCCCAAGACGACGCTGTGAGCTCATTGACACCAGCCAACTGACAAAGCCAGCTATTTTGAATGCCTATCAAAGTACGCTGACATGCGAGTTGAGTAAGCGCTCACTGGAGACAATTTTAGTTCACTGGTCGCATGTTAATGAGACCTTTATAGCAGCCGACACATCCTTAAGTGGTAATTCTAAAAGCCAACATGGACATTGGGTCTCTTCGCAGTCCCTGGAACTTATCGATGCTCGCTGGCGTATTCCAGCTGGAAGCGAACACAATGAAATTTACAAAGAGCTCCGGACAAAACTCCATGCTAGCCTGAAGAGAGACCGCGAATCATGATGGTCTCTTCGTGCGTCAGAGATAGAAGTAATCAATGAATTTGGTAACCATCGAAAGTTATTCACTCTGATACAGAAAACGGGCAATGAACAATGATATATTACAGGCAAAAAGCGATTGCATTACAAGTCCAGTAGGATGATTGAAGTGAAAGCAAACATAAGTGTAAATCGTCAATTTAAGCGTCTAGTGAATTCAAGTGTCCCTTATTCATATAAACCTTGTAGAATGTGTACTGAATTGGTACTGTAGAGTAAATGGCAAGTAATATGGGGAAGACATGTCTTAAGAACAAGAGAAACGACAACGCTTACTCGTGCGCCGCTTTCTTGGACTGAGGTAAATTGATCAATGTCTTTGTAATATATCCGAAACTATATTCTACAGCAGCAGTGTGTTAATAGTGAAGCACTAAAGCTGAGAATGAGCACCGTTTTTTCGCGTTTGTTTAACGTGGACATCTCTGATTATATAGCGTAATGTAGGTGGATAAGCGAATCATCCAGACGTCTTTTGAATATCGTTAGCGTGGGGTAAGAAACGACGTATGTGGGAAGAGCGTTCCTGTGTTGGCACACACGAAGGGAAAAGAAATTCCGGCGACATTCCAACCGGCTGTATCGTGTGGCCAGCTTTAGCTGGTGTCCTCTGAGTGTTGTATTGATATTCAGCTTTAGTAGGTGACGACATGAATGGTTTGGATTCCTCAGCACCTGGTGTTATTGAAACAATTTGCGACTATCGTGGACAGCCTATCCATAATTTTTCAAAACGTTTGAAGTGTTGGGCAGAGCTTTTTAAAAACCAATTTATTCGGCCGGAATTGTTAGCTTCCTCATCGGCCAGTGATAGCACTGATACGTGGGCTGTCCCCTTGGATCCGCTCTGTCGCCCAGAAGTCAAACGTGAGATCGGACTGTTGAAGTTGAATAGAACCAGGGGACCAGACGATCTTCATTTAGCCCTCTTCAAATTCGGGGGCTGCGCTCTTGTTAATGATTTACACGAATTGCTAGTTAAACTTTGGGAGCAGGAAATTGTTCCAACCGACTGCAGCCGCTCCGTTATTGTTTCTATCTGCAAAAGAGGCTCGGACTCGGAATGGGGCAGCCATAGAGGAATCAGTCTGATCCCCATCGCCTCCAAATTACATGCCACTGTAATCCTTCACAGACTGACTGACGCTCGTGAAATCCAGCTTTGTGAGGCGCAAGTCAGCTTTCGTTGAGGTTGTGGCTGCATCGACCACAACTTCACTTTGCATCAACTGTTGAAGCACCGTCATACATATTGCAGCCCACCGTCGTCGCGTTTCTCGACATCAAAAGTACCTTAGATCCGGTTGGTTGAGGTGCTCTTTGGGACTGTCTACTCAGGATAGGTGTGCCCGAGGAATCTGTAAATATTCTCCGAGAACTATACGCGCGTTGCTCGCGCAGAATGAGGGCTTACGGCAAACTGTCATCGGCCTTTAATATCTCCAGCGGTGTAAGACAAGGATGCCCGTTGTCACCTTTTCTCTTCAACTTCACTATTGACGAATTCAGGGAGATTGCATTTACAGGACACGACTTAGAAAGTGTGAAGCTACTCCCAGGAGAACGACTACTTGACTTGGAGTATGCAGACGATATTGCGCTCATGTCTGACAGCTCCCAGACGTGGCAAGCTGCATCGAACCGACTAATACTGGATGTCAGCCGCTTCGGGGTTTGGTTTGCACCATAGCGGTGCAAAGCACTCGTTCTTGGTTGGCAGGGATCGCCTCCTGCGCTGACTTTTGGTGGCGATCAGCTAGAACTCGTCCAAAAAGCAACTACCTCGGAAGTTGTATCAGTGCCCTTAGGATCGAATACGGGATAACGAACCATATAGCAAAAGCACGAGGCGATTTTTCTAGTCTTCGCTACTTATGGCGGCGTCCCGACATCACTCTGGCCCTGAAGGATAGAGTGTACAATGCAGCTGTACGTTCGACCTTCCTGGACGGTTGCGAAACTTGACCCCTTAGATCAGCAGACATAAAGAGGCTAGTTACTTTCGACCATTGGTGTCTTCACAATTTGGCTCACATCTCGTGGGAACACCATGTGAGTAACGAGCGTGTTCGACGCCTTGTTAATGGTACAGGAAAAGGAATTGAATCACGCAACGCTGTCATTTAACGCAGCAGTCTCCGATGGCTCCGCCACGTGTTACGCACGCCAGTCCACCGGCTCCAACGACTGGCGTTGTTTGCTCGCCCCGGGGCTGTGGATGGAATAAGAGGAGGGGTAGCCAGACGCCGACTTGGTCGAGAGCAATGAAAACCCTCACTTAGTTGCTGGACGCGGTTTGAACTTCACGGCTACCTGATTCGGGTCCGGAAGACGAGGAAAACCTTTGGCTAGATACACCTGCTGACATGGCTAGGAGCCGACCTCAGTGACGTCCGTGCTGTGAGTTCCTTTGTCCTTCCCCATTCCTCTTAGCCTCCCCTTCCAACCACGAACTCATTTCGTAGCACAATATACTTTTGCATATAAGTTTTCTTGTTGCCTTATAGCCGGCTGCTAGCTTGCCGGAACGATGCCCATCTGTTGCGTTAACCCAGCCGGCATGCAAACTGTTATATTTATTATTTTTTCTTTTATGTATTGCGGCACAGTAGCTGAGGTGTTTTTACACCTCTAGCTAAGGTGTCATATATATATATATATATATATATATATATATATATATATATATTGTCTTAAGGCTGTCATAAAGGTCGTAGTGCAAATAACTTGTTCTAGGTTTGTACCACTAAAGTGCCATACAGCTGGATCAGTCAGACCACATCGAATGGAAAAATGTGTGTTAAAAGGAATCGGCGGCGGTGGAGAGGGAAACCTTCTACTTCTCCGGCTCTCCCACCGACTACGAGACGGATAAGAAGCCATGAAATATTTGCAACTTTGCGAAAACGAGTAAAATGTAGCATTTTGAAAAGCAGCTTGCGACGGTCACAAAGGCCGCCCGAACAGAATATTTGTCTAAGTAAGGCGGCGCCCGACGCCGATAGGTGATCTACCAGTGTTAGAGAACACGGACGGACAGCGCCTAATCTCCAGCACTGAGTGTTGGTCCATGTTTGCGACGCACGACACTTCCGTCTACAGCGAATCTGTTTGTTCAGTATTGGGATATGGGAGCGAGTCCTGACCAATTCGCTTGACAGACATGCGTCGTCTTTCTGTATTCGACAACGGTTGCTTAAGGAAGATAGGTTGTGTTAGGCGGCAACATGATGTTTACAGTGATGACGTTCGACGTAGCGTCTTGGGGAACGCGAGTATTCCTTTTAACAATCTGGTTTTGCCAACGATAACGCCCGAACGCTGTTTCAAAGGTTTTAATGAAAGTAGATTCATCATCTAGAACCATGTGCCAGAATGCTGAAATCTACCTTCTTGAAACAATTAGCATTGGCGAAAGGCGACAAGATATCCTCTAGGGTAAGTTGCTCATAACGTCACATTCAACTATTTTGGATCAATACACACAAGTAGTTCGCCCGTCTACTTTGTAATGATTGCAACCTGACTAACCCAGTCGTTTGGCTCGTCGACTTTGGCTATCACACCCTGTCTCACTAATTTGCTCAATTCAGCGGATAAACTATCAATGGAACTCTCCTAGCCTTTAGCGCTGCCGGTTGTATCAAAGAATGTAAGGATAACTGACCGGTTCCCTCAAACTTTCTCAAATCTGGACTAAACACAGACGGATACTGGTCACTAATCTCGGTTTCTCCCTGACAAGCACGCACAAAACGATCATGCATAAATGCAACAAAACCGAGAGAATGGATCGTAGCAATGCCGAGAATCGGCGTGAGCTACTCCTCCAAGATCACAAACTCCAGTCAATGTGAGGTTCCGTCTCTTGGGGTAACCACCGATTGTAGTTGAGCCCTTCGGATGAAGTCTGGAACCATTCCACATACGAAGGCAATCTTGATCGGATCGAATGCACACCGGAATAGTGCTCCTTTGGTAGAATCTTGACAGTAGCTCTCGTGTGTGACTGGAATCGTGCGGCTTTGCCTCCGATCAAAAGACTTGCATAGCCACATTTTTGCGGCATCCTCCAAGACACATTGCCAGTGGAATGTTCTGCATCCGTGGGGGACTTGGCACGAACAACTGCATTTACATTGGTTGATCGTCAGCAGTGAGCAACCTGGTTCCCTTTTCCACATCTGGCGCTTTTCCTTCCCCACGCCGGACACTGTTCGCGGGTGCTCGGATGTCGCGTGGCGCAAAATTTGCAGATCTCCTGTCTCACCTTGGTAGCCTTCGTTGCGTCGCATCCGGAAACGGCACACAATTCTGCATCAGTAGTGAATTTTATTTGCTGTTACTGGTAAGGGGTTGAAGACTCACTGTTGCAGATATCAATTCACTGCGGGAGTGATAAGTTGCTTTGCCGAAAAAGCCACTTGGTCATACTTTCATCAGAGATTGCTAGAACGATCCTATCGCAAATGAGATTGCCGCCCATGCATTTACAGAAATTGCAGGATCGAGCCAAAATCCTCAACTCAATGATGTACACGTCGACGGACTCGGTTGGGCTTTTGTAGCGTGAAAAGGAAACATGGCGCTGGTAGGTCTCGTTGGTTTGACCTTCGCAAAATTCACTGAACTTTTTAATGGCCGTCTCCGAATTATTGGGATCCTTGCTTTGTTGTATTTTAATGTCTCTATTACTCGACGCGCGTCATTCCCGGCTGCTTGTCGAAACATGACCAAGCCATAGGCCATTGGTTTCTCGTCCAAACGCACTAAGTTGCAGAAATCCATCCACTCGCACTTCCATAGACGCGACTTACTCGTTAACTTCCATTCATCCACGTTCGATGGGGTAGGAATCTGAATGGAAGCTGATGATCCAAACAGCTTCGGAGCGCGGCCGGTGGGGTTCGTCCTTTTCTTCTCTGACACCATGCTGCAGAGCTCTCCTTCAGGGACAAACCTTTATTCAGCAATGTCGTCGGCGAAACTTACAGCATCTTTGACAAGCCAAACTCCTCAACATAAATTACAGGTTCAAGCCCATAACTAATGACCCCTCTGCGTCTATGAGGTTCCTCTTTTGCTTCAGTTAAACCGACGGTGAATCACTCACATGGATAACGGCCAATCCGAGTTCAGTAATTCAGTCTTTCACGCCCGCCTCCCATTAGTTGTTTGGCTCGCTCGGTTGGTCCATCTGCTCCCTCTGATCTGATAGTACCATCACATCTCCGTGCTAAAGGACTCGGACGGACAGCGCCTAATCTCCAGCACTGAGCGTTGGTCCATGTTTGCGACGCACGACACTTCCGTCTACAGCGAATCTGTTTGTTCAGTATTGGGATATGGGAGCGAGTCCTGACCAACTCGCTTGACAGACATGCGTCGTCTTTCTGTATTCGACAACGGTTGCTTAAGGAAGATAGGTTGTGTTAGGCGGCAACATGATGTTTACAGTGATGACGTTCGACGTAGCGTCTTGGGGAATGAGAGTATTCACTTCAAAAAACCGGTTTTGCTGCGCCATTGGAGTCGGTTCTTTCATGTCCTACGCGTGGCACCTGACAGACTACCGCGTAGCCCTCTATTCGCTCGTCAAGGATCTGGTTGGAGGCGAACGCGTGGTAGTCAGCCTTCCAACTGGCGAAATCACATGAAATAGCTGCTTTCGCATCTAGTCGCTGTTAGACCTATACGTCTTCCAGGATGAGACCCAAGGACGAGGAGTGCCAATGGCTTAACACGCTTGAATATATGTCCCGCAACCAAAACAAGTGGAATAATTGTGTACAAAATTTCATTGGTTCACTTGTTTACTACTGCAAAATTTGAAAAGGACAGCAAGGGGCAAAATCGGCGTGTGAAAAACAAACTATAATTGGTCTGTTCCATATTTTCTCAAAATGTTCCTTTCTTCCTGTGTTGCTTACCTTCAACTATGTGCTAGGATAATTATGACGTGGCGACTCTGCTTCCTTATCTACTAATCTCCATGGCTTTTGTTGGCTCTATATCTATTTTCCAGACTGTTGTGGTTACTACTACTACTATTAATACTAATACCTATATTATTATTAATACTACTACTATTACTACGCTTCCGTGTTGGCGAATGACTAGGTGTCTGCACCGAGTTCGACATATATCGCGCTTACTGAACTCACATTCTGGTTTGTGGTATTGAAGATTTGCATCCACTACTCACCAAGCTTGATGGTACCAAGTCTGTTTGACCTGATGGATTCCAGCCACTGATTCTCAACACCCTATCTACTATTATCTCGCCTGCTGTGACTGACTTATTCATCAGGTCGTTGTTCAATGTTTCCTTGCCGATTGACTGGAAATGACATGGTAAGGCCGATTCGCATAGACGGTGATTCCAGCAAAGCAAACCAATCCAGGCTCATTTCTTTTCCACCTATTTGTATTAAAATGGTTGAGAAGATTATGAAGAACGATCTGCTGCAGCATCTCGAATATAAAGGTCTATTGACACCAGCACAGCACGGTCCTATGTTAGGCCGCTCATGCATCACCAAATTGCTGGTGGCGAAGCATGAACGGTTGCAGGCAGTGAACTAGTGGAAGTCTGTTGACTCAATCTACATCGATTTCAGCAATGCACTCGACAAGCCAAACCATGAAAGTCTTCTCGACAACGTGAGATTCTGAGGGTTTGGCAGAACGATGCAGAAGACTTTCTCGTTGGGCTGAATTGGAGGGTACAGATCGGGGACCAGCTGACTAACTGGTATCATTCTACTAGTGGAATAACCCAAGATGACTTGCTGTGGCTCGCTCCCTACATAATTCATATGAACGAGCTGCCTCGGCTTTTCGGGTACCGTGTGCCCTGTTCGTGGATGATCTGAAGATTTGGTGAATGATTAGCACCTCGCACGACTGCAACTCATTACAACAAGACTTAGCCGCATCTGCATGTAGTCCGCATTGCTTCACATTCCAAACAACCAGAGTAAGTCGGTATTCATGGGGCTTTGGTAAGGTGGCAACAGCCTAACTTACACCACTGCCTTCAAATGCTACATCCTACGCCTTCTGTGAAGGACATAGGTGTACTATCGCGTTGCGACTTGATGTCAGTAGATAGCACAAACGGGCTATATGGTAGCGCACTGCGCATGCTATGGACAACCAGACGTAGCTTCTGTGCTCGGTCCAAAGAGGTCACCACTCGCAATACTTTGGAACACTGGTAGCCCGGGTTGGTTACTCACCTACTGATCGCTTCTCAGAGTTTAATAAAGTGATTGTATACTTTTCACCACCATGCGAGGTGGCATCCTCCGTGCGGTGATATGAAGTGTACAATCCTGCTTATTGAATCGTCATTCCATGATCAACGGACAGGTGACTTTGAAAGTGGTAATTTTGATTTGCGTCTCGGAATGTCTTTCCATTCTCTTCCCCGACTGAACGGTTTGCAATCACTTTATCAAAGTCGGAGAAGCGATCAACAAGTGAGCAAGCAACCCGCGCTACCAGTGGCCCACATTATTTCGAATACTTACGGGCGCGCAACGCTCCACTCCGCTCGCCGTTGGGCGCATTTTGATTGCCGGCGAGCCTCTACAAAGCAGCAGCTAGCTTTCCTCCATGGTTGTTTGCGAAGTGATATTCTTCCCCGCACTGTCAACTACAGACGGCTGCTAAACCATCATAGGACTTGGGATGTTGCGCGTCAGTTCGGGACAAGCATGGTACGAACAATGATCACGGACGGTCACAACCGTACCAAAAATAATATGAGTGATATCTGAAGGTAGAGCGAGCCACCTGTTTACAAACCGTGGGACAACAACTGACAGAACAACTACAGTTAGCAAGTAAACGCAGAGCAAACAAGGCCGAAATAAAGAAAGCTGCGCTCCATGAGAAGAGGTCAAAACTGACCATCCGTTAATACGGAAAAGATAACGATTCCTTCATCAGAACTTTCTAAACGACCGCCCAGTGAGACAGAGCAACCAAATACTCATCAAAGAATTTAACTACTTTTTCATAGACGCGGCAAGCCCGGAGATTTTAGCGAAATTTGTAATCGCTCTACGATCAAGTGAACTTGGAGAAGTGATTCAGGAGCGATTCCGACACACAATCGTCCCTGCCCTGAATCACGTCAAACAATACCATACCCTATCTCGACAAGAGCAAGAAGCAATGAAAGCCTTGAGATCCGACGATTCAATACTTATCCTTCCTGCAGACAAAGGACGTATGGCAGTCATAATGGATAAGGCAGATTAGATTGAGAAAGCAAAACGAGTGCTGAACTATACAACCACATACAGGCGCATTAGTTACGATCCGACATCGTAGCTAACAAACCAAATAAACAAAACATTGCATGAACTACAACATTTGAAAGAAATTACAGAAATATAAAGGAATAAAATGAGAGCCCGTGACTCGAACATCGAACAATTCTACGGGTTTCTAAAAGTACACAAAGAGGGTGCTCTGTTGCGGCCAAGTACACCCACCTTCAACCTGGCAAAGGACTTGTTGAAGCGCCTCTGACACCTACTCAATGGATCGCAGCACAACGTAAACAACGCCAATCAATTTCTAGAGAAGCTCAATAACCTACATATAGATCATGACGAAACCATAGTCTCCTTCGATGTCACTGTTGTATTCACATCTGTCAACATGCAACTGGCAAAAGAAGTTATCATAGAACGTCTGAACAACAGAGAAGCGAAAATTGGCAGTACGACAAACGCAAGCATTTGCAAGCTCCTCCGCCAATGCCTAACAACTTACTCCTCTTTCAACAGAGAGATCTAAAAACGGGTGAAGGGGGCACAGATGCAATCATCGGTATCAGGTCTAATCGCTGAGATCGTCGAGCAAAAGTTCGAAGAAGATCTGCTGCCAGCTATTAACCCGAAGTTGTGGGTGTGCTATGTCTACGATACATTTGTAATACTCGAACGCATTGAAGTAGCACTAGCACACTAGCTAGTCAACAATGCAATGGATGGGAATCAGTTTTCAATGGAGTTAGAGGCAGAAAACATACTCCCATTCTTGGATGTGTTGGTGACCAGAACAAAGGATGGTGAATTTCAAACATCCGTTCACAGGAAAGGCATACATAAGGACCAAATTTTGAACTTCAACAGCAACCACCCAAAGTGCCACAAAATAAGCTGCGTGCGGACACTATTTCGCAGGATTGAAACACGCTGCAGTACAGCGGAAGCCGAAAGGGAGGAAGAGAAACACCTGTCTGATTCGTTTGAGTGCAAAGGATGCCCACGCAGCTTCACTCGCAGATGTCTAAACCACAAACCTACAAACACCGAGCCGATACCAAATGCAAGCAAGTGGGTCCTTTTGCCGTATATGAAGAGCATATGCGAAATGACTGATAGATTGCTCAAACAACACCGCATGGTGGTCGTTCACAAGCCAACCGCTACTTTGAGAAGAATACTGTCGAACCCAAAGGAAAATGGGAAAGCACAAGAAAGAATAAAGGTCGTGTATAAAGCATTGCGATAATTGTGGAATGAACTAGGTAGGAGAGACAGGGAGGCAACTGTTCACAAGGATACGAGAACATCAGAGGGCTCGTAAAACAGACATTACGCATCGTCTCAGCGCATGTAGATGAGGACATAGATTCAATTGGAACAAAACGGAGATTCTAGCTCAAGCAATAGCACAGGAAGGAAGAGAATTCCTAGAAGCATGATGCTCCTCTAATAATTGCATCAACATGAGCATCGGCATTGATCCGCTGTACCATCAGCTCAGAAAGAAAGATCTTTGATGAATAGAAAGGCATGGTTCAGCCGCGGAAGAGGATGGGCAGAGATCCCGAGAGGCAAATCGAAGTTGTCACATTCGAAAGTCACCTGCCCGTCGGTCACGGACTAACGATTCAATAGGAAGAATTGTACACTGCATATCACCGCACTGAAGATGCCACCTCGCATGGTAGTGAAACGTAGGCAATCATTTTAACAAGCTCGGAGAAGTGATCAACAGGGGAGATAACCTTTCCCAAGTCCACTTCTAAGTTAAGATATAACCAGTGTATGGCTGACCCGCCTACCGTCCATTCACCCGACGCGTTGCACTGAAGATCACATGGGCCGAAAACGTCGCTACCAAGCTCATTCTTGGTTTACGAATATTACCGTACGAAGACCGCTACAAGTAACCATGACTCTACATCTTTTCGTTTCGTCCGCTGCGAGTCTATCTTATCGCAATCTACCGCGCATTACATCTCGGTGACTTCCCAATGTCAAGGCAGCTGCTTCACTTGAGAACACAAAGCACCACACACGGACACCGGTACGAACTTGTGGTACCGGAAATAAAAGAAGTTCCCCACCCAGGTTCTTCGAACAAGGATTGCTTAATGTTTGGAACAGTCTACCAGGAAATATCCCAGAGGCCAAAGTTGTGCATTAGTTCCAAACGTTGTTGTATTTAGGTTTCTCCGCCATTACATACAGAGAAGTATGGTACATTGGCAATGACTTTTGCGTTGGTAAGCCCAATGATAATGCAATTCAGATGTTATTAAAAGCTTCATAAGAAATTATAGAAAGCTTAGGTTATGAAAAATAGTTAATAATTATCATGCCAAGTTACATTTCGTTCCGATGGAAATGCACGGTAGTAAATATTTACTTGCTCTCTCAATAGTGTGATGGTACATAGCCTATATGAAGCAGAAAATGGTGTTCCTTCCTCTAGACACCAAGGAGGTTTTTACCAGTAATTCTTCATGAAATGTCATGAATTTCACAAAGTTAGTGAGGTGTTGCGATTTACCATCTCAATGAATTGGCTGGGTGTCAGCGTGAACGAGGATTGAACTTGGTCATTTCATGTATGCGAAATATGCAAGCAATTCTTAAAATTTCGGTTTACACACGCCCCCTACCTTCCTCCTCGCTCACAGGTTACTAAACACCACAATTTGTCAAGGATTCTGTGTGAATTCACTGAAGTTATTGTCCCACTGTGATAGTTCCCTGCCTACTAAGAACATTTTAAAATGCTGGACAACTTCCTAAAGTAATTGTCCCGTTGTAATGGCATCTCAAGGCCGATCTGTGTTAACATAGTCGTATTTGCTATTGTTGAGTCTTGCCAAGAGTATCTTTTAAATGTTTCAATAAATGCAACCCACTTCCTGACACATTACTTGCTTGAATACCAACATTAGTATGACTCCCAATAGAAATGTGACCACCATTAGTCAATCTCACACTAGTCACGTATTTGCTGAACCAAACCTCACTGTTTGGTGTGTGCTAGTAAGTTTACACTGCGATTAAACTGCTAGCTGAACCTCTCTCCTCGTCATCTCATTTTGTATTCGCATGTACGTAGCTTGAACTGTGAGCCTTACGGCCAAACATTTATCCATTCTGAGTCCATAAGTCTCATTCTTAACTTGGTGTAAATGGAAATAGTCGAACATAAACTGTTGTTCTATTGTTTTATAGTTTAGGTAGACTTTCGTCGCATCTAGACTCACTCAGACAGCCGCCACACGCCCTGAAAAGCACTGTTTTATAGTTATCGAGGTGAACGCACTCATTGTCGAAGCAGTGAACTGAATAACGAAAACATCACATTCACCTTGACCTCCAGCAAAATAAGTTCGTTGGGTAATTAAAGCCTGACCAATCCTGTCAGTAATATACACACATATAACAAATAGATCGAACAAATGTTGGCTTCTCTTTTGGAACTACAGCACACTATATGTGCGTCTCACCTACTCACAGCACATGTGGATCTGCTCTTTGCGATACATTTCATAAAACTGTAAAACTAACTGTTAAACAGCAGTTAATTTTTGCATAAAGCTGCTAAGTTATGCATCCTCAACTGATTAAGGACGTTAAGAATTAAAATTTCCCACTGGCCAGACTTCTGGTAAATCAAAACTTTGTGACTATTCAATCTTGACTTGCAGCACGTGCCGAAATCTCCAGAAGCAAACTTGTTGACAACAATAAACAATGATTTATCACGGGTAAAAAAAGCATGTGCTTGACAAGTCCTATAGGATGCCTGGAGTAAACATTAATATTGAAAAGAACCTCGAATAAATAACTCGTTATTTTAGGCGTATACGGATTTAAATGCACTATGCTGCATAACGATAGTTTGAAGTGGGAATGGGATGCGCACACACAAAATAGTATAGAGAGCTGTTATACTTCAGTAAATACGTGAGAAATAAAAAGGACACGACACCGCTCACTGGTGTGTTGCTTAATTTGAGGGATGTTCTATGTTAATCCAGTTTAGATACATCCAAGCTACTCACATGGACACTTCTGCATATATCCTCACAGCGACGTTGCGAAGAGGGCCGTTAAGCACATGGTTAGGTTTGTGTTATTTCGTCCTCCAAGTGGAACGGACTATATCAAGTGGTGCAAGTTGGAAAGCGTTTCATCAAGGCGTTAGTTGAATAGCGTTAAGATAAAGGCAGTGATAACGTGAGTCAGAAGAGCATTCCAGGCACGGGACACACGGAACGGGAAAAACGTTTAGTCGACAATCAAGTAGACTTTATTGTGTAGCCAGTGTGAGCTGATAGCTTCTCAGTTTACTGTTTTGGCTCAGCTGCAACAGATTGGGACATGGGTGAGTCGGGTTCGTCAGTATTAAGTAAACCATGATTAGGTCTCTTCCCTGACGTTGGTATTCACCACTTTACGATCTCACGGACTCCAGTCTGCGCTGGTAGGAGAGATGAAACATTCCTCTAACGAGTTTGGTCGCTCTACGTTGTGGAGCTTCAAGTGCATTGATGTCGCACTTCCCCAAGGATGCCAGGACTGGATCGCATATTCCACGTGAGGCCTCAGGTCGGTGTTCAGCATTTGCAGAAAGATTGTTAGCTCAAAATTCCCGAAAGTACTCTTCAAGGGTTCATGATGTTGATTGGCTCTTTTTGGTACATTTTCAGCCTGTCTCGAGCAACCAACATCGTTCTGCACGATCATACCGAGGTCGATTTTTGGGAATCACGTCATAACTGCTGGGCCCCAAGTCGATATGCACAGATAAGCTGATGGCGTATACTTGCGAGTTTACACTTGGTCACGTTGAACTGGAGCTGGTTACTGGACGACCACGCTGTGCAATGCCATGTGATTATCTGATATCCTGATCTCATGTCAAAGTTTGACACCATCTGCAAATAGTAAGAAATTCGAATGCAGTACTCTGCCAAGCCTGTTAGGGAATGTGAGGAATAAACGTGCCCCCAGTACAGATCCTTGGGGCACCCCACAATGATGCCTCAGAATTAATGAGTACAGAAATGCAGGGGCTTAACTTTAGACACTGGGTGCTATCTCATTGAAACTGAAACATTTGTCAAAGAAATAGCTTTCGTGTACGGAAACTCCAGGATTGGGTGCTCCAAAACGGACGTATAGTTAGACCGATTAGCGGCTGAAACTGAATGAATGCCTTTGTAAAGCGATGGCCACTTAGATGCAGGCGTAATTAATTATGGGTGCAGATAGCTTAAATTCTATTTATTTTACATATACATGTTTAGAGTACTTAAATCGGAAGTACTTTTATGGGTGGTTATGGAATCACTAAGTGTGCAGAACAGGCTGACGGCAAGAGCGATGTGGTGTTAAGAAGTGAAGACAGTTTAAGTATAGGGCACTTGTTATCAGCCTGTTTTTTTTAATCTTTACTTGATGTATGGTTACTTGACAGTCATCTACCAATCAGTAACTGCCGCAGCTAGCGGGATATCTTAACTGGTATCTCCAGACCTGTGTTCCGTATGACAAGCAGTAGTCAACCAACAGGCAGTTACAGGTTTGAATCACGTATGCTTTCAGGATGCTTGAGGTTAACGAAGAGCGGCGGCCTATCTCTTGGCCGGATGGTTGGGGGAAATCAATCGATTAATGGATTTATTATGAACAAAAAGTAAAGCTTGACGATTCCAGCGAGTAACGAGTGAAAAAGCATGTGAATGTATCAACAAAACAAAAGGTAATGCATATCAGTGAACGCACCGGAGTTTCCTTGGTGCACGTAGTTTGGTTATATCATGATTTGTCTCAGTTCCATTGGTTAAGTCATTCTAGTGCATTGGGTGTAATGTCTCATCAAGTTGATTTTCGAGTTCAGTCAATGTAGAAGCGGAGATGACGGAAATTTGGAGAGCTTTCTAAGGCTTGGACATACAAAGTGCGAAAAAGTCCCGCGGCATTTCAGCCGGATGTACTGTGTGGCTAACTTCACGTGATGGCCTCGGAGTGAGGTGTTGTGATTTAATTTCAATGAGTGTAGACACGCATGGTTATGGTCCTTTAGGATCTGTAACACTAAAATAAAATCACAGTGCAAGCGAGGGTGTTGACCAAGGAAAACTCCTGGGGTCTAGTTTATGCTGGTAAGAGATGAGTCAGGCACTTAACATCCTTGTTGCTCTCCTTTGTGGAGCCTCAAGCGCCACGAGATCATGTTTTTGCCAGGGTTGCCAGACCTGTATGGCGTTTTTGGCATATAGCCTCAAGTAAGCGTTGATCAGTTGTGAATTAATGGTGAGATCAAACCGGTCAAAAGCTCTCCGCGGATTGGCTTTCCTTACTGCTTTTTCGACCTGTTTTGAACAACCAGGAGCCGCCTGCACGAGCACCTCGTGATTATATTCTTGGGAGATGCATTGCGAAAGGTATTCTCCTAGCCGGCATGTGTAAGTTCTCTGGTGGCGCATGCTCAGTACTGATTTAACCAAGTTGAACTCCAGCATCTTCTGAACTGACCTCCGTGGGGCTCCTCTACGCTCCTCTACGCTACTGCACACCACTTAACTACGCACTGCGGATGTCACCGCGATTGGTGACGAAACGTTTGCAACAACATTGTCAATCTCAGCGAACAGTTTAACCGTTGACTGTTAGGCTGTTAGTTCTGGTGCCAGCGGAACTCGTCAGAACACACTCCTGTAGTTTGAAACTTCCCACCCCAGATGTGTGCCAACTCGATTACAATTTCAGTTTAAAGCCGCAGATGGCGTGACACCGTACGGCACATAATGGGCAATACTATTTGAGGGTAAGCATTAGTTGCATCTGGAATCCAAAGTGAGGTGAAGAAGATCAACAATGGTAACATTAGAAAGAACAAATAAAAAACTGCACCGCAAATGAAGAAAACCACCGCCTGAACTTCAACGACGGTAATGATGATGCATTGAGCTCTGGGAGATTTCAGCTCGATAATTAGTAAACTAGGAAGCAACTTTTTCTTTAATCCATCGGTTACAAAATAGGTAACTATTGATGATTTTTGAAACTATTCTGACAATGTAATTAATTATGCGACAAACAAAATTGTGAAGAAAAGCTTATATGATGCGATCACTAAAGACTGTGGGCTTAAGTAGTTATTGTAGAGAGAATTTTGTTAGGTCACGTCAGTTTTCAAAAATGAAAATAGGCTCCAACCTAACCAGCGTCTTGTTTCTTGTACCGGAAAGCAAACCAGGGCCCCCAGTACTTTGACTTCTGAGCTGTCTACCTTGGCTCTACAGAAGAAATGAAGCCAAACAATAGCAACTTCTGGACTTGCTTGGAGCATGGACCTCATGCGCTATTACAATTTCCAATAAATTTCCAATAATTCAGGAAAAAGCTCTGGCCAACACCTATCCAGGTTGATTTTATAGACTATTACAGTTGCACCTTCAGCTAAGGTAGAAGGACGTTTGCTTCATTTAGGAACACACGATTTGCAAGGAACTTGACGCTGATCTCCAGCCTGGACCTGGGATGCTTAATTTTAAGTTGTTGCTGCCGTAGATGGCCGGATGCAGAAGTTCTAACAAATCGGATGGATTGGTCGGGCTAAAGTCCTTTGTAATCTTGGACGTTTCTACCAGGTTGCCTCGTACCTTGCGCCGCTCCATAGAGAATAATCCTAGGCCCCTTAGACGTTCTTTGTATGATTTCCCCCGCTGGCCCTCGTTAATCCTAATCGCCAGTTTTTGGACCTTCCCTATTCAGGCCACATGCTTCCGGAGATACGACGCCCATGACTGCACACAAAACTCTAGGTGAGGTCGTACCACTGCCGTATCCAATAGGAGGAAAACCTTTGGCTTGGTGCTACATATCGTTCTCTTACGGCGGAATAATTCTTGCCGCGGCTTGTTCGCGGCATGCTGACACTGAGCTCAGGTCTTGAACCTATTCCTCATAATGATACCCAGATCACGAACCTCGTCAACGTACAGCATTGTCAGGGTGCCGGCAGTAGTTGGCACTGTAACCCCATCGTCGCTGGAACACAACAACGGACATTTACTGGTATTAACTTCCAAGTACAATCGTCTGTCATGCCGTTTCTTCCTTCTGGGACCCATCAGTGTTGTGAAGCCCCAGACTCAATAAGGAAGCCAGCTCATGATGTTTCGGTACTAGTGGATTGTACCAATAACCCGCAGCTTATGCCACTAGGTGACGGTGGAAGACTGTTAAGACTTACAACATCACTGCGATATAGCGCGGCTCATCTTCCAATATTATGGATGTTTCGAATGTAACGGAAGACTTGGTTAACTCCCTACGTCACTGTTTCTCAAAATAGTAGCCACGTTCAAATGAAAATTTGGAAACTGTTAGGGCAAATGCATTTAACACTAACGAGTAGAGGTCAGAATGCAATTGCGTTGAGAACTCTTCGCAGTAATTTCCAAAGCAGATAGCCCGTCTACGTTGTTAGGGCGGGGGTAGATTAGTTTAATTATAGGAAAATAGCCGGCAGTAAATTGGATATATGCATGGAAGTTTACGTAAAATAAATTACTTATTAGTAATAAAAAATTTGTGTTTGTTTACCTAACAACTGGTACAGCAATAGCGCGTCGTAAAAATGGATATTGCTCTGACGCGCAGCCATTCCCTTGATCGGAAATTAGTCTCAGCTTGCATACATGAAAGCTTCTGACTTAGTAAATTAAAGTGCATGCCACTGATCAATAAAATAACATGAAACTTGCTAACAGTGCAAAAAATGAAAGCACTGTAGCAGACTTAGAGTAAGACTAAAGAACAAAGTATTTACGGAATTTTCTATTTGGAAAGACTGACAAACATAGCATCAGGCCACTAAGCCAGCGACTTGTAAGCGCAAATGATTCGCTGTTGGAATTATATTACTTGACTATAGATAATTAGTTGAGGTAACATTGTCCTATACTTAAAAGACCTATTACGTTTCCCTTGTAAAATACTGTTGTGCACAAAGTCCATGCAAATATGCATCTCCGGAGATGCATCAATTACGCCATCTATGGTGTCTAAAAATAGCCCTCAAAGTTATAACAGACAATAAATTTTGGGTATTGCCCGCTGAAAACACTAATTTCAATCTGCTTCGGCTAAGGTCCTAGTGATCGCACTGACCAAGTTGCACTTCAATGTGAATAGTGGTCCATATTGAGACTGCGCATCGCAATCCGATCACAGAACGTGTAATGTAAAATTGACTCTCAAATTAGACGATAAATATTCTACTATCGCGCCAGAACCAGGAATTTACAATTATTGCCCATTAACCGGCTATGTCCAGGCTGACTCTATCAGCCGTAACAGTTAAACGCATGGACGCAATTACGCAAACGTTTTCTCATGCATTGGGACAAGCCAGAATCGCAAAACGGCAGATACACGATAATGTACGCACAGATATATGTCATATTTTACTCGAGCTAATTGCCCTTCGCGTTCCACAGTGCAAGGCCAAATTCCAAAACTTTTATTCTCTAGAAGCACTAACGTTCAGCGCGCTACAGTGCGGTAATACGCTATGTATTCTCCTCTTGTTCTATGTAACGTCATTTTCTCTTCCCGCGGAGAGCCCGCGCGATGCTTATCTTTGCAAATGGATAGTGAATCTTTAGTACCGTTTTTGCTGGCATTTTCCTGCAATTTGCCGCGGCTCCATGACTGTGGATTGTATGTTGCACATCACCCTTTACGGTCTTGTTGACATACCGGATTATTTGAGTTATGACAGTAAACCTGACGGTGACAGCATGTATGAACCGAACAGCAGCGCGTCACAAATCACATATTCCCTTTGCTATTGGACAAATGCTTTTATGAGGACAATCAAGGCACCATGTACAGTAGCAACCGCTGTCATCTCTACAACAGCAAATCACCGTGATAGAGAGGAAATGTAAGCCTACAACCATGATACAACAAATTCGTGTATTTGCAGCGCACACCATAAAAAATGCTGAATTTGTAAACGCTGAATATATAGTGAAGGTAGAAAGAGGATATAAGTCGCGAACCCTTAGCATTTCCATTGTTCGCCTCAGTTGCGAACTTACCAGTTAGGAAGTGAATAGAACTGAATATGTGGAACCCAATGTAGAATGAAATGATCGTTTCAAACCAGGATAATCTAACAGATAGCTTCAGTTGCTTCTTTACACACAACACCTGTGGATACTTAAAGATAAGTAAGGCATTGGTGATAGTCAGTGCTTTTGAGTTTCGATCGAGCAGCAGAACATTGGACGTGGTTGAATTGTCCATGTCATGGCGAGTCAATACGAGATGCCTTGCGATAGACCAGGCTGGTTTGCGAATCTTCAGTTGCTACGCATCAGTTTTGCTTTAACACATGGCGTAGCCAATTTGGGAGGTTATCGGCCATTCTTATGCCCAGTCGACCGTCAGTCCTGCTTACATTATCCTCACCGAAACTGCAGGTGAACTGGGAACCTACATTTGTGCCCGCACTTCCTGACAGGTATTTCGGATGGTAGTATGGCCTCACATGTAGTCTATCAGTACACCAGTTTCGGTGAAGTTAGCATAGGCAGGATCGACCTTGATGGTTTTACTGGAAAAGATTCTAATAACTTCTCTGCTTCCAGTGTGTTTGTGAGCCGATATGGTAAACTGGATTCTCGTTTTGCGATTATCTCTTTGATTTCTTTCCTAGATCCAACCGGTCTCTTGTTATGCGACTGCCCAGTGCACTACAAAACTGATACTGGGCACGGTTGAGCTCATCTCTCTTGATACACCTGTCATTTAATTGGTTCCCTGCAACACGCTTCAGGAAATGGTTATCCGGTCTGCCGCGTGAGCGACGAATAGATTGCAAGTAATTCGTCGGATACATGTTGCTTTATAGGTACATACAGAGAAAAAGGAAACATTTATCCGCCTTCGCGATCCTGGTTTTGCAGCCCGTACATCTGTTAAAGGATTTAACTCAGGAGGAGCTAAGCGGTACTACATACCTCTAAAGATGTGTTCGACCATAACAACATGTCAGTAAACTATGCAAAAGTGGAATCAATTTATGATAGCATAATGTCCGGGCATGTTAGTATCAAATCTCAAGATTCCATCTTGATTTGTATGCCAGTGCTGATATATTAGACTGACCTAGGGCACTCAATTTCTAAAAATAGAACCTTTGAAAGCTGTGCTGTAATTAAGAAGTTGCGGAAAAGTGGTATGACACCAAAGCAAATTCATTCTTATATGACCAAGCCACTTGATGAAGATTCCTCTCTATATTACACTGTTAATAAGTGTTCTGTGAACACCAATACTGAATGGCCGCCCAAAAGCTTTGACATGTGATCATCAAACTGTTTCACTTATCGAATGTTATAGAATGATAGGTCGTTTAATTTTCAAATAGTTGTATTTACGTGCATCAGTTATGGCACAGTTCATACTGTTATAACAATCATCCCTTAGTTGAAAAGGTTGACACAAGATTGCACAAATTGCCTATACCGTATAATAAATTAAGCAACCTGTAAAATTCGAGGCAATTGTTACCCCATTACAAGGTAAGTCAGAATAACTTTTTGAAATATTTCTTGCAAAGGCAACATTTTCGCTTACCACCTTGAACCACCATCAAAAATACAAAATAATCAGGGGATGTGATGTGGTTCTTGTCGCAGCACTGTCCTTCAGGGACCAACGGTTTATTTGACAAAGCAGGTGCAGTGATACTGGCAGCAGGATTAGATTGTAAATGCCCCCATATGAATGACTAGGTGACTTCCAGTACTAACAACGTTTCTCCATTAATGATAATCTTAATTTGAATGATTTAAACAAACTCACTCCAGCACTGTCAAAAACAAAGCCGTAAGCGTATAGGCGAAGATGGGTGGGCGTCTAATTACTTGCTTCGTTCACTAGCGCAAGCTGTCGTGTTTCCCTCCGAAAAGCAAGAAGACTGGTTTGCCATCACGAAGTCGTTTACTAAGATTGCGCACAAATATTTATAGAGTATATACACCTTTTACAACAGTCCGTTTCAATGATTCATCCGTGTTATTTGCGTTGTGGCACTGGCTCCTTTTCCATCGGTTTATGCTTGCTCGCCACTTTCACTGTCTAAAATCACCTTGACTTTCTTAGTGGATGTACGATTGGCAGGATTGGGCCCGCGCGTTTCTTCCCTCGGTCCAATGCCACAAGCCTTGGCTCAAGCGTGCACGAGTATGCACTCCTTCGCCTGCTGGCACCTGATTAGTCACGTGCACTTTCAGTGAATTGTTGCAGGCTGGACGCGATCACGTGCCAATGATTTCCTGATTGGATGACCAATGAGCTTCCGGCAACATGCTCTGGCCTGTGAAGTTCTATCGGCATTAAGGAACTTCCACTCAGCAGCATTTCCAGCCCCCTCACACAAGCTAGCTGCTTGCTTCGTCATGTAAATCTGTCTCGTTCCTATGCTTACTTACTCCTATCACAGTTCTCTTCTCTAAGTTCCATCAAAGAGTATCCGCGGGCAAATGGATTTCTACGCTCTTATGGAACAATGAAAGTGTAACTGTTTTGGACTTCCTGCTGAGGGATCACACCATCACGCACAAGCGTTACGCTTCAGAGTTGTGCAGTATGAACCAAGCAATAAAAGAAAAACGAATAGAAAAGCGCGAAGCGGGAGTTCATCATTTGCTAGATAACGTACGGGTTCACACTGCCCAAGTGACCGTGTCAGAAGCAACCGTCGGGTGCTTGGAATTAATGTCACCGTGTATTTAGTAACCGGGATCTGACCACATCAGATCGATTTGTTCCCTAAACTGAACCACAATTTCGTGGTCTTAGATCGGCTAATATTATGGGGTTGAGTAGTGCTGTAGTGTTCTTATCCCAGAGACAGTCTTCAAGTATCTTCCACACTGGGATTCAGTGCATCTACGTTATGAGAGATTTAGATGAAACGTGACAAAGAAGGACTTGGCTATTTGTGCTTTTTTCTGTTAAGGGTTGAGAACGTTTTGATGCACTCACATAATCACCTTGCCAAAAGACATGTGTCCGCCGAAGAAAGGTTGAACACTCGTCTTACCGAGTCAAACTTATCCACCAATAATCTGTTATCGTAGTGCAGAGCCTCGTTGATTAATCTGCAACAGAAAGATCCGATCGGCTCTTGTACAAATCATTATAAGAGGACAAAGTTATACGTTCTAAATACAAACAAAGCAAAAATGAGTATTTCACAGAAACGTTGGGTAGATTCCCAATAGAAACAGTATTAATGTGTTCGCTTATCTTAGCATATAATATAAGTGGCTAATTAGCGGTTCGTACCGTCGCAACGAGACTGGACCTTAACGTGGTGCGACGGTTTGCGTACCTAATTAGCCATTGAGCTATACTGGGAGATGCATCCGGGCACCTTGAGACCTACTCCTACCAGGTTGGTCAATGATGAGGGGTCAGACAAACTCAGTCTCCTGGTCCTCCAGGTTGGGGGTTTAAAATGAAATCGGGTCCATTTCTGTAAACCTAAATCATTGCCACCTCCTCGCTGCATTGTGGACAGGCTTTCGAGCCAAAGGCTTTGGATGAAAACCCTAATGGTCCTCCTGTCTAAGTCCCGGCGCCCTGGAAATACCTCAGCCCACATACAACCATGACATTTTCTTCAAACATAAACTTCATCCTGCATCAGCCGTCGCGCAGATTATCAAGGGTCGCCTTATCTGCCGCATACAGCAGAGCGGATAAGCGAAAACATGCTACTGCTGGCGCCTCCCTTCTTTTCCACCTGTTCCTCTTACTCCCATCCCGATCGCCACTACTAACATTCCTTCTATACTTCCCAGCTTAATTGACAGCAACAGAAGTGCCACTGGAGTAGAACCATCTGCAGTCACCATCCCACAGCACCTATCGGACGCCTATCAGCAAAAGTCCCTCATAAGGCCACGCTGTCCCGTTTCCATGGCGACATTCAACGTTCGCACTCTAAGACAAACTGGTCAACAGGCTGCACTCGCACGCACCTTGGACACACTGGGTATTGGTGTGCGTTGTGTGTACGAAACTAGGATCAATGACCCTAACGGGGTTATTGAATTGACTGCACCCGGCTTATCCTCTCCTTATTGGTTGCACGCATCCGGAGACGCCGATGCAGCGCTTACGGGTCAAGCTGATGTAGGTATCATTCTAAGCTCCAAGACTGAGCCATCGTTGGTTGATTTGATTCCGGTGAACAGCCGTTTATGTGTAGCCTGTTTGACGACATCAACTAAGGTTGAATCACGAAGTAGAACGAAACGCTATTTGTTTGTGATTTCCGTTTATGGTCCCACCGACTGCAGTTCAAATACTGTCAAGGACAATTCCTTTGACGAACTGAACGCGCTACTACGCAGTGCAACTAGTGCCGATATTATAGTACTTGCAGGGGATTTGAACGCACAACTAGGGCGTCTGAGCACTTCAGAAGCTCAGCTGGGTGGCAATTGTGGGCTCAACTCCGAACGGACTGAGAACGATGAGCCTCTGCTGCAAATGTGTACGGAGCACCAGTTGTTTCTTACTAGCACTGCTTTTAGACACAGTGGGCGCCGAAGTGCCACTTGAGGTCCTCCTGTAGCTGGCCAGCGATGGACCCAAATTGACCACATAGCCATAAGTTACAGATGGCGTGGTTCCATCCTGCATTGCCGCTCGTACTGGAGTACCTGCGTCGACTCTGATCATGCCTTGGTACGCTGTCGTTTCTCCATGAACTTTACCGGGAGGCGCACCAAGCGTCCCCTACGATTGGCAACTGGGAAATTGTCTCTGCATCCGGTCAGGCAAGCCTATCAAAAAGCACTGCATACCGAACTTTCACTGTATTCTCCTAATGACACTGAGCTTCAGTGGAATAGGATCTCGGCCGCCATCCACGACGCAGGAGCATCTACTTGTGGCACTATCCATCGTCACCGCATCAGTCACTGTATATCCGAGAGGTCGGTGAACCTGTTGGAATCTAGAAGACACCTCGCGGCTGGCTCTGAACACAATGTGACCAGACGGACTATTAAGAGTTAACTAAAGCAGAGCCTACGTGCTGACAAGGAAGCCTGGTGGACCAGTCGGGCTCAAGACATGGAGGAGGCAGGAGCAGTAGGCAATTACTGCAAGCTCTTCCAGCTAATCCGCACCACTTTTCCCAGAAAAGCAGGCGTCAGTGAGACAAACAGGAAGAGCGCGGGTGTGCTGATACACAATAAGGAGCGCCGTATAGCTCGTTGGGCGGAACACTTTCAAGATCAGTTCGGCTGGCCCTCTGCTCCTGGACTTATTCCTACTCAGGTGATGCAGGACGAGCCATGGATGGTTAGTTTAGAACCTCCGTTGGAGGCCGAGGTCCGAAACGCGATAACAGCCCTCAATCGTTTTCGTGCTGCAAGCCCGGCTTCCGTCCCTGCTGCACTATTTAAGGATGGTGGTGAGGTCTTCAGCAAAGCACTGACCTCCCTATTCGAACGTATCTGTAAGAAAGAGAGTGGCCCGGCTAATTGGGGCGAATCGATTATAGTGGCAATATTCAAGAAGGGCAGTCGCACAGACTGTCCTAACCACAATGGTATTAGTCTAACGCCAGTTGCGACAAGATTATTGGCCTCGATGATCGTTCGTCGCCTCACTGCGGAACGGGAATCTCGGATTAGGGAAGAGCAGGCTGGTTTTCGCCCAGGACGTGGCTGTATAGACCATATATTCACTTTGCGGCAGGTGCTAGAGCAGCGCCACGCATACCGCATACTGACAATAGCTGTGTTCCTCGAGTTGAAGACCGCGTTCGATTCAGTCGATCGGTGGATTCTGTACGAAATATTTGCGCGGTAAGGTGTTCCCACGAAATATGTGAACATCCTTCCTGCTTTATACTCGAACACTACAGACCGCGTCAGGGTATACGGTGGCCTATCAGATAGCTTTCCGACCACAAGTGGCGTTCATCAGGGTTGTCCGATTTCACCGTTTTTGTTCCATTCCGTCATGCATTCTATCATGTAGTGTTCCCTTGCGGAATCTCGGGCTATAGGCATTGAAGTGCTGCGTGGTGAAATGTTAGTTGATCTAGATTATGCGGACGATATCGTCCTGCTTTTCGACGATGTTGTGACGGCACAATCAACCCTGAATAGCCTGTCCAGAGTGGTCCCATTATTTGACATGCAGTTCGCACCTTCAAAGTGCAAAGTGTTGCTGCAGGACTACCAGCCACTTGATAATCCCTTGACGCTTGCTAACGAGGAACTCGAGGTGGTTGATCAATTCACTCATCTTGGCAGCTGTATCAGCAATGATGGGCGCATAGAAACTGACGTCAGCTCACGCATTGCAAAAGCCAGAGCTACCTTCTTGAACCTGCGGCATCTTTGGCGACAGAAGGGAGTTTCCCACCGTCTGAAAGGCCGTGTATACAAGGCCACAGTGAGAGCCGTTCTGCTCTATGGTAGTGCAACTTGTCCGCTTCGGTCTGAAGATCTGAGGCATCTTAAAGGCATTGATCATCGTTGTCTGCGAAGCATTGCTGGAGTCGGATGGCACCAGCGTATCCGCAACGACGATGTTCGTAGGCGAGTACTAGGCGGTGATAATCATGCTAGCTCGCTAGGACAACAGATAGCACTGAATAAGTTGCGTTGGCTCGGGCACGTGCTACCTATGCCTGGTCACCGCTTACCTAGGAGGGCCTTGTTCATTCTACCAGGTGTAGGATGGCGCAAGGCTCGAGTTGGATTGAAGTTTACTTGGCAGCGGGAAATGAAGTCACTGACGACCAAACTTGGTGCCGTTGGTCTGTCTCGACTTCCGCACAGGAGTCTACCTGACTCGCGTTGTGCTTGGATCGAGACTTTACAGGACATGGCTCGCAACCGACACCAGTGGTGCGTCTGCTGCCGTCTCCTAATCGGATTGCCTGTTTAAAGTGTGTTTGGTGCTGAGTTATCTGCGGGGTAATGACTCATTATGACGCGTGGCAGTGAAAGCCGCAGAGAATCTGTGTCGCCGATGCCGCCTTATCTTTGTAGGATAGCCAGCTGTTTGTGACGGTATGTTATCTACACAAGATGTAGGCGCCTTGACCCTGAATGTTTGCTTAGCGTATTGAGATTTTCAGGTAAGTCTCTCTTCTCTCCCTCTTCTTATTCTTTATTTCATAGATCCGTATGGTTGTATAACAGCGAAGCATCAGTTCAAATGACTGGTGTACTGCTGTTGATAATGATGGTGATGATGATGATGACTTTACGATAAGCTCGAACGAAGCAGCGTTTTTCTGGATTCATACAATGCTGACCCATATTTCGATGAACTTATTCAACTGCCACAGCTTGCCTAAAAATCTAATACAAGTTGGTATGTTGTAAACTTGACGAAAACTGTGCATTAATTGTATTTCCGTATCGATAGTAGGCAATAGGTTTGTTTTCGCAGTGGTTGAAGCTCCAGATTTTGGTGATCGATTGTTGTTTCATGTTAAATGAAGTACGCAAAGCACAGGGACATCGATTTTATTGTCTGATTGAGCTGAATCTCAACTTAGGTTGGATGTAATTTCCAAGGGATTTCAAACATCTGAGTGATACCGGGTTCCGATATCTCGTGGGTCGATACAGCCTGGAGGTATATCAGCTGATAGTTCTTTTGGTTAATTGATAAGCAAGGATTCGGCCGGATAGTCGGATCCAGCTTCCCGGTAGGTTTAGTAGATTTTCTAGGTCTCGAAATAGGTAGACAACACCTGTTTCTTTGCTGTATTTACGTGGTGCGATTAGGTAAAGCTAGACGGGAAGAATAACATAATTACTTGCTAAATAGCAGAGGAGAGTTGAGACAAACGTAATGATTTCAGAAGCATGTTTGGTTTTGGAATACCCGGTGTGTACTTGGATTGCAACCTGCAATCTCTATTGGGACGTCTGTCATTCTAATCACAAAGACCGCATGCGAAGTGAAAGGGTTCGGCGTTGCTGCCTCCCAGCGTAAAAGCTTCATTTGAACTCATCAAGTAGAGCTACTCAGAGCTGAGAGTGGAAGCTTTAACTAAAGCAAACTTTTGCCTATCTCTATCCGATTGCATGTCTCATGATTCAAAATGAAAACGTTAAATGCAATGTTGAAGGCTGGCTCATATTACGTAAAAAAGTGCCCCTTCCACGTCCGCTGTAAATATGCTCCCATAACACATAGTCAGATTTCGGTGAATAGCAACTGTGTACCGTAGTGAGAACGTGACTGAATCGGAGAAACTATGGATCGCTACGTACGCACGGCACAGAGTGCACAGCCAAGTACCATGAATACATGGTGGACGAAGAAAGAAAAGAAAAGCATCAGCAATAGGTCGGTACACAGTAGGGACACTTCGCCGCCGCGCAACCAACGCCAGTCGCACGCAGGCTTAGTATACCGCGATGGTCGCCTGGTCCAAAAGCATGCCCGAAGAAGATACGCAGCAGCACTAAGAGGACTAACGAAACGTGAAAATGAACGCGGCTCTCATGATTCCCATCGACTGCATCATATAAATAACTAGGTAAGCCGCATATTCCTTCACGGTAAAGGCACAGTCCAAATGAGTGGTCTTGTAAAAACCCGAGGGCCAAGCGAAATTACTTTTCGCGTCAAACATAAGTTATACCAGATGAATCCGATCCGACAAAGGAGACATCCACTCATCCTCGCAATCTCTCTTGGAGGTTGCATGGTGAGGGTTGCTTTTAGTGTCTAGGGGTTGTGCAGTGCTTAGTGCATGTGCTTCCATCCTTTGCGAGAGAGAGTAATTACGACCTATTGTTGGCTGGTTTGCGTTTCGCATCCTGGCATTTCCACGCTACTGATAACCGGTGCAGTAGTGTCTGCCTTTATCCACCACAATCTGATTAATGTATTCAACGAGATCGTAAAAAATGGTTAACTGTTCACGTTTTATACAATGGATCCAGAATAGATTTTGAAGTAATTGGTAACTTGAATGTAGTATGGCTTAAGAAATGGGGAACAATATCATTTTAACCAAAAGTTCAAGTAAAGTGATACTGCCATTCAAATAACCTTCCCCAGGGGTTTACCTCTGTGCATGGTATTCCGTCTATGGCAGTGGTTCTCAACCTGGAGGTAATTATCCCCAAAGTGTTAAATTGGAATTTTACTGGGGGTAACTATAAGTATGAGGATTGGGTTATCAAACCGTTGTCAAACCAAATTAACTACAGAATCACCTGTATCAAACATGAAACTGACCACCCAATTACTATTCAATAGCCATCATTGACTGGTCATTAGTGGGTGGTTAGCGAACTAGACAAATTTTATTACCTAGAATACAAATATAAAACTGCGAAGCAGCGCAGCAGCACAGCTAGATGGCGTCTCTATCGACTCTGTGGTAAGTCGATCGTTGTTCATTTGGGTCAGGCAGTCCTTCGGCCGGTCGAATTACCGAGTTGTATAATCACTAAGGTAGGAGCAAAAACCAGCCAACCAGGCGAAGGTGTGGGCGCATGTTTACAAGGTAGATGAGATAAAACAGGCGGTCAGTGTTCAATACGTATCAATGCAAATTGTTGGTTGGAAGCTTTCATCCAGGAAGGACTTGGAAGGGATGATTAAAACAAACGAGAAATCATTAATATCTGCTCATATCTGATCAGGAGTCACATACCAAAGCAAGGAACAGAATGCACTTGGGGCCCGACGCGATGTGGATTAGCCGAAATGACAACAACTATAACAAAAAGTTATACGAACAACATAATATCAATCGTCTAATTGACATCGCGTCATGATTAGTTAAAATTTGCCCAAAAATACGTGTTTCCTCACTTTGAATGCTTGAAAGTAATTAAAAATAGTATTCAGGTTCCGAAATGTATAGCGAAGAGTACAATGGTTAATAGGTAATTGGATTTTTAGGCTAACATTTGAGACTAACTGTTTGTAGTGAACCCGATTTGTAGGTAACGGCTTCAAGAAGTGTTGAGAACCATTGGACCATGGTTTTCACCCGCACTTCCATATTCCTACTGGCTGCGTGCAGAGGTGACAAAATAGTAAATTAGGCATCACCTGTCTAAGGAATATCAGTTAAAGGGTTGTATTGATGGACGGGTTCTGAAAGATAAAACCTTAGTCCATTCCACCATGCCGATATCCAGTCATGACACTAATCGTTGTATGCTTGTACGTTATTGATATAGACTTTGTATGAGTAAAATTAGTATAGAAACTGCACGTCGCCATTTCAGTTAACCGGTCAATTCGTCGCCATTAGTGAAATAAAGCAGAATATAAAGTAGAAGGAAGTATAAAAAAACAACAATTAAAATCATTTACAACAAGTTGATGACGACTGGATGCATGATCATGAAAAACAGCGACGATGCTATAGAGACTACGAGAAAAAGAATATTTGTATTCAGGTCCGTAATAAATTTGATCTTTCCTGCACGCGTTAGCTAAGCTACGAAGTTACACGTGCTACACGGCTCTAAGTAACGCAATGTGCCCGCGAAACCAGAAAAAGCCATGCAGCTTCGTCCGACAGACGCACTTAAAAGCACTCGAAGCCGGTCGAATATACCATATTACAGCCAGGTTAATGCATTGTACCAAGCTTTTAGCGTGGCACATTTTCGAAAGCGCATGCAGTGCTTTCAAGTTAGCGAGGCTAAGAACGTTGTTTTGGCGTCGTTGACACTCTTATTGGTCATGGGACGTTAGCCAATGGGACACCGTTTGGAAACCCCCAGCATAAGCTACAGACAGTCCAATGAAAGTGGTCGAGCACCATTTTCTGTTCTATTTTGATGTCTATCTGATGGAAACCTTAATTAATGGTCTCCAAACTGAAACCGTCCAATGGGCGACTTGTGATGACTGTCTAAGGAGGAAATCCTAGCTACCACATTATCCGAAGCTTAAGTCCTAACCAGTGCGGACAGTCATAGTAACCAACACATGAAGCCGTCTATACTTAGTGATCGCTAGCGGTTACCTGGTGGTGGCTTAATCAGAGACCTAACCATGGTGGCGTAGACAGGCAATCATCTAACTGGTATTCCGCAGTTCAGAAATGGAAGCTACGCGACTAAGCAATTTTGTGCCATTGTTATTGCGACGATCATGGGGAAGATTGTTCCCACTGAAGCTGGTAGTCCAACCTGAAGTTGAACAACAAAAGTTCTACATGTGCTTACTTCTAGCATAGTTGATGACTAATCACAAACTAAGAGGATTCCAAGTGTGGCGCTGACTCGACGTTAGTGAGTGTTCGTTTGTCTCCACACGCATGGGCGACTTTGTTAGTCAATTATCACTTCATTGTCTTCAAGGATGGCGTTATGTAAAGGTCACAGGACTCCATGTATTCAAGGGTAATTAGGCTTTACTACCATATGGTCGCCCATACGTGTTGAGACGCTTTGACGAATGGCTCTCCGAATGGCACCATTAGGAGCACCGTCAATGCAGATTTAACCTCACTATTGTCAGCATGACGAATCACGCATTATATCTCCCATTGCCCCATCACCCTTGACACGATAGAGGTATGCTGGTACACCGGTTGCGATCAAAAGACAGGCGACCGACAAACGGAGCAAATGGTACAGCCTGCAGGTAGTTTAATCAAAACAATCGTTCCGAAACGTGCTCTTGTTTAAAAGTACCAACACTTTCTGTGCTGCACCAATGCGCGCCTGAGGAAAAGCTGAGGCGTTCTGAAGTCAGACCGTCCAATCGACATGACCGAAAGCGTACATACGACTGCACGCGCACAGCGTCACACTTGTTAGTCTTCCCTTTGGTGTGGCCGCAGACTCCACCCCAAAGTGCGCCGCGGGATACGCAGCGGACCAATGTGGTCCAGAGCACACGAGAAGTATATTCGATTACGAGTGCAAACGAACTGGTAAACTACAAACTGAAGCAATCGATAGTACTGGTTCACCAGGGGTTTCGTTGTCGTGTCGAAGGTGATCAGCCAATCGGAGACGTAGTACGTGATTGGTCATACTGCTAATCTGGCGAGCTAGATGACATCTAAGTGAGTGGCAATAAGAAGCGGGTTGGTAGTTTTTGTTGAGGCTGCAACACTTGCAGGATGTGGGAAGAGAAGCTTTGAAGGCTTACACGAGCGAGATGACATGTAATTGAGTAGTGATGAGAAGCGGATTGGTTGATTGTGTTGAAGCTGCAACCCTTGTAGGCTGTTGGAAGAGAAACTTTGTAGGCTTACGGGTTGACTGCACGGCTGCCTTCCTTGCTCACTTGCCTATCTGACCACACCTGATACGGTATACATAGTGTAATCGTGCCACTGTGAGCAATCTGGAGAATCGATAGGTGTGCGATTTCGCTTAGGATATGCGTGTGATTGTTAAGGCAATGTGAGGTAATCAGAAACAATGTAGTACTTCATACGAAGGAAGTAAAGTTAGGACTTGTTCGTAAACAGAAATTTTAAGCCTTTACAGCTACAAGGTTCGTGTGCTGTGTTATTTCCGTTGACTGTACCCCCATGCGAATAGTGTAGATAAGTACTGCTGATATGGTGGGCGAATCGTATACTAAGGCCAAGTTCGCTGTGTAGGTAAGACCATCAGTGGATCTGTAACCATTGGTCCAAAGAGGAAGGTTCCTAGTGTGGCGGTAACACGACATTAGGGAGTGTTCGTTCGTCTCCACACCTGTGGGCCACTTCGGTAATCAGTTACCGCTACAGGACCCATGGAGCTGCCGCTATGTTAAGGTCGTAAGATGCATGTCAATCCTGCGTTACAACATGATATTTACACTTCACTTCCAAGTGCTTGATAAGATTGAAATATCAAGTGACCCTACGGGATTGATATGAGCTACCAACCAGTATTGCATACGCATAGTAAGCATAAAGTTTGGAGCAATTTTCCTCCTTCAACAATGCCTCCGGAATTACCTACTTTCCAATGACAAAATGTTTCCGAGTAGTTGCCAAGTCGATAACAACCTGTGTCACGGCGTGCACACATGACTGCTTCTAAGACTAGCTGAAACAGTGGTCCATAGCAGGATTAGTGGGCGCGGTTGCCTTTGTAAATGATTGCAAACACATTGTAGGAACGCACGTGGGTGAGACAACAGTGTTTGTCTGTTCCAAGTACTCACCTGAATTACCAGAGTAAAATGCCTGCGTCGCCACTAATTATCAGCCTTGCGATTTTTCTAGCAGGACGATGTGGCATGTATAAATACCGTAGTCATTGTAGCCCCTTTAGGTGTTTCTTTGTTGAGTAATGCCGATTTCATGAGGATAGCATTCCAGTCCATGGACGTAATAGGGAGGTTCCATCTGCATTGACTGTGCTTCTAATGGTGCCATTCGGAGAGCCACTTGTCAAAGCGTCTCAACACGTATGGGCGACCATATGGAAGTGAAGCCTAATTATCCTATGAATACATAGGTTCCTATGACCTTTACATAACGCCATACATGGAGACACTGAAGCGATAACTGATTAACAAAGTCGCCCATGGGTGTGGAGACAAACGAACACTCACTAACGTCGTGTCAACGCCACACTTGGAATCCTCTTAGTTTGTGTTTAGTCATCAACTGTGATAGAAGTAAGCAAACATAGAACTTTCGTTGTTCAGCTTCAGGTTGGTCTACCAACTTCAATGGGAACAATGTCCCCCATGATCGTCGCAATAACAATCGCACAAAATTGTATAACCGCCTAGCAGCCATTGCTGAACTGCGGAATACCAGTTAGAAGATTGCCTGTCTACGCCACCATGGTTAGGCCGCTGAATAAGCCACCACCAGGTAGCCGCTAGCGATCACTAAGTATAGACCGCTTCATGTGCTGGTTAGTATGTCTGTCCGCACTGGTTACGGCTTAAGCTTCGGATCATGTGGTAGCTAGGATCTCCTCCTTAGACAGACATCACAAGTTACGCATTGGACGGTTTCAGTTTGGAGACCATTAATTAAGGTTTCCATCAGATAGACATCAAAATAGAACAGAAAATGGTGCTCGACCACTTTCATTGGACTGTCTGTAGCTTATGCTGGGGGTTTCCAAACGGTGTCCCATTGGCTAACGTCCCATGACCAATAAGAGTGTCAACAACGCCAAAACAACGTTCTTAGCCTCGCTAACTTGAAAGCACTGCATGCGCTTTCGAAAATGTGCCACGCTAAACGCTTGGTGCAATGAGCTAACATGCGTGTAAAATGGTATAGAGGATACACGATTACCTGTCCCACGAATCTCCCAACAAACCTACGGGAGAATAGGCGGAACTCGAGGTGGTCTGTAAATTCTTGTATCGCCCGAAATGGCCAAACAAGGTTGGTAATTTTATTCATATTGTATAAGAATAAAACAACGTCAGACATGTGGCCCTCAATAGACGATTGTTCATTTTTGCACGACTGTGCGCTGCCTTGGACCGACTGGATGCAGTCACGTTGTGGGTGGGTAATGGACGTTGCGTGTCTTTGCTGGGATATTGGAGTTAGCCGCGCAGTTGTACAATTTTTGTCGGGATCACCTGAATTTCCCGTAACGCAGCCTAAGTATGAAGCGCAGTAAACATATTTCAAATGCAGTTTATAGCATTTGTGCAGTTAGGGATGCTTTATCCTAATTTGTGTCCAGTTGCAGGGATCGGAATTGGATGGGTGTCCGTTCGTTACTTACAGACAATTGATCGCAAAGGAAACATCCATTAGTAATCGCACAGCAGAAACATGGGAAAAAAGAAATAGGTGGATAAATATAATGATCCAACCTCGAGTGTTGTTGCAATAACCAGCTCCTTTGTACTCCAGCGTATTCTCAATAAAACAAATAAGTGCTCAATAACATCGATTCCTATGTGGCTTCAAGAATTCTCTGCGGAAAAATCGAGACAGCACAATGTTGGCTGCAGTTCTGAGGTCCACTGCCTACCTATCCCATGAGTACACATACCCCTGAAGGTAGAGCCAGAGTGAACGGTTGTACCCATTTTTCTTGATGGAATCAACTAGGGGCTGGTTCGTAACTGGTAACTAACAATTCTATTCAAGTGAACAGAGCAATTGAAATTCAGATCGGAGTAATTTGACTGCTAGAACAAAACCGCGGGATCTGTTTTAGTTTTACGTAACGACGCCTAGGTGTTGGTTGTGACCTCTATACCTACACTAGGAAGATGCTGCAAATTTTCAACTAGAAACATGTTGTAAGTTACCATCGATAATTGCTCATGATTTCTTGAACATTACGTTCGCTGGCACCCTTGTGCTCACCCAACTTAACGGTCATATTTTTAAGAGCAATTCTTGGTAACTAATCGTTTGTCCGTCAGTGGTCAAAACCGTGTTTGACGCTGTGCAAAAAGAACTACAATTTCAAAAATTTACAATTCATCAAATCAGCTAAATCCCAATCCAGCAATAACGCAGCCACAACGAACAGCAACATAGCTGTAATTTTTCGTAGTTGTCATCCTCAAGTTCACTTTCTAAACATATACATTATGCGCCACCGTGTCATCCAGGCAGGTTTACGTGTTCCATTATTGCTCCTGAAAGACATTACGATGGCTAGTACACCACAAAAACACATTCTGTGACACGGATCAATCCATTAATTGTTGATCAGGAGAAATACAATCATTCCGACGATTCAGAGGTGGATGTTCGCAAAGAATCCGGAGAACAATCTTGGAGTACTTTTTCGGATGTTTGCCGGAGCTTACCGGGAAACAGGTAGCAAGTTAACAGAGTTACTCAAGCTGTTCAACATTTTGCAAATATGCTCCACTTGTTTAGGACAATCACGCGAGCACTAAGTGCTTAGGTGACCAAACAACGTAGCACTATGACTAACAATCTATGAGAATGACTTGGGTTTAGATGTCGGCAAATGCTCGGTGATTCCGATGGGACGGTGCAATCCAATGCCTAACAAGTTCCATATTTGAAAAGATCAACACACAGAATACGTTGAGAAAATAATCATATCCGTGAACTTACCGTAGCTTTCACCTATGAGCACATTTTGGTTGTCTTTCCAAATGTCCCAACAACTTGAGCTAACAAGCAAGGTCGATGGCTTAATACAAACTTAATTTTCACATTAAATTCTGCTCAAAAGTAAGGGCGGTCCCAACAGAAGGCGAAAGAGCATCCCGCGATTGGAATACATGCAATGAGAAAAGGCGTGGTTGGCAGTTTAACTGGCTATATAGTGTGGCTAAATCCAAGCCCGGGTCTTTCATATTGTAGGAAGCCACAATGCCCTCCTATCGGGTTAGATAAGGTACTACAAACTCTAACATGAAAGCAACGTTGGTGAAGGGTGGCATGTGCCCAGACCAGGTATGGCGAACAAGTCAGTGCACTGCGGAAAAGGTGCATAAATACTCAAGTAAACTTGGTTATCGGTACTTAGGGGGAAATATTAGAAAGTCCACGACGATTTATTACTTTAGGAAGCTGAGTGCAAGTGTGCGCCTCAACAACCTTGTTTCAAGGATAATGTTAGTGGTTTTTGCAGGCCCCGCAATCAGACAAGTTGAACCCACCCAGGAAAACGCCATATCTCAACTATACCATTTTCCATTGAAGTTGGACCTTCGGCAAAACATTTACGCCTGGGGGTCAACGGGTTGCTCCTCCGGGGCAATCAAGTTGAGTCTTCGCTATGCGGAATAGAACTACTCACTGGCATGGTAGAGTCTGTTTCATTGGCCAAGCGCCTTCAGCAAATGGGACCTCAGGCGCTTGGCCAGTGAAACAGACTCTACCATGCCAGTGAGTAGTTCTATTCCGCATAGCGAAGACTCAACTTGATTGCCCCGGAGGAGCAACCCCGTTGACCCCCAGGCGTAAATGTTTTGCCCGAATGTCCAACTTCAATGGAAAATGGTATAGAAACTAGTCATGGCGGCCCATCGCTGATGGCTCAGTGGCATAAGTCACAGACTCGTAAGACAAAGGTTACTGGTTCGGATGCGACAGGATTCGGCTGGTGCGTGCTGCTGACGAATACCAACATAACGGTAGGGGCGTCTAGCGCTTTCCTTAATGCGTTCTGACTGTTTGGCTGAATTTAGCTGCGAAGACCCACATAAAAAGCACAATAAATACCCACTATGACTCTACTATGATCAGTATTCATTCCCCTTAACCCCAAGCGGGGCATTTCGATTGCTCGTGGCTGGCAAATGAAGTTCTAGCTCTAGAGGCCAGTCCTGTCTTCGATACGTTTATGACATGCATGACAATGGAGGGTGAGCCACACTATCTCGTAGCCAGATCTCAGTCATGGCGGTCTACTATGATCACCCATGGCTCACTGTTATATGTCTTTGGCTCATAAGAGTAACGTCAATGAACAATGAACAATGAATTTATACGGGCTAGGAAGCGTTGCTTTACAAGTCCCGTTGGATAGTTGGTGGAGATATCGAAATAACAATAATGATAATAATGATAGTAAAACAGTTAGTACTTTAAATATGAAAATAAGGACTTATCGTTTGCTCCGCCGTAGTCCTGCAATCCGCTTAGATTCACAGCACCCGCAGTTAACATCAAATAATTCCATGGTAAACTCCAGGTGTAGGATGGAGACGTAGTGCTAAGTGACAAAGTGTAAGTGGATGAGTGCGTCATCCAACCGTCTTTTAAATACTGTTAGTGTCGGTGCAGAGACGACCGATTCTGGGAGAGCATTCCACGGGTGACAGACACGAATGGAAAAGAAATTTCTGCGGCACTCCAGACGGCTATACTGTACTGCGAGTTTCAATGAGTGGCCCCTCAGGTTTGTATTGCTGCTGAGTCGCAGTAAAGGGCGGCACACATGATGTGGGTCTCGCAGAATCAAGTATGCCATAATCAGGTCGCCTCGTAGTCTGCGATAGCTTCCACTGAATACTTCCAATCGTTGCAGCCTCTCCTGATATGAAAGACTGGGCATTTCAATTACGTTCTTAAATGCCCGACGTTGTGGCTGCTTCAATGAATTAAGGTCTTGTTACAGCCGTGGATGCCAGGCTTAAATTGAGTATTCGACATGGGGGCGAACATACGCACTGAAAATTCATCGAAATATGGAACTGTTTATTTGTCCAAAGGCCCGTCGCAACAACCCGATGTGTTGGTTCCCGGTCTTCGAGGCGTTTCGGATAGTCTGTAGCAACCCAAGTCATCTTGAACAAGGAAGCCCAAGTCATGTTCGACAGTTGGTTGTTGCAATATCTTCGTTCCGAGCCGGGGTGAGTAGCTGCGCTGATATAAGATGGAAAGTACCTTGCGTTTACTAACGTTGAAATACAGTACGTTTTGGGTTGACCATTGATCTACCGTACGTAGGTCACTCTGAAACATATGCTGGTCGACATTCACCTGAATCCTGCTCCAAATCTTGATATCGTCTGCAAACATTAGGAAGTTCGAAGCGATTCCCTGTGCAAGGTCCTTAATAAACACCAAAAACAAACGTGGAACTAGAACTGAACCTTGCGGCACACCACACTCGACTTGTGTGGGGTCCGATAAAGAGCTCCGAACTCTGACCACTAATTGCCGTTGAAGTAGAAAGCCAGCAATTCAGCTTAGAAGAGGATCGCCGACCCCGTAATGCTGGAGCTTGGAGAGTAGTATCTGATGGTCTAGACAATCGAAAGCCTTGGAAAATCCAGGTAGATCACATCAACGCCTTCTCCAGCTTCAGATGACTCGGTCCAACCAATACGTGCGAGTAGTAAATTCGTTGTGCATGACCGTTGTCGGCGGAAACGGTGCTGCTCAGGCTTGATGTTATAGTTTTCCAGTTAGCACACCAGTGCATCGGCAACCATGGTTTCCATTACCTTGGAGAGTATAGGAAGAAGGGATACTGAGCGGTAGTTAGAGGGATCAGTTCTGCTACCACCTTTGTGAATCGGGGTTATTATCCCAAGCTTCTACATGGCAGGAACTTGATTCTGGTCTAAGCAGCACTGGAAAAACGGAGTTAATGGTCGCGCCAGTTGGCAAGCTGCTGCTTCCAGTGTCTCTGGATGAACCGTGTCGACACCCGACGAGCTGTGTTTGCGTAGAGACGTCACCTTGTGCAATACAGCCTCCGCGGTAAAAGTGATCTGGGTTAGTCCTGGTGAGGAGACCACAAAGGTTGGAAGATCGCTTGGTGGCAAGACCCTCCGAAACGTGGGGGTATATTTGCTTCCGCAGCGCGTTTGCTGCTTCCACAGCCGTACATGTTGGGCCATCAGAAGTCCTGAGTGGAGGAAACCTATGTATCACCTTTCGCAGGCTATTGACGTGTTTGTACAGCAGTTTGTTGTTATCACTAAGGATTTTTGCGATGTTCTGCTGATAGGCGGCTTTGCTTTCTCTTAACACAGTACAGTGGTTACGTTGGATTACGTAGTCATCCAGTTTCTGTGGCTGGAGGTTCTCTGTACACTCTCCATGCTGCGTTGAGTTCTGTCATCCATTTTCGAGTTCTGCTCCTAAGGAACGAAACTGTAGTGCACTTATTGCAAACTCTGATTTCTGAAGCCTCTGCAACCAGCTGACTGAATTTGTTGACGAACTCGAGCCAGTCGACTTCCGGGGGTTATTCTTCGAGGAACAACCAAGTTGTAGCGCTGACGAACTGGGCTAATCGATGGTAGCTTGTGATGGTTCACACAGTCTCATCGTTCGCATTCCGATATTCCGCATAGCAGATGAAGTTAAAACTGATGACTGCGTGATCACTGCGACTCAACAGACAAACTAAAACCAACACGTCAGTCATGTGCTCCTACTTGTTAAGCACAAGGTCCAGCACAGATGGTCTGTTACCTGTTCTGAAACGAGTGGGCAAAGTGAGGTAACTGCAAAGAGGAACAATGATTACGAGATCTTGTAGATCTGCTTTGTAGTGTTCCCCGATCGTGGCAGGAGTTTCTACACAACGTACGTTGAAATCACCCATGATAAGTATGTGAGTGTACTTTCGCTGTAAAATGCACCTTAAAGCAGCCGCTAGGTGGTAGTCCTTTTTGAGTGTGGAGTTAGGGGGCGGTACACCAAGACAATAAGGCAAGCGTCCCTGTCTCTTAACTGCAAGCGGCATAAAAGAGAGCCGGGGAACTGCGAATCTGAATCCAACACGGCTTCGCACTGAAAGTCGCTTCGGCAATACAGGATTACCACTCCTCCTTTCGTGAGCCTATCGCTCCGCGTCAGCGACATGCCAGGTAGCGAGACTTCAGCGTCCGTCATTCCCGTGTGCAACCACGTCTCGGTGATACCTATGACATCATACGACCCGGAAGCTTAGCGACCTTTCACTTCGGCGAGAGTATTAAGAAGATCCTGTATTCGTATACAAGCAAGTCAGTTTCTCGGTCTCTAGGATCCCACAGAGGAGTGAAGGGATCAAATGTGGGAGAATGCCGACTGATGGGAGGTCGGCAGTTCCTCGTTTTTTTTGATGGCATAATGCTACATCGTCTGGAACTTGATTCGGCTAAGGCGTATCCCAATCTTCGTTTAGACTTAACTCAGAGTCAATTAAAGCAGCAGTCAAGTTACGCATCTGTACATTCGTCGGTAAGCTTGCTGCTTCAAGTGCTATAATATTTGAACTGTGCAAAGCTTCTGCGACCTTTAACCGAAGTTCAGAAGGAAGACTTTTCCGATTTCTCCGCCATCGATCCAAAACATCCGTTGCTTGTTGCTCTGACTGAACCACAAGTTTTAGGATTCTAGGGCCGCATCCTCTATAATTTGGTGAGAGAGGTATCCTGGTGAGCGATAGCGCCACAATATTATCCAAAGAAAGTGTTTCACGAATGAACCGCCACTGTTCTAAATCGTGCTTTCCGGTCTCTTGAACATCGTTAGAAGGATGTTCTGGCACGCCATGTATGAAGATTGTGTTTAGGCGGTCTTGCTTGCTGTGTCCCTCTTCGGTGTTTCTTTTTGATTGTCGCGCGCTCCAAGGGACATCAGGATAGATGCGTATCCCACAGGATCCGTGTTTAGCGCGCTTGCGGAGAGCAAAACGTTTTCTACGTCGGTGGAGGATTCTAGTGTTACTCGAATAAGTCTGGGTTCTCCATAGTGTGGCGAGTTCGGATGACGAGTAATTCGTAATAGGTTTATGGGCTTGGCTTTGACACTCATCAGCACGCACAATGAGTTCCATTGGTCTTGGTCGTCCGATAACTTATCCCGCAATGTGATGGCGGTAGATTCAGGGACATTTGAGCATACAACAGTCCGGGCACTATTGTTGGATCCCTTTTTCGTTGATCTACAAGGTATGGTACTCGTTTGTCCTGACCTGCTGACAAGTGTTGATTGTTTGCTGTTTGTCCCTCTATTCGCGTTAACGGTGTTTACAACAGAAGAGGCCGCAACGGCAGCCTCCCGGTGGACCTTTGCAGCAATCTCTGCATATGTAACTGATGTTCCGGGGGCTTTGTCTCGACAAGAGACATTTGAGCTACAGGTACCGAGGGTTGGTGTTCGGCTGCTTCATCCTTGTTAATGCTAGATGTCAGGTCTAGTGGAATTTGCTTAACCAGACGTTTCGAGTGGTGCCTGATTTTCGTTGCCATGAGTACTGTTTGACTCTCGTAGGTACGGTCAGTTTTCGCCCGGCGTTCTACCAAAGTTGGAGAAGACAACGGAGATGGGACGTGGCTGATTGCGGTTCAGGGAAGCGGATTGTGCAGCATTCCGTTGCTTAGAAGCCGCTACGCTTCCGTGGTGCATACTCGCTTCCATTGAAGTAATCTTATCGTTTATCCTCTGCTCGGCTTCTGCGGTTAACCGGTCGCACTTCTGAACTAGGATAAGCAAGCACTTAACGAGTGGGATGGTGGAGCACGCAGTACAGAACCAAAGTGCATCTTGGGAGCTATTTCGCTCTCGTACCTGTTGTTGGGACACATTTGCACATTTCGGATGATACCATTCCAAACAGTGCGAGCAAGCCAGACCGATTTTAACTACTCGATGACATTCTCCTAACCCGCAAATGTCTTTTGCTTGGAGCCTTTTCGGATTCGCATTTCTGCCATTCAACGTGGTGTCGTTACCTGACCCAGTGGGTTGGTTAGCGTTCTGTACTTTTCCAGCTTTGAGAGCGGCGCACATCGGTCAGGCGAGCGTTGTGGTTGCAGGGTCAAATGAGCGGTCGACGTGGTCGCGCGGTCCGTGTGATGGGTTATGCAGGCGCACTGGCTGACAAGGTCACAAGGAATGGCGAGTGACTGGAACCTGCTAACTGAATCTGGATGCAAAGCTGAACACAGATTGAGAGATCACAAATTCTTTCACAGTTGCGTACAGAAACGCCGGATCGCAATAAGCGTAGGCTTTTCAGACTGCCTCGAGAATTCTGTATCTAATGGTGTCACACAGAAAGACAATCGGATCAATGTGGTTGTTATCCACTTGAGCTTAATCATGGATACTAGTGAAAACGGTTATTGACGGTAAGGACTTTAATCGTAGAAGATATTTTCACGTATAGTGGATTACTGTGTAAGGCAGGTAAATGCGGTTTGAATGAGCGTACATTGACAATGCTGCGAGAAGATTGAGAGAAGATAGAGAGGAATAATCCAAATGAACCAGGAGCACGCATGTCACGCGTGTACGTGGATGACCTTGATCACTGGATTCGGATGCTGCAAGCCCCGAAGGATGAGAGAAAAAGCCCCCTAGTAGGCTCCTGAATGTGTGGTAGTTGCGTGACCAATTTTTGGTGCAACAACTCACCCCGAAAGCAACAAACACCCCTTCGATTATCTGATAAGGAGGCAATGTATTATGAGTTTAACACTAATCAAGTTATACTGCGTTAAGGAGGACTGTTGGCGCTGTGGATTATAAAGTGCAAATTCCATGAGGTTGCCAAACAGTACCACAAGCTATGCTGGAAAGAGGATGTGGGAAATAGCAAGTCCAAGGGGAATAGGGTGGTGACTAGTTTTTGATTGACGAGTACGGATTTCTCACAAGCAACGCATCTCCAGATAGGCTGTACCCTACAAATAGTTTCCAACCGACGTGATACAGTTCCCAAAGTCTTCTGATATCTCAATATTTGCTGGGCCAAAACGTTTGCTTTGGCCATTATACACAGTGCTCAGAAAGCGCACCGCATGGTTTCGATTCTGAGCATGTCATACGGGTCCCGATCAGGTAGCTGCTGTGGAGCATAAGAAACAGCGAGTCCGTTTGCCTAAGACGACGTTGGAGTTATAGTGACTAAAATGCTGATACCTAATTTAGGATCGGTGCGCAAGCATAATTATCCTCAACAAGCTGAAGAACGATGTATTTCTTAACATTAAATCTTTGGTATCAGGCAACTAAGTCGATGTTTTTAGTTATCAACCAATGTATCTTGAATAATCGGTATTTTCCTAATATCTGTTTATATGTTTATATTTATCCAAAAGTAGAATAGCCGGAGCAGAACCGCTCGTACAACCACAAAATTTCTTGAAGCGCACGTGAAGCATTTTTTCACTTACACTTTTCCGCTGTGCTGCAGACCATCTAGGTCGTTAAACTGGTCAGGCGACCCCCAAACTGCTGCGCTGAGTGCTTTAGATTCGGTTCATAATAATACATCCGTCTCTATCACCAGAATTAGATGACAAGTCTACGCGTAGACTGCAGTACTCCATCACAACTAGCAACTAGGCAATTGTTGAAGCGGATTGCTATCAGGTGGTTCAAGCTGTAACCACCGCATTCCACGAGGGGTTTGTCATAGTTTGGGGTGTCCGGTGGGAGACAGTGAATTCGAGTAGCGCTCCGCCTCTCGTGGATAAGAGCTACAAAGATAAAGTTCCATTACTTATGGCAAGCTCTGCCGCAAATTTTCTTAACGTGGTCACTATGGCGTCTGTGTTAATCTATACACATTGTGTCCAACTCTCTGTTTGGCCAAGTTCATCAGCAGAACGCAAACAAACCATAAATGCAGTGCAGTACTGAGGGCTATTAACACCTATCACTTAGCTGAGGTAAATACGGGATTGACTTACAAGTAAGTTGCTGGTCTGTCATAGATTTCAAACATAGGTCGGTGCAAACGTGGGCCAGCAGGAAAAACAGCATTCGACGAAATTAATTTTCTTTTAGTCTGCTTTTAGAGAGAGGAAGGGAAAACCTATCATTTCTAAGCTGGTGTGTTTAAGCAGGCAAAGAACTCAGAGCGCATAGATCAAAGCTAAGCGGCTTACCCCACTGAATATTACCGGTAATTCTATGCGTGTCTGTTCAGAGCATTGTTGCAATGGTATGAATCTCGTGCATGAGTCGAGGCGCCACGTTCACAAGTTGTTTCCGTTCGAGCCGAGAATTCCAGGGGGTTAGGGTGGCGCTGTGCTATGGGTGGATTGCACTCACAAATGACGAATTGGAAGTGTAATGCTATGCAATCAACCGCAAGCTCAAACGTTGAAACATAATCCACCAGATCACTGGAACCGCTATTTTCTCATTAATCACCATTGATACTCGCTTAATTACAGTGTCCAATGTTTTTCTCTTTTCTAGTTCATTACGTGCGTTTCATGTTTGGTAAACAAAATTGTTTTACGAACAAGAATATGCTCACGTGAAAAGTAAAATAACAACCTACCTAAATTGAACCGCCACCCTTTGAAATTCTATCCCTAAGCTGCCCAGCTTCCGAGCCGGTAGTGCCTGAGAAATAATTCCACTTACTGGTTTCCCTCATGGTCTGTTTGAATGCAGTAAAATTAACATACAGTCAATTCCGCGTGACCCTCCACAGAAGGATGTTTAACTCCACTTGCCTTTGCTAAAGCACTTATGCCGGCCATGATCTTAAGGCACCACTTCAAGCTTAAGCATTATGATACAATGCCGTTGGGTACATGTTACTCAGGAACCTAGTTGACTGCAAACTTGTCTAAGACCTGGTATGTAAACAATCCACTCAGGCACATATCCTTGAGTAGGAACATAAGGCCCATACGTCTGGCTGACAGTAGCATTTTATGTCACTTGAAAACTAAGTATTGAAAATGACTTTGTAATAGTTGAGAAGCACATGCTTTTCAATTCCCACTAAGTCAGTGGTTCTCAACCTTTCTGTGGCTGTTCCCCACCAAGCGGGTTCACTAAAAGTAAGTACACTAAAAAAATTCAGCTTAAAGACCAAATAACTATTGCACCATTGTGTTAACTTACGGGAAATGTATGCTATTTTGAATTTTCTTTCGATCATTCAAGTAAAAAATAACTATTTATAAGCAATTGTTGCATAATCAAGAGGTGATTTATATCAATGAGAAGTTTGATAATGTTTATTTTTAACAATTTCTGGTATAATTTCAGAGGCAATTCGTCGCAGTCAGCAGGCTTTTACACGTCTGGAAATGCACCCGACAGCGCTGTTTTGACCTTCTTGGTATCAGAGGTTCTTCCTCATTGGACCCCTGCCGGATTCTGATCCCAGACTTCCGGATTCCAGCAGCTTGTGCCACTAGGCGACGAGTGGCCGCCGCAGACCTGAATGACTTACAGTTACCTACGATGTGAGCCGGTAGATGCTCCACTGCCATGCCAGGTACGAACTACTCAGACGAGAGTAGTTGGCCCCAAGAGATAGGAATTCCTGCAAAGCGAGTGTGTACGACGCAAAACTTCGAAGCTTTACGCTCGGGTTTTATAGTACTAATAAGTATTGGGGGTTTTGGTATAAGCTCAAAGGTGTGTCATCGCAACCCCCCATCAGTCACTTAGGTCCCCGCACCTCACCCACGGTTTAGTGGCAAATCCTGTTGGCGCCCATTAGTCATCGGGTCGGAATCAGGTAGAGAACCAAGGCAAGCGCACCACTGATGACATCCAGAAGGTCGAAACAACTGTCTGGTGCTTTTCCAGACGCGTTGCAACCTGCGTGACTGAGAAAGGACTGCCATGAATTACATTTAAAATCACGGCAAGCTAGCCACTACTCAAATTAAACTAGTTTTAGTTTAGTCACTAAATGTAACGAGCTTACGTAGCTACCATTAAATCGTTTGGAGGACTACCAGCTTCTCGGTTGCTGATAATGAAAATGGCACCTGTACGTTGCTTTGCACGAGGCTGGGGTCCTTCCATAGGAAGTTGCATATGCACTAGATGACCAAGATATAACCGGACTCTTCGCTAATTCATTGTGTGCGCGGAGGGGATCCTTAAGACAACTCGCGGTCGCTTCCGCCATTAAAAGTATGCGGCGAGTGATCCGTTTGGAGAGGCTTCACCTAACATGAAGGTTCAAGTGGAAGACCTTCGAGATGAAAGCAAGATGATTAATTTTGTCCAGGTACTTGACTATCGCAGTGGTATAGCTACTGTTCAACCCACTGCAGAACCAGGTTAGGTGACGCTCTCGGACGAGTTCAACAAAATGCCTGGTGGAACTAATTAGAATGCGTAGTTTGCGTCACATTTTGCCAATCTACACCACCTGTTGGACCGGTGTGACATTACTCTCAATCTGAAGAGCAGAGTTTACAATGTAACAGTCAGTACGGTTGTGCAACCTGGCCCATTAAGTCGACAGACATAAAGAGGCTAGTCACATTAGACCATTGCTGCATTCGCAGCGATGGGAGCACCGCGTGAGCAATGAATGTGTTCAGCTTCGCGTAGGTAGTCCAGGAAGAGCAAGTGCACCGCACAGTACCATTATGTCCCGCACCAGGCTCCAATGGCCGGGCATGTCAGCAAACCGACGCCCGCATCGTGCGTTGTTTGTGCGCCGGGGTTGTCGATGGAGGAAAATGAGGTGAGGTCAAAGCAAAACTTGATAAAGAGGAATATAGTCCCTCACTTTGAAGTTGGCATCGGTTGGTGTTTCCTGACTGCCTGGTTGTGGAGCGAAGGATAAGGAATAGGTTTGGTCGGATACACCAGCCGACACACTGAGGAGCCGACCTTAATGGAGTTTGTGTTGCAAGTTTCTTGGTCCCGCCCTTCCGCTTTAGCATTCCCATCCAACACCAAACCCAATGCATAATGTGGTGGTGGTGGTGGCTGTGTGTCTTGCTTCAAACAGTCTCAATGAGTACCGTGACTCACCTCGAAGTAAACCGTGATCAGTTGGAGCACGAGGACTGCATCTGAAGCACCAGAATAGCTGGTGTTTCCCATTCGCCTCATTACACGACCGGTGTCGTACTCATCATCATGAGGCAGAGATAGCGGAATCCGGGACCTATGGGGTCTTAGCCGAAACTTCCACTCCTAATTCACTGAGTAGCAGCTTGTGAAAATGTCACATCGGCTAGCGATTAATTGGAGTGATCTTTAAGAACCTTGCTTCTCAGCTAAACTAACTTGCTACGCACCAACTGATTTGACTTTCACAACCAATATATCTCTCAACTAGACAAGTGGTGCTTGTGTGGAAGCGGATGTCATCCATATCAACGCAGGGAACTGTGTATAAAAGAGTCATATTTTACGAAACGTACCATGCCGATATGGTAATCAGGAAACACCCCAAAAGGCTGTATGAACAACATGCTCTTAAGCAGTTTGTTGGTTCCGTAGAGCCTAGATGGCAACCGATGTACCAGCAAAATGGTATCTTCATGGTCAGAGAAGGATGTGCTAGACTCTATGCTTATTCGCACCCTTCGCTATTGGACAAGGGGATTGTGCTAAGCAAAATTTAAGTTGCACGGTAGTTAGATGGAGTTGTACAGCGACTGGCATGGCATGCCTGTGTGTGACACGATCTTCTGGTCTTTTGCGTCCCAGGTCTTGGCAGGGATTCATCCAAAAACCGTTAAAAATGCACAGCTGCTGGCCACATTTGAATTATCTGCCAGGCAGGTATGAAAGAACCCCCACTGCAAGTTCCCGTGAGAAGTAAAAAATCACATCCAACTAAACAATACCCAGTACTTTGCCACGCGTGACGAAGAATGCAACAAACATGCCAGGTTAAATGCTTTGGATAAGAAATAAAAAATTAAGAAATTTTGGTAGCATAAACTTGGCGTCCAGTGCGGAAGTGGAGGAAACGGTATAATAGGGACAACAGATCGACCGCTTTAAATGTACAGCTTCATTAAGAAGGTCACAAACGGTGAACTGATGGTTTGTGTCATCTGTGCAAGCTTGATTCGCTTGCTCTCTACTGGCTGGGCTCACCAGCGTCAGTACGCCGTTAACCATTGATCAGATTGATTTAATTCTGCGAAGCGTTATGTTAGAGGCTAGATATAATAGCTTTTATGTACGGCTGAAACTGGCATGTTCTGCAGTCCTGTGCTACCAGCCGAACGCCGCATTTTACTGAGAGTCACCAGCCAATGGATATCTGAGAGGTGGGTGAACCTGTTAGAATCCAGGAGAAACCAACCGGCCGGCTCTGAGCACAATAGTAGTACTAGTAATCTCAACAGTTAGAGCTAACCAAAGTCATGGAGATTAGCTGATAAAGGGTCAGAATTGCTGCGTCATACTAATCGTAGGACAGTATTTGAAACTGAACAACACACTTCAGATACTGTGAAGCAGGAAGAAAGGAACATTTTGACAAAAGATTGAACTGCTGTATCTCGAAAAAAGCAGACCACAGCAACACCGGAACGTATGTATCGAGAGAATTGTCTGCCCACACGTGCAGTACAATTAAATCGATAAAAGGATCGAATTGCAACTGAATAATCATTACATACTGTCTCCGCCGAGCGCTCGCAAAAAAGTGCCCTCCTGCGTTATTCGCCTCTAAATCTTTGGATTTATTCTCACAGAGACCTAGGTGCCATCATTCGATTCTGCTCCGCGAGCTCCTCCTACCACTGTTCATCTATTGGATCTATCATTCGCGGATCACCAACAAACGGTGCTCTTGCAACTTCGAAGTCGACCGCATTTGAACCTCATCGGAGGATTTATTTTTCCTCTCGTCGCACAAGAACTCTTGTGCTCCTATTTTAAAGATCTTTCTAAGAGTCACCCGATCAGCTTACTACCATTCCTTCAAGTAACTGTACAAAGCGATAGTCGTCAATTTGATCCACCCTTGGAACGACCACTATCGTCATTAGACCGTATTTTCCAAGTCACCTTGCTTTGCCTCAATCCTACGTCACATCGCTGCCTACCCACTACCGACTGGATCGACAGCACGCACGTCGCCTATCTACCCTAAGGAACCTGTGACTCATCTGGCCGCGACACGCCTGAACCCATTGACCTCAAACCAGTGCCGATAGCCACGTAAAGGTGCGTCAGAATCTCTATCCTCTTTCTACCCCTTAAAGCAGCACCCCTACTGTAAACAGGTCTCGTATGAAGAGCAAAGGTGAATCATGTGCTAAAGCGGTAAAAAGTGGTCTGGTGTGTACCATATGTTTTAAACCCTATCACACTACCTGCCTTGGGAAGGGGTCGAGGAAAGCAAACACCGCAGAGGCGTTTTGGTTCTGCCAAGTATGCAAGTCTATTCCATTTGTTAGCTGTCTATGTATGCTACTGAAGAGGTGTGAAAGATTAACCGAAGCGGTTGAACAACTGGTGAGCGCCCGAGTTACACCCATGGGAGGAAACGGACCTGCACTTGTGAGTGAAAATAATACCTCGAATTCCCTATTCTGGCCGAAGAAGCGAGCCAGGCGTCCCAACTAACCCAAACGACTCAGCCGCCAGCATTATCAACTTTATTCTCTCTCCCTCCTATAAATAAAAGCGGTGCCTGCAGCGCGCCTGCCTCAATTTCCGTACTGTGTGCTGCACCTAATAGTCTGTTCGCTACACTCGAGACCATAAGCTACAGTCAACCAGCCATAGTGAACAACCCGGCAACGTAGCCTCGGTTGCCGTCAAGCGAACACCGGAAAGAGTACCGCTAACTTTTATGCCCAGACTAGAGAAAATTAAAGTGTAGCAGCATGGATGGCACACACCAATACCGTTCACAAATTCACCAAAAACACCGGATACTAAGCCTCAAAATCCAAAACCAGTAGCCATCAGGCGCAACCATGGTGCTCTAAACATTGTATGCACTAATGTCCCCGCATCCAAATACAATACAATTAAGGGTAAGTTGACGGACGAATGAAATCAGTGGGGTTCCATCTGTATGTCGATCGGTGTCCATGCTAATCCCACGACAATAAAAAGAATCTCGCGCCACCCAAACGCGTTGCACTACGGCAAACGCCGGTTACTTCCGGTAACACTAAACTCGGTGGACGAGACTGAGGCCGTTCTGCTGTCTGCGAATCGTCTCCGCAACGACTCAAGTGGAGCGCGCATACTACCCGAAATCCCGTGGAAAGAACGTTCAGGGCATCGCGCTAACAAAGATAGTTACAGTATAAGTCAAGATAAAAAACAGTGATTGCTCACGGTGTTCCTGAGCTTACTGCTCAGATGCACGACCGCGAGCAATAGCACTACATCCGGGAGGCGCTTTCGCTCGAAAATGTCGTGGTCACCTTGTTGACAAGGATCCCCATATCTCCAAACTATAAGGGGTGCGGTCCCAGACTGTTAAAACTTGTATTACAGTCAGCACTGACGGCACAAACCCTACTAGCGAACTGGATTAAATTCCGTTGCAGCTTGCCAACAGAAATTCGTCTGAAAGCAGCAGGAACACCAGCACCTTCTAATGACAACTCAGTAGAAGCACAACACTTAATGATAACACCAACTGCAGGACCAGACTCGAGGACGGTATCAAGCGTAGCCATAATATCCGGAGGGACACAGCAGAGCACGAGCAAACACCGTGCTCCTGGGCCATCTAACATTTACTTATATATCAAATACTTCTCGAGAGTATGCAACCCATCCAAAAAACGATTAGTCGCCGACTCTTTATCGATCGACGTAAACTCATTTGCTTCGTCCATCCAATCTAACACACTCTTGGTCTCCGAGAAGCTCTCATGCATGTACAAAATTGCCTAAGGTCTACTCAGCAACTTAGCTGAATTAAGACTTCGACACGCGTCTGCAGCTTGGGACCTCATCGCTGTCACCGAAACGTGGTTGCGCTGCGAGATAACGGGTGCTGAAATTGGGCTAACGGGCATGTACATTGTTCGGGAGGATCGAACCAGCAAATGTGGTTGGGTAGTCCTTTACTTTCGTAGCAACATGCAATGCGAACCCATAAACGATTGGAAAACTGACGTACCCGACGACATTTGGTGTCATTTCCGGCTGAGAGGGAACGATCTTGGCCTATTGGTTGTTGTTTACCGCCCACCATCGTCTACTCCTGAGATGGACTGCAATTTGATGCCTGCGTCGAGACAAGTGATAAACAGGAAGTACAGTCACATTCTAGTCAGCGGTGACTTCAACTTACATGCCCTTGAATCACAGGCCACACCAGGAGAGCAATTCAAAGCAGATTTGCAAAATCTGGTTTCAGACTACCCTCTTTATGGCCACGTCACTACGCCCACTAGGTCCAGGGGAACTGACAGGCCATCCATGTTGGACCGAATATTCACAAATGAAGAATTAATGGTCGAGAGAGTAATAACCGATACTCATTTGGGCCGCAGTGATCATGCGACGCTATTGTTTCATTACATGTGCTACGCGGATTATCCTAAAGAGCATCCGAGGAATATCATGTCGTAAACAACTATGACTACCTGTCCGACCTCATTGATGCAACCAGCTGGTCGTTCTTAGCTGAATTAACCTCTGAGGTAGCCTGCGGTGAATTCGTCAATATATTTGAAAGGCTCGTGGCGAGGACATCTGAAACCAAACTCTACCGGTCTAAAAGGATGAAGTCTTTCGTAAGGAGCAGGACACGTAAATACATGGCATTAAGGGACTTGGCATGGCACACCTACATAGCCTCCACGAACGACCATACCTGGGATGTCTACACAATACAAAGAAATCACTGTGTCAAACTCGTCCGGGATGATAAACTGAAGAACCAACAAGGTCTAGTGGAAAAGTTTCGCTCCAATCCCAAAGTGTTATATAGACACGTAAACAATTTGCGCCTTGTTAAGCGCGGTATTCTTGCTCTGCACACAGCATGCGGGTTAGTCAAAACCGCAGAAGAGGCGGCCAACGTCATTGGACAACAATTTGGTCGTACCTTCCAAAGTGTGCAATCATCATACATCCAGCCTAAGCAGATAATGCCGCCATCAGCGTTCAACCACATATCGTTCACCTCCGCAGCTATACTGAAGAGGCTGATATCTCTGCGCGAGTTCAGCTCCCCGGGTGCGGACGGCATTCGCCCGAAGGCGTTGAAAGTTGCTGCATTGAGTTTGTCAGGACCACTAGCAATTTTCTTTCAACGATGTCTGAACGAGATGCACGTCCCCACGATGTGGAAGCACGGAATCATCACGCATATGTACAAAAGTAGCAGTCGTGCTGAACCCGCAAATTATCGCCCGATAACACTACTTCCTGTGATATCCGATGTTATGGAGTCCATCGTAGCTGAGGCTTTGATGGGGTACCTGGAGAACAACAAAATTCTCGTTTCGGAGCAGCATGGATTTCGGCAAAATCGCTCCTGTATAACTAATCTCCTGATTGCTCGTGCAAACTGGACGGACCCTGTGGACGCTGGTGTAGGAGTCGACGCGGCCTACTTGGATTTCTCAAAGGCGTTCAACCGTATAGACCATCGCATTCTACTCCACAAACCCCAGAAATATGGAATTGGCGATCCTGTTCTGGGCTGGATAGGAGACCTTCTCGTTCAACGTCACCTGAATGTGAGGGTTAGAAGCAGCCTGTCGGAATCCATCGAAGTTCAGTGCAGAGTACCTCAAGGCTCGGTACTTGGACCCCGTCTGTTCCTGGTCTTCTTAAATGACCTCCCGAGTGTGCTATCTTCTAACTGTTTGCTATTTGCTGATGACCTAAATGTATGGCACACTATAGCTGCAGTTGAGGATCACGCAGTGTTACAGGAGGACCAGGACAAAGCGTACACATGGTCCATCGAGAACATGCTTCATTTCAACGTCACCAAGTGCAAAGTTCTCAGCATACGGCACAAGAGTATGCCCAAGTACCGCCTAGGACCACAAATTCTACAGCGGGCTTCTCACGAGTGCGATCTCAGCGTGATAGTTCAAGACGACCTCGGCTGTTTGAGGCAGACTGAAAAGGCAGCTAAGAAGGCGAACCAGTACCTCGGCCTTCTTCGCAGAGCCTTCGGGAAGTTTGACCCTTCAGCCTTTCCAAAAATGCTTAGTGCGTACGTGAAGCCGCACGCGGATTACGCTATTCAAGCGTGGCAACCCTGGCTCAAGCACCATCTCACCGCGCTCGATACTGCATAACGTAGGGCAACGAAGAGCATCAGAGGTTTGACCAGCCTCCCCTACCCACTCAGGCTGAAGACCCTCAAAATATACAGTGGACGTTATCGGCGTCTAAGGGGCGATCTCATAATGGTGTACCAGATCCTGAGAAACCCCAACCACCCATGCCATTCCCTTCTAATACTCAGTCAAAACACCTCGCTAAGAGGTCACCAGTTTAAGTTAGTCACGCAGTACAGCCGCCTGGAATGTCGGTGAAACTACTTCTCCCTTCCAGTGGCACAGCCTTGGAAGGTCCTCCCGGAACATGTAATTAATGCACCCACCCTATCCCTTTTCAAAAAACGCCCTGACGATACCCTGTCACATTTACACTACGTGCTATAGCCCATGACCACCAGATGCTGGCACTAATGCACAACAGACAGTGGATAGTGCCATAACTCTACTCGAGTATGAGTAACTCCAAACCCCTTGCACGAAATTTGATAAACGCTACTACTATAGAAACTGGGTTTCTGTATCCTGTCGACCCGAGATAGTTGCACACGAGTAAGCGTTGTTCTTGCTATCTTTTTTATTTTTTCTCGCCTATTATGTGACCAATATCCACTCCCTTTATTGCTTTGTGTGCGTACATTCTCATTTCAAACTCCCGTTATACAACAGTACGGTTACATCTGTAATGACCAGACTGACGACTCCATTATCCCTTCGCTATCTTTTTGTCACGCTAAACACCCTATGGGACATGTCAAGCACCTGCTTTCTTACCCGTTATCAATCATTGTTCATTGTTGATTGACCGAATCACTACTGCACTCAATTGGGGCGTGCGCAAAGATCACAACGACGTAGCGTCTCTCCTCGCCGTGCTTGTGGATTCTACATGAACCCCGAATTCGAACTGCACGCAGTCGGCTGTCAAACGGGAACCAGTCCAGTAGTGCCGCCTCAGCCTAGCCACTTAGTGCTATACCTACACCAACCAAACACGCGGAGGCTGCTCCTGGATCTCCAGAAAGACGCAGGTGATGCTTGGATTCGTGATCAGTGGGGGATGTCCATGTAAGCAAATTGCTGGGGTCTTGCAATCGGGTTTCTGAGAGGCAGCAGACGTCGATATTGTGGGACCATAGGATGCGCGATATACCGGCTTGCTGTCCAATCTGCATGAGTGTCCGGATGTTGAAGCAGGCCAGACGGAACGAGGATCGGGGCCAAAGGACAGCCATAAGTGGAACTCCATGGTTCGCGGTGCAACCGGAATCGCAGCCAGATTTTCGACCACATGAATGGAGTAAAGGAAAGAAAGCATTGTTAACAAACAAACAATTAGCGTGTGATGAAGTCGCGTGAATGTAAAAAGCAGGAATGGTGGCCGACGTGCACGTTGTAGAACAGTCCATGTTTTTGTGAGAGGACGTAATACTATCCGGTTGCCCAAGCTGAAGTATGGAGTGGACTTATGGGACATCACCCAAGCCTTTGGCTGAATAGCCTACTCTTAAAGCCGCTTAATGTGACAAGATGGACTACTATCCGGGATCCAAAGTAGAGTCCGCGTGCTGACAAGGAAGCCTGGTGGAACGGTTTGGCTCAAGAAATGGAGGAGGTGGGGCAATAAGTAATTACCGCAACCTATTGCAGCCGATCCGCGCTACAGGTCTCAGGAAACTAATGTCAGTGAGGCCATCAGAGACAGGGCGGGTACCCTCATTTTACAATATGTATCACCGTATGTCTGTTTGGGAGGAACCATTTCAAAATATGTTCAGTTGGCCCCCTGCTTCTGGACGTCTTCCTATTCAGCTGATGCAGGATTAGCCATGGACAGTTAGTTTAAAGGCTCCATCATTTTCATGATGCTGGCGCGGATTCCCTTGCACCTGCACTATTTAAGGATGGAAGTGAGATCCTCTGCAAAGCGCTGATCTCCCTGTTTGAGCATGTCTGGAAGAAGAAGACCGTCCCAGCGAACGCGGTGAATCAGTTATAGTGCAATATACAAAAAGATCACGTGCCTCGACTGTTCTAACCCCCAGGGTATTGCCCTTACGCCGGTGATGACAAAATCGTTGACCATAATTCTGGTTCGTCGCCTCACCTCGAAACAGGAATCCCGGATTAAGTAGGACCAGGTAGGTTTCCGCCCCGACTGGTTGTATTGACCATATATTCTTTTTGCAGCAATGAACAATGAACAGTGATTTATCACGGGATAAAAGCAAGTGCTTGACACGTCCCGTAGGATGGTAGCGGTGAATATGATGCAATTAAAATATGTCTGGGTCATCTATCGAACGTCTGCCGAGATGAATACTTTGATAATTAACATCAGTGTAAAATGAAAAAGAAATATCGTGCGTAAACGTTCAGAAAGACTCTGAGGCGCAGTGATAGTTGAGGTAAGGAGTGAGAAAATAAAATTTGGTCGCTCACTTAGGTCCATTTGATACATAAATCCTGTTGAAATGCATCCTTGGCGTAATACACAATAGAGTAATTTAGGTAACAAAATGTTGGGAGCTAAGAGCAACATCTAATCGTTTTTTGAAAACATCCAGGGTAGGAGAGGATACAACTGAGTTTGGGAGTGCATTCCATGGTTTGCAAACCCGAAGGGAAAAGTAATTCTGTCGACACTCTAGACGGCTGTATTGTTCCTGCAACTTTAGGCAGTTACCTCTGAGCTGCGTGTTGTGGCTAAGTTTCAGCAAATGGCGGCATACGTGGTTGGGGTCACTCAGTATCTGATACGCCAATATGAGATCGCCGCGCAGCCTTGGATAACGTCCGCTGAAAATTCCCAGCAACTTCAGCCTTCGGTGGTAAGAGTGATAGCGCAGGCCCTTCACATTTTTTGTTGCTCTTCGTTGTGGTGCCTCTATCGCTTCTAGGTCGCGTTTCAACCAAGGTTGCCAAGCTTGGATTGCGTACTCAACATGCGGGCGCACGTAGGAATTGAGCATCATTGGGAAGATTGATGGGTCAAATCTCCCGAATGCCCTTCGCAGCATGCCGACGTGCTGGTTGCCTCTTTTCGCAGCTACCTCAGCAGGTGCTAGAGCAGCGCTACGCATAGCGGACTGACAATACCTATGTTCCTGCACTTCAAGGGTGTGTTCGATTCAGTCGATCGATCTATTTTCTTCGAAATATTTGCACGAAATAGTGTTCCGATCAAATATAAGAACACTTTACGTGATTTGTATTCGAACGAGACTAGCTTCGTCAGTGTCTACGGTGACCTGTAGGATAGCTTTCCGACAACAAGTGGCGTTCGTCAGGGTTGCCGATTTCCCCATTTTGCTCAACTTCTTCGTGCACTCCATTATAGAGGGTTCCTTTGCGAAATCTTACGAAGCAGACATTGAGGCTGCCTGGTAAGTGACTACTTGATCTAGACTGTGCGAATGATATCGTTAGGCTTTTAACGATGTTATGCGGCCCAATCAAACCTGAATAGGCTCTCTAGAGTGGTCTTTGGTATGCACTTCGCAGCTTCAAAGTGCAAAGTGTTGCTGCAAGATCACCAGCCACTTGGTGATCGCCTGAAGCTAGATAACGATGAACTCGAGGTAGTTGCTCGCCTCAGTCTCCTTGGAAGCTGTGTCACAAACGGTGGGTGCATAGCAACTGAAGTCAGTTTATGTATTTCAAAAGTCAGAACGGCCTTTTTTAATATGTGACAACTTTGGCGATAGAAATGTGTTTTCCTCCGTTTGAAAGGTCCTGTTTACAAGACCACAGTGAGGGCCGCCCTAATGTATGATATTGAGACTTGGTCACTCCGGCCTGGGGATCTGAAGTATCTTCAGGTCTTTGGTCAAGACTGTTTGCGGAGCTTTGCTGGTGAAGGGTGGCACCAGCTTTTCCGTAATGATGATGTGAATAGGCCGGTGTTAGGCAATGAGAGACAAGCTACTTTATTAGGATGAAATATTGCACTGAATTAGTTGCTTTGGTTTGGGCACGTACTACGTATGCCTGGTCAGCACTTAACAAGGAGGGCCTTGCTTTGTTTGCCAGATGTTGGGTGGTGCAAGACTCGAGATGGACAAAAGTTGACTTGGCAGAAGGAATTGAAGTCACTGACGACCAAACTTGGTGCCGTTGGTTTGTCTCGCCTTCCGGGCTGGAGTCCACCTGACTCGCCTTGTGCTTGGCTCGAGACTTTACAGGACATGGCTCGCAACCGACACCAGTGGTGCGTCTGCTGCCGTCTAATAAACGGATTGCCTGTTTAACGTGTGTTTGGTGTTGAGTTATGTGAGGAATAAGGACGGATTATGACGCGTGCCAGTGAAAGCCGCGAAGAAGTTTTCTTGCCGATGCCACCTTATCTTTGCACGATGGCCATCTGTTTGTGACGGTAGGCTGTAGGCACCGTGACACTGAACATTTGTGTAGGGCTTTAATCTTTTCTGGTAAAGCCCATTTCTCCGTCTTATTATCCATCGTTCCGTACGTCGTTATGGTTGTATGCCAGAAAAAAATGGCCAGTGTACCCCTGTTTTCGTTGACACCATGGAAAATGAATTTATACGATTAAAAACGCAAATGTTTAACAAGAACCTAATGGCAGAAGTCTCAAAAAAATCTAGTAAAAGAGAACGCTGTAATAGAAGTAGATGACGATGATAATAATAATAATGATGATGATGATGAGGAGGAGGAGGAGGAGTATGATGACGATGATGATGATGATGACGACGATGATGATGATGCTGATGATGATGATGATGTTGATGATGATGATCATGACGATGATGATGAGGAGGATGAGGATGATGAGGATGATACAGATACTGCTACCGATACTGGTTAGAAGCAACGAGTAGAGCGTACTCTGTGTAGCTGCATCAGCTGTCGCTCCTGGGCATTAACGTATTGATTATCGTTTCGCTCTCTATATTTTGCCTCTGCGAAGTGTTTGTCTAGAAGCTTCTTAAATTCGGCCGCTGAATTGGCCTCTATTACCGGCTGCGGCAGTTTGTTCTAGGTATTCATCACTCTACTTTCGAAACAGAGTTGTTGAGCTACCCGCTGCAGCTGCGGTACGATAAGTTTGTACCGGTGTCCTCGCGTGCTGCTTGGTGTGCGCAGATGAAACAGTAGTCTCAACATGGGGTAATCACCCAGATGTAATATCCGGTGCGTCATGATTAGGTCAACCCTCAGCCGACGATATGCTAGGGTGTACAGCCCTAGTTTCTTACATCGGTCTTCATATGGCATACCTCGTAAGTTGGGAATCAGCCTCGTGGCTACATGCTGCACCCGCTCAAGCTTCTCTACCTCGCCCAGCGTGATGGGACAATCTGCGGGAGTGCCGTACTCCAGCATTGGTCGTATTATCGAGACGAAGAGGCGAGTGGCAATCTCTTCGGACCAAGTGCTGAAGCTGCGCCTGAGCGTCCAAAGCATCCGAAGACTGTTTTGGTACAGCCTATTCGTGTTGCCAATGGACTTTAGGTCGCAGCGTGAGAGCACACCGAGGTCGCGTACGAAAGACGCGGGATGCAGCGGTTGACCAGCCACTGTGGATGTTCGGCTGTGCTCGCATTTACCCAACCTCATGAATTGCGACTTCGCAGGGTTGATCGGAAGGTTAACCTCTGCAGACCATGTTGAGAGGCGGTCGAGATCCTGCTGAAGTAAATCGCAATCATTGAGTGTGCGGATTACTCTCCATGCCTTCAAGTCATCTGCGAACAATGCACATGGTGATTGGAGTAGCTTAGGCACATCGTTTACATGGACCAGAAACAATATCGGCCCCAGTACAGTGCCTTGGGGCACGCCGCTGCTCGATGGATACCAGTCGGTTAGGTAACTGTCCACCTGGACTCTCCACTTACGATCAATAAGGAAATTGCTGATCCATTTGTGCAGCGAACCACCAACACCGCACATCCTCAGTCTGTCAAGGAGCACTGCATGGTTAACCTTGTCAAAAGCCTTACTGAAGTCAATGTAAATGACATCGACCGAATGGCCTTGGTTCATCGCTTGTAACCACTCGTGCCTTGTCAACAGTAGGTTAGTGATGCACCAGCGACCTTTCATGAAACCATGCTGTGCGGAGGTTAACAGGTTTTTCGACTCAAGAAGCTGCAGAAGGTTCTTCGTCACGATCTTCTCGAGCGTCTTTGCCAAAACAGCAGTCAGGCAGATCGGCCGGTAGTTATCCACTTTACTTGGGTTACCACCTTTCGGTATAGGCTTTACGACTGAGCATTTCCAGCCGTCTGGTAACAGTCCAGTGGATAGTGACCTGTTAAACAGTTCAGCTACAGAAGGTGCAATTATGGTCGATAATGACTTGAGGATTAGTGGGTGTATACCATCTGGTCCAGCAGGCTTTGCCCCGTCAAGATTTGCTAGAAGCTTGCGTACATCCTCAATATTGCAGTCCAGGCTGTTAAGTTCGGCTGGTGCGGTACTCGTCGAACTCGTTACAGACACCTGGTCACTTGCAAATACGGAGGCGAAGTGCGTCGCCAATGTGGACGCACGATCTGTACTCGAGGTTAAGGGCTGCCCATCGGGGCCTTCTAACACTGGGACATTGGCTACAGGCCTCAGGCTCCGTTTCACTTATGCAAAGATCCTCTTGGGAGCCGTTTTGAGGCGGCTGCAAGCTCCTCTTCGAAGCTTCTGCGTTTTCTTGTTTTCGCGTTGTTGCAGCGATTTCGCAGTACCTTATATGCATTGTAGTCCTCATCAGAGCCAGATAACACGAACTTGTTCCATAGTCTGCGTCGTCGTCGTGCCAGTGTGTTGTACTCTTTGTCGAACGAATGTGCTTTGACTGGCCCAACTTTCCGAAATTTGAGGGGCACAAATCGGGCGCACAACGATTTCACTCCCTCTTTAATGATAGTCCACCAGGTTTCAATAGATGAATCCTGTGGGAAAGACCAGTCTATCTGGCTCGCTGCTCGAATGAGGCCATTAAAGTCCGCCTTCCAATAGTTGAAGGTTGGCTCCAGTGGGGGAGAATACGGCAGTGATAGTTCCATGCTGCCTATGATCATCGAGTGGTCGCTGGCTCCCAGAGGCTCTAAGACTTGAATGTTATGCGCACGCTGCTCACAGCTAGTCAAAAGTAGGTCTAAGCATGATGGAGTTGCGCGCAGTAATGCGTGTCGGTTGGTTGATGTGCTGTGTGGTCCCAGTTTCAAATAGCAACTCCGTAAACTTCCTCTCGACTTCACAGTGGCCGGGGAGAAGTTCAGCTTCAGGCCACTGTATTCGGGGCAAGTTGAAATCGCCCATGAGTAGGAACATCGGACGACTCATGTGGTTGCGGACATGCGGCAACCAGTCCAAACTGCGGCTCAGTGGGCTGCGATATACCACGCCCACGTGCAACTCGCAGCGTCTGAGGTGTATCGAACACCATAACTGCTCACATAGACCATCAGCGCTTTGATAGGCGCTCACTAGTCTCCCGCACAAGGAAGACTTTATGTAAATTAGAACGCCACCGCGATCATTTGATGGTCTATCACAGCGGAAGCATGAGTAGCCGGTGATTTCCACTTCTTGGGGGTTTACCTCGGAGTTTAACCATGTCTCAGCAAGGCCTAATACGTCCGGTCGCTGGGAGCTTACGAAGTCGTACAGCACATCGCGCTTGTTCATCAAACTGCATACGTTAGTAAAGGCTACGCGCAGACCGCGGTAGGACCCGCTGGGCGCGCCTGAAGTATTAGCAACCTGTTGATCCGGATTCGTGGAGGAACCCGGGCAACTACTCGAAAATTTACAATACGGAGGTTTGTTTCTCCATCCTCCGTGCGCCGCTTTAGTTCAATCATGGCAGACTTGAGTTTCTCTCTGTCTGTCGGTTCTAAGTCAGCGCGCACGTGGATCTTCATACCCTTCAGCCTATTAAGGCGAGACAATAGTAACTTGGTACTTGCTTCTTCGGCAAATGTCACCCTCATGGGCCGACTTTTGCCCTCCATTCTCTTTCCTAGACGGGCGATCTGTTGAACTTTGAGCCCGTCCTCATTTACATCGAGTAGTTTGTCAATCAGTGATTGCAGGCGTCGTGCCACTGCAGGATAAGATTAAAGCCATCACCGATTACCCTGAGCCTCCTTCTTTCAAACAGCTTAGGTGTTTTGATGGGCTTGTCAATTTTTACTGACGGTTCATACCAAACTGCGCGTCGCTGATGCAACCCTCACGGACCTTCTCCGAGGGAAACTCAAGGAATTCGAATTTCCTGCTGCAGCACGCGCTGCTTTTAAGTCGCTGAAAGACGCTATCACCAACATAGCTTCTATACCGCATCATCATCTGGCCGCCCCACTGTCCCTCAGTACTGACGCCTCGGACGTGGCAGTCGTCGTTGTTTTGCAGCAAAGAGTAGCCGATACGTGGCAGCCCTTAGCGTTTCTCTCCAAACGCCTACAACCTACAGCACGTTCGCTAGAGAACTACTAGCCATATATTTGGCCATACGTCACTTTTGAAGGCGGCTCCGTTGCTGTCTTCACCAAGCACAAACCCCTGACTTACGTTCTCCGGCTGACTACCGACCGATACTCTCCTAGAGAGTCGCGCCACCTTGACTATATCGCTCGGTTTACGACCGATATACGGCATGTTTCAGGTATGCACAACGCCGTCGCCGATGCACTTCCCCGAATCCAAGCTATCTCCGCTGAGGTCGGCACTGCTATCTACTTGGCAGCCATGGCCGCAGCTCAACTCAATGATCCTGAGTTTGATATAATACGTAGGTCTCCCCCACTAGACATACGGCCCGTTCCGCTGATATCATCAGACGGAACCATACTTTGCGATTTATCACTGGGCACGCCGCGCTCAGTCGTCCCACGCCAGTTTCGGCAGACCGTGTGGGACACGTTGCACGGCTTGTCTCATCCAGGCTTTCTTGCATCGGTTAAACTTGTAAACACACGGTTCGTCTGGCGCAAAGTCAATCGAGGCGCCTGCACTTGAGCAGCTGCTTGCCTTCCGTGTCAACGCGCGAAGGTGCATAAGCGCACGAAAAACTCATTCGACACCATTTCAACGCCAGAGGCACGTTTTCATCACATACACGCCGACCTCGTAGGTCATCTGTCGCCTTCGAAACACTTGGTATATCTACTTCCCTGTGTTGATCATTTCACTGGATGGCCGAAAGCAATTCCCATACCTAATTGCTCTTCGGAAATGGTAGCGAAAGCTTTTCTAGAGCGCTGGGTAGCTCAGTATGGCTGTCCCGCCATCGTGACCACCCATCGAAGGCCACATTTCTCGTTGACTGTTGTCACGTTGCTTGAAGATTCAGGCCGTCACCAGGTTCAGACGATGGCGTATCATCCGGCCGCTCACGGCATGGTGGAGCGTTTTCACCGCCAGTTGAAGGCCGCGCTGCTTGTGCACAAAGACCCTTCATGATCTGAAACACTTCCTCTCATCCTCCTAGGCTTAAGAAACACAGTTAAAACCGATTTCGACGCAAAACTAGCGCAGCTAATCTACTGCTACACGCTGCGGTTGCCCGAACAGCTGGTAGCACCAGCCCCGCTTTTGACAAATGAAGTTACACCGACCGACTGACGCACCAGATGTGTGAGCTACGTCCACCCGCTCCTCGATCGCAAAAGACACCAGGATATGTGTCCGAGAAGCTGTCTACGTGTTCACACGTCCTTCTTCGCACAGACGGTGTTCGACAGCCTCTTCAGTCACTTTTCAAAGTGCTACACCGTGTGTGTAAGACGTACACTATTAACCGCCGTTGTCAACGCGAGGTCGTCACCATCGACTGTCTGAAGCCTGTGTTTATGGAAGGAACCACCTCGTCTACTACGTCTAGTAGTGCTTTGCGCGTAGTCACGACTCACCACACCAGTTTTCGGCATCATAGTGTAGTTCAATCAGACCACGATCCGGTCTACAAGCATCAGTCGTCCCGACATCTCCCGAATCTAGCCCGCCGCCTCCCACGACCAATCGACTTGGTGGAGAGGTGCGTGGGCCCAATCGTACAGTGCAAATACGTTCAGGTCTGTATATATTGTATAGCTTTGCCCCGTTTTTGGTAGAATAACGTGTTGAAAACACAAAACTCAAAAAGCTCCGAACAACCTTTTTCTTAAAAATATTCCAAAACCAAAAAAATCTAAGCACGCAGCTCGTTCGTTTGTTCTTTCAGGTCTTTTCTGCGCGTGTCTCTCCATTTTCTCGTCTCTGCATGCCCCAACCCTCCCCTTCGAAAGATTGGCCCGCACGAGCAACGTTTTCGAGGATCTGCGCGCTCAACGAAGATCCTGACGCGAACGCTGGTCGATTCTCCACGAACCGAGGATCAATTCTTCGTAGGACGACGGTCGTTTCTTCGTGTGAGTTGGGTCATTTTGGCGCGGGGCGGGGAGCAGCTGGGGGAGAGATCACTCCTAAGCGCACCGTTTGGCAACAGTGGATGTTGAGGTCCTGTCGGCCTTTATCTGGACTAACCAGTTATTTTGTAGTCAGACAAACCCGCTCCAACGGCTTACCGAAATGCACCCTGCCCTGCAATCAGTGAATAATAAATCACAAACGGCACATCGGACTCCGAGTTACGGCGAATCTCCCTTTGACTGGAACGCCCACTCACTCATTTGGCAGGATTTTGCGCAACCAACTTCCATTCACCCGTGCTTTTCGACATTAAAGGCTTCTTTTTTTCATCGTTCTAGGGCGGAGCTCTGCAGCTCTCCAAAAGATAACTATTATGTTGTGTGTACAATGTCATCGCTGACCAAGTGTACACTACTAGTTCATGTTTTTATCTCGCTCACATTGCGTCCATATTGAGCTACAACCGGTGCGACACTTGACCGTCTTGTAAGTCCCCGCGCTAACGTTTTGCTCTTGTCTCGCTTTATTCGTCCACGTCTTCTTGTAGCCCATCGAATACCGTGCTCTGTGTCCGACTTCAATTGTCTTCTGATATCCGCGCTTAATTGCGCGCACTGTCTCGGACTTGTTTTTACTAGTCCTACACGTGTACCTGATTGGTCCTTTATTTGCTCGGTTCTTATTGGCTTTGTCGGGTACGCGGTTACAGTGATCTTATTGGTTATTAGGGTTATACGACATGTTATATACACAGTGACGTTTTTCTACAGCAAGAACTTCGATGGTTTGCGTTCTCACTAATTTTAGTTTGTGGAAGCAGTCGCAGGACCAGAAACAGCAAGCCAAATGGAACAATTGACTAAGTTGGTTCACCAAATAGAAATAATTGTGCTAACAAACTCCGATAGCAAATTTGCAATATGACGTTACAAAGGCAATATGCAATTTATTCCATCTTTAGGAGGTAACCGAGGAAGATATTGCAGAGGGACAAACATAAAACCCAGTAGGGTAAGAAGAAAATGCGCGTAAAAGTTCGTAGGATGCTTCCGTCAATTTGCAGAAATCAAGATGTCAAATGAATTAAAACGAAGCAATATTAGACCATCAAAGAAGTGTGTTCACAATTAAGCTTATTGTTCTTTTGTATTAAAATACTGATGGAACATTAGTGCAAATTCATCCAACCCTACTCTCCCACCCAAGGCGATGGGCCTGGTCTACTGGGGTTTCTCGCTACGTGGTCGTCTCTGGATGACTCATTAATTCTTGGTTATCCATGCCTCTGTTTGCAATCCGTCCATCGTCAACAATAGCACACCTTATTTTCAGTACGCACCATCCAAGTTCGTACTGGCGGGTTTCACTTTCCTCCGGTTTCATCACACCCTTTCTTTCTTTAAGCTATTATGCTCGTTGATTGGGTTCCTAGAAAACGACGGACTAAGTGATAAGTTTGTGCCCTACATTCTCTTGTCCACGTTGTGTGGAAAATCCATTCAATGCATATGTGACCCGAGCAAAGTTAATTCCTCAAAGCACCTCACAAGCCTGATATTCTTACCACCAACCCGGAAAATAAGCAGACAGGCGGTTTAAGCCTATTGGAGCTCGTCAGTGGTGAGCATCCTCTGGCTCCAGCTGGAACCGAATCCGTGTGTTGCGATCCTAGCCTGCAAATTTTACCACTGAACCATGGGAATAGCAGGCCGTCAGAAATTGCAAGCGAGTTGCTCCTCTCGTATTTCAGTTCACTATGTACCACCTACCGGCAAACTGGTAGATCCATCTTGACGACATTATTGGTGATCACTATCCTTTACTTGACTAGACCGATGAGACACGCAACAAGAAAGAAGGCATACGATTCCAATCACAAAAGAAGTAAAGCTCGTACTATTAAATCTGTACACAATCAAAATGGAGTGTCCACGAGCTACCAGGATCATTAGCTGCTCTCACAATCCGAATAACAATCTGAAGGCTTTGTACCTTCCACCCAGTAAAGATAATAAGAACCCATACTGGAAAAACAGGTATCAATGTCCTCTTCATAGAAAAACGACGTTTTTGCACATGTGTGACCGTGATAACTTACCTGAGCATCAAAAACACGCAACTCGATAATGCCGATGAGGATCGAACAAACAATCAACAAATAGATGCGCATGCTGAGACGATAGAGATTGCCCGATTGTTAGATCAGAAGTGTGATCCGCAACAAGGAACAATGATCGCACACAGCTGGTAAGGCTGCTGAACTGAAATGTTACACAAAGCACCTGTGAATGACTCCAACAAAACGATCAGTTCTAAACGTTTAGGTATGCAAGCCTAGATTGTTATCGCACTTTTACCAAAACGATACAGCATGGACAGTCTGGAAGCAACACGTCAACAGAGCCAAAAGGCAAGGTGGAACATCATCTAATTGAATATGAATTATTAGAGCATTAAGACGTCAAAACTACTTCACTGAAAACAACAATTATGGCAAACATAGACGCAATATTAATTTTGTTAAACATGTAATGTAGCACGTTACTTTGTAAGTAACTAAGTGATGAGCTCGAAATTTCACGTTATTATCGCATGACTACATTTACTTTTACCTTCGTGTATAAACACGAACTTTTGCTTATGTACGATTGTATTTTATTCTGATGGCATATTATGTGCTTACCCTCTGTGGACATTTTTTTGGTTCTGTACTGTGCGAATGTGAATATAACTTCTCAACACTTCACTGTGCGATAGCGTTCCATCTGCCCTCCTACTTCGCCCGGATTTACTCCCCAATTCTTCACATACACCTGCACCCACACTCTCTCCGGCCGGCTTGACTAGCACTATTTACTGCACTTCATCTTTTGGATCCAGCTTGTCCGGATCACCATTACCTCCATATTGCAGTTTTCGTGCCCTCCCACAGAACACACACAGTCACAGTTCTTCAACTGCTGAGTCTTACATAAACAATTGAGGTCTCGAACGGAAGCCCCATCTGAGGCACACAACAAGTCGCCAATCAAAGCCTTCAGCCGCGAATTAAGAATGCCGTCCAAGATGTTGCCCCTTTTACTGCTCATTTGCAGCGTTACATATCAGAGCGGTTTCCGAGTGACCAGAATACTCGTTTAAACTACCCCACAACATCACGTAACGCAACTAACCATCCGGCCAACGAGCTGACTTCAGAGCAGGCCGACTCAGCATGCAGATAGACAGTCACCAGCTACGCGAACTCATCATGAGCTGAAGTTAATCGCCCGCCATTGACCTTGGCGTCATTAATGGACAATGACACACTGATGGAATGAGTTGCGACCATGGATCTAAAGAAGCCATGCCACGTTACTGATTGGCAGGGCCTTCAAATTCGGCCGTTGCTCTTACCGTTGGCAGGTTATTTTACACTGCAGACTGCGGATTGTGCATACTGTTTATAACTTGGAAGCAATTTGTTTGTTCTGATCAAGTCTCAAGATAAATGTGGTAAGTTGTAACCTTGCCGATGTAGTTACAGTTACTGAAACTTAGCTTTCCCAGAGTGATCCCATCTGTAACCTACTGAATGGCTTCTTTGAATATAGAGTGGATAGGCCGACTATCAGGCAGGTGGAGTGTGCTTTCGCTTATCAAGAGCCACTACTCGATTTGGGGCCCCCTTCTCCTTGTCATGACCTAAAATCCAAGTCGTTTCATGCTTTCTGAAGTTGAAAGGATGCCTGGAAATAATTATTTGCGTGTATCGTAGCCTGTCCTCTACTCAAGTGGAAGATACGGAGCTTAGTAGACTGCTCAAACAAGCAGTAGTGAATGCACCGAATTTTGTGGTCATGGGTGACTTGAATCTGCAGCATTCAGATTGGGTCCATGCAACGCATACAATGGATACTCTGAAGCGAGACCTTGTAGAATGGGTACATGAGAATGTTATGTCCAGCATGTTAACATCCCGACGAGGAAGCAGCTTGTTTGTACTCCTTCAACACTGGATGCTGTGATGGTCAGATGTGGTCACTTGCTAGAGGTAACCACCGAGGTGCCCCTCGTTAAGAGTGACCACTGTGTGATTACTTTCTAGCTAAATTAAAACAGGTCCTCTGCAAACGCCGACTTGTGAGGAACCTGGGCCGCATTGACTTCACTCAGTTAAGAGACCGAGTCGTGCAGATAGACTGGTTTCTTGAAACAATACAGGGCACCTTAGAGCGCCGTTGGAGTTTGATTAAAAATGGGCTTGTCCAGTTATTCGATGAGTTTGCTCCGTTGAGACCTAAAGGACATGGTGCCAAGCCGCCTTAGTGACAACGAGAAATAGATCGAGCGATTAAGCGGCGGAACCGTTCTTGGAAGAAGTTTCTGGCATCTGGAGGGTTTAGACATCGGCTGCATTACAAAAGATGCAGGAATTTAACGGTCAAATTGCAAAGAAATATGGAGTACTGCTTTGAGCTTCGGTTAGCTCCGAATGTTAAAACAAAGCCCAAGCTGTATTAGAGTTACGTTCAGTCCAAAAAAATCATTGAGGGATGGAATTGGTAACCTGACCACGGAGAACAGAAGTCATGCTACAGAAGGCAGAGATGCTGCTGCGTGTCTTTCATAAAGTGCATCGTGGGGATGAGGGGCATCCAGTCCCTTCACAACCTCATCGTCAAACTGAGAGTAAAATGCTAGCCGCTCCACTAACCCTGTCAGAGGTCTTTAGTGTACTAGCTTGCTTAGGCCCCAACAAACCGGCGAGACCGGATAATGCGCATTTGCGATTGTCAAACAACTCACTGACATACTCCAGCACCCTGTCTTGAAGCTGTTCAACACGTCACTTCGAGAAGGTAGATTACCACAACGCTGCAAATAGGCATTTGTAGTGATGATGTATAAAGGAAGTTCCAAATTTTACCCGTCAACTATAGGCCTGTCAGCCTCACAAGCTTGTTGCTTAAATGTTGGAAACTTATCCGAAGCCGAATTTGTGAGTACTTAGTAGCTCATAACTTGATAGAAGTGGTACAACGTGGCTGTGCCAAGAAGATGTCTTACCACTGTGTTGTGCTTTTTTGATGAAGTAACACGTGGTATTGACAATGAGATTTCGGTAGCCGTTTGCTATCTTGACTTCAGAAAGGCATTTTATTCGGTAAACCAGCGTTTCCTACTAATGATGCTGGCCTGGCTTGGGACTCATCCTCAATTATTGACTTGGAGATCAGCATTTATTGTACTGAAAACCTTACACGTTAGAGTCGGTGATGGCATCTCAAGTATAGTCACCGCTCACAGTGACGTTCCCCAGGGCTCTGTTTCAGGTCCCCTCTAATTCATAAATGACATGGCATCTTTGATTTGAGGACTCCTGTAACATTTTTGCTAATGATCTGAAACTGGTTAACAGTGGTAATAGGGAAGCATAGTCCAAAGTTCTCTACACTATAGCATAATTGTCTATCGTATGGGATTTTCTCCTTAACGCAAATAAATGCCAGCTGCAGACTTCCAGCAATGATGGCATCACAGTGCAGACTTCTACTGGACCCATGACAGTCCATCCTGTTGATAAAGCACGGGACCTAGGTGTCATTATTACGAATAACTTCAAACGCTCAGCGCAATATCAACGTTTCCAACAAGGCGCGGTAGGAACTCTTCCGTCTCAGGCTGACCTCATGTAACACAAGGTCAGAGGTATTCCTGACATTACATAAAATGGTGGTACGACCCAGTTAGAATACTGTCCAAGCATGGGCGCCGTATCTCCGGAAAGATGTTATTTGTATAGAGAAAGAACAGAAGCTGGCGACCAGAATGATTACGGACCAACGTGAAAAGCCGTATGATGTAAGTCCAAAAGCTTGGAATTCTTTTCCATGGAAAGGCTTAGATATAAATATCTAATAGAGCTGTTTCGTATCATGAAGGGCCTCAGTGGCATCAAGTCCACCGACGCGTTTGAGCCAGCTATAGCAGCTCACCTGAGAGGTCATCATCTTAAGCTCAAGCGTCGGAGGTCTCGGCTAGATATCAGGGGAACTACTTTGCGAACCACGTTGTTGGCAGTTGGAACATGGTTCCCCCTTTGTTGCTGAACTGTACAACGGTTGACGTCCTCAAGCGAGGTCTAGACAGATGAGGGTTAGCATTTTTCCAGAAATATTATAAACTTGTTGGTGCACGTTGCAGAGAACTCATGAAAGATGAAAGTAGAAGTGTGTTTCTTCTTAGTTCGTTTCCTTTGCAGAAGCGAGAAATGCAATGGAAAGTTGTAGTACCGGGACCCTTGGTTGTTTGCCAGTGCAAGAAGCAGGAAGCTCGTTAGGCGGAAACCTATACCGTTCTAGGAACCTGACCTGACCTGTCAGTCATTGGAAAACTTTACACGTTACTGCTTTTAGTCCATGCTTCATCGAATACGGTCATAAACTCCCAAACATCTTCAAACGAATTAAACTAAATGCCCTGGAGAAAAGTGAGAGCGTCGTGCTGGCTGACAATCTGGTCTCAGTCGTTGTTCTGTCTACAAACCGTTAGTCCCTCTGATACTTTCCAGTAATGTGCGCTAGCTTCCTGGTAAAATCAGTGACCTCAGTGCCATTAGGCAGCAAAGTGAGTACGTTAATACAGGAATCATTTGGTTACAAGAAAGCCGGTTGCATACTGCTGTGGAAAATGAAGTACTTCTACTCAATGATTATTTACTCATCATGTCTGGCCGCCCCGGAAAGCCCCAGTTTCTTGATGGTGGCATTGTAACTTACGTTAAGCAACGTTGGTGCAACTCAGCAATCGCGTTCTTCACATGCTCAACGATTTTTATAAGCTGGCAGTTGATTGAATGCAAACCGAAGTTATTAAGTGGCTTTGGATCAGACATCGATGGAAACAAATACATCGCTCCTGACACATCCGCATCAGAGTTAAAGCTTTTTGAGGACCAACTCATCAACGCTACTGCTTACATTAGATTGTTCTATTTGCATTGTTGCTGTCGACTTCAATAGAAAGGATACAATATGCTTGAAGACATGGTTTGGTAGACCTAGTTATTGTTTCGACCAGACAAGGTGCTCAGTTGGACGTTATGTTCGCAAATAAACGACAGTTGTTTCCCATACAGAAACGGTTTTGTCAAGCACTTTGAACCATTGTATTTTAAATGGGTACGTCATATACAGCAGGTCTAATATTTTAACACTAACCAGAGGTCCTTACCAGAGTATCAAACGGAGAAATTGCTCCTTGGAAAATATCGCGGGAATCCAGACATTGTTTTCTTTTAAGGTAGTTAGTTCCATTCAGAAATTTGAAAAGCACGGTAAGAAGAAAAAGCTGGTAGATACATGCATCTCGTATTGCCTCCACAGTACCATTAACAATACCCGGTATGCAACTATATACTTAAACATGGATGTGACCAAATAAGCATAGGGTGCAAAATGAATGACGGAAGTTCCCACCCTACGTCCATGGCAGTCTTAAGCTGACAGATACGTGCTTCTGAATACACAGGGCTGGCTTCATCCGACTTATCGCAACGGTCTCGGAGAAACGGGGGAAGCGATGATTAGGGTGACACAACACAAGTGTGAACAATGATCCAAACTCTATCCGGTGACGCGTAGTCAGTAGGTGTGTACCTATTGAGGAAGATGGCGGCTTTCGTAAGCACGGAACTTCGGTGGGACAGCGATGCTGGTCAATTTCACGTTGAACCCACGTTCGCACGTGTTCCTTTATTCGGGAAGTCAAAGACCGATTGGTTCCACTTATGTAATTGTCTCCGCAGTTGCACACGAAATGGTATATGTAGTGTGAGTTGGACCGGATCGGTTGAGCTTCGTTAGAGGCACCGGCAAGTTACAGGTACCATTGATGACCACAACCTGAGCACCACAGTAACTTCTCTGGGTAGCAGAGAGTAACGGTTTCGTGTGCAACTGCGGAGACAGTTACATAAGCAGAACCAATCGGTCTTTGACTTCCCGAATAAAGGAACACGTGCGAACGTGGGTTCAACGTGAAATTGACCAGCATCCCTGTCCCACTGAAGTTCCGTGCTTACGCAAGCCGCCAGCTTCCTCAGTAGGTAAACACCTACTGACTACGCGTCACCGGATAGAGCTCGGATCAGCGTTCACACTTGTATTACGTCACCCTAATCACCGCTTCCTCCGTTTCTCCGAGACCGTTGCGATAAGTCGGATGAAGCCAGCCCTGTGTATTCAGAAGCACGTATCTGTCAGCTTAAGACTGCCATGGACGTAGGGTGGGAACTTCCGTCATTCATTTTGCACCCTATGCTTATTTGGTCACATCCATGTTTAAGTATATAGTTGCATACCGGGTATTGTTAATGGTACTGTGGAGGCAATATGAGGTGTTTACTTTAATTGATTTTTTGGTCTTCAGCGACGAGGACCTGTCGCTTCATCGTGATCTTCTTACGGACTACATTAAATATTGCTTTGACATGTGTTATACCGTTGACACTATTTATCTAAGAGTGGATAGATTTTCATCATCACTAATAAAGCGACTTCAAAGGATGAAAGAAGAGGCTTACAACTGTAAGTATGCTACTCGTGTAAGAAGCTTAACCACAGCAATTAAATTCGAGATAAAAAGGCTATATTACTTGTACGTCGAAGCACTTCTAAGCAACCATAACTGTCGCGATGCATGAAAGCATCAGAGGCAGCTCTGTGGTAAGAACATTTGCAGCCAGGGAGGTGAAGTGGAGGTGAATAAACTGAATTCTGAGTTTAGTTCCGCTTCCTTAAGCTCGCCTTTCTTGCCCTCCATCATTAGCTCAAGTCCAACTGTGCCTTTCCATCAAAGCAACCTTCACGGGGAAATCATAAGATTGAAGGCAAACAAAGGTTATAGTCCGGATGCTCTCTAACCATTAGCTTTAAAGCGGTGTGCTGATTCTCTTACACTGCGTTTAATGAGTCTCTTTAACAAATGCCGGACATTTGGAGGACGGCCAGTATAACTCCAGTACCAAAAAATGGATCTCAGAAGTATTGCCCAATTGCCTGTACATTTGTGTTACTAAGAGTTTTCGTTTGTCAATTCCGCGGATTTGTCCAGCCGCTTCTGAAGCCGATATCTGCCAGTTTACGTATATACCCCAGCGCACCACATTGGATGCAGTGACATATCTTGTTCATTCTATAGCCTCTGTATTAGATCCAAAATGTAACTCCTTACGGCTTCTCTTGCTGAATTATTGGAATGCCGTTGGTAGTCTGGATAGGTCAATGTTGCCAAACCTGCTATCCGAAAACGGAGTTCAGCCGGGTTTGTGTAATCAGTTACGTGACTATTTTGCAGATCGTACATACTTCACCAGCTTGAACGGAATGAAATCCGCTGTCCTCTGTGCCGACTGTGTTTTTCTGCAGGGGGCGATCTTATCACCTACTCTATTTTTCTTGTATCTTGAACATCTCCCTATACGAACCATGTTTATATGGTGTAAATATACTGATGATGTACTGATGTGCATGTCCCCCATTAACCAGGATTCCTCATCACTTTAACTTGAGTTGGAAGATCTGGTGGAATGGTCTTCATGCAGATCGCTTACGCTTAATGCTTCTAAATGCAGTGATGTATTATGTTCTTTTCTCTATGTCAATCAGTTGCAGTCCCTCATAGATTTCTCCCCCACCCTTACTGTGAATGAAAATCCCATATTCAGCTCATCCACCGTCAAATATCTCGGCGTCTTTTTGTCCCAGTACCTTTATTGGGCCACGCATGTCTGTAAAAACTTTTAAAAAACCAGAAAACTTCTTTTTACGCCCCCAGTGCTTCAACACCTCGTACTTTAATATTCAGGGTTGTGACCTAATGCGTTCTTCCCCATTAGTTATACTGCTCGCCTGTCGTTTTACCTGGACTGCTTGAGAAAGACTACAATTTATTGGTGCGATCTGTAAAACACATTGCTAGGTGCAGCGGCTTGTCTAGAGATTCTTTCGTTGATTTGATCATTTCTAGACATCTTTATGCCTGAAATGATTTTTCTTCTAAGGTACTAACCGACCGATTTCATCCACTTTACAATGCTTTTTCCAAAACGCTCTCTCTCTTATACTCGTTTGAAATGCAACATTTTATATTCTCCCGCATGTCATCGTATCGTAATACTGTGTTAGCTTATCTCTCACGTTTACTTGTTGATCCAGCGAAAGTCACTAATATGCTACGCGAGCGGTTGTTGCAGTAACAGTTGTGCATTTTTCCCATTTTTCTTCTCAAGCATGTATATTAATATTTTCATCCAGGTGTCTGCAGTGGTGGTGTAAATGCTGAAAATATACCCATTTGGGTTCATAAAGCTTATTTCGACTAGACTAGACTTGACTTGCCAGAAGGATGGGGGTCCTTAGTTCAATTTTATGCAAATTCAAAAGAATGAGAGTCTCATGTTTCATCTGGCCCATCTCTTTTCATCCCAAACGTACCAAGCTCTCATCAAGCGAGCTGAAGCTGTATAATCACAACAAACTGTGGTCTTGCGTAATGTGCATGACGAACCCGCTGGCCAAGATAGAGCTTGAAGTGTCTCATGAGTGCGAAACGCTGGTAGCACCAATTGGTCACATCACGAGGGTCAGAATGGCCTTACTATAAGGAAGCATGACGCGGAGTAGGCACTAGTTGAGACTAATGAGGCCCATCGTCCCGTTAACAATTCGTCATCTGTACCTTCGAATGCCGGTCAACTCGACAATGCCAATGGTCGCCCAGATAATTCTAAACCAGACACCTCCGATCCGACTAACATAACAACGAACTGGGCGTCGTCTACCCTCTATACTGTCTCAAAAACTCAGAAGGATGTTGTTATACACCGCCTTGTTGGGTGGACCAAATGATGATCGTTTATTGTCACTTCCACGCGTCATATAGACGATTACGCGATGGGGACCGATAACGTTCTCGCGAAACCTAGCTGCCGTATAGACGGTTAGCGGAAATCTTGCCAACTGTGTGACGCATCTTACGCGAGATAAATGTGACCCCGTGACTGCATCACGTTGCAGAGGTAGTGAGAACGACAGGCCTCTCCCACGAGCGCTTTCCCTGACTCGACTAAAGGTAACACAGTCCGGGGCACCCTCTTACTTACTGCACAAATCGCTCCCTACCCTGTGCATGAGTTCTGGTAAGACGATAGTGCCAACGAAAACCTGCCACATTGTGGTTTGGAAATCGCGTCGTTACCCAGCGGAGTAGTCCTTTGTATGCTCATGCAAGTTTGGACTCCGTGCCGCATGTGCCTATTATTACAGAATCTCTCGCCGTTCTCGAACAGATGTTGATATGATCGTTCGTTTGACCGCGATTGTTGCAAGAGCAGTCGGAAATTTAGATCGTCTGTTCCTCTCACTGAAACCAAAATTCTTGAAGGAGGCAAACCTGTAGTACAAAACCACCACGGATTGCTTGCAAACCTTTGCGAACGTAGACCCCAACCCAAGTTGCGTAAGCAGTCATCAAGAGACCACACAGTGTACCATAAGTGAGTTGTACGATGGTTCCTTAATCGCTTTTAAATTCCATACAAGGAAAGCAACTTGAAGGCTTGAGTCAGTGGAACTTCACATGTGACATTTAATGTGTTGTAGCTAAGTCCGGTAACATGATGCGGGTCACCCGTCAACCAAACTCATATCATTTTACGATGAGCCGAGACTTCTCCGAGTCGTGGTGGATTATGTGATGGAATGGAAACAGCTCTTCTATCTACAGCTCGTCTCCAGAATTGGTCTTTTCCGTCGGCCACTTCCCGAATATTCCGTGAAGCTTGCTTAAAGAGCCAAAACCGCGCTTGGAAGACCACCGAAAGGAAACCGTGGCCACAGCCATCCTTGTTCACGGAGTCCTCGAAGTTGCAGGATATGATGAACGCGAAACGACCATCCACGACTAGCAACAGTGACGCTACATACGCGCGAGCCTGTCCATGGGAAACGTTGTGGTGCAATCGAACTTGGGGCTACTTAGGTCACGAAGTAACTAAGGACTTAGGTCAACTACCGCGACGGTGTTACTTAAATCCAGATGGATGTTAAAAATGTTACTGGAACGCTTGTGTGCGCATGGCAGCAGACTACCGTCTGAGCTCCTTCTCAAAGTGGCGTCGTCTAGGTAAAACAGAAGACGAGCAGTTTAATCGAACCATTTCCTGATAGCGGCTGGGGTAACTTTACTCACCTAGCTGACAAAACTAGAGATCAAACCTCTTGCCTTACCCAAAAACAGTTACCTTCTGAGAAGACTACGGAATCTTTGGATTTGTAACGGCTTTATTGGTCATTGCTCCACTAGCTAAGGATTAGGGACCGACTTTCACCGATCGGCGCAACACCACGCCCAGAGCATCCACCTCGACTCAGTGTTGGGATAGGAGAAATGCCCCTGTATGCATACAAATGTACAAAGGCTTCATCAACATATTTGCTGAATCCCAGCTACCTCAGGTATCATACGACCGCGACCTCATTTTCGTTACTGAAACTTGATTCCTCTTCTGAAGTTACGGACGCCAAAGTCGTGATACATGGTATCTCGCTTGTTCGAAACAATGAGGATCAAGTGAGGTACCTCTGCATCACCGTAATGATATGCATTACCAACCCCTTGGGTGATCCATAAAATCTAATCATAGGCTCATTCAGGTGTACTCTCCGACTGAAATGCAACGACATGCGCCGTGTGACATTAGTTTATCGTTCTTCAATGTCCACCTTAGAAATGGACTACTATCTGAGATTAGCCTAGGGAAACGTACTGCGATGACGAACCAACCATGTTCTCAGCGCACGAGACTTCGATTTTCAGGACCTGGGGGCTCCGGCATTTCGGGTGAGAAGTTCAAACACAACCAGCAAAAGTATATTTCAAGTGTTCCATTATTAATCCATATCAGCTCACCTACGAGATTCAGGGCGGAGACGAACTAACAGTCCTTAAGTAAGTGCTCACGAACAAAGAGTTTATGATGAACAAGCCAAAGATAGAATCCGATGCGACTAATTGTTAAAGTCACCATGTCTTATGACCATGTTTGTTATGCGCAGCATCCACGAAAACACACTAAAGCATTTCATACAAGCACACGTGACGCCATCATAATAGCACATATTAATGAAATCATATAGGCATTTTGGGTGAAAACTACATTAATACAACTGAAGTAGCGTGTGTTTTAGCAAGTTTAGTAATCTGATCCCATCCGCTTCAGGAACCCGGCCTTTTCTGATTGCAAGAACACAATCGAGCATTTTGAGCAGAACTCGGAAACGCATGACGGTAAGAGAGGCAGTGCTCACAGAGTCAACCCTAATCGTGGCAAATGGAGCAACTATTTAGTGCAGTGTAATCCATGTACTACAGTTGTCCGTGAAAACAATTAATTCATAGCACAATAGTTTTATACCAACGGCAAACTAGTCTACAATTATGTGAGGAGCCTCCTGAATGTGATGCGTGGAATTCTGCCACTCATCTCAGCTAACGGATATGCTCAAACTGTCGATGATGAAGCCATAGTCCTACGGTTAAAATAGACCCCACTATTCCAGTGTGCAACCAGTTTCTCATATATCTATTCCAATCCCGCAGATGGAGCGCCTTACGGCCCTTGCATCGAAGGTAGGGAAAATAGGACAAATCTGAGATCCTTGTTTTGTTATAGATGTTGGTGCAAGCTCCTCAGTATGTTTGATGGAGACGTTATTATTGGAAGCAGCTGCACGGCAATGTTCCTCCTTGTACGCTGTTTGTTGCATTTCTGACAAAATGCTTATTAAACTGTCGGAACCTGACAGTGCCATTCGCAACATGGCGCGCATGCGGACGGCGTTCTTTATGCCTTCACCGAGTTTGGGTCCTTTGTTGTACTCCCGCGCTGGTTTGAAATAGTCAGCACATCTAAGGTGTATAAACTACGGTCTTGGGCAATCAGTTTAGTGTCGTGCTTCAAGTTGATTAACCTCCGGCATTCGCAGTTGATGGATATGCGGTTGATGGACGGGGGCCTTCTCAATTTGGTGTATTTCTGTAGCATCGGGGGCTTGGAGACCACAAACAAACATAAAGGCTTTGAATTGATCGTCCATCACTTCTTTTATCTCTAAACGCTTACAATGACGGGTAGCAGTAGTTATGAACTCAACTGCTACGTATTTAATGAGCTTTATGCAGTTGTATCAAATGCTGGATAAGGAAGGTTGTTCACCAAAAAGGCTTATTTAGCTAAAAGTTGGTCGAAAATGTAATCTTTTGAGTATTTTGGTAAGGTATAACCGTTTGATTTATTGTGCTCCTTGGTTCCAGCTTCCACAAATCATTCTGCACTTCCATCCTTCGTGAGTGTTGGCAAATTCAGACGGGAAAACGTCTTCGCGTCTTCTGAACCAAGATTCATAGGTTAGGTTGATAATACTGAAACTCACAAATTCCGTTAGCAACTGCATCAATGGGTGGCTGTTATTTTCAATGCTCTGACTTGTTTGAACCACAAAACGCTGGAAGATATTCTCGATAAACTGTCGGACTTTTCAAATTGCTTCGGTTTACGGTGAAGCATTGCAGTGAGTTTCTCCACGGAAAATGCGCACTTCGGGTTCTCCAACAAAAAATCTCCCTCGTTAAGTTGTTATAGTCACCAAGGTCGAGCCATGGCACCTTCATTGGATTTCAAAATACTGATCACTCCTATTGGCCGAACAAGAGGCAATGGTTTCGGGTACCATATTAATGGCCGCAAAACACGAAACAATTACAGTGAAGTAGATTACCTTACTATGGGTCCTTGAGAATCTTAAAGATTTTCTGAATTTTGCTGTTTTCTCTTTCCCAATTACTCTATTAGGTTGTCTGAGAACAGTTTTTGATCGACCAGTGAAATTATTTTATGGATAACGTTAGGATTTTTGTTCATTTCAACTTCACTGATAAACTTTTAAGTGATGCTTGTCCTAACAACAGGTAGGCTGAAGCTGCTTCTAGGAAAACGGTTAATGTAGCTACATTTTGTCTGACAGTTTGCAATTGCATGCTTTCGTTATTGTTGCGTGCTTCGTAATTTTTGTTTTAGCGCCTCATTTTGGCAGCCTTATTCGTCTTCTACAGTTGTTGTTGTTGTTGGTGTGGTTGTTGCCGATAGACTACCACTGTTTCCCTTCTGTGCTTGACATCGTCACTTGTCGTTGAGTTCATTCGGCTGGTACTTTAGCTGATTGCTCTCTTATTGGCTCGCTCAGTCTGGTGTTTTCAGTGCCTCAGTTGGTCTTTAGTACCTCTAGGCTGCCCGGAGAACAGCGGCGAAAAATTAATTTGGCCCAGCTTATCCAGGCTTTATTGTTGATGGCGTGCGCTAGGGCAATTGCTAGTGACACAACAGCTGCAGCGCTCAGAAGAAAAACTGCAAGTTTAACTGCGATGGTAGGCGGCATCCGGTTTCGGATTTGCCTGTCACTGTGATCAGCCACAAGACGCCTGCGCCTACAGAGGGACCATGGGTGGATTGCGCTGCACCACCCACAGCTCCAACCACACACCCCATATCCAGTGTAAACCCGAAGGAATAAGACTGGGAGGCATGTGGATGGGAGCCACGTTTCATCAACGGAGCCGGCCCACACTCCTTCATAGGCAAACACAAGCACGCTGTATTTGGGGAATCAACTGCACACAAGTCGGTGGCTGGACCGTAGTCCGCTCCACACTGAGTGCATGGAACCACTCTTCCAGCCTAGCACAGTCACAAGGACCGTGCACCCCTTCCCCTTCGGCAACGACCAACGGTCTCCTGGAGCCAGTATGGACGAGGTAGCGGGTAATAGACAGGTAGGCACCTTGTCAACATGCACATCAAGCGCAGCCACACAGGGGATATCAAACAACAGCCAATCACTTGAGAGAGAGAGAGAGACAAAGAAAATAACTCAATTAATGCATAAGGAAAGGGTGACATAAACCTTTAGTTAATGAGCAGACGAAATGAGTTGTTTACAAACGAATCCTAGATAAGTTCACGAGGATAGAAAGTATACTTTACGGAAATGCCACGAACACAAAAATGTTATGGAAGTTGAATACAATTGGGTTAAGCGAGGTGTGCAAGTTAATGGAATAGAGTACAGGTAGACATTTATATGAGAAAGGACAGCCTTAAGGCAAAATTGAAAACCCACCACCTGAAATAAATAGACTTAGCACGCAAGCAAGCGGTTAGTAAAAAGAATGCAGCGTATCTACAAACGCTGCGCCGGTTTTGAATACTTATCTGCAGGACCCGGCGTCGCTTCTGTAGTGGTCCCGAGTGGCCTCGCTCATGGCTCACTAGACACTAGACATTTATAGGAGAAAGAAAGGCATTAGGACAAAACTGAAAACCCACCACCTGAAATGAAGAGGCTTAACATGCAAGCACGCGGTTAGCAAATCGAATGCAGCGTACCTACAAACGCTGCGCCGGTTCTGCCTAGGTTCTCTGCAGAACCCGTCGTCGCTTCGGTAGTATTCCCGATACCCAGTAATAATAACACGTACCAATTGTAATGATCCCGAAGATACCCTAAAAGTAGTAATTTGTGCGTTTCAACTAATGTATACTGTACAATATGAGCAGGAGAATTTGAGCGACTTGCAGCATCCTCTCGTACGGACGGCGGGAAGGACCAAGCGAGAAGAGATTTCTTTATGTGAAGCACCCAAACGGTTAAAGCAAATTAAGGAACCAAATCAGACCCAACAGTTCAAAACTCGGAGACAGCATCTACAACGATTAAGAAATTCACGATATTCTTTTCCAAACGTAGTTTACCGCACTTGTAACCAAATCCTTGTGGAATAACGAATCTGTCAGTTTCTTGTTTTGTTGGCAAAATCTGGAAACTTTGCTTTTTACTCTTTGCGAATGTATTAATAATCCCAGTTTCTCTCAGCGTTCAACAGTGCGGTTTTAGGAAATACTGGAAAGGAACTGGAACTGTGCTATTAGGGTCGACCATCCTGTCCAAACCGTCCTCATATTGAATTTCTCATGGTGGAATGTAACTATGAGGCAGCCTAGTTGTTAACATGTTTCACCTTGACAACTAAGTCCACATACAAGATTACTAAAGCCTTCTAGTGGGACAACGAAATAGCACCTTTATCATGTGAATAGCATTGTACAATAGTCATAAAGTCACTCACATAACTAGCACACTCATTAAAAAGCTGCGTGACTTGTACCACCGCAGTGAAGCCTGACTTACATAGATATGCGAAGCAAATGAGAATGTTGAAACGTCGGTCAATGAGCCATGTATGCTAACATCTGCAAAAGTGTCCAGAAACACACGTTGCAGGTCATTTCGTTCTCGTCGCAATTGTGGTTTACTTTTCTCGACAAAAGCATTTTGTACCGTGTTCTTTAACTTACGATGAATTTCGTGGTATGTTGGACGACAAACCAAATAGATACAAAGACCAATAGGGTTAAAGATTACATGATTACATGTGTTATCTGCAAATGTGCGTACCCTAAGAAACATGCTAGATGATGTACAGTTTCGCGCTTCGCAGAAGCAACCGGACCTAATGGCTTTCAAGGAGACATGGTTAACTGCGGATATCCTAGACTCGGAGATGCACATTCCACAGTATTATCTCTCTCAATCCGATTGTTCTGAACTGAACACTGAACACTTGAATCTGAACGATGTGTGGAACCACTTGGAAATTAAATTGATGCTACTTAGTTCGTACATACGTTTTGTTCACAGATCGTTTCGATAATACGCTGACCTTGTTACATCGCGTCGCATAAAATGCATGAACGAAACGCAGATTCAGATAACAAAACTGCATCAACTCACACTGGTTTCGCTGAGAAACAGAAAGAGGGTGATATTTAATTTTGCACAAACTGTACGTGACCGATTCAGACAGACGAAAGTTCGCAAGGTAAGTTTCGCTGTTTATACTTGTCTTTGGATAATCCTCACTCACCATCCTGTGGGACATGTTGGTCCGCGGCATTTTTATCCGCAGTATACCAATGACCATTGATCTAGTGCAATATCCTTATCTGTCCTCATCTATACCATGAATGATATGCAGTCAACGGATTGTCTCTCCTACTCCAGGTCTAATGCTTTGAACTTCAGCACACGCTTCATACCTTTGACTACTCATCAGTATACACGTCAGCCACAGGTGGAAAACACATAGGCTATTCTGCCACAATACAAAAGAAATGAAAAAGTGAAACTGAGCCACGCCGACTGAGTCACCAGTAACGGATGGACATCGTACAGGTGGGCTATCAGCCGGCTATTGTGCTCAAAAATGAGTCATATTGTGCCATCCAATGAGACCATGGTTAAGGGGGGAGGGTCTAAGCGGGAGGAGGAGGCTAAGCGGGAGGGGGAGGGACAAAGAAACTCACAACACAAACGCCACTAAGGTCTGCTCCTAGCCACCTCAAAAAGTGTATCCAGCCAAATGTGTTCATCGTATTTCGGTCCCCAACCAAAGAACCGAGGGACTTCAACCGAGGTCAACTTCAAAGTAAGGACCTTCATTCCTCTCACCCAAGTCATCGCTTGGCCACCCCTCCCATTCTTCCATCCGCACTTCGGACGCGCAAAAATACACATCGTGGGAGTCGGTGGGCTGGCATGCGCAACACGTGGTCCAACCGTCGGAGCCTGGTACGTGAAATAACGGTGCTGAGTGGTTCGTTTCTTGTTCCTGCGCCATAAACAAGGCGTCGAACACGCTCGTTACTCACGCGGTGTTCCAACCAGATGTGAGCCAAAATGCGAAGACACCGGTAGTCGAACGTAACAAGCCTCTTCATGTCAGTTGATTTAATGGACCAGATTTCACAGTCGTACATTAGGGTCGAAAGTATGGCTCTAATGTACACTTTACCCTTCAAGCAGAGAGTGATATCGCGCCGGCGCCATAGGTGGCGAAGGTTAGCAAAGCGCCTCCTGTTTTGCTATACGTTTTGTGACCTCGTCTTCAATGCCAACGGCGCTGACACAACTACCTAGGTAGTTGAACTTCTGAAGGACTTCTAGCAGATCCCCACCAAATGTCAGCACAGCAGGCGGTCCTTGCCAATCTTAGAGCTTTGCAATTTGACGGTGCAAAACATAGCCCAAAACGGTTGGCATCCACTGCTAATCGGTTCAAAACTGCTTTGCACATTTGTGAGCTGTCACAGATTAGGGCAATATCGTCAGCATACTCCAAGTCATGAAGTTGTGCACCTAGGTGCAACTGCATGCCTTCTGTTTTGTGTCCTGTGAACGCGATCACCATGATTTAGTCAATAACGAGGTTGAAGAGGAAAGGTGACAGCGGGCATCCTTGTCTTATACCACTGGAGATATTGAAGGGCGGTGATAGCTTGCCGTAAGCCCTCATTCTTCACAACCTACGCGTGTATAGCACTCGGAGAAGGTTTACATATTTCTTGGGCACACCTTTCCGGAGTAGACACTCCCAAGGGGCACACAGCTTCACTGAATCGAAGACACCATTGCTGTCGAAGAACACGAACACGGTGAGTCGCCGATATGAGTGACGATGCTCCAACAACTGGCGTAATGTGAATATATGATCGATGCATCCCCGACCTCGACGAAACTCGGCTTGCTCCTAAAGAAGCTGGCTTCCAGGAGTGCCATCCAGTCGGTGGAGGATTACAGATACAAGCAATTTAGGGATTGTGGGGATCAGACTGATATCTCTGTGGTTGCGGGTTTCGGAAAGCAAACCTTCCTTTGAAGATCAGGACAATAACGGAGCGGCTCCAGTCGGGTGGGACAGTTTCCTGCTTTCAGTTTTATTACTAATTCGTACAACTCATCAACAAGAGCATGGCCCCCGAATTCGAAGAGGGCTGCAGGAAAATCATCTGAGCCCGCGACTATATGCAACGTCCAATCTCACGTTCGACTTATGCACGAGAGGGCGGATCAAAAGGGACAGCCCAAGGGGTATGGTGATCACTGGCCGGTGAGGAATCTAACAATTCCGGCCGAGTGACTTGCTTTTCAGAATGCACAAACCAACGCGTCAAACGTTTTGACAAGTTGTGGATGGGGTGTCCACTGTCGTCATAAATAGTTTCACTAACCCTAGATCTCCTGCTGCCCATTTCCTATCTCAAACAGAATAACCTCCTTTGGTTACTAAGAGTAGCGGCCACTTCTATCTCTGAAGCACGATAAGACCGCCACGCTTCACGATCCCTCTTTAGGCTAGCACGGAGTTTTGCTCTGATGCCTTTGCGAGTCGCATTGTCTTCGCTTCCAGTCGGAATGTGCCGGCGAGCAAGGATAAGTTCCGGAGACTAAGAAGAGACCCAGTACCTCTGTTGGTAGTGGATCTAGCACATGATGAGTTGCCTACTTCTAGTAAGGTCTGACGAACTTGTGACCTCCAACTGTATTCAGTGAGCGCTTGCTCAAACCAAAAGCCAGGGTACTTCTATAAGCATTCAGAACACCTGGATTCGCCAGTTGGTTGGTGTCCATACGCCCACAGCGTTGTCGTGGGCGTCCGCCAAAACGCACCCTCAGAGCAGCACACGCAAGTGCATGGTCAGTGTCCACACATGTGCTCCAAATCAAGTGACAGTTTTGGACGCAGTCTCTCCAGCGTTAACTGTCCGCGATGTGATCGATTTCCGCCCATGGCTGCTTCGAGGCTGGTGGACATCATTTCATCTTCCCACGGGTGCTGTGTCGGAAGTTAGTGCTCGCAAGAAATAAACGGGCATCTTCACACAAATGAAGTAATCGCTCACTGTTATCATTACGGAAGACTACGCCATGTTGGCCGCCCACATGCAGCTCATTAGTGGACAATTTCTCAACTTGGGCATTCAGATCCGCCGCCAGCACAACAGTGTCTGTGCTTCTTCTGTGACGAAGGAGCTCGTTCAGTTGGCGATAGAAGTTGCCTTATACCGAGTCATCGCTACAGTTTGTGGACGCGTAGGAAGCGAAGACGAACAGACACCTCATAGCCCCGCACGACTTCAAAGCTTTGAACGAGCCAGCCAGTCGGACCGCACACATCCGGCTACTGATTGGAATCCAATCAACCAGAGCAACTTCAGCCCGGGGACTCAGGGCAATACCAACGCTGGCTTAGCCGGTGCTCGAAGCTGCATCGTCTCCGGAGAGGCGCCATGAGAAAGTACTATTAGTGTCACCTGAAGCGGATCGCAGAGTGAAAACAGGCTCAGGTCTTGTAGCCGGGTTTCCGATTGACAGTAGAAATCGATCGAAAGAGTCACTAATGTTCGGATAAGTGATGCCAGTTGACCGATCTTTAACAACCTGACTACATTTGAGCGCGGCCTTTAACTCGGCCTTTGTCTTTTTCGCCAAACACCATTTTACAGTAGCTACTGCATATACCTCAGTATTGCACGATTACGCTGACAGATAATTTGTTCAAACAACTTCCAAGGTCACTGAGGCTCTTTACGCCATCCAACTTTGAATATACACGCCATGTCCATCGCAATGACGCTGGACCTTACCGTGATGCGATGGCTTGCGTGCCTCAGAGATCCATTGATCTATGCTGGGTGGTGCTCTTTTTGCACATCCAGAGCCACTCATACCAGATTGGTCAATGGTTAGAGGCCAGACAAACTCAGCCTCCTTGTCCTCCAGGTTGGGTGTTGGAATGGGGGTGGCTCCTCATTTCATAAAACGGGCTCTGTAGTTCATTGCCAAAATCCGCTGCCTTGCGGTAAGATTCTGAACCAAAGGCTTTGGTTGAGAACCCTAATCGTTCTCCTGTCTAGGCCTGGGCAACCTAACAGTATTCTGCCCACGCAATACAATGAACCTTTCCCACAACAATTTCGTGATGCTCTGGCCGTCGCAGAGGATAATAAACGGCGCCCCATCTGCTGCAGCGAGCAGGGTGGATAGGGGTATGGATGCTACTGCTCAGGCCTTCCCGTCTTCTTATACCCCTTCTTGCGCTTCTGCATCCTTATCGTCCCGCTCCAACTTTACTTATATCCCCCCATTTTCAATCCCCAATTTTCGGCCCTTCCCCAGCTTACTTCAATAGTCGCTTGTCTTCCAATTTCAATTCACACACAATCGCAGCGCCTCGGTCCAATCCAGTCGACAAGTCCATGTTCAACCAAGCGGACGACGTCAGTTCATCCGTTTCCCTTTGGAGTCCTCGTGTCTCGCCAAGACTGGCATGCCTCAACGTGCGAACTTTGCTGCAGCTTGGCCAACAGGCAGCACTTGCCCGCACACTAGAGACCCTATCGATCGATATTTGCTGTTTATCAGAAACCCGCCTGCAAGGTTCGAGCTCCGTGCTTACCCTGAGATCCCCCACATGCGACACTGGCGGCATATTCTCATTGCGCCTATCTGGCGATGATGCAGCTTTAAATGCCGGTCAAGCTGGCGTCGGTATTGTTTTGAGTCGCCGGGCTGAAGCTGCCCTTCTTGATTGGATCCCAGTAAACAGTAGGACGTGCGCCGTTAGATTAGCTGGTTCGTTCCGTGCTACGAAGTCGCACGGGACAAACGGTGCCTGTTTGTCATTGCGGCCTACGCCCCTACAAACTGTAGCATTGATTCGGTAAAAGATGATTTCTATCAGCAACTTCACGAGCTCCTTCGTTACAGAAGAAGCACGGATACTGTGGTGCTGGCTGGCGATCTAAACGCCCAAGTCGGAAAATTTTCCTCTGATGAGCTTCATCTGGGCGGCCAACATGGTGTAGGCTCCCGTAATGATAATGGTAAGCGATTGCTACAGCTGTGTGAAGATGCTTGCCTCTTTCTCGCGAGCACTAACTTTCTACACAGCACCCGCAGAAGTGTGACTTGGCGGCCACCAGCCTCGTGCCAGTCATGGACGCAAATCGATCATATCGCGATCAGTTGCCGCTGGAGAGGCTGTGTCCAAAACTGTCGCTCGATTTGGAGCACGAGCGTGGACTCTGACCACGCACTTGTCTGTACCGACCTCCTGGTGCGTTTCGGTGGACGACCGCGACGTCGATGTGAACGGATTGACACCAGCCAGCTGGGGAAGCCAGATGTTCTGAATGTGTACCAAGATGCGCTGACGTCTGGGCTGAGTAAGTGCCCACTGAACACCGTTGAAGATCACTGGTCGCATACTCGTCAAGCGTTGCTATTAGCAGGCATGTCTTCATGTAGCAAAGCAAATTGCCAAACCGGACATTGGGTCTCTAAACAGTCTCTGGAACTTATGGATGCTCGCCGGCGTATTCCGGCTGGAAGCGAATACAATGAGACTCGCAAAATTCTCAGGGCAAAACCACCTGCTAACCTAAAGAAGGACCGCGAAATCTGGTAGTCTCATCTTGCCTCTGAGATGGAAACAGCCGCTGCCATTAGTAATCATTGTAAGTTATACCGTCTGATACGGGAAAAAGGCAGCAGGAGACCTGGTGGTAGCGAGACCATACTCGACGAGAGTGGGCAGCCGATCCACAGCCTGTCAAAACGCTTGGAGCGTTGGGCTGAACACTTTGCTATGCACTTTAACCAACCTGAGTTATCGCTTTCTTCGGGAATTGAGCGCCCTTCTCCTTGGGCCGTCTCCTTGTATCCGCCCACACGCGCAGAAATCGAACGTGAGATCAGGCTGTTGAAATTGCATAAGGCCGCAGGGGCAGATAGAATTCCTCCAGCCCTCTTCAAATTCGGTGGACCTGCTGTAGTAGATGATCTACACGAGTTGCTAGTAAAACTTTGGGAGCAGGAAACAGTCCCGACAGACTGGAACCGCTCCGTCATTGTCCCAATTTTCAAGGGAGGCTCCCGTTTAGAATACGGCAATCATAGAGGGATCAGTCTGATTTCGATTGCCTCTAAATTGCTTGCCTCTGTCATTCACCACAGACTGAATGGCACTCGTGAAAGCCAGATTCGTGAAGAGCAAGCCGGATTTCGTCGAGGTCGGAGCTGCATCGACCACATCTTCACATTGCGTCAAGTGTTGGAGCACCGCCATATTTACTGGCGACCCACCATTGTCGTGTTTCTTGACATAAAAGGTGCCTTCGACTCAGTCGATCGATGTGCTCTTTGGAACTGTCTGCTGAGGAAAGGTGTGCCTGATAAATATGTAAACATTATCAAAGCGCTGTACGCACATAGTTCGGGCAGGGTGAGGGTTTATGGCAAACTCTCGCCATCCTTCAGTATCACCAGCGGTGTGAGACAAGAATGCCCGCTGTCACCTTTCCTCTTCAGCTTCGCTGCTGATGAAGTCATAGAAACAGCGTTCGCTGGACACGACCTAGAAGGTGTGGAGCTACTCCTTCGTGAGCGACTGCTTGACTTGGAGTATGCGGACGACATTGCCCTAACCTGTGACAGCTCCCAAACATGCCAAACAGCACTGAACCGATTAGCACTGGCTGTCAATCGTTTTGGGCTATGCTTTGCTCCATCGGAATGCAAAGTACTAATCCAAGATTGGCAGGGACCCAACCCAGCGCTAACGCTTGGTGGTGATCTGCTAGAAGTCGTTCAGGAATTTAAGTACCTGGGCAGCTATATTATGGAACAATGGAACAATGGTTTATTACGGGTAAAAAAGCGTTGCTTGACAAGTCCCGTAGGATGGAAATTATTGAAGATGAGGTTACGAACCGTATAGCAAAAGCTCGAGCTGCTTTTGTCAATCTCCGCCACCTGTGGCGCAGGCGCGACATTACTCTCGCCCTCAAGGGTAGAGTTTCCCACGCAGCCGTCCATTCAACTCTCCTATATGGCTGTGAAACCTGGCCCATCAGGTCAACAGACATGAAGAGGCTCGACACATTCGATCATCGCTGCATTCGCAGCTTAGCTCATGTCTGGTGGGAACACCGCATGAGCAATGAGCGTGTTCGACGTCGCGTATTTGGTGCAGGAAGAGCGAGTGAACCGCTCAGCACCATTATATCACGCACCAGGCTCCGATGGCTGGGTCACGTGTTGCGCATGCCAGCACACCGACTCCCGCGACGTGCATTGTTTGCGCGTTGTGGGTGCGGTTGGAAGAGGAGGCCAAGGAATGACTTGGTCAAGAGAAATGAAAACCCTCACTTCGAAGTTGGCATCGGTTGGTGCATCCCGGCTGCCTGGCTGGGGTCCTAAGGACGGTGAACACGTTTGGTTGGACACACTTGCTGATATGGCTAGGAGCCGGCCCCAGTGGCGTTTGTTTTGAGAGTTCCTTTGTCCATGCCCCCCCCCTGTTTAGCATCCCCTCCAATCACGATCTCAATCGTTAGGCATAATATGACTTTCTTTTACGGCAGCCAGCTGTTAGCTCTCCGGAACGATGTCCATCCGTTAGTGGGGACTCAGTCGGCTTGCCACTGTTTATTTTCCTTTTCTTGTCTTTGTATTGCGGCACAACAGCTGAGGTGTTTTCCACCTCCAGCTAACGTGTAATGATGATGATGATGATACACGCCATGTATGGCGCAGGATCCGTGATCTATTTTTGGACACAAAATTTGACGTCAGTTGAGAGGCATTTTGATGAAGCATTTTCAAGAAACCCCTTCCGTCTTCAATGGATACAAATCCCGATGGTTAAATCCAGCTTTTTGACATCGTTGCTCGAAAGACCAATGATTGTGAATCCTCAAGTTTCTAATCATTGTAAACTTTACATTTGTAACGGTAACCCAATGATAACTTTACAACTGCTAATGTAAACGCTGAAAACATACTCTTTTGTGTACGTAAAGCTTATACTGACTTGACTTGACTTGATGCCAATCTGAGAGAGCATGGGGGCTCCAAATAGAGCCCGATAAACTGGAGTCATCCGCTTGGTTGAACATGCACTTGTCGATAGAGCAAGAATAACGTTCCGCGTTTGCACATGATTCGAAAGTAGAAGATAAACGCCTATCAAAGCATGGTGCTGGAGGGCCAACACTTTAGGGTATTGAACACGGGGGGGCTAAAAGTGAAGTTGGAACGGGACGATAAGGATGAAAAAGCGTAGGAGGGGGAATAAGAAGACGGGAAGGCTTGAGCAGTGGCATCCAAGCCCCTATGCGTTTTGCCCGATGCAACAGATAGGGCACCGTTGATTATTCTATACGACGGCCAGAGAATCAGGACATGTTTGAGGAATGTTTCATTATACTGCGTGGGCAGGATACTGTCAGATTTACAAGGCCTAGACAGGAGAACGATTAGAGTTCTCAACCAAATCCTTTGGTTCAAAAATACTGACTGCAAAGCAGCGGGTTTGGCAGTGGACTACATGGAGACCATTTTAGGGATAAAGATCCACCGTCACTCCAACCTCCATTTGGAGGGCCAGGAGACTGAGTTTGTCTGGCCTCTAACCAGTGACCCATCTGGTATGAGTGGCTCTGAAGGAGCAAAAAGCACAACACGGCATAGCTCAGTGCATCGTTGAGTCATGCAAACTATCTCACCACATTAATATCCATCATTATTGCGATGGGCCTTTGAATCTTGGACCTTTTGGTACACCGCTGATATCTAACGTTGGCTTCGTTCAAATTGCATTTATCTCCAGAGTTTGTGTGCTGCCATTATCTAGCTCCCCGAATCCATAACTTCCATTGATATGGATGAAGCACTAATTCTCGCTGCTCGTTTCCCGGAAGATTGACCATACATTAATCTCCTCTTTCTAACTGCTCCATCTCGTCACACCATTTTAGTCACGTCCGACGTCTCTCTTCTGCTTCTTGATCGACCTCAGACGAGTGAAGCCATAGCATTTCACAGTAGTCTGACCCCCCAATCTATTTATCATATCACCACAAGTATTTCCTTTTCTGCATCAGTTAACTGCAATATATTTTCCTTCTGAGCTCCGATGCATCGGTTGTTTGCTTCTGTTCTTAACCCAACCATACATGGACCCCGTAGTTGCAATCCGCACTAATTTAGTCTCAGCCTACCCGTCCTTCTTGCGTCCTGACCGTTCTCAAGCCACTGAAGCTTAGGTGCCAGTTTCGTCGAATCTACACTCTATTCGCTTAATCTGCGTCGGGATGTTACTCCTCAACATCGATAATTGGTAACCGACCCGCGCCGCTTTTCCGTACCCTGGTATGTTCTAGCTGCAGCTCTCTGACCTCATTCAGTTCAATAATGCTCACTTGTAGCATGATCTCTAGATGTGCCAAGTCCGTTTTTCCAAGTTACTTTAGCTTTCATGCTCCTGTTCAATGCTTCTCCTCACTATCATCCCTAATCGTCACGCTGAAGGAATCGTTAATTCCACACTATCATGTGTCTGAATTATCTTCTGGCCGAATAGGCAAACTATATGGACTATTAACACAGTTCCTTTTTTCTATCACTTGCTCATCTGCGTATCCAATGCACTTCGTTTTGCTTGCCCAATTGTTTGCCATTCATCTCCGTGTGTATTTCCTGCGTTCTTCCATAGGATTGTACAGTGGGATAATGGATTTACTACCGATATAAATGTATATGTATATGTATATATATATATATATATATATATATATATATATATATATATGTATTCCGGATGCAATAGGGAGATCAAAATGGATGTAGCAAAACAAATGGCGTGTGGCGGTGGACACCACGAATTTCATGTGAATACATAGTTCGGTTACCTCATCGCGTGTCCAAATAACTTGGGTCAACTCATGTAATGCAAACAATGTAATGCATCCACAAGTCGAGTTTTTATTTCGGACAACATAGGAATAGAGAAGACAAAATGTGGAATTTCTACTGTTGGGATACGCGATGGCAGAAATCGTTCCGGCGGCAATCCAGCCGGCTATATTGTGTCAGCAACTTCAAGTGGTGGCCACTCAGGGAAGTGTGAGTTTCAATAACCGTCAGCATGGGTGCTTAGAGTCCTTCAGGATGTCGTATACACAAACATGAGATCACCTCTCAGAAGAGGATATTGTTAGAGAAAAATCGCTGGAGTCTTTCATCTCAAACATGTTTTGTCATCCACCATTGTGGTTTCTCAAGAGCAGTGAGGTCACGTTATTGCCGGTTGTGTCACAGCTGGATGGTATATTGAACATGTGACCTCACTTAAGTGTGAATATTTGCCGAAAGAAGATCGGATCAAACCGACTAACATCCTCCGCAGTAGGCCCAAGTTTTGGCTGCCTTTTTCACTGTCATTTCAGTCTGCTTTGCTCATCCGAGATTGTCCTGCAAGAGCATCCCAAAACCACTTCCATAAGAAGAGCACTGCAGGACGTGGTCTCCCAGCGGATGTTCGTAGATGCTCTGGTAGCGCATGGTCATTATTTTGCATCTGGCAGGGTTAAACTTAAGCAAATTCTAAGTCGAAACCACTTAGGAGTGCAGTTTGGTTGTCTACTGATTTGATTACCCATCGATTTTGCTCAATCCTTCTCCAAACCAACAGTCTGGACCTCATTGTATCCATTATCTTGAAGACGCCATCACTTGCCATATGTGGAGGGCTATCAAATAGCTGTCATATGACAGTTTTATTATCTGAGACCTAAACAACTGGGTCCGGCTATTATTATTAGTACTCAGCATATGATCACATTCGATTTGCGTGAATATTTCTGATGACATAACGATAGACCTCCAATCTGTAAATAAAGCTCAAAACTAACTCTTCACAAAATCCACTGTTGTGTATTTTGTTTTGGACGGGATGTACTCGCATCCGTTCACTATATGTGGGAGTCTCGCCTGGTTAATGATGGATGACCTGGATGATGATAGAATTGACATTTCTGAAATCTTGACACATTTCCAGTGGTTGGATGGCTTTTCGCTATTCTTCGTGCCGGAGTCCTTTGGAGGACGAATGCATCAGCATAAAAAATCGGAAGTGCTAGTCCCACATGTGCTCTATTCTCACGTATCTACGCTTATCTGGATTTACCTTCAACGTTGCTGAGGACACATTTCAACCCTTTCGTGGCTGAGTACACATCGTCCGGCAAATTCGCTTATAAGGCATGGTCGGCGGATCTCCCGCTATTTAGTTTACAAATTTACCCAGAACATATCCATTTTTCAACAGTAATTGTACCCAGCAGTTCATTTGATTCCTGCGCCCATGATATCATGCATCACTAGCATGGCGAAGGTTTGCCGAATCTTTGCTATTGCTGCCACAACCAGTCACTTTGATGTTTTCGTGCGCAGACACCATCTGTTAATCCGACTTCACGCTTATCCGATAAATTATCTATATCTACAAATTACGAGTTTCCTGTCATAACTTTCCCACTCAAGTATGTGTACTAGTTCAAAACAATTATGTTTAGCGTGTCTATTTACCCATACCTTAACTGTTGCGCCTCGTTGTGTTGAGAATAAACCACGTGTTTATTCAGACGTACCATAAATTCACTGAATTGATTCACTACTGTCTAATTATAAGTAGGCCGCAGTGCTACACATTGGTTAAGGCGCTGCAGCGGAACGGAAGCGTCACATGATAGATTCCATAAGCACAATTAGCACACAAGATCGCTTTCAGTGGTTCCTCATGTTACCGCATCACGAGTTAATGACCTGAACTTAAGCAGAAACTAAGAGAGCAGCTTTAAATGTACCGGGTCTGGACATAACCCCTCTAGCCCTCTTCTTAACCACATGTCCCTATTGGGGTCGGAAAAAAGAGCAACGATCAAAGTGCACACAGAAAATATCCACACGGATAGTAGTTACTTAAATTCCGCCTATTTAAGCGTTTGAGAAAACTCGTCATAAATGACCATAATATTTCTTTGGGCACTAATAAGATGCCAGTTTCAAAGTTTGTCTGCAACAGCTGTGCATTGTTACAATAAACCCAGGAACCCCGAAGTGGACAACTGCTATCCGCCTTGCATTCAATGAAAAATGAACAATGAATTTATACGGGTTAAGAAGTGTTGCTTTACAAGTCCCGTTGGATAGTAGGTGGAGATATCAACATAAAAATAATGATAATAAGGATAGTAAAATAGTTAATACTTTATTTATGCAAATGAGAACTTATCGTTTGCTTCGTTGTGGTCCTGCGATCCTCTTAAATTCACAGCACCCACAGTTAACAACAAATAATTCCATGGTATACTGCAGGTGTAGGATGGAGACGTAGTGTTAAGTAACGAAGTGTAAGTGGATGAGGGCATCGTTCAACCGTATTTTAAATACTGTTAGTGTTGGTGCATAGACGAATGATTCTGGGAGAGCATTCCACGGGTGACAGACACGAATGGAAAAGAAATTTCTGCGGCACACTAGACGACTGTATTGTTCTGCGAGTTTTAATCAGTGGTACCTAAGGTTTGTATTGCTGTCGAGTTGCATGCAACAGTCCGGGCACTGTTGTTGGATTCCTTTTTCGTCGATCTACAAGGTATGGTACTCATTTGTCCTGACTTGTTGACAAGTGATTGTTTGCTGTTTTTCTCTCTATTCGCGTTAACGGTATTTACATTGGAAGAGGACGCAACGGCGACCTCTCGGTGGACCCTTGCAGCAATCTCTGCATATGTAACCGATGTTCTGGGAGGCTTAGTCTCGACAAGAGATATTTGAGCTACAGGTACCAAGGGTTGGTGTTCAGCTGCTTCATCCTTGTTAATACTAGATGTCAGGTCTAGTGGAATTTGCTTAACCAGACGTTGTGAATGGTGTCTGACTTTCGTTGCCGCGTGTACTGTTTGATCCACGTAGGTACAGTTTGTTTTTGCCCGGCGTTCTACCAAATTTGGAGAAGCCAACGGAGATGGAGACGTGGCTGATTGCGGTTCAAGGGAAGCGGATTGTTCAGCATTCCGTTGCTTAGCAGCCGGTACGCTTCTGTGGTCCATACTCGCTTCAATTGAAGTAATCTTATCGTTTATCCTCTGCTCTGCTTCTGTGCTTAACCGGTCGCATTACTCAGCTAGGATAAGCAAGCACTTAACGTGGGGATGGTGGAACACGTAGTACAGAACCAAAATGCATCTTGGGAGCTCGTTCGCTCCCGTAACTGTTGTTGGGATATATTTGCACATTTCGTATGGTACCATTCCAAACAGTGCGAACAAGCCAGACCGATTTTTACTACCCGATGACATCCTCCTAACCCGCAAATGCCTTTCGTTTGGAGTCTCTTCGGTTTCGCCTTTCTACCATTCAATTTGATGTCGTTACCTGACCCTGGTGTCGTTACCTGTTTCGGGGAAATATGGAGATATACGCTGTAAAGTGTGGAACAATGAACCTGTTGCTGCCTGCTTCGCTGCGTAAATCGATTTAAGGATAAGTGTTTTGGTGTAGCTCCTTCCAACACTAACATTGGGAGCAACAACACTGAAACACCTCCAATGTGAATACGTTGCTTGTGATCGGAAGGACCGAGGTCCACTTCAAAGTGAACCGAGGTCTCAATAGAGATTGTGTGTCGCAACCCAACTCACACGGCTGTTACTCCAAATGCAACTTTGAGATTTGAGTAGATTTTGAGAGCACTTACATAGACGCAGCGTGAATCGCTTCTCGAGATGTTGAAATCCAAAGCCACTGTTCACACATGTGCAGTGACATCATCACGAAAGTCGCCAATAGCGGTCTAAATACTGTGTGTGCAACTGAGATAAACATGACACTCCAGCCCAAATCTCTGGCTGCGCTAGACTTTGTCCCAGTCGGTGATGTAAGGGGTGTTTTTGATAGACACGTAATGACACATTGAGCAGACTTATCGATTTATTTATGTTTGCTGTGCCAATCCAAATTATTTCAGTACACCTGCTCTACTAGCAAGCATTTCCCCAGTGTCTTGATGTGAAAGGGAGCATATTCTACGTGAATATTTCAGAGTGGAAAGCCCAGCCCAAAATAACGCACATGCCCTCATTTTGGATATATAAGTGTGAACCGATATAAAACCATAGGTGAAACGTGCTAGCAAAGGAAGTGGATTTAGCGTCGCAGCTGCGTGAAGGATCTGGCAGTGGGCGTATTTTCGTTTCCCTAGAACGACTTCAACAGTAAAAATTTCGCATCGGTCACCTAAGTGTGCACAACATGAGAAGTACTTCTGATTAAAAATTTTCGCGAATATTACTGTTAAACAGGGTAAATTTGTAGACAGCTAAAATTCATCCCTCGGCTACTGTGTTAAAAGTTCAAAACTCAGCTTGATAATTCAGTAGAACATCTGCTAACATGATGTAAACTTATTTAGTCGGACATGAGAGAACGTAACCGAACTGCGTGTATATGCGAAATTTACAGTAGGTTCACCGTTACGCGTTATTTTTTCTTATACCTCCACTTTTGACCTCAATGTTTAACCTAAGAAAGATTGCTAAGCGTCGGGTTTTTGTCCTTGATAAATGTATTATTCTATTGCTTTGTGTGATCAATTTTCTGTGTGGGAATCACTCCGTATGCGCTTTTTCCGTGCGCGCATTCTTCCTGTGCTTTTCTTGTTGCGACAATGTTCGTGTGTGTCTTCAAAATGTAACCGATCGTATGTAACCTGTTTGAAAAATGGGCACATTTTTAAGGTATTCATCGCAGTATTTCACCATCACAGCCTAGGTAGAGAAAGCACCAGACGCGTTTCGCCCTATTGGGGCTCCTCAGTGGTACGCATTCCCTCGGTCCCCCAATGAGGAACGAACTCATGACGGATAGAGTCAGATGCCAACTAGCCAGCATCCTAAGCCACTGAGCTATGGGAGACGTTGGCTGCGATACGTAATTCGCCAACTAACTGAGATATAACCCGACCCATCTTCCACTGTCACTGACGAAACATGGCTGTACTATATAGCTTGTGAACTACTGGAATGCATGCCTTAAAAGTACAAGTAAAATACTGCTACCTATGTATAATGTAAAATGGGAATATGTTGCTTTGTTGCCCCGTGGAACTAATTTGAATTCCGAGCACAAATTCCAGCGACGGATGAACATGAGGCAGTCCAGACATTTATTTAGCGATCACGCGTTCTACTTAACTAAAGAGTGAAACACTGAAAATAGGTTTACGACAGTGAAATATGAAGTAGTAATAATTATCAGGCGCTCAGATTATGGTAATAAGTACCGTATATTACCGTGGATAAGCCGTTCCCTATATAAGCCTCCAGTGTGAATTTTAAATGTCAAATCTGTCTCAAATCATAAGTCGGTATATTAGCCGACCCCCCAAAAACCAACCAAAGTGCCTATAAAATCTACCAGTACCCGCTGTTCTGTCATGTCTTTTTCCAACGTTATTGTGTGTGATGGTGTTCGATTCTGTATAATCAGTATGTTTCTGTTACTGTCATCCGTCGCGAAAGTCAAATGTACAAGATATCGAGAATTTTCGACACAAACATAATGTGTCTACCTATAGGCACTACAGATCCTCGCCTGGGATACCGTTTGTCACTAGCGAGTGTTGCTAATGCAACATAGGGACAGAGGTGCGCAGTAAATTTCTGGGTGGATTTTGCATGTGATTTTTCTAAATTACGATTAACCTTTGTATAAGTCGACCCTTCCCCCCACTATAGACATGGAAATTTGTCCAAAATTTCTCGGCTTATACACGGTAATCTACGGTACCACTAATTTAATGTCGCGGTATAGGAGCATCTGAGTAAAACCTCTAGGTAAAATTTCGGATTCTACACCTCTTCCTGGATATCTGCATCCACACTCCTTAAGGAACTCATCTCCCTACGTAACGTTCCGCAACTTATTCCACAACTGCTATGCATAGGCACGTACATGCGTACCGTTCGTTGATAACAATTCCAAATTAGCCTCTATCATTCGGACCAGTGTACACGGTGCGGTGGCGTAGCCAAACCGCGAGAGAGCTAAGCACAAGATAGCGGAACACAAGAGACGCATAACACAGCCATCGATTTCATCGGCAGTCCTTCTCCACAAACACTTGCAGCGAGTAGTTTCTTAATTGGCATACACGGCAGCATATAACCATCATTTCTTTTGATATACACCTACGTTTCCCTGAGAGACTGAGCGACACTGTCAGCCTTTCATGTTCCACCGTCACGGTCACAGTTAAACAAATTAGACAGCGTGCACCCCACTTGGTTCCTGCAATTGCTATCAAGACTGTGACGAGAGTAGTCTGTCAACGACAGCTTTTCCGGACTCATTTATGCAGAAGTAGCATCTCATATTTTCACCGTCTAATTGTTACTAATTCTTATTTTGCTAAGTTGGTTTATGTGAAGGTAACATTCAGTCTACAGCAGCGTTGTCACTAACCCTTTTATCATTTGCTGGGATAATAATAAGCAACTGTCAAAGCGCCACCAACATTTGAACACGGTAGCCAGTGCATTATGCACTGCTGTCCAGATGTTGCAAACCACCAGCCAAAAACGGCGGCAGCGACCCAATCTCAACTGAACGGTGTCAAAATCGCCGAGGGTAATTAACATATTGCAAGGACACATGCACCGCAATGCGTCCTCACGACGTATTCACAACCCCAGACGTGCGTGGGTGAGTAAATACAGCAGACTTACATGCCGTTGGTGGGTCGGCAAATTAGTGCGCTCCAATCTCAATCTGTGCGACTGAGCAAAATCGAAAGACACTTATCAAACGTACGGTATCAGGTTCCCGAGGGCATGAACAATGCGAGAACCAAATGGATACGCAGGGAATTCGTTCAGCAGTTTCTCCAGGTTGAGAGCGATGGCAAGTTCTTCATTTAGATTGACGAAGCGAACTTCAGCATTAACTGAAAAACGTACTCGTGGTCGGGCGCCCAGAGGGGTGAGGGCTTGTTGCAAAGTTGCCAACAGTAGAGGCCTCAATTTGCATTGGATCGGTACAGTCACAATGGAAGGGAAAGTGTCGATGACCACCCGGAGAAGCTCATTCACAGGTCTCCTATCTCTCGAATGACTGCGCAGCTATTTAGACAACCTGAAACGGGAGATGGAGATCCGGCAGGTTGTCGTGGTATGTGATAATGCACTATATCACACGCGACTGGAAGAACTGTCGTCAGTAGATGGATACGAGGGAGTAACCATACTGAGGTTGAGCCCATACTCTCCGTTCCTCAAACCGATCGAGAATGTTTGGTAGGTGGTGAAGGCCAGAGTGCAGAATGAGATGAGAGTACACTACGAGGAACTTCGGGTCGGGGATCCCCCATAAACTCATGACGCAGATGGAATGGGGGCTGCAGTTGCTTGAACGCATTGCCGGAGCAGCCACCAAGAATATCAGCGTTGTGGGATGTCGTAACACTATTCGACATATGCGTGTACGTTTTACTAATTGTCTAGAAGAAATGACATGTTTTGTTCACGTTGCTGCCCTATATTTTACGTATCTGATTGTACAGCACCTCACTGTTAGCGCGTAGGGACGTGTGAGTATTCACAGTGCTTTCAAAATATGTATGCACATAAGTAAGTTTGTGTGTTCGCACGGGGGTTGAAGCGATATCTGATGTCTAGCGCAAACGAGTGACACGGGACCAGCTTCCAGTGAGCCACGCCCGAGTGATATGTTCAACTTAGGATCCTTTTTCGTGCTGGTATTCGCTGCGCCGTACTCTTTCATGATCATTCTGAGATAATGTAGATCCAGTTTCTTTGTTCGGAAAACTAGGATGTTTGGAAAGCGCATTGTAGGACCAAATGAGCTTGCCGGATGAAGCAACCGTCAGATATATTAGAGTATGGGATATCAGTGTGGATAGTTGAATAGTAGTGAATAGGAAATTACTGCGCACGTCATGTCAGCTTTTTCCAAGAGTGAGAGGAACTGATAGGTGCGCAGATGCGAGTTCGCAAACACGTCCGTTGCCAGACAAGATGTCGTCATTGAAGCTGAACGAATGTGTTAGGAAGAAATACACAAGTCGAACAAACCAGGACCCCATCGCCTCAGCCGGCTATCCAAACTCATTCGCCCTGATTGGGACGAACAGAGCGCCAACCAGGAGAAGCGGCCAACGAACGCTAGGTTGAAGTTCCTTTATTGACTGTAAGTTAACCTTTCCAGAGCTTTCCACGGTCGCTTTAAATATACTATTCACGAACTTTCCATTTTACCTTTATAATGAACGGTGTGATGTGCTAATTCATTCCTGTTGCTCTGCTCGTCCGATTGGGTCTTCCCTCTGTCCTGTGGGGGGGGCAGTGACTTCGGGTTTGATTGGCAATCAAGCGTCTATTCAGCCGAGGGATGAACACTTCAGAAGGAATCGCGTGTCTAGTGGAAACCGTCTCTGTTGTGAAACCGAGTACGCCTTCACCCCACGACCGCAAGAAGAAGTCCAATATGAGTCGGGATGAACAGATTTTCTATTACAGCACGGCACCAATTATATAGCTTTACAAACAAGGGCGAAGCCAAGCTACTAAACGCTTGAGGTCCAACAGGCATGGAGAAAACACAAAATGGAACAAGCAAATGAGAATCTCCAAAATTACGAGCCAATGAAGTGCGGCAAAGAAAATAGGGTCTGCGGAGTAAATCCCTGGGGGTAACCTTCTGGTGAGCGACCATTAAAGACGACGAGTAGCGTCCAATCAGTGTGGAGAAGCGATGCGTTTAAACAAATGCCAGAACAGTTGATAGTGAGATTGATACAAACCAGGAAAATAAAAACAGGTATAATAAATATGTGTCGGCTGAATAATACATCCACGTGAAAAGCTAAGGAACGCTGAGCAAAAGAAACCAATCAGAATGTCCACAGAATGAGACGGCTGAAATTAGCTGTGAGCGATTGCGAATGAGGATGAGGAAAGCGGCGTGTCCAAAATGTAGCACAGAAGCAGGTAACTGCGCAAACAAAGAAATAGGCAACTAACATAATTCGTGAAACTGAGGGTTAAGTAGCCAGCTCCCTAACATCTCCCCCTTCTAAAAAAAAGTTAGTTACCTGTACGGAACATAGCTTTTCCGACGCGGGTCCACTTGAAACGGCTGTACAAATTTTCTTGTTCGTTGGGGTCTGTTCCGACCTTCTAGTTCCGGACATTCCCTTGGTTGAGATTCTCGACGTGAAGAAGCACTTGGTTTGCCATGGTCAAGCAACTCATTAACATCAAATCTGTTGGCATACTGAACATCACCTTCCAGTGTACACCGCGGTTTCAGCTGATTTGCGTAACGTCTCCATACCTGCGCACCGACTTGAACATCGTACATCACCCGCCCCCGACGTCGCACGATGCGTCCTGGTATCCAGCTGATCCGCCGTCCCTGAATAGCCGCTGCAGATACAAATGCGCCAACTCTGAACATCCTTCTCTGTGCTCCGTACCGCCTGTTGTATTGCTGCTCCATTGCAAAGTTCCTTGTTTGTGGGAGAGGACGCCTGGGTGTCAGCAAATCCAGTGTAGTTCTCAATCTGCGACCCATTAGGACTTCAGCTGGTGACTTCCCATCGGGTGCATTGGGATTGGGAGTCACTCGATAATTCAGTAGGAACCGCTCCATCCTTTCGTCCAACGTTCCCTCGCCTTTTGACTTCAAAAGTGCTCTTTTCAGGGTATCAACAAATCTTTCCGCTTGGCCATTTGACTGTGGATAGTATGGTGCTGTCCTCACGTGCTCGATTCCATTTTGTGCGCAAAACTCGGCGAATTGATAGGACGTAAACTGCGATCCGTTGTCGGAAATAACGGTTTTTGGTAGGCCATGCTGACTGAATACATGTCTCATTTCCGAGATCATGCTGTTTGAGGACGTGGTTTGCATCCGGATCACTTCCGGCCACTTACTGTACGCGTCAACCATCACAAGAAATTCCACACCCTCGACTGGTCCTGCGAAATCAACATGCATGCGCGACCAGGGAGATCCTGGATTCGACCAAGATTGCAATGGCACACGCACCGGCAGTTTGGATGCACTGATGCATCTGGAACAGGATCGACCGATATCCTCAATTTGGCTGTCCATCATCGGCCAAAAGACGTAGCTGCGAGCGAGTGCCTTCATGCGGGCGATTCCTGGACGGCCCTTGTGCAGCTCACTTAGTATGCGTTGTCTGAGCACTTCTGGAATGACTATGCGATCTGCGAAAAACAGACAGGAATCACCTTCCGACAATGCGCCTTGCCTTGTGAAGAACTGGGTCAAAGCTTCGTTCGGACACTTCTTTGGCCATCCACTTCTTGTATAGGTTAATACTTCTTGTAGCACAGCGTCCTGTTTAGTGGCTTGCGCAACCATTAAACCATTCACTGGCAAGTTACACACTGCGTCTTGTATCATGTAGCTGACGTCCGATTCGGCTGCAATGGATGCAATGACTGCGTCTTCTTGATCGCGTCTACCGGTATTGATCAGTCTGGACAGGGCGTCCGCTTGTCCAATAGAATCAGTGGACAAATATCGCATGCCAAAATCATACCCCAGGAGCAGAGTTGCCCAGCGCTGAAGTCGACTGGCTGTATATGTCGGAATGCCTTTCTTAGATCCAAAGATTGCCAAAAGCGGTTTGTGGTCAGTCACCAGCGTGAATCTTCTGCCATATATCATCTTGTGAAATCTCTGGACGGCAAAGATGATAGCCAACGCCTCCTTCTCAATTTGACTGTAGTTCTTTTCAGATGCGGTCAGCGCTCGTGCCACATGTGCCACAGCCTTTTCGGACCCGTCTGGAAAGCGATGTGAGATGACAGCACCAATTCCATAACTCGAAGCATCCGTAGCCACGACAATCTCCTGCTTCGGATTGTAATGCGTAAGGAGCAAATCTGATTTCAGCAGTGATTTGAGTTTGTCAAAAGCTTCTTGACACTGTAAGGACCAGTTCCATTCAACATCTTTCATCAACAATTGGTTTAAAGGATGACGTAATCGATGCATGCAAGGTAGGAACTCACTATAATGACTAACCATCCCAAGGAATGAGCGCAAGGTTGTGACATCCGTTGGTGCCGGTAATCTGTCTATGGCCTCGATATTTTCAGGATCAGGCCGTCGACCGTTCTCGTTAATCACGAAACCCAGGAACTTGATGGATTTCAGGAAAAATTTGCATGTGTCAGCCCGCAACCGGAATCCATATTCCTTAATTCTCATCATCACATCATCCAATCGTTGAAACAATTCCTCCTGGGTTCCGCCCATTATGATGATATCATCTAGATAGGCTGCTGCTCCCGTCAAGCCAGTCAACATAGCGTCCATAACTTGTTGAAAGATTGCAGGTGCAGTTTTTACTCCAAATGGCAAACGATTATACTGGTAAAGGCCGCGATGCGTGTTGATGGTTAGAAGTTTTCTGCTTTCCGGTTCGACCTGCAGTTGCAAATAAGCGTCTGCCAGATCCAGAGTAGCAAAGTACTTACCTCCATTCAGCTTTGCAAACACGTCGTCTGGGAGTGGAAGCGGGTACTGATGGGGTTCTAATGCAGCATTCAAGCCGGTTGAAAAATCTGCACACAAACGAACTGTGCCATTCGGTTTTCTGATCACAACGATAGGCGCCGCCTATTGTGAGAAACTGACTTGCTCGATCACTCCGGCCTGCTGTAATCGATCAAGCTCATGCTCCACTAGTACTTGGGATGCGTGAGGGACTGGACGTCTGGGGCGGAACACTGGTTTTGCCTCAGGAAGCAGGGTAAGCTTTGCCTGCATTTTCGTGCAATGTCCAAGCTCTGATTGAAATACACATGCATACTTCGATTGAAGCAGTTCTGCAATACTTTGACCCGGCTGATTCGATCCGGCTGTACGAAGCACCGCGACATTATTCTCAGAACAAATGTGCCTCAATGGTACGTCGAGTAGATGCAGCTTCTCGATCCAATCGATGCCGAGCAGATTTACGTCACTGCTCGTAACCAAGTAAATCGTGCCACGAAGATTCAAGCCATTGAAGCTAACTTCGCACTCAATCTCACCATCTAATCTCAGTGATCCCCCAGATGCATTTTTAGCCGTCAGGGTTGTGCGTTTGAATGCTGGTTTCCCAAGCCTCTTCCAGACTGATCTCGAGATGATTGTAATGTCGGACGCTGTATCCAGCTGCAACATGATAGGGACACCATTGACTTTTACTGACACGTACTTGCTCTTGCGTGCAAGTTCTGTGCGAAAGGCGGCGAGGATTATCTTTGCGGCCGGTCCGTGAAAATTGGCTCTTCTAAAATTAGGATTTACGCGCATTTTTGGGGGAAAAGAACGTCTGAAATTGTTCACAACTCGGCAGTGGGTTTCCTTATGGCCAATCCGTCTGCACTTCTGACATTGGTGCGTTTTATATGTGCAATCTCTCACAAAATGCCAGGCGCCACAATTCCAGTATGCGGTCAGGGGCTTCTGAGTTGATCCAGTTCGGTTCATTCATTTACGTCGGATAGCTGTACGAC